>CM035430.1:18953280-18958280 GCA_020310875.1 Ceratopteris richardii
AATGTTAAAGGGTATACTTCCCTAAAGAGAACCCCCCTTGAGTAGGTGACGTACTGGAAGTGTTTATTTTCTATAAAAGTGGATACCCCAGTACCTCCTCTACAGTTTGGCACGCCCGGTGGGACCTTTGCATTTCTGTGAGAGGTGTTTTTCCCTACTGCAATTGCGAATAGGTACATGACCCATACACGAGCAGATAAGGAATCTCTTCGTGTTCGGAGGAGCCTTAACAAGTTAGCAATAACCACGGCTAGTGAGTCTACCTCCCCTCTGTCCTCCCTAAATTTATCTATTGATTTGGGTGCGACACCATTGTCAAAAGAGGGGTATAGGAGAACTCTAGACTTCTCCTCAGATACGTCAGAAGAGACACCAGTCCAAATGGAGGATCTTTCTCATCTACTCTCCAGGATCAACATCAAATTCCCTACCTTCAAGGGACATGCTTATGAAGATGTTGATGATCATGTGAGGAGATTTATCTCTTTATGCCGTGGACGTGGTCTGCAGAATAGAGAAGATGCAATGTTGGCACTTTTTCCATCCACATTGGAGGGGCTTGCAGATAAATGGTATAGTCAATATGCAGATGGCCATTTCACTACATGGGAGGCTCTGAAGGCGGCATTCTCACAGACATTCCAACCAAGTGATTCCTCAGAAAGAGCTCTAGATCAGCTAGAGAATTTGAAGCTAAGATCAGGTGAATCTTTTCATGAACTTCACACTAGAACAAAAGCACTTGTTGCACGTCTGCCACATGCTCCAAGTGACTTTTTGATTAAAAAATGGATAGAGAAGGCTCTGCCCAGGTCATCTCAGCAGAAGCTTCGGGAGTCTCTTAGATTGGATGCGACCCTCAATGATTTTGTTGCAGCGGCATCACGCATTGAAGAAGCAAGGCAACATTTTGAGGGGGATACACAACAAAAGTATGCTATAGATCTGGATCCTATTGAGCAACTAAGGAGGGAACTGGAAGCATTGAAGATGCAACAAAATCAACAAGAAGAGAAGGTCTTGCCACCACTGCGTCGCACTGATGATGAAGTAGCTCAACTTCGCCGAGAGTTAGGAGATTTGAAGACCACTCAGGATATAAGGAGACAAATTTGGTGTACAATCTGTAACCACAATGGACATTCCAATGCTAATTGCCCTATTAAGGTAAGCTGTCAATTTTGTGGAAAAGATGGTCATGAAGCCAGAGATTGCTACTACCTCAAGGGTACACAGCAGAGAGGTAACCCTCAAAATTTGGATTCATATTATGCTAGTACATCAAATACTTCGAATAGAGAAGAGAATCGGCCTGCAAGGCCTAGATATAATAGACCTTTGATGTGCTATCGTTATGGTGAGTACGGCCACATGCAAAATAGGTGTTCCCTCCCAGAAGATGCACCTCCTTGTCAACATTGTCCAGAGGCCAAGGATCATTATACCAAAGATTGCCCAAGAGGCCGTCCTGCTCCAATTCATATGATTGCAGTCTCTCCACATGAAGAAGGAAAAACCACTCAGACTTATGCTGTTTCATCCTCTGCAATGCCCATGATGACTAGAGCTAGGCAAGCAGTTGCAACCCAGAGAGATGAACAACAAGGATTTCAGGATAAAGAGGAAGAAAAGGAGTCTGGATGGAACGACCAAGCACAAATTGAAGGAGCTTATAATAAGATGACTACTTCTCTAAAGGGCCAACCAACAAGTCTGCAAGAAAACACTCAGGAGGTAAACATTGAACAGATCTTGAAAGGTATTCATCACAAGGTCAGTCTATATGAACTTATAAGGATGGATTCAAAAATAAGAAGTGACTTACTGAAGATTATACACTCTGCTCACTTGGTCCAATCACCTAGTATAGATGGTTTCATAGTTGATTTTCCTCCTGCACCCTTAGCAGACTACCAAAGTTCGAGATTATCAGTTTATATAAAGGATGAAGCTCTTACAGGTGTGCTCATAGATGGAGGCTCTGGTATCAATTTAATGCCAGATTTTACAATGAAGAAGCTGAAATTGAACACCACCAAGTTGGCACCATTCACGGTTACATTGGCAGATCAACATCGGGTTGCGCCACTTGGCATTATTGAAAAGGTATTGATGGTAGTACAGGGTTGCCACTTTGTGTTGGATTTTGTTGTTATTACACTTCCACAGGAGACTTCCTATCCTTTGCTCCTGGGGAGACCTTGGCTGAGACAAGCAAAAGCTTTGCAAGATTGGGGAAAAAATAAACTATGGATTTCAACAAATACCAATAGCCAACTGCAACTACATTTGGAGGAAGGATTCGACTCAGGAAAAACTACTGGATATACTGTGGATACTCAGGTAATGCCCTCTCTACTCCAAGAAGATGATATGTTGTTAAATTGGATGATGGGAAGCGCAGAGTGTTGCACAGTGGAGATCAATGAAATTGAGGAAGAAGTTGCAGATAAGGAAATTACAGAAAAGGGCAATGAAGACCACAAGGTGTTGGAGAATGAGCAACTGAAGGAAAATACAATCTTTGAAGAGGCTACGAATATAAAAGTATCAGAGAGGGAAGATTATGAACCTAAGAGCAGAGAAGATCTCCTTTTTGCAAATATACCTCAAGGTTGGATGAAAGAACGTGTTGCAGAATATAAATTACAATCCACTCCTGCATATAGTGGAGATGATTTCTCAAGCAAGACCAGTCCTGAAACATTGGTCCAAGAAGTAAATTTAGGGGATGAAGAGAACCCTCAAATGGTCCAATTGGCATCCTGGTTGTGGCATTATCCCCCTTTGCTACAAAAGGTAACTTCTTTGCTTTTTACTTACAAAAGTGTCTTCGCATGGTCCTACAAAGATTTAACAGGAATACCAGAAGAACTTGGGTTACATCGGATACCCTTAGTTGAGAGAGCCGCGCCAGTAAGAAGTAGGCCATATCGACTCAATCCGAAGTATGCAGAGGCGGTAAAGGTGGAGATTACAAAACTAGAGGAAGCAGGTATAATTGTGCCTGTAGGACATTCCAGGTGGCTCTCCTCTATGGTTATTGTGCCCAAGAAAAATAGCGGAAAAATAAGAGTATGTGTTGATTTTCGTGCTTTGAATAAAGTGACTATTCAAGATGGATTTCCTCAACCGTTCACAGAGCAAGTGCTTGAGGAAGTAGCTGGTCACACTTTGTATAGTTTCTTGGATGGGTTTAGTGGCTACAATCAGATAGTAATTCATCCTGATGATAGGGACAAAAGAGGCTTTGTCACTCCCTGGAGCACTTATGTCTATACTCGAATGGCTTTTGGTTTGAAGAATGCACCAGCTTCATTTAATAGAACGATGTATCTGATATTGGGCAAATGGTTAACAACCTTTCTACGCATTTTCATGGATGACTTTTCAGTATTTTCAGGTACAGATAGAAGGGCAGCAGTTCAAGATTTCCATGACCATTTGGAGAATCTAAAAGAAATTTTTGAGCAATGTCTCAAAACAGGTTTGAAATTGAATCCTGATAAATGTCACTTTTTGGTCACTAAGGGCACTCTTCTTGGTCACATAGTATCTACGGAAGGTATAACTGTTGACCCTGCAAAGGTTACAGCTATTCTTTCCATGCCAATTCCACAAAGCCCAAAGGAAGTGCAAAGTTTCTTGGGCCATGCAGGGTATCACAGAAGATTCATTAGGATGTATTCGGAAATTGCTAAGCCCTTGTCAAGGCTTACCAGCAAAAAGATCCCTTTCTCATGGAGTGCTGAAGCCGACAAAGCATTTTGTGAACTAAAGTTGAGGCTATGTACTGCTCCACTTTTAAGTGTTCCTAATTGGTCATTAGAATTTCATGTGCATACAGATGCTAGTCTTCATGCTGTTGGTGCAGTTCTAGCTCAACCATCATCTCACAAAGTGGATAGACCTATCTCTTATGCAAGCATACTACTCAACCAAGCTGAAAGAAATTACAGTACAACGGAAAGAGAAGGTTTGGCTATCGTATTTGCTCTTCAGAAGTTCCGACATTATCTCCTTGGTGTACATTTCATTGTTATTTCCGATCATCAGCCCTTGAAGTATTTGATAAACAAGCCTAGAGTAGCTGGAAGGATTTGGAGATGGTTACTCCTATTTCAAGAGTTTAATTTTGATATTCATATTAAGCCAGGAAAAGAGCACTACATGGCAGATCAAGTGTCCAGGACGGCAATGAGTGAAAAGGCAACAGGTATTAATGATGAATTGGTGGATAGCAATCTTTTTCTAGTAGCAATTCAGACAGGTTGGTATGATGAAATTCTTCATGTTCTGACTACTGGAAAGATCCCAGAACACTTGACACCTGTGGAAAAGAGAAGACTGCTCCTGAAAACCAAAGCATATTCTCTTATAAATAGAAATTTATATAAATACTGTCAAGATGATATATTGAGAAGGTGTGTCTATCCAGAGGAGGTAAATCTTTTGCTGAAGGCTGCACACAATGAAGGACACCTAAAGGGGGAAGAATTGGCTCATAGAATCATCCACAAAGGGTTGTGGTGGCCTCATATCTTCAAGGATGCAATCAAGTTTGCTAAAGAATGCCACATCTGCCAGAGATGTGCTCCCGCGCCAACCAGATTAAATTACCAACCATTAGTCATATCTACCGGATGGCTTCCATTTGAACGATGGGGTCTTGATTTCATAGGACCAATTAGCCCAACTGGTCAACCAGGAGGTAAAAAGTATATTTTGATGGCCACATGTTATGCCACTAAATGGATAGAGGCTAAAGCTACTGTGGACTGCACGGCTTTAACAGTAGCTAAATTTATGTATAAACGTATTTTCTCAAGATTTGGTTGCCCTCTGGAAATTACTAGCGATAGGGGCACACATTTTGTAAATCAATTGCTCCAGTTTATATTTGACAGGTACAAAATCTTCCATAAAAAATCTTGTGCCTACTACCCGAGGGAAAATGGCCAAGTAGAGAGTTCCAATGAGATTTTGATTGGACTGCTTCG
>CM035430.1:18963280-19100780 GCA_020310875.1 Ceratopteris richardii
GTTGAAGAATTGGTGGTTGAAGCTTGAGAGGTAGTGATAAAATTCAAGTTCCAACCTTAGAGCTTATGGAAACCTTGGATGGATTGGAAGTTGCTTCTCCCATTTCTTTGGGGGGCATTTTTCCCATAATGACTACTTCCTCATTAGCTTAATTGTTTACTATTCCTCTATGCCTTCCAAATTTTCATGTCCACTTAGGATGGGTGGGCAATGCTTGACCTTCAGGGCATGAGGCCATCCCTTAGGGTGACCCTCACCCTTGAGGGCATGAGACCACCCTTTTGGGCAACCCTCACCCTTGGGTGTATGTGGAAACTTTGATAACCCTCACCCTTGGGGCATGGGGGTCACCCCTTGCACCAAGGTAGGCCTTAGGGAGCCCAAGGAATGAAGCAAAAGGCTATAATCTACTATGTGAAGGATAAAACACGCATAATTCAAGGAGTTAGGTGAAGTCTTTTCAGGTGGAAAAACCACCTCTTACTTGGTAGGAAGGGTGACTCCACCTCCAAACTTCAAGGGCAACTAGCAAGGTGACCCAGCAATTATGCCCCACTCCGGGCAACATCTACTCATAAGGAAAGTCTACTATGAAGGCAACACCTTCTCATAGGGCGACTCTCACTAAATGGGCAACCTCTTTCACATGGACACCAGGCTACAAGGAAATAATACATGGCCAAATTTTAGCCCAAAGGGGAATTCGAATCTAAATGGAGGAAAACAATCTATTCTTTATGATTTATAAAGATAAAAACTACCCCCCGTTAATTCTTTTATGAGAGAAAGAATATATAAATATTCTGCGCTCTTTGGTAGAAACATTTATTTTCAAAAGACTTGAAAACCAACTCTTTGGCGAGCTTTGTGTGAGCACTTCTTCTCTATTTTTGCCCTGTCTAAGTTGTTAGCTTCATGGGACTACCTTTCTATCATTGCTTATATACTCTTGCGCTCGAATTGAAGGAAATCAAATGTTGTAGCTCAAATATCTACTTCAATTAGGCTTATGTAATTCAATACATACTCACTTGTATACTTTAGAGAGGGACATAGATAAAGAGAGAGAGATAGGAAGAATGAGAGAGAGAGAGAGAGCTTCGACTATCGTTATGTATACAGAGATTTCCAAGATGAATCATTTCATGCAAAGGCGCTTTAACCACTTAAATATGATTAATTTATTACTCATTCAAAAACATCTATGCAATAAGCTTCTTTCTTTAAAAGATTAATGACTCAATTTTCATTTGTTCCTATCATTAATCTTCTAAGATGACTGTGGTTTAACCCCCGTTCCAAAATCAAATACTTGAAAGAGATAGAAACTTAGAATTATATATATATATATATATATATATATAGAGAGAGAGAGAGAGAGAGGAAGAAGAAGAAAGAAAGAAATAAAGAAAGATGGTTATTTTATGGCTATGAGAGAGAGAGAGGGGTGAAAGGCAGGTGGGATTAAGACTTGATTTACTATTCTTCAGGATAACCTGATGAGACATTGATCTCTTTACTTTCCCTATGTAAGTTTGAGAAACCAATCTTATGATTATATTCAAAATGCTTCAAAGAAGGAGATGTTTTTTGATAATGATTAAAGTTACGAAGTCTTTTCAGTATATCAGCTTTCAGGTTGAAAACTTGACATGCCAATGCCGATTCCAAGATGTAGAGCTTAAACATGTTGTAAAACAATTCAATGAAGCCCTACATATAGCAGAAGAGGAAGTAGCAAAATGTAACGCTACAAAAGATGTTATTAAATCATTGACTTCAGAGATAATGTTTGTAGGCCAGCTAAAAGGATCTCTTCCATCATGCTGGTGTGTTTGAAGATATAGTTGGTCTTTGCTTTATTTTAATCATACGTCTCTTCTCCCTCTCTCTCTCTCTCTCTCTCTCTAGTTTTTATTGTCTTTTTCCTCAAATATTTTTGTTAGCTTGTTTGTGCATGAGTTGATATTTTTTCAAATGCATTAAGTACGTGGATCGTATTTTATCTTGTTTGGAACGTTAATAGGCATAATATGTGGTGGTAATTTGTTGTTAAAAAAGGAATTATTAAGGATGTCTTCAAGTGATGTTTTGTCTGAGCCTTAATACTTGGAACTAATTCTACTAGTTCTTTAAAATTCCTCTATGTAGGAAATTTAGTATCAGAGTACTATGATTTCAATAAGTTTCTAGGGACTAAAGGAAACGCTCTACAGGTAGAGTTTTTGTTCCACAGTTTTGTGTTCTTGGTCAATAATCATGTACATCTTTTTAAGATATTTAAGCTAACTCAAAAATAAAACAAAAGAGAGTTAAGATTGATAGCTGATTGAAGTGACTTTCATGAGTCTCTATGCCATCAATTAAGGCCTCTCTATATTTGTGTGCTTGTGTATTGCGGGTATAGCTGTGTGTGTCTTGGGGTTGGAAACGGGCGATTCGATTATTTTCATGCAATCTAGCATTAGCTGAGCACATAACTTGTACAATTTATATGATTTGATTCTTCTATAGTTTGCACGAGATACTTGTTAAAGTGATAAATATTCATGCCTATAGTGTGATGGATATATTCTTGGACGAACTGCTCTTACATCTCTATTCAGCCACACACATTATCTGAACATTAGCTAGCTTGTTCATAGTTTGGTGGGAGTTTGTGATGGATGTGTAATTGGAATTTAGTCATCTAACTTCAAAAACTTTTAAGTTCTAACCAATGAAATTGAAAAGAAAAAAGAAAAGGTTTCAGCTTTAGCTCTAACATTTTGATGTTAATACTCTTCTATTTTCCTTCATTTTTGTGAGTTGATCCTCTCAAACTCTTTAATTATACAAGCCATCAAATCATGCCTCAATGTAGTTCAGCTCACTCTTAAAATACTAATAGGATTTCATATAGACATTAATTCATCTCATTAGTTGTGCTTATGTCATTTGGATGATCTCAAAAAGGCCCCACCTACCTCTCTTTAGATTTTCTCATTGAACATTGGATTTCTAAAAACCTCTTATGATGGAAAGTGCTACTAATGGAACTTTCCATAAACTCATGTAAGAACTCTACCATGACAAAGTATCTGCATGAGAAGTGATCTCCATGACTTTCCTTTGGTTTGATTATGATCAATGGATTAGATCATAAGGATAACCAATGGAATATCTTCCTAAATTTAAAGTCTTGTTTATATGCTCGATCCCTTGCATCTACATTGACATAGTACATGCATGTGAAGTGCTTTCTATGACTTTCCTTTTCTTTGACTATTATTAATAGATTATATCATTCTCGTGGTGTGTGAGCATGGATTGTTTCTTTGTTTTACATTCACTATTGCCAAGTGATGATGTTAGTGGGGTTGCCATAGTCTTGATTTGATATTATGGATAATGAACCTGATGACTATAGAATACCATGAGCGTATAGTTGCCTTTTTTTGAGGGTCAATTTGGGGTTTGTCTAGATCTATCTTTGTATGTATAGAGAAATGAAGAATAACATATGAAAGATCTTTCTCATATGAGTTGGAGGAGTGCACCTTCATTTACATGTTACATATTTGGATTGGCACCACTTTATTTGTTTTCATTGGAAATCTTCAATCATGCTTATATCCAAGTTCATGAACATGTGATTCCTTTCCTCTCTGTGCTTGCTCTAAACATCCAACCTCCCTCTTTCTGCACATGTTTGATTTTTAATCATAGTTTCTGTCAATAAGCTAGATTCTCCTCCTTTAAGATCCAACATAGGAGCCCTTACTCATTGTGATTTTGAGATTCCATTGAGTCCATATTTTATGATTATTTCAATTTTTGAAATGTCATAATGTTCAAAAATCTAGTTTTGTAAGTATGAAAACTTTGATAGTATGAAGGGTTGCATAGACAAGATGTCAAGATTTTTGAGTATGAGTAGATTTTTTACTCCATATTTGGATTCAAAATCACAATTGAAGTTTTCTTTGTTTCTCACGTATGTACATGCTGCAAAACATAAGAATATACCTCTACTAAAACTTAGTTCTTTTGTGGCCACCATACTTTTTTCAATCATTCTTTCTTTGTCAAAATTGATCCTATTATACCATGCCTTCATGTCCTTCTCCTCTATCAAATATGTTGTCTCTAAGTATTTGTTTGCCTTTTGCTAACTTTACAATAAATGTATCTTTCATAGCAAACATATTACCATCAAAATATTTGAGAGATCCTCCCCATGTTAATGTGGACTTTGATCCCTGTTTCGATAAGCATCCATGTTTCCTCTTATGCATTGGGATGGTAGAACAAGTCTTGATGGTAACTCCTTATTTGGGTGTTTCTACTCGTTCCTTCTTCGTGTTGCACCTGTGTCAAGATTATATTTTACCATTCAATTGATACTTTCATACAAAAGGAATAAATTCTTTTTCTCACTATCTACACTCCAATGGGCATTGGATGCCTTCTAATTTTGCACAACACGCATCATTAATCTCTCCACATTATACACTCATACAGAGAGAGAGAGAGGCAATGTGTAGGCATTTGAGATATGCCATTTATCATAGTTGGAGAACCTATATCTATTGATCTCTAACTAAGACTTCATTTGTGCCAATATTACTTTTGTAGTGGGAGACTATATTGCTATCTTATCCTATACATCTCTGTGTATATGGGAGACTATAATGCTATCTTATCCTATACATTTGTGTGTACTCTAATCTCTCTCCATCTCTCATTAATTTGTCACATTATAGGACATTGTTCTCCCTCTGTCTCTAGTCACAATTAGAGAAAGCATATGGCAATCATCGTTTATTATATATCTTCCTAGTTTGTATATTCATATACATTTTTTGGAGTACATCTAGATTATTATCTATTGCCTATGCTTGAAGATCAACATATTTCAACTATTTAAAATCATCATCTAGTGATGTGTGTATTTTTTCCTATTGATGTATGTTGTTGTTGTAAAAATTCTCTACTAATCGTATGCAAGTTGAATCCCCCTTATGTTTTTCTATTTACCGGCTACTCTCTCCTCCATAAATAGAGTGATTCCGATGCATCGAAAATGGATCTTTTCAATAAAATGGCATTTGTTGTCATACTTGATGCATGTAGTGATCTAAATATGCTTTGTAGAGGCAAAGAATTGGATGGTGAACTCTCCAATTTGTTTTATATATATGAGTTTCCATTCTTCAAAGGATGCTAAACTATGGTGGCCAGCCAACCACAAAGAAGTTTCTATGAAATGCTTAATTGTAGTGGTGGTAGTAGCCAACCATGATGGATTTGATAGGATAGAAATATTTTCTAAGTAGAAACAACATTTCGAGACAGTATTGTTTGCAAGCATGGACTTATTTTTTATGCAACAGTCAGAGAACTTATTGAAAACACAAGCATGCATATTAACATTTTGCATTAGCATCAAAACCTTTTTTCTTTCTTGCGATTCATATTGGTTGATCCTTCACCTTCTTCAAGTTGTTCTGTTGTTATTGGTGCTTAGCAACAAAAATCTTTCTTACACATAACACCATAGATGTAGCAACATTAATGTTGTGTTGTTGTTCCTTCTTTCAATTAAGACAATCAATATTCTATAGAAATATTTTCTAAATGGCACTACTAGCCTCAATAGGAGCGAGAACTTCCTTCCTTCCTTTGATTGACACTACTCAATTGAGTGATAATTGAAGGAGATGTGTTTATACACATCGACCATCAATGTTATTGCTTCATAATAGAAGCACTCAAACTAGAAGGATAGGTTATTGATGTGAGTAGAAGGGCTATAAGTGTTATAACCCTACAACAAAGGAATTAAAAGTATCAAGAACTTTCTGATTTGATCAATTGTTACCTTGGTATGCCTCAAATGTATCTATGCAAGATAATGAAGTTGAAGAGAAGAAGACAAAAAGGGATGAACTAGAGAATGGCTCTTAGTGGACCCAAATATTCAAGTTCTCAACTATCATGGGATAGAAGCATCCCTACATCAAGTCAATTAAGTGATGCAAGATGCAAAGCCAAAGCCAAAATCACAAAAATAGAAGAAGATGAAGATATATGGGATTGAGCTCAACTCAGACCATCATGAGACAAACAGGGAGAGATAAAAAATCGACAAAAAATATCCAAATCAATGGAATGGTGAAATAAGGAAACCTATTAGGGTACGATATCTAGTAGAAACGAATACCTATGATTCATTTATGGCTAGAAATTATGCTTATATCATCAAGGTTATTGAAGAATCCACATGCTTTAAAGAAGCTAACACATGCAAGGAGTGGAAAGAAGTTATGCAGGAGGAGATCAAGGCTTTGAAAGAAAATAAAAATTGGTCTCTTCAACCAAGGATGAAAGATATGAAGGTAATGGAAACAAGTAGGTTTATAAAGATAATAAAACATTCAGATGGAAGTATTTCTAGATATAAAGCTAGGCTTGTAGCAAAAGGATTTGATCAGAGTAATGGATTGGACTATGATGAGACCTTTAGCTTTGTGTCTAAGATGACTACTATTCAAGCCATATTTGCAATTGCAACAAACTAGAATTTGAAGATGTATCAACTTGATGTGAAAAATGAATTCCTCAATGGAAAACTAGAGGAAGGTGTATACATGGACAAACCATTAGGATTTGAAGTTAAAGTAAAGGATGGCTATGTTTGCAAGTTAAAGAATGCATTATATGGTCGCAACCAAGCCCAAAGGGCTTTGAAACAAAGACTTGTGGAGTATCTTATAAGTTGTGGATAGAATAAAAAGAAAAACAGCCCATCATTGTTTTAAAATAAGGGGAACTACCTTTCTACTTGTGTGTATATGTAGATGACCTAATCATTACAAGAGATCATGAAGAAGATATCAGGGATATCAAATGAAACTTTGGAAGGACTTTAAGGTCTTAGAACTTGGATATCTAAGGTATTCTAGGTATTGAAGTAATATATAAAGACGATGGCTTTTGGCTTGCGTAGAGGGAGTACATTTCGAGTGTTTTGAAGAAATGTGGACTTAGAAGATGTAAACTACTGAGAAATCCTCTCGAGGTGAATATAATCTTAACTTTAATGGAGGGTATTGAAGTACACAATCCACTTCAATACACGTCTATCGTTGGATCATCAAACTTTTCCACTATTGCTAGAATTAATTGAGCATTTACAGTTGGTGTGCTTTCTCAATTCATGGACACACCTAGGGTTCCATAGTTAACTCCAACAAAGATTTTACTTAGGTATCTCAAGGATACACTCAATGAAGGACTATTTTATTCTTTTGAAGATGAATTGTAGGTAAAAGCCTATATAGATGCTGATTGGGTTGGATCCAAAGCAGATAAAAGAAGCACAAGTTGATGTCTAAGCTTATGTGGCTCAAGAAGCTAATGTTTGAGTTGAACTTGAAGGTAAATAAGTCTTTAATCATGTGTGAGAATATGACTATTGTGTACCTATCTTCCACTCCCATGTTCCATGCTAGAAACAAAAACATAGACGAATACCATCATTATATCAAAGATAAGGTGCGAGCTAAGAAAGTTCAAGTGCAACATATAAGTACCAAGGACCAATGTGCTGACATGTTCACCAAAGCTTTGGACTCAATGAAGTTAACAAAGTTCAAGAAAGGCATTGGACTTTTGGAGCTAGGATGAACAATTGAAGTTTGAAGCTTTAGGGGGAGTGTTGTAATACAAGCTTCAACCTTAGTCTAATTTGGACCATTTAGATGGATGTCAATTGGAGCCTCATAAAGCAAGCATTCAAGAATAATAAATCCCGAATAAAATTTGAATTTGAATCCTCACCTCAATAGCCAAAATTTTGAATCACGTAAAGGCTTTCGTAATGGCTTATAATCTAGGAAAAGTAATTCCTAACTTATATGGAAACTTTTCATCTCTATATCTACACACACTCAGCTTTGAATTTGATAGATCCCGTGCATGTGTGTGCTCCTTGATAGTTTGGAAGCAAGCTCATAGGCCCCTCAGCTAAGCTAGCCCCCTAGTTGCTTGCTTGGGTAGGTTTGAATAAGGTTTTGTGTAGCCATAGCTACCACATAAATTTTTATGTCAGGACTCTAGATTGCTCTGAGTGCTGCACATTGATCATTAGTCATATCTCACTCAGTTCTTGTACTATTTGGCTTTCTAGGAATATAATTAAGTTATGCAAAGTTTTTTAAAGTCTTCGATCGATTCTCTACATATTCTAACAGAACCAAGTTTAGGATTGAGCACGTGTCCATCTATATATACCTAATGAAAAGCAAATTTAGTTTTTCTTGAAGGTATTCGTTGTCCTTGTAGAAGTAACTAATTTAAGTGAAACAACTTCCATTGTAAACGCCTTAGCGTCTAGTTTATGTGTATAGAAGGTTTTGTTGAGTATAAGAGAACGGACACATAGCAAGTATATCCAAACACTCTCAATTGCAAAACATGTGGTTTGCTTTTGTACCAGGCTTCCTAGGGTGTAGTATCATATATACCTGATGTCAGACCTATTTTCATGATGTGTATTGTAGTGATTGGTGCATGGGAAGAATAGCAATTAGGCATCCCCATTTCCTTCATCACAGCCCTATCACATTCTATGATGTACATATTCTTCCTTTCTATCACAACATTTTTTTGTAGTGTGTATCTGCATGTGATTTGTCTCTTGATACAATTTCACTCCAAGAAATCAGATAATTCATAGGAGAAGTATTCTCCTTGTCCATTTGGCCTTAAGTAGTTGATATAACTATCACATTCCATATCTAGAATAGCTTTGAATTTCTGGAAGTAGTAAAAGACATATGAATTGTGCTTCATGCAATAGATAAAAGACATGCCTATGCAATCATCAATGAAAAATGCAAAGTACCTATTACCACCAATTGATTTCTCCCTTTTGGTCCCCAAATATATGTACGCACTACGTGAAGTGGATGATATCTCACATAAATTCCCTTCTTGAAGGTCAACCTAGTTTGCTTACTAAATTCAAATGTTTCACAAAAAATTCTTAAGATTGTGATTATAAAGGTTTGGTAATCGTAGCATGAAGCTCTTTCTTTACATATTCTTGAGTCTCTCAGTGCTGATATGTTCATACCTTTTGTGCCATATGAGAAATTTTGCTACCTTCCTATTTCCATATGTTAATTAAGTAGTGTGGTTAAATCTAGATTGACACTAATTGTGAATAGCCTCCCCTCCTTCATGCCTTTGGCTATCAATTGTACCCTTAGGGTTTCCCAAAAACCATGCCTTCTGATTGAATTAGAGCCTCAATCCTATCTTAACCATTTGACACATAGAAACAAGATTTTTTGTGATTTTGGGATCATGAAGAACATCCTTCAAGTAGTAAGAGTAAGAATTCTAAGAGCTATAAAAAATAACATCATATTAGTGTGTGATAACATGAGGAATATCATCACCTATTTCCACATGCCCATTGGGTGGTGGCATGTGCATGTCTAAAAAAAATCCTTGTTGCATCTCATGTGGTTTCTGAATCCACTATCAATGCACCATGTGCTCAAACCTTGTGTATTTTAGTCACTTATAGCTAGCAAACTTCCGTTCTTATTTAAAGTAGATGCATAATCACCTTATCCTTTGTATGTTGAATTTATCCTCTCCCTTTGAAAGAAATTCCTTATATAGTGATCATATGTTCCTTGGATGAAGCAAACCTATCTGGTTGTACCTTCCTCCTCTTCTTATGAACTTGCTATCTCTTTTTGATGAATAGATTTTTCTTCATTGGTGTTGAACAAGATCTCCATTTGATCCTCTCCCTTGAATTCCTCTTCATCTCCCTTGATTCATTCCTCTACCTCTATGTTTACCTATATAGATTGCTTGGGCTTTATTGATTTTTTCCTTTTATCCTCCAATGTTCATCTCCTTAGTGATCATCAAGGCTTATAATTTCACAAACTTGGGGACAATTATATTTGGCATGTATAGATGTTCTAAATGTGTTCCAATTCTCATCACCCCTTAGACAATTCAATGTGTATGCACGTTCATCATCATCTATGAGCCAACCTCTCGATCCCAATGTAGCACTCACTCTCCTATATCCCTTTGATGCAAGAGGAATGAATAGTAACAATAACTTTTACCTCTATACTTCACAAGTACCAAAACAAGTGGGTTAGATGATTTCCTTCCTCACTTGTACACTCCCCTTCACTTGTGTGTGTTCTCTTGAACTTGAATCAATAGTTCTCCCTCATTCAAGTCCTTCAATGGCTCCTTTTTATGCTCCCTAAACAATTTTTATACATCAAAATTCTCTCCTGCCTCTGATGAGAGAGTGTACGCTTTCCCTATGAAGCCTTGAAGCATAGATGGCCTCACAGGTACACTCATAGATACCTCTATTCACTCAAATGTATGATGCTATGAGCTCTTGAGGACTAAACTAAAGAGCTTTTGCACACACAAACTACACGATATGACCTCTATTATGCAAGTTATCTCAGTCTAAATTCTTACTTGTACTCTAAGAACCAATGCCATCCCACATAGAAATATGTGAGATAGACATGGCTACTCAAATTCTATGGAAATTTATAAACCAAGGAGAGGGGTATACTTCTTATTCAAATCCTAGGAGAGGTGACAAAAAAAAATCACATCAATTCGAAGTACATTATGTGTATTACGTATGATTATGTATGATCTTGAAAAGATGGCGTAGATGAGAGGGAAACTATACGCTTTATCACACCTAATTGTGATAGTTACTAAATGATTGTTATGTGACGGATTTTAGAATTCAAGTGGCATTGCTCCAAGTGGCATCCAAGGTGTCCATGAGTTCTAAGGTTGGCGCTTGATTTTTAACATGGGCAGGTAACAAAACTTGGATATGCCCAAGTTGGACATGTGGGTTAGTCAATGAACTCAAATCTAATAAAAAGGTTGGTGCAAAACAAATAAAAAGATATGTTTTGAGTAGGCACCAATGGATAAAAAACATGAAAACAATTTTTTAGGAAAAAATGCAGCAGTTTGAAAGCCATATAAATTGGTTTTAACAATTCATTTTGAAAAATTTGTATGCAAAGTTTTCCTATGAGCTTTATTTTGTTTGAATTTTCTTGATTTTTCTGATGTTTTTGATATGAGGACGGTTCGAGGGGAAATATCTTCAAATATTGATTCATTATTGCATACTCCGTCAAATATAATCTGTATATGCAACGTAGCATCTCGAATATCTCATGTGAGAAAGACTCGATTGATATTGATTCTTTCTTGCCATAAGTAAAGAGCAATTTTCTGTTTTCTTTTGTGTATGAAGGTTCACGATTTATATGCGACAGTTTATCCGTCATATTCCAACTAGCATCAAAATCTATCAAGCTTGTGCTTCCAGTTTAAACATTTTGAAGATTTTGTTACATTTGTTCGATATATTCAAAGTAGTTTCTACATTTCTTTACAAAATCGATTTGATGAAGAGCATGACTTGTTTTGATATTTTGTTCATAACTTATTGTGTGTTTATACAGAAAGATTTGAAATATTGCGATCTCTATTTGTAATGGCCATCATTTACCTGTATAAAATAGAAAATCATATACACTTCTGCACCCTCCGAATGGATCTTCTCCTCTCCAACATGATGGTACAATAATGTGAAAGGATCTTCGAGATGACTAAAAGATCTCCTTCGGTAATGGGATATCCAAGAGTACATCTTGACAAAGTTTTGTAATGCATATATTCATTGCACAAAACATAAAATATAATACATATACACACACATATATATATATATATATATATGTGTGTGTATATGTGTGTGTATGCATATGGCCTTGCGTTGGCATCACTTGCTTTTCTAATGCACATGATGTTGAAATTGAGCGTTGGATTCATACAAAGTTTGCAAAATTAAATTTTATGATTCCTGCTTCAAGATGCAAATCAGTCACTCCAGAAAATCAATCACTTTTAAAACGAGCATCATGCATATTTCCAAGATTGATGATTGATTGTTAAGGTAAATGATTCCTCCTTGTTCAAAGAGGTCTTCATTTTTATGTATACACCATTGGCTCGTTTGAAGCATGATGTATCATCTCATCACTTGATACTAAGTGATGAGATGATTACAACTATGTTAATTGCTGATCCGCTGATTATGAACAATATTTGAAATCAAATGTGTTTTGAAGGAGTTCAAATGTGTTTCGAAGGAGTTCAAATTGAAGAAGTTCAAATATTCAATTGACGCGCACAGCTTCAAGCGATTAAAGTAAAACAAGCCGAGAAAATGGTAAGTAGTTTAAGTGGAGTAACTTCTCATCTGTTACATGAATTACAAAAGCAAAGTTTAAGTGGAATACCCTCTCATCTGTTTCATGAATTACATGAAACCGCAAGATTCAGACTTGGCTACAGAAGGTCTCCCTTTCTAGAAGGAACGCTTGAAGGAACCCTTGAAAGCTGTAATTATTATGGCGAACAGGATCCGTGTTCTCAGGAGTACAGCATCCTTCAGAACAGGATCCGTGTTCTCAGAGAGAGAGAGAGAGAGAGAGAGAGAGAGAGAGAGAGAGAGAGATTTGATGCTCTCGTTGACGAACGTATTGTTTGCATTATAGGACATGAACTCGAGATTGGGGACATGACCATCATTGAGAGTTGAAATATAGCAGACAAGGCTCTGATTGGCTTCATAAGGTAAACATAAGAAGATCAAGCTCCATAAGATGCTTTTCCTATAAGTAAGCCTTCTGGAATCTCTTCAATATTTTCACCATATTGAGTTCTACTCCATTGAAACTATGCATCAAAAAATATTTAAACAATCTCCTTTTTTTCCTAATACTCCGAGTTCCAATTGAAAACACAATTTTCTTTTGGTAAGGAGCATGAATAAATCAGTCTTAGTTTTTCAAAGATAAAGCTTCATTATCAGAACTCTTTCAACCTCCTTTGCATCACATTCTTCTGATTGCACTTTGAGAACGCATAGCATAAGTGTGACAAGATGGATTGGTATGCTCCAGAGATGAGCGGATGTTGCACAAAACATGTTGTACACGTGCCAAGTTAGCTCTAGGGATTCTTAGTTGAATCCTTTGGCTCCACATAAATTCATTTAGAACAACCAAGTGCTTTGAAATATCATTCCCAACAGTCTGCACCAAAACAGATAACTTGCACATGCAAGGAATGTAAAGAAACCTTCTAATTTGGGAATATTGGTGCTCAGTTGTTTTGCTTGGAGCTCACAATCTCATATGAATTGACAGGAGAGCTTTTGCACAAATCTAATTCAAGAGTATAGCTAATCATAGCAAGTTCTTTCATGAATTTAGAAGCCATATACACAGAGAAATTAGTTAAGCAACTCAGGGGGGTCATCTCGACATCTCACAAACAAGAAGATGTGGAGACAAAGTTGACTTCCTCACTTCATATCTCGAGATTGGTTGGACCAAAAATAATGAAACTTGATATGTAGATAGTAGAAACTTCACTCTAACTATACTAAGTAAAAGTGTACCAAATGATTGATTACACATAGAGAACATGCTATGCTATATCAAGCATCTTGAGTACCAGATTGGAGAGAACCATTTCTAAATTTTTTAGGATGAAAACATTCCCTCAAGAAATGAAATTAGCTAGAAGATGGAGTTTAAAACAAGAATACCTAGATGACACACTCATAGGTGATAATCTATACAAAAAGAAGAAGAGATGGTTATCTTAGATTGTGTGTCCATGAGAGTGAATATCTCAAAATCTTGGAAACTCCTCGCCAAGCTGTGGCAAGAGGACATTTTGGACTATACCGTGTGATCAAGGCTATAATATTTGCACGTCTTTGGTGGCCAACACTTCACATGGATGCACAAACCTATGTGAAGAGCCGTGATATTTGTCAGCAAATGCACCACTGGACCATTTGTGAGCTTTCATCTAGAATTTTGGACTTAGAGCCACCAGGAGATACATGATTGAGAGTAGGAGCAGGGAGTTATGCAGCCCAAAAAAGACAAAAAGCTTACTTTGATGCCCACGTGAAGCACAAGGGCTTGAAAGCATGAGATTTAGTCTTGGTATACACCCTAAAGCAACATGCACGGAAGTTGGAGAATTATGGCTATGGAACCAAGATTATTAATAGAATATCAAAAAGTGGAGCTATCCAATTAGCCACTCTAGAAGGTGACATGCTACCTAGTTACATCAGTGGATGTTGAGTCATATATATATTAAGAACCCCTCATAGAGGAAATGTTAGCTCAATTGAATACTATGAAGAAACCTAAAGAAAAGGAAAAAGGAGTTCGAGAAGAAGCATAGGTAGAAGCTTTAGAATGCATTTGATGAATGAAATTGAGAAGAAAGGGTAGAGATCACCCTAGGTCAGATACTCATGATGCTCCTAGATACGACATGGCTATGTGCCAAGCATCAGATATAGGTTTCCCTAGAATAGTTGACCGATGTCCTTTTATGAGCATAGAGGTAGGACAAGGAAACAACGCAAGGACTGTAAGAGCCTTGATTGACTCTAGTGAAGCCAATAGCAGAGTTCGCCTTTCTTATTGTCAACAATTGCAATTAAACATCACTCCTATAGAAGCATATCTCATAGGATTGGGAGGTAAGGAAACCCCTTCCATGGGTGAGGTGGAGCTTTGAATGCACATTCATGATATTCTTATGACAGTGAAGGTGCTAGTGTGTCAAGATGAGGATCTCAGTGAACCTCTTGTCTTGGGTGAAGATTGGATCTATGATCATACGGTCAACCTAAACCTAAGAAACGGACTTCTTTAGGGTTGGATAAATCAAAACTACATCACAATTGAGCTAGAAAATCATGCACTCAAGGAACTACGAAAGACACCCGCTCTTGATCCTTCTACAAACACACTTGATGATAATGATGCCATTGATGTCCAAAGTTCTATGATGCAGAATGAGGCCACTCATGAAGGATTTGTAACAGTAAAATTGGAACTCCCTTCGTTTCCAAAGTTGGCCTAGGGAAAACAACCAAGACAACCCATGCATTGGGTTATAGAGACAACAAAGTTGGAGGCTCAATAGTCAGGGCGAAACAACACACCTCACAATATTACCATGTTTCCTATGTAATGCTATATGATTTTCTTCTTTGCAGATAAGAAATCATTAGACACTACCACGGATATCATGACTGAAGTAGCAAGAACCAGCTCTCAGGCAAGCACAACTCAACAGGTTGTCGATATGGAGAGCTTACCCATCATGCCTGAGATGAATGAACAATTGGAGGACTTGTAGGCCATACATTTCAAACCCATACAAGACCCCCTGAGTGGCCACACCATGCCAGTTGGCAAAACCTCCCATTCCCTTAGTGAGGTAGTAGGACCATTAGGAGAGAGCCCTTACCTTTAAAAGGCACAGATAGAATTCAATGGAAAATAAGGGAAGTACCATTTCTTCACTCGTGAATGTGAAAAGTTATGGTATGCCAACTTGGCACAAAGTGGGATTGGATGCCTACCTCAATGCTAAACTTCCCAAACCTTAACTCACATGATGCTACTATCTCATCAACACCCTACATCCTAGCAAGAATCCCAAAGATTCAAGCATGTTTGTGCTTCCATCTCTAACTAGGGGAAACAAATTGAAGCGATTTAAGTTCTTCAATAACCTAGTATGCGATGCTCTTAATATGAAAGGGATGTGCATACCCACTGAGAAGGAGATTCTAGTGCTAAATAACATGATGAATATAAACCTCACAAAGCTCAAAGACACAATGGTCATGATGCCCAATATTGTGGTGTCTGGAAGAAAGGGAGCAAACGTCCGGGAGCAATGGCTCTTACAGGGTTGGATCAAGCCGTGTGCATGTGTGTAAGTGTGCATCGTCATTGTGCAGAGAGCAACATCTCCACACTGGACACCTCGCCCGGTGGTCGATCCTCTAACATGATGGGCTCGCACTTCCAAAAGAAAAAGAACTCAGCCATCAAGGATGGGTGGATGATGTAGAGGTTGTGGTGGATGCACGTGAATGCCAAAGGGAAATATATTCCAAGTAAAAGCACCGAAATCAGAGTGCAAGATAAAAAATTTACACTCGATGATCATGATCAATATACAATTGAATACAATGTGACTATGGATAATAAAACTCACATAATGAAATTTCATACCATAGTGCGGATTAGGTAACACAAGCTAGAAGGGTCTTCTCGGGTAGAATGCAGAAAAGATGCTTGTACACTTGTTTCTTTAATCTTGAGTCTTCGCTAAACTACAAATGCTTTTCTTCAATCACGAAGTAATTTCAGGAAAAGAAATCATGGGGAAAAAACTCAATTGATACTTCTGAAAAAATAAAGCTCTTTAGAGGAAAGAAAATATGTCTTTTGACCATTGTTCTCTTAATTTAGTTTTTGAATTAACCTCTTTTTCTTCATTTATATTTTCTATTCTCTTCTCATTTTTCTTATTTTCCTTTTATGTTAATTTTGATTTTACTTTAGTTTTATATATTAATTCCTAAAAAGGTTTCTATTTTAATTATTAACCTTGGTTTACTATTTTATAACGCAAATACTCTCTCAACATTATATATATATATATATATATATATATATATATATATATATATATATATATATATATATATATATATATAAAAGTCGAGTCCACGTTTTCTTTCTCTCTCTCTAAAGTGACTTGTCTTGCAAACCCTTCAGGTAAGATAAACTATCATTATATGTTTTAATAAACTTAAGGAAAACTATGCATCATGTTGGAATCATCATGAGTAGCATCAAAAAGTTTGAATCTCTCTCTCTCTCACTCTCTCTCTATTTCTTTCTCAGCTTTCCTTGGACTACCATATCTCTTCGGATAGCTCTTATCACCACCAATCTGCCAACCGTACTCCTGTCCTGCTAAGTTTTGCTATAGTGCTTCTCTCTCTCTCTCTCTCTCTCTCTCTCTCTCTCTCTCTCTCTCTCTCTCTCTCTCTCTCTCTCTCTCTCTCTCTCTCTCTCTCTCTCTCTCTCTCTCTCTCCTTACCGTTGACTTCATTTCCCTTATTTGTTCACTTTTAAGAAGTCGACAAAGAGCACCGTAGATATTTTCTATGCCAATCCACTAGAGAACCATAGTGCTTCTCTTTCATTCTCTCTCTCCCTCTCTCTCTCTCTCTGATACTTGACCCACAAAGAAGAGGCTCCCATCGCTTCTCTCTCTCGGCATCAACCCCAAACACGGGCTCACTCTCGTTGCTGATCCCTCACCCACAAAGAAGCAACTCCCATCGCTTCTCTCTCTCTTGGTGTCAGGCTCGAATAGGTCAGCTCTTAGTTGCAAACACGTTAGAGCATCAATTTTGGTCAGAGTGTGAGTTTTGAATAGGTCACATGGTTCAGACGAGGGAAAACAAATGAGTTAAGGGTTAAGGCCACATGTCTCTTTCATTTCTGCCATGATCATGGTGCATAACAACTCGCAAAAGAGGTCATCTTTGTGAAGGTGCAGACCACAGAGAAGATACACAGAGCAATATGAGATTTGTTCATCATGATGGGTTCATAACGGAACCCCAAAAAAACCCTAAGTTTTGAGCCACATACAAATAAACGAGAAAAATGGCAGGACTAGAAAGAAAAGAGGTGGAACAGATGATTATTAAAGCTATCAAAGAATTAAAGAAAGAGGCAGACAAAGCATTAAATAAAAAAAAATGAGAAGAGCCTTCGACAAGATCAAAGACTTGGAAGATCAAATAAAAGATTGAGAAATGGAGAGATTGAAGGAAAGAGAACTATGGCTCAAGAGGCACCAACATTGGGTTGAAGAGAAAAAAGATCATGCAAGAACAATATTTGGCCCTTGAGGCATCGATAGCCTCCCTCATCCCAAAAGTAGGTGAATTTAGAGTAGACACACGGGAAAAGCTTGAAATGGAGCCCACTAAAGCCTTGATTCTGAGCATTGACACCAAACTCCAGGCAATCAAAGAAGGATGGGTTGAAGTAGTGATAAAAAACATAGAAAAAGAGGCAAAAAAAGAAACACAAAAAGAAGAAGCTCTTATTGTACACACCACCATTGAGGAGAAGAGGATGTGATTAGCTCGATGCCTTAATGTGAAGGTCATAGGTATATCAAAAAAAGAAGGCTCCACACGCGAGATGGATGGGAAGACACTATGTAAAAAGCTTGGTGACAAGGAAGAAGAGGCCCTCCCATTCATCAAATGGTGGAGAGCAAGAAAAGATCTCTCAAAGAAAAGAGATCTAATTATGCAGTTCCCCTCCAAAGCAGTAAGATCCACCTTCATTCAAAAGAGAGTGGTTTTGAGGGGGCTTGAAGGTCCCCCTATTTACCTAGATGATGTCATTTATAGTGATATGATCCTCCTTTATAGAGATATAACGTAATGTGTGTTGTACATGTTTATGATGTGTTGCATATGTGTATGTGTCTATAGATGTGTGTGTATGTATGTATTTATGTGTGCATGTAGATCTTTGTATATGATTATCTATGATTATATGCATGTGTGTGTGTATCCCTCAATATCCCTTAGTTCCACATCTATCATATGGCCCATTATTTCTATGATACATAGGCCAAATTGTTTGTACAAGGTTCTACTAAAGAGTGGGCTATTGTGGAGGTGTAGCTTGAAGCATCATGTATCCTTGATGTATATTTGGCATAGGCATGGTGTTTCTTTGTAATGGATCTAAATAACTAGTGCTACGATGAGAAAGAATGGGGTCTTGAGATCCCATAAAGTACACCTTACTATAAAAGTTGGCCATGTGTTTGGATAGAGATCATCATATCATTCTTGATTGGTTTGCTTAGGATATCGTATTGCAACTCCAATGGTATTTGTGATGTAGATTCAACATTAGTGGTAGCTGATGTTATAGAGACATTTGAAACCACTAGAAGAGATGCATCCCTTAGCTACATTGGAGCAGTTTGTACTCGCCGATCATAAAGGATAGCCTAACATTGTCTCATCGAGGAAATTTTCTTTACCTCTCTTTTAATTATTTCCCAGTCTTTAGTGAGCCTCAGCCTTTTTTGAGTCTCATCAATCCTTCTTTCAACTTCAATATTGTTTGCATGACTTGAAATATTGAGAAATAAAATCACTAGATCATGCTTCAAAGAGTCTAGCTCAGCCGTAGGAAGCTAAATAAACCTTCTTAGGAATTCATGGAGTACATGTGTCAAAGATGAAGTGGGTTTTGGGGAATGAACCTATCACAAAAGCCCCTCTCTACTATGCTCACTAAAGTCTTGTAGATAGAAGAGTCTATGTAATTTTTCTCTAAAATCTACCCAAATCTTCTCTATATGTATTCTGATGGATGTCAAACTCCATCTTGAAACTACTCATGTGAAGAAATGTATCACCATCTCTTCAAGTAGTCCCTAGACCTGATCTTGGTCTTCAAAGTTATCCATGTAAACAATAACATTTAACTGAGTGAATTTCCCTTTTTTCTTTAGAATGGTCTAGAATACTCGAGCCCCTTGTTTCTCAATCATTAATTCTTTAAATACCTCCATATTTTTTTTGTGGCTTCTCCCAGAGTTTACAACAATGTCTAGGGTAATTTGATGAATGCTTTCTCTTAACGTAGAGTAGAGTTTAGACAAGAGCCTAGATAAGTGCTGAGCCAATACATGAAAGTAGGTTTTAAAGACCTCGATTTAATCTCAAATCAACGACATAATCAAAATCTATTTCAAGGGTCTAATTGATTGTGAATGTATTGATTTACATTCTTCTTTGAATTTTGATTTTGATTTTTTATCTACATTTTAATTTTAAACCTTGATGTGCTTTTGAGTTATTTGTTTTTTTAATTTTTCTTCGTTTTATGATTTTTAGTGATATTTTTAGAGTTTTTATGTTTTTTTCCTTTTTTTAAAAAATCTACTAAGCTTGACAATAACAATTTTCTAGCTAAATAACAACTCAAAAGTACATAAGATGAATCTTTTATACTAATGCATGATATGAGTGATCAAATGCAATTAGGAAAATCAATCTTTGTTTTTATATGTGTGAAAGCAATGCTAGTATTGATGGAATGTGAAAAAAAAATACTTGGATTTCGTATCTAATGTCGAGGTTACATATTGTGTTGTGAAATATAATCTTTATACTTATTAAAATAAATAAATAAAAATGATTATTAAGGTGGCAAAAGTGCTTTGATGACTTTTGAAGGTGTGGATGGCGGGTCGAGATTGAGCAATCTCGTGGCCACAACTTCAGTTTGTGTTGGGTTCATCGTATCGGAGACAATGGGCATCAGGATGGAATGAGCATCGGGTTGGATTTCCCCCTAGGATGTCACACCATCTAGCAAGAAATATTTGGACATTGGGCACCTTCTTGGGGAATATTCTGATGACAACACTGCCATCTATGCTTCAAGAGGGAGTGGAAAACAAGCTCACAATCATGGGAGTAGGTTGTGATGGTCAAAAGATGTGGTCATGAGATGGAAGTAAAATCATAAAACTCAAGGTAGAAACACCATACACATAAATGGTCAAGATCTAGATCATATGTTTACAACCTTTAGGGAGGACTTTGGTAGCTTTTAAGATTTAGAAGTCTGACAAAGGATACGGTTCTTGGTTCCTTCATCTTTGTGTTAAATTTTCAACTAGAAAACATGATGGAATGAAGATTTCGAGTTATTATGAGAAGTCCCATCCCTAAAATTTGCCTATATCCATAAAATGAGACCTAAGCACTCATTCTAAATATTATCCACACAATGTAAAACATAAAAATCCAAACAATTTATTTTTTTTCTTTGAAAGCGCTTATTATACATAAACATACACTCATAGACATACAAAGATTTATAGAAAAATAGATACGTACATACACACATAGATGAGGGGAGAATGTATACTTCCCTGCGCAGAGTTGAAATATAGGTGGCCTCACAAGCAAACTTACAAATACGTAAGCTCACTCAAATAGATTACTCTCTAAATTCTTGAGGATTAAACCTGAGAACTTTTTCACATATATATATACTAACCTAAAGGATCTTTCTTACGCAATTTGTTTCCCTCTAAATTCTCATGCTCCTAGTGTTAGAACAAATGCCTACAAGACATAATGGATTTTTTCATTCACTAGGCATATACACAGACCACTATTTAGTCGTAGAGAAATTTCTCTTAGAACATGAGGATCTTGGACATGAGCTTCAAGACAATTTTAGGTGATAATGATTTCTTTCTAAATAATAGAAGATTACAATAAATGAGAACATGTTCATAAGCAATCTCTACTTAATAGTCAATGCTATCTAGCTCCTACACACAAAACTTTCAGAGCTAGATATGTATACTCAAAGTCTTCAAAAAGCATTAAAGAAGGCAGGGGGCTTGCTAATCAAAGGATCTTCTAGCTCATTAAGATTCTATGAGATCTTAAACACATGCAAGATATTGGATCAGACATACAATGTGTGTATATATCAACTTGAAAGGACTCCCTTGAACATAGGGAGTTGTTTTCCTAGATTATAAGCTTTGTGACACCTAAGTGTGATAGGTGGCTTTTGATGGTTATAAGGAGGCTTTTGATTTCAAATTTGAACTCAAATCTTCACGCTTGATCTCTCGCTTCTCAATCCTCCAAGTGGCATCCATGGAAAGGGTCCGTGAGCTCTAAGTTGAATTTCAACACTCCCCCTCAAGCTTCAACCTCCCCTCAAACTCCAATAATCCAATGAGTCTTTTGAGCTTTATAATCTTGGTTGAATCGAATGCTTTGTTAAACATGTTAGCACACTTATGCTTGGTACTTATGTGTTGAACTTGAAACTCCTTAGCTAGCACTTTCTCCCTACTATAGTGATAGTGTACCTCTATGTATTTGCTGGTAGCATGGAGCATGGGGATGATAGATAGGGGAACACTACTCATGTTATCACACATGATAAGAAATCCATTAAATTATAGATTTATTTCAACCATGAGCTTAATGGCTTCTATAATCATGATTCCCAGTATGATTTTTGCACATAAAATCAGATTTTTGATCGATTCAAGTAGTATCCATTGTTTTCTATCTTTCAAATTGGTACAGAATCTAGGGATAGCCCTAAATATGCAGATAATCAAACCTGTAGAGATGGCCAATGGCCAATTACACTACACGAAATGATATATTGAAAACGTGGAATTTACTCTTTCTAATAGGTGCTTTTCTGGAAGTTTCCATGTAATTGAGATGAAGCACAGTGATTCAATCATAGGCATGGATTGGTTAGTTAAAAATTCTACGACGATTAATTGTGAACAAAGAATGATCACTCTAAAGCTAGATGATGAATCTATTCATATTCTAGGTGATGCCTATAATCCTAAACCTATCCTTATTTCTGTTATGCAAATAATTAAAGGTATACGTGATGGTTGTAGAACATTTACAGTGTATGTAAACGATGTACAAAAAGAATATAATGAGGAAAGTGTTGTGAATTATGTAGAAAATCTTTTGAAAGAATATAGAGATGTATTTCCATAAGGGTTTCATGTATACCTCCACTTAGGCAGATTGACCATGCCATTAATCTATATCCACAGACTGAACCATATTCTAGAGCACACTATAGATTTAACATCGATGAACTAAAGGATCTTAAGATTCAATTAGATGATCTTTTGAAGAAAGGCTTGATAAGACCGAGTGTCTCAGCTTGGGGTGCACCTGTTCTATTTGAGAAGAAGAAAGATGGCACTTATAGATTATGCATTGACTATAGGGGGCTGAATAAAAGAATAATTAAGAATAAGTATCCACTCCCTCACATAGATGACTTATTAGGTCAATTAAGTGGAGTGACTGTATTCACTAAGATTGACTTTAGATCTCGATATCACCAAATTAGATCAAAACAGAGGATATTCCGAAGACACCGTTTCAAAAATGATATGGTCACTATGAGTTTATGGTTCTACCTTTTGAATTAACAAATGCTCTTGCTACATTCATGTGCTTGATGAATAATATTTTTCATGATTACCTAGATGAATTCATCTTAGTATTTCTTGATGATATATTTGTATACTCTAAAGATGATTTTGAGCATGCAGTGCATCTCAAGAAGACTTTGCAAACTCTTAGAGAACACAGATTGTATGGAAAAAAGAGTAAGTGTTTCTTTGCTAAGGATAAACTTGTGTATCTAGGAAGAGTAATATCAAAAGAAGGAATCGTTATAAATGAAGATAAAGCAAAACAAATAGTTGATTGGCCGATTCCTAAGTCTATAAGGGATGTTAGAAGTTTTCTTGGGTTGGCACAATATGAAAGAGCACATATTAAGGATTTCTCTAAGATAGCTAGTCCCCTCATAGAATTGACTAAAAATGATGTAGGATTTGCATGGAGTGATGCCTGTCAAAAATCATTTGAAACATTGAAACAAAAGGTCATTGAGAATTGTGTTTTGAAAATACTAGAAATGGTAATGCCTTTTGTGGTTGCATGTGATGCAAGTGGTAGTCAGATAGGATGTGTTCTTTCACGGGATGGCAGGGTGGTCGCATATGAGTCTAGAAAACTAAGAAAATATGAATTTAACTATCCTACTCATGATATAGAAATGCTTGTTGTTCTTCATGCACTTAAGCATTGGAGACATCTATTGTTCGGGGTAAAGTTTGAATTGAAAACAGATCATCAGAGTCTAAAATACATCTTCACACAACCATTGCTTAACAACAGGGAGAAGCGTTGGATTGAATTATTAAGTGAGTATGATTTTGACATTAAGTATATGGCTGGTAAGGAAAATAATGTTGCAGATGCATTGAGTTAGAGACCCTTGTGTAATCTTCTTTCTGTAATAAATTCGGATTTTCTCAATCATATTCAAGAAGAGATAAAACAGGATCCTTTTTATGCACCTATTTTGAATTCTTTGAATGCAAATAGGGGATCGATGTATGAGAAAAAATTTCATTTGCAGAATGGAACATTGTATTGTAACAATCAGTTATGCATATCTTCTGAATCTCCATTAAAAGTTAAAATATTGCATGATTGTCATGATGCACATTTTTCTGCACATCTAGGTTATTCAAGGGCCTATGTTAAAACAAAGTATTCTTACTTTTGGCCATGTATGAAGCGAGATATTAGAAAATATGTAAGTGAATGTTTGAAGTGCCAACATGTGAAATCTGAGTTTAAGAGGATGCCTCGAGTGCTTCAACCTTTGGATGTTTCAAATCAGAAGTGGGAGTCTATTTCTGTGGACTTTGTCACTAAGCTACCTATGACGAGTAAGCATGAAACCATATTTGTTGTAGTCCATTGGCTTACCAAGATGGCACATTTCTTTCCTATGAAAAAGACTGATACGGCATTGAATGTTGCAAGAATCTTTGTAGAAGAAACTTTTCCATTGCATGGAATGCCTAAAATCATAATTTCTTATAAAGATTCTAGATTTACGTCAAACTTTTGGAGAGCAACATTTAAATCGATTGGAACTCAACTTCGTATGAGTATAGCTTTACATCCACAAACTAATGGGGAAATCAAGAGGGTTAACAGGGTAGTTGAAGATATGTTGCGTATGTATGTAAATGAAAAGCAGGATAATTGGAGTGAATATTTGCCCTTGGTTGAGTTTGCATACAATAGTGCATGGTATGCATCTATAAAAATGACTCCGTTTGAAGCTATGTACAGTTATAATTGTTTGACTCCACCTTTATTTTTGGGTTTTCAAAATAAAGTAGAATTTTCCAAAGAAATGCTTGATAAAATGGATGAAGAACTTGGGAAAAGTTAAGAAACACATAAAAGAAGCTCAAAAAAGACAAAAGAAATTCTATG
Organism: Ceratopteris richardii; assembly: GCA_020310875.1. Classification (NCBI taxonomy): domain Eukaryota; kingdom Viridiplantae; phylum Streptophyta; class Polypodiopsida; order Polypodiales; family Pteridaceae; genus Ceratopteris; species Ceratopteris richardii. Next base: position 18,988,206 of record CM035430.1, read on the forward strand.
ACTTAAAGAAAAGACCACTTGAATTTCAAGTTGATGAGATGGTATTTCTTAAATTTAATCCTCACCAATCTAACTTGTTGCTAGGGAAGGATCATAGACTTTCTCCCCGATATGCAAGTCCTTTTAAAGTTTTGAAAAAGATTGGATCTCTTGCTTATTTGCTGGCATTGCCCAAACATTTAAATGCGCATCTTGTATTTCATGTTAGCTTACTTAAAAGATGTGTATCTAATGGTTCTCATGTTTTGTAGGACAATTATAAGGTGAAAGATCATGGCTGTTTTGAGCTTCAACCTGAAATAATATTAGACATAAAGGAAAGATTTCTTAGACATAGATCTATAGTAGAAATTTTAGTGAAATGGCACTCATACCCAGTAGAAGATTCAAGTTGGGTGAACTTGGATGATTTTCTAAAACATTATCCTTCTTTCCAACTCTGAGGATAGAGTTCTTCAAGGGGGGAAGAATTGTAATAGGACTCTTTTCTAGTGAAATAATTCATTTTGAACTTTCTGAATTTCATCGTGGGGATAATGCTTAGAGTGAATAATTAAGTCATTTTATGCATCTAGGAAAAATTTTGGGTTGACAAGTTACATATTCTCTCTCTAGACCTTATTTGCATCATGTTTTCTAATGGGATTTTGAAGGTGAAGATGAAAGAATTAAGGAAAACTCTATATGAGAGAAAGGTAGAGGCTTCGTCAAGAAGCTATTGCCCAGACCTATTGTAACCATTGATTCACATCTATAATATAATATCATAATTCTTTTTTCTCTGCATCATATTTGTTTCTACGCTTCCGCATGAAATTTTCTCTTACCTTGTGCAATCTCTGTGTTCTTCTTTCCTCTGTTATTTTTGGGTGATTGAAAGATTGTGATTGTGGATAGATTGTGATTGAGGAAACGCTACAAAGAACATCAAGTGAGAGTAACTTTTTTCTTTAATAGAAGCCGATGGCTCTTCGGGAAGACTTTCAGAAACAGCCGATTACATTTTGTCTTTTCAAAAACAGCTGATTACTCTTAATCGCCACCGATCCACAGTCGAAACTGAATAGTCGTGTGCGAGTAGAGACTTGGCAGTAAAAGCAACTGCTGAGAACGACATAGTCGGATATGCAAACTTATCCTCAGACATAAGATCTCATGTGCAGGTTCTGTGTTCGCAGTAAACACATGGCAGAGAAGGTCATACTCCGATTTGCAAATGTTTTGAAGGACTTGGACATATAGTTGTGTGCGCATGTGTGTGCGCGCGCGTATATATTTGACATCAAACACTTAAGTGATTATGCGTTTACATTTCTCCATAAAACGTGGCTTTTAATATTCATGTGCAGTAAAAAAAAATGTGCAGAGAAGGTCGTACTCCGATTTGCAAATGTTGTGTGTGTTTGTGTGCGCGTGTGTGTGTGCGCGCATGTATATTTGACATCAAACACTTAAGTGATTATGCATTTACATTTTTCCATAAAACGTGACTTTTATAATTCATGTAACATATGAGAAGTTATTCTACTTAAACTACTTACGAGTTTCTGAGCTTGTATTACTTTCATCCCTTGAAGCTGTGTGCGTCGTTCCCTTTTTTGGTTCAAACGTCAAGTTCCATAATCGTTTTTCTCAACGAATTCGAAGAATCGTTGTTATTTTGATTATTTGACGTCAAATGTGAGCATCCTCTCAAAAATATATTCATTCTCAAGTTTAAGAAAAACTTTTTACAGGACTAAGAATAACTTACCATCTTCATCAGTTTGTAGAATTGAGGTCTCCGAATTCTCTTTTATTTGAGCGCGCACTTGATTATTGAGTACCTGGAGATTACTAAATAGATCGTTGAAAAGATTATACCGTTGAAAAGCAACATCGGCATGAAATACACATTATACCGTTGAAAATATTACTAACAAAGATTATACCGTTGAAAAGCACCATTGGCATGAAATACACATTATATTCGACGGACTATGCGTAAATGAAGTAAAATTTGAAGATACTTCCCCTCAAACCGTCACCATGTCAAAAACATCACAAAAATCAAGAAAACCTCTGAAAAAACAAAGGTCATAGGAAAAGCTCGCACGAGAACTTTGCATGCAGTTTTTTTTTCAATTTCATTTGTTAAAACCAATTTATATCGGTGTCAAATTACTGCACTTTTCCTAAAAATAATCTTTTCATGTTTTTCATAAAACCTTTTTGTTCGTTTTGCACAGACTTTTATCTTTTTAATTTCTTGAAGGTATCGCATTAATCTCAATCGAAAATCAACCGAAAGTGGCATAATCATTATGATTGTATAAAACCTTTGCAGAAAGATTAAACATGATATGTAACCTCTGTGTTCATAGTTAACACAAAAATGACTTGATGTGAGAAAAGGCAAAAGACCATCCACAAATTTGCACTAGTGTATATTTGTCTCGGTACCGACTCATACATTTACTCTTCCCCTCCCATCCTTAATCATAGTTATCTCGTGAAGCCAATCACAGCCTTGTCTCTTATCTTTCAACTATGCAACTAGTCTTTTCTTTTATTTTTGACAACTTTCAATGCAAGAAAGCATCAATATCAATCATCACTATATCAATATCAATCATCACTATCTTATATGAAAACTTCCAAGTTTTTTCTTTGCATTGATGTGTCATATTCACTTTACACTCGAAAAACTATGCAATAATGAATTGATATTTTAATATATTGTACCTCAAATTATTCACAAGTCTATTATGCAGCATCATAGTCATATCAAACCCATCACAAAAACTTTATTGAATCAACTTTATTTTTTAATCCAAGAACATTTACCCATTGAGTTGTGTTGAGACATCTTTCATGAAGCTATAAAGCAAAACAAACTTTTACTCAAGAGGAACATCAGCTTACACATAAACAGTATTAAGCAAGAAGCATGGCAACAATAATTACGAAACACCATGTGAGCTCCACATATTAGGTGGGTATGGGGTTGACACATACGTATTTTATGTGGGCATGGGATTGGGGCACATAAAGAACTTCATGGGAGCTTTTCATGAAAAATTTGATCAAAGAAAAGTAATAAAAATCAAGATGCACGAGATTCTATTTAAAAAACAAAAACAAAAGAGCTTTTCGAAGGTCGTGTGTTTCTCTTCTATACTAAAAGACTTAGCCTTTTTCCCATGACGTTTGGATAAAAAATACCTAACGATGATCCTAATGCCTATTTAACGTTCCAAAATGAGTTCTACAAATTATAGGAAAAAGAGAGAGGGTCTGGAAATCAAACTTGAGCATAAAGGTATACTTGACCTTTAAAGTTGAAAATTCATACTTAAAATAAATTTTTAACTCATTATGTTTCTCGCCGGAAAGCATCAAGCCCATTTGTCTTGGTACTTGTGAAATATAGAGGTAAAAGCTATTATTACTATTCACTCATCTTGCATCAAAGGGATTTAGGAGAGTTGATTAGAGTACATCTTAGTAGTTTAAAGTGCTCACTTTAAGAAATTATGAAAAAAACATGTTCAATTAGGGAGGTTTAGAATGTCTCGATTCCTTATGGGAGAAGTCCTATGGCATCTCATTAGCCTTACAAATGCTAGACCAAGATTTGGTGAGAATTGAGCTTGTGAATACTTGAGGTACTTCACAGAGTGCAATGAGAGAGATAAAAGATTTTTCTTCATCTTATCTCATCACATTAGAAATGCAAGGATAGGGCATATTTAAGATCTAGATACCTTTATGTGGCTATCTAAAATCCTAGAGATACTTTGGTTCACTTCAACCAAAACAAGAAAGATTCAATTCAACAATAAACTTAGTAATTTGAGGAAAACACCTAGTAGCAACATAAATGCTTATATTTTGAAATTAAAAGAAGTGTGTGATGCATTGGGATACATAGGTTGTCACATAAATGATGATGACGTAGTTGCATACACCGTGAATGTTCTAAGGGGTGAGGAGAAGTGGAAGGCTTTTACAATATTTATATATGACAAAGATACTCCCTCGACTTTGTCTAATTGGTAGCCTTGATGATCACTAAGGAGGTGAACATTGGAGGATCAAAGGAAAAGGGCAATGAAGCTCAAGCAATCTATGCACGTAAATATAGAGGTAGATAAAGGAATCCAGGGATAGCAGGAGGAATCCAAGGGAGAGGATCAAGTGGAGCTCTTGATCAACACCAATGAAGAAAAATCTATTCATTAACATGAATCGATAAGTTCAGAGGAAGAGGAGGAAGGTACAACCAAAAAAATCTTTCTTCATCCATGGTAAATATTACCACTATTCAAGCGATTTCTATCAAAGGGATAAGAGAAATTCAACATACAAGGGATAAGGTAATCATGCTTCAAATCAGAATGAACGTGTTCTAGCTATGATGCATATGTGTGACTAAAGGACAGAAGGCTTGAGCACACGCTGCATTGATAGTGGATGCAACAACCAAATTAGCTGCAAAAAGGATATCTTTTCAAACATGCACTTGCCACCACCCAAAGGGCATGTGGAAATAGGTGATAATAATCCTCATGCTATAAAACACACATGTAATGTCATGTTGGATAGATCTTAGAAGACTAAGTGCTTGAAGGATGCTCTTCATGATCCCAGAATCATAAGAAAACTTGCTTCTATGAGTCAAATGTTTAAGAGAGGATTGCACGTCAAATTGAATTAGAAGGGATGGTTTGTGGGAAACCCTAAGGAAGGGTAAAAATTCATAGCCGGGGACGTTTTTCACGTTGGCTGTGAAGCCGAATCTCAACCACACGACTTACTTCACATATGGAAGTAGGAAGGTACCAAACTTGGACCTATGGCACAAAAACGTATGGACATATCAATACTCAAAGACTCAACAATATGGAAAGAAAGAGCTTCATGCTAGGATTACCAAACCTTCATAATCAAAAACTTAAGAACTTTTGTGAAAATTTTCAGTTCGATAACCACACTAGGTTGCCCTTCAAGAAAGGGAATTTTGTGAGCTATCATCCACTTCAACTAGTATGCATAGATATTTGGGGACCAAAAAAGGAGAAATCAATTGGCGGTTATAGGTACTTCATAACTTTCATTGATGATTGCAAAAGGATGATTTGTCTTTATTATATGAAGCATAATTCATATATCTTTTATTACTTCAAGAAGTTCAAATCTATTGTAGATATTGAATATGATAGTTATATCAAATGCGTAAGGTCATATGGAGGGGGACAATACTTCTCCTATGAGTTCTTTGATTTCTTGGAGTCAAATGGTATCAAGAGACAAATCACATGCAGGTACAAACCAAAACAAAATGGTGTGATAGAAAGGAAGAATAGGTACATCACATAATGTGCTAGGGCTATGGTGAAGGAAATGGGTATTCAGCAACCACTACAATATACATTGTGAAAATAGGTCTCACATCAATTACACATAGTGCTACACCCTATGAATCTTGGAACAATAGGAAACCACATGAGAGTGTTTGGATACACATGATATGTGTTCATTCCACGTGAATTGAGGAGAGAACCTAAAAATAAACCAACGAGATTTGTATTTATATGGTATGGAGTGAACAAAAGGGTTACATATGCGATACCCCTTAACAAAGCATCTAAAGTTATCAAGGGGTGTCACATTTGATGTGCTATTAACTTTGTATGCCTCAAATGTATTTATGTAGACAAATGAAGATGGAAGAAAGACTTCAAGTGAAAATCCTCAAAGCACAATCCTTAGTGGACTAGAGGATTCAAGTAATCACCCATCATGGAGTGGAGGAAGTCCTTCATCAATATAACTTAATGACGCAAAGGGCAAGTTTAAGGCTAAAATCAAAGAAATAGAAGAAGATTAAGAATTATGGATTGAGCTAAATGCAATTTATAATGCAAACAAGGGGGAGATCTCAAACATCAATAGTAAATATCCAAATCAATGGAATGGTGAGATAAGGACTCATACGATACGATATCTAGTTAAGAGACTTACCTATGATTCACTCATGGATGGAAACCATGTATATATGAGCAAGGTTGTTGAAGAACTCACATGATTTAAAGAATCAAATACATGAAGGTCATTGGAAAAGAAGTGACTATACAACGTAAAGAAACATTTACATTGTAGTATTTCTAGTTATAAAGTTAGGTTTGTAGCTAAAATTTTTTCTCATACATATGGAGTAGATTATGCAGAAGCATATAACCATATGGCTAGGATAAATACCATGAGGATAATTAGCGCAATTGTAGCAAGCAAGCATTCAAAGATGTATCAAATTGAAGTAGAGAATGCTTTTTGGAATGGAGAGCTAGAGGAAGTAGTGTACATGGACCAACTACTTGGGTTTGAAGATACTATCAAAGATGATTATGTTTGTAGGTTGAAGAATCCACTATATGGTCCCACACGTGTCAAGGGCATGGAGTCAAAGGCTTATAGACTACTTGATTAGTCGTGAACACATTCAAAGAAAAGAAGGTACATCATTTCTCTACAAAAGGGAAACGGTGAACCATTTGTATAGATGACTGATGACTTGATTACTATACGTGATCATGGAGAAGGCATCACGGATATCGAGAAGATTATTGGGAAGGATTTCAAGATCTCAGACCTTGCATATATATAATATTCTTTTATGTATTGAACTTTTATATATGGATAATGGTGTTTTGCTTATGCAGAGAAAGTATATCTTTGATGTATTGAAGATGTGTGCACTCAAACAATGCAAATCATTCAGAAACCCAATGGAAGTAAACATGAAATTGAATTCGGTGGACGGTCATCAAGCTCAAGATCCACTTTTGTACAGGTCTATAATGGTCTCCTTGAATTATGCCACTATGAAAAGGCTTGAGCTAGAATATAGAGTGGGTGTGCTATCTCAATTGATGCAAACAACTTGGGTTTCACATCTTCTTGTAGCTAAAAGATTACTCAAATATCTCAAAGGTACCTAAATTTAAGGTTTTTTCTATCCGTTTCAAGACGATTTGCAAGTGAAAGTTATATACACATGCTTAATAGGCTGAATCCCAAAAAAGGGTAGAAAAGGTACAAGTTGATATGCAAGTATGATTTGCAAGAAGGTGATCTCATGGATTGAAAAAGAAATAAACTAAGATTTCTGTATCTTCCACAAAACCTGAATATAAACATAAGCACAAGTAACATGTAAGTCTGATTGGCTCCATGAGCTCATGGTTGAAGTGCATTTGTAGGTAAGTCAACCTAATCATCTGTAATAACATGAGTAGTGTGTACCTATTTTCCAACCTCCTCCACGATACTTGTTTGTTTGAAGATATTTTGGGTTTTCTTTATTTTAGTCATACTTCTCCTCTCTCTCTCTCTTTATTTTTTATTGCCTTTTTCCTCAAATACTTTGTTAGGTTTTTGCGCATGATTTGATATTTTTCAAATGTATTAAGTATGTGAATCGTACTTTATTTTGTTTGGAACTTTAATAAGGATAATATGTGGTGGTAACGTGTTGTGAAGAAAGGAATTATCAAGGATGCCGTCAGGTGATGTTTTGTTTGTCAGCTAATACTTGGGAATAATTCTATTAGTTCTTGAGATTTCATCTATGTAGAAAATTTACTATCAGAATACTCCCATCTCAATAATTTTCTAGGATCTAAAGGAAATGCTCTGAAAGTAGAGCTATTGCTCCACCAATTTCGCTATTCGTCCTCAATAATCATGGACATCTTTCTGAGATATATAAGATGACTCAAAACAAAGCGAAAGAGAGTTAAGCCTAACACATGATTGAACTGACTTTCATGTGTTCTTATGCCATTATTCAATGCCTCCGTGTGTTTTTTTGCATGTGTAGGTGTGGTGTAGGTGTCTCTGTGTCTTGGGGGCTCGAACTAAGCAATTGGATTATGTTCATGCCATCTTGCATCGGTGAGCACATACTTTGTATAATTTATTCATTTAGTTCTTCTACAGTTTGCATGGGATACTTTTTAAAGTGATAAATACTCATGCCTATAGTGCCATGGATTCATTTTTGGATGCACTATTCCGAGATATGTGTTCAGCCACACACATTATCTGAACATTAGCTAGCTTGTTCGTAGTTTGGTGGGAGTTTGTGATGGTTGTGTAACTAGAATTTAGTCATGTGGCTTCAAGAACTTTTAAGGTCTAACCACTGAAATTGAAATAAAAATAAAAAGATTCAGCTTTGGTTTTAACATTTCAATATTAATATTCTTCTGTTTACCCTTCTTGTTTATGTGTTGATCCTCTCAAAATCTTTAATTATGCAAATCATCAAATCATGCCTCAATGTATTTCATCTCACTCTTAAAATATCAAGAGGATTTGATATAAATATTAATTCATCTCATTAAATGTCGTTATGTCATAAGATGATCTAAGGAAGGCCCACCTACCTCTCTTTACTTTTTCTCAGTGAACGTTGGATTTATAAAAAAATGTTATGATGGCAAGTGCTGATAATGGTCCTTTTCATAAACTCATGAAAGAACTCTACAATGACAGAGTACGTACATGTGAAGTGATCGCAATGAGTTTCCTTCCGTTTGATTATGATCAATGGATTATATCATGATCGTAAGAAAAAGAAATGGACTATTTGCCTAAATTCAAATTCTTGTTTGTATGCTGGATCCCTTGCATCTACATTTTCATAGTACGTGCATATGAAGTGGTTTCTATGACTTTAGTTTTTTTTTACTATTATTAATTGATTATGCATAATGAAGCTGACGATTATATAGTCGTGTGGTTGAATACCATGAGCTTTTAGTTGCCCTTTTTTTAGGGTCAATTTGGGGTTCGCCTAGCCAAATCTTGATATGTATAGAGAAACGAAGAATAAGATATAAAACATCTTTCTCATATGAATCGGAAGAGCGCATCTTCATTTACATATTACGTTTTTGGATTAGCATCTCCGTAATAGTTTTCATTGGAAAGCTTGAATCATGCTTAGTTCCACACACATGAACATAAGCTCCCTTTCCACTGTATGGTTGCTCTCAGTTTCTAGCTTCCCTCTTTCTTCACATGGTTGATTTTCAATCATACTTGCTTTCAACCAACTAGATTCTCCTCCTTTAAGGCCCAATATAGCATCCCCTACTTGTTGTCTATTGATCTCTAACTCGGTCACTTGTACTTATAGTACTTCTGCAATGGGAGACTATAATGTTATCTTGTCCAAAACATATTTGTGTACTCTAATCTCTCTACATCTCTCATTAGTCTATCAAATTCTAGACCATTGTTCTCTCTTTCTCTCTCTCTAGTCGAAATTAGAGAAAGCATCTGGTAATTATATCTTTTTATATATCTTCCTTGTTTGTATATTCATATACATGTGTTGAGGTACATCTAGTTGATTATCTATTTTTTATCCTTGAAGATCAACATATGTCTACTATTTAAAGTCATCATGTGGTGATGTGTATTTTGTCTAATTGATGCATGTTTTTGTTCTATTGATTCTCTATTAATTGGATGTTGCTCGATTTGCCCTTATGTTGTTCATTGTGCTAGAAGCTTCACTAAACTTTTGATCCTACAACACTTATATATGTTGGAGGTCACATATATTTATTTGTTATAAATACTCTCTACTCCATAAATAGAGTGATTCAAATGCATAGAAAATGGATACTTTTGAAGTCACATTTGTTGTTTTACTTGATGCATGAAGTGATCCAAATATGCGTTGTAGAGGCAAACAATTGCGTGGTGAACTCTCAATTTTTTTTTTAATATTTGAGTATCATTTTCTTAGAGGATGCTAAACTATGGTGGCTGGCCAAGGCACAAAGAAGCTGCTAGGAAAGGCTTATTTGTAGTCGTGTTAGTAGCTCACAATGATGGATTTTCTAGGATGTTCTTATTTTTTATGTAGAAGCAACATCTCGAGACACTATTGTTTGTCAGCATTGGCGTATTTCTTATGCAAGTGTTAGAGAATTTATTGAAGACACAAGCATGCATAGTAACATTCTGCATTTGCCTCAAATCCTTTATTTCCTTATCTTGTAATTCACATTCCCTGAGCCTTCATCTTCTCCAAGTTTTCATGTAGTGAGTGGTGCTTAACAACAAATAGCTTTCTTACACGTAGCACCATAGTTGCAGCAATATCAATGTTGTGTTGTTGTTCCTTCCCTCAATTAGGAGAACCGATATTATGTAGAGATCTTTTGTAAATGGCACTAGTAGGAGCAGTAACCTTCCTTCCTCCTTCAATTATGATGCTTGGAGTGATAAATGAAGGAGATGTGCTATATGCATCAACCAACAATGTGATTGCTTCATAATAGAAGTGCTTGAACCAGAAGGAGAGGCTCTTATATACATCAACCAACTCATCTTTTAAGAGTTTTTTTTCTGTTTTCTCTTTCATTTTATGAATGATGTAATAGTGTAGAGATGAATTCATATGCCTCATGATCAAATAACCAGATGTCTCTTTGAGTTTATGATTTGAAATGCCTTCAAGCAGTGCAACTAAAGAAAGTGTCTAATACATTATCCCAAAAAAGTAGATTTATTCAGCCTAAGAGTTCCAACAATGTATTCAAGGGGGTCGATGTTAGCCAAGCAAAAAGCTAGTTTCTTTTGCACTAATATGTTTCTATTTTGGCAAGAAAAAGCTTCCTTTGTAGAAGATATTCAAAAGGCTAAAGCTATTGGTAATGATACACTAGACTTGGATAAAGCTTGTGAATAGAGGTGGCTTATAAAATGGATCCTCAGGCATGGCCTCCTAAAAACCAGCAATCAAGTTTTTCCATTTAGAAATAGTAAGAGTTTTCCATCCTCTTGACCCAAGGTATAAGCTTCCATCTACAATATGCCTAAATCTACTTGCAAGAGATCCAATCCCATTTTCTAATAGATTGAAAGTTTTGATGGACACAAGTGACATTTCTAGTAATAAAGCTACATCATTATGCTACATGTCTATCCAAACTTGTAGATTACATTGCTAAATTGATGATGAAATTTTTCATGTAGCTAAAAGAAGTCATCAATGCGGAAGCACAACAACAATACAGGACCTTAATGTTTATGATATGGATATGCGTAAAAGGTAGATTGGTTTGAAGAGAAAACTCATATCCAATCCACTTGAGCCTGCCTATTATAGTGAGACTCAAGATTTTCTCACATAGAGATGAGAACTAGAAGATTCTTTTGAAGATGTCTTAGATAAGACTGAGCTAGAATTTTTTAGTCCTTTTGATCTCCAAGGCCATATACATAATGACACAACCACTATGAGAGAGGCAGACAAAAATAGTTTCATTTGGCCTAGGCCGTTTCAAAGAAAGGCCTTCCATGTTGTAGTTTGCAAGAGGCTGGAATGTTTGGCATCATATGAAAGAGAAAGGGATTTTTTTGTCAATAAATATAGACCTCAATGTTGAAAATCAATTCCCAATCACGCAAAAGGACTCAACCACAAGTTTTGCAAGTGGACCAATAAAAAAGTAGGACCCAGAGTCGTGGAATCAAGTTAGAAGCTCCACCAAACGAAATCAAAATCAAATCTCATCAATCAACCACCAAAAATTGCACCTACAGTGATTGGTGGATGGTTACCCAGATTGTAAGGAAAGAAAAACCCTATATAAGCACCATTCCACCTTTGTTTCTTCAGTTCTATGCATTCCACAAGTTTCCCAATTATTTTAGTGAATTCATAAACTACAGCAAGCAGCCCCCTTGCTTGCTTTCCTCATTTTCTCATTTAATCTCTCATATAGTGACCTAAAATGTGCCAAAGTTTCAAGTTATTTGAATTTGTAATTTTGAGAAATTTCCAACTTTGTGAAGGTATATATCTGCACATGGGCAGAGACTATTGCAAACAGGTAGCCAGTTTTGAAGAGGATTGTTCTCCCATCTAGAATATCCATTTTGACCTTGGGTAGCTCTTATAGTCTATTATAAGTCTACAAAGTTTCATTTTAAGTCTCTGTACAAGTGTAGAGAAAAGTGCAAAACAGTGAGCATATATCACTACTTATCGACCTAGTGGAGGCAAGTCATCTTCCATTTTTGCATTGGGGTGTTAGAATCATCCCCCATTAGTGGTATCAGAGTAATTTTGTAGGCTTGGAAACATCAATGGGCAGCATATTGAAGACTTGAAGGTATGAAGATAACGCATGGAAGCACTGTCAAGGAGGACTTATCAAAGCAAGAAGACATCAAAAGGGGCTACATCGATCAAGATCTAAACTAGCACCCAACCACCAAGAGTTCCAAAAAAATAATAGATGAAGAAGAAGAAATGCATCTGAGTGATGGGGAATGGTTCTAACACCCCAATGCAAAAATGGCAGATGGCTTCCCTCCACTAGGTCCACAAGATGTGATATATGCTCAATGTTCTGAATTTTTCTCCACAGCTGTATAGAGACTTAAAATGAAACTTTGAGAACTTGTAGTAGAATATATGTGCTACCCAAAATGCTTTAGATCATACCAAATGGATATTCTAGCTAGGAGAGCCATCCTCTCCAAAGCACGCTACCTGTTTGCAACACTCTCAACCTATGTGCAAAGATATACCTTCACAAAGTTGGCAATTTCTCACAACTCACTCAGTCCAATAACTTAAAACTTTGGCAATGTTTATGGCAACATATGAGAGAGGAAATAAATCTTGAAAGCAATGAAAATGAGTAGAATGAGAGAGCAAAGAATGATATGCAATTTGGTACAATCAAATTGGAAAAGCCTAACTAGACCTCTAGATAGAGAGGAGCAAAATCATGAGAGAATGACGTAAGCAAGCAATTGGGCTGCTTGGTGGAGTTTATGACTTCAATAAACTTTGTGGAAAACTTGTGGAATGCATACAAATCAAGAGAAAAAGTTGGGATGGTGCTTATATAGAGTTTTACTTTCCCTACAACCTAAATAACGACCCACCAATCAATGTAGGTGCACTTTTTGGTGGCTAATTCATGAGATTTCAATTTGATTGAGTTTGATGGAGATTCTAACTTGATTTCATTACTTTGGGTTCTCCTTTTTTATCAGACCAATTGCAAAAATCATGGTTGAGTCCTTTTCCATGATCCGGACTTGATTTTCAACACTCCCCCTCAAGTCTCAATGCCTAAATCCTTCATTCCAATGCATGCCTTAAAGTGTTGTAGCCTTACACCATCCAAAGCTTTGGTAAACATATCTGCATATTGGTCCTTTGTTTTGACATGCTCCACCTTAACATCCTTTGACATGATCTCCTCTCTAATAAAGTGTTAATGCACTTCTATATGCTTCCTCCTTGCATAGAACACTGGACTTTCAGCCAAGCATATGCTACATATGTGTCACAAAACATAGGTACTTGCTTAACCTACAAATCAAGATAAAAAAACAACTCCTTGATCCACATAACCTCATGTGAGACTTATGCTAAGCGTCTATACTTAGCTTCGATAGATGAGAGAGCCATAGTGATGATGTTAGTGGGGTTGCCATAGTGTTGATTGGATACTATGCATAATGGAGCTGATGATTATATAGTCTTGTGGTTGAATACCATGAGCTTATAGTTATACTTTTTTTAGTGCAAACTTGGGTTCATCTTGGACTTATCTTGGTGTCTATAGAGAAGTGAAGAATAAGATATAAATCATCTTTCTCATATGAATTGGAAGAGTGCACCTTCATCTACATGACATGTGTTTGGATTTCTAGCACACCGCTCCCTCTAGATCTTCTAGAGGGTTTCCCCTCTTATAGTGTTCCACAAAACTATTGAGAAGCCAATCGCTTCACCAAGCAGCACTTGCTTCTAGGTGATTTGTGTTTGCAGTCTCAAGATATTCACAAGGGTCTACCAGAGCAGGAGCAACTTTGGGCAAGCGAAGAAGATGTGGACTAGATCCTTGATGCTGTAGTGGCATCTCTTGCACCATTGTGGAGCCCCACAAAATTTGTTAGCCTTTAGGTTGGTCTAGATACCATGGTGGAGAATTTTCCGCATGAGAATGGATTTTTTTATCTCTATGAGCGGATGTGAGATACACATGAACTTTAGATCCTAGGGTAGCCTTTTCCAAGCCAAGCACCACTTCTTGTTAAGCATGATATGATAGTCTGTGTTCACCTTGACTCTACAAATTTGGGACAGGCAATTGCCATTGTGCCACATGAGACCCTCGTGGCATAGTGGATCCCACTCGGAGAGGAGACAGGTTTTCGACTATTCCCAATCGATGCATCTGCTCTGAAGGAGATTCCATTCTTCGTAGTTTACTCTTATTTCAGGGTCAATGTCCTAAAATCTGATCCACTCGCCTGTTTCTTGTTTTCCAAGTTATTTCCATTGTCTAAACCCCTTGTTCTATAGACTCTTAGCAATTCGGAGATTCCATGAAGCCACACCAGATCGAAAACCATATTGAGTCATTTTGTCTAAAAACGACTACCCATTTCCAATCTTCTCTCACCTTGACAAATTTTTTGAACTTGCTCCAACTCTTTCATAGGGAGCGCACAAGATTCAGGCCTTTAGGGGAAACCAAAATTGGGGAGAATGAAAGTGTATGGAGGTCCAAGTCTTCCCAACTTGGGAGGCCCACCAACATAATCATGTTTTTGTTCCTAAAAATGAGCTTGGCCCAAGAGGTCTCGCAGTTGCATCAAGCCTTGATGATCCATTTTGTCGTCAACTTGTCAGCCAAGCCTGCAATATCCAAAATGCCCAAACCCCCATAGTCCTTTTGGCTGATGTAGGAAGATAATTTAATTTTGGGGACCCCTATTCTTTTGTGATCCCCTGTCCAGAGAAAGTTTCTAAAGATTCTTTCCAGTTTGCTCAACTCTTGAAATTTTGGTCGCCAGCAAGAGAGAAAGTAAATGGTGAAGGAGATGAGGAAGGTATTAATTACCATGGCACGGCTTGCGAGGTTGATTTGCATGGCCCAAAAAGTGGTTTTGGAGTGGTTGATTTTGGACACAGTCGCATCGCAGAATGTATCAAGGCACCCCGAAAAGATTTAAATGGTGGTCAAATCATTATGCACAAATGCATTCATATCATATACAAAAGGTCTCATGATCGTTTGAACATGGTTGAGGTAGAGCAAGACCTTTAATATGGCTCAATTCCATGTGATGTTGCATGAGACGGATGAGTCCTTATGTGGAAATAGCAAAGAGCAGAGGTGTGAATGGTCATCCTTGCGTAATAGATCATTTTAATTTGATAGCCTTCGATAACTGGCCATTGATATTTATTTGCTTCGAGGCATTCCCCATCAAAGTAGTGATCATCTTAGTGAATTCATCTTAGTGAATTTTTTACTATAGCCAAGGTCTTTAAGAGATTCGAGAACAATGTCCCATTCTATCCTATCATAGGCTTTGTCGAAGTCGATTTTTAGTAATACTACATCTTGCTTGGACTCTTCTGTAGAATCGAGACCTTCCCAAATGTCCATATTGGCTTCTAGTATTCATCTACCCTTGATTAATCCTTCTTTTTCCTCGTTAAGCCACCTCTTCAAGTGATAAGAGATTGTGTTGGCAATTACTTTTGCAAGAATCTTGTATCCTCTTTGAAGCATCATGATTGGGCGGCATTTTTCAATCCTATTCTTGTTGCCTTTTTTATGGATAAACTTGATCACACCATTGTTTAGGCATTTGGTAAGGGCACCAAAAGCTAAAGCCTCTTGCCAAACTAAGCACCATGGGGTGGCCACCACCTGTTTGAAAGACTTAAAAAATCTATTTGTGAGGCCATGAGGACCTAGGCTTTTCCCCTTAGGGAAAGTATCAATCACTTCGAGAATCTCATTATCTAAAATGGGTACATCAAGGAGAGACTTCAAGCTATGCAATATTTGAGAGAGAGAGAGAGAGAAAATCTCGAGATGGTTGCCATGCAATCCCTCCTATTGGGAGAAAGAGGTATCGACACCCCTAGAAGTTCAGTAAAATGGTGGACAATAATAGCTATGTTTTCTTCTTCTAGTTTGCATTTGACCCCATTACTATCTATCAACAAGGGAACAGAGGGTCTAGTTTGCTTCCTCTTGAGGATACCACACATTTCTTTAGTTGGTTTGTCAGCCTCGCCCACCCACCACTCTTTGAAGTATACTTGCAGGTTTTTCCTTTCAATTTCTTCATCGTATTTCCATAGTCCCATCTTGTATTGGTAGTTCTCTTTGTTCACTTCCTCCTCAAGGTTCTAGACCCTCGGATAGAGTTTCTCTCTCTGCCTCCATCAAACATTGTGAAGCATCTTGTTGGACTTGACCAGAATTTGATGAGTGTTTTCAACCGCAGTGCTCCAACATTTGGCTGGTGAGGCACAATTGGCGAAAGGCGAGTTCTAGACTAAGGTAGTTTCTTGATGGACAGAGGGAAGGGAGAAAGATGTCAGGCAAGCATGAAACCAAGGTGCTTTTCTAAATTTGGCACTGGACTTGAAAGTGAGAGTAATAGGGTAGTGGTCCAAAATGGCGAGATCAATGTGTTGCAAGATGTTAAGTTGGCCCCATATAAGATAATGTTCTGTGCAATATAGCTTCTATCGAGTCTTGCTTTTCTCAAGTCATCCCTAGATTGGAGGTTTGCCCAAGAGAAGCCATTTGTATCGTTAACCTCCACTAGTCCAAGTAGAGCTTGTTGTGTTTGAGGAAAAAAGACGAACCCAAGAAGAAAAAAAGACAAGGCCCCTCTCCGCAAAGAGGGGAATGGTTGATAGTGATTATCATTTCATTTAATGTGAGGGGGTTGACTGACCCCTCAAGAGCAGCTATTATTGCACACTAGTTTCGTGATAATAACCTAAACCCAGATTTCATATGTATTCAAGAGATCAAAATCGATGGAGAGGACCTTAAAAAATGACTCAAGCGCATCTCTTCCACCCATGTCTAGGTTAGCACTTCTCATCCCAGGGCAGAGGTGGCACCGCTATTGGAATAAATAACTTTTGGGTTGGCAGACTAGTCAACTCTTGTGAGGATCAAAAAAACCATTGTTGGTTATCCACCTCCTTTGGAGGCCCCGTCTAGTTCATTGTGGTCTCCACATATGCCCCAAAGAGAGAGTCAAAGCAGATTCACACTTGAGCCTCTTTCGATTCGCTGTCCCACAATGTGATCTATTTTCTATGCTTGAAGATCAATAGATGTCTACTATTTAAAATCCTCATGTAGTGATGCGTGTATTTTTTTCGAATGATGCATGCTGTTGTTGTACCAATTCCCTATTAATTTGATTGTGGTCGATTCCTCCTTATGTTGTTCATTGTGTGACATGAAGCTTCACCTAAACTTTTGATCCTACAAGATTTATATATGTTGGAGATCACATATATTTCTTTGTTAGAAATACTCTCTACTCCATAATAGAATGTTTCAAATGCATTAAGAATGGTTTCTTTTCAATAATGATGACATTTGTTGTTATACTTGATGCATGTAGTGGTCTAAATACTCTTTGCAGAGGCAAATAATTGAATGCGCAACTCAGTGCTTTCTTTTGAATAATTGCGTTTCAATGTTTTAGAGGATTCTAAACTACCATGGCCATAAAGGCACAAAGAAGTTGCTAGGAAAGGCTTGTTTGCAGTGTTGGTAGTAGCCAAAAATGACGATTTACAAGGATGCGCTTATTTTTTATTTAGAAGCAACATTTTCAGAGAGACTTGTTTGCAAGCACGAGCTCACTTTCTATGTAGGAGTTAGAGAAATTCGTCAAGACACAACCATGCATATTAACATTCTGCATTTGAATCAAAGACTTTTTTGGTTTTTATTCACATTCACATTGGCTGAGCCTTCACCTTCTTCAAGTTTTTGTGTAGTCAGTAGTTCTTGGAAGCAAACATCTTTCTTATAGGTAGCACCAAAATTGTAGAAACAAAAACGTTATCTTGTTGTTCCTTCCTTCAATTTGGACAGCCAATATTAGGCAGACATCATTTGTAAATGACAACACAAGTCGCATCAGATTTCCTTCCTTCCTTCAATTAGGACCGCTGAAGTGAGTGATATAGGAAGGAGATGTGTTTATATGCATCCACCAACAATGTGACTCCATAATAGAGGTGCTGAACCAGAATGAGAGGTGTTTATATACATCAACCAACTCATGTTTGAAAATTTGTTTTCTGTGTTTCTATCATTTTATGATCATGTTATAGTTTACAGATGGATTCATAAGCCTCATGATCAAAGAACTAGATGTCTCTTTGAGTTTATGTTTTGCAAAGCTTTCAAGCAGTGCAATTGAACAGAGTTTCCAATACAATCTCCGGAAAAATAGAGTTATTCAACCTGAGAGTTCCAAAAATGTAATAAAGGGGAGTATAGGTTTAGTAACAACCTCTATTCGTATCCTGGTCTATGATACGATAAGCAATTGGGCTTTCAGTACCCAGCCATATGTACGTCGCAACAATGTACATATGGCGACAATGTCTTGACCTGTACCCAAACTCTATTCATATCTTGACCTGTGATACAATAAGCAATTGGGCTTTGACTACCCATCCATACATCGCGACAATGTTGGGTGGTCTAAAATCCTGGCATAAGAGAGTCCAGCACGGTGAGGTGGCCAATATTATTTCTGTTGGAGTGAAGTCATGGAAAATGGGATCAAAAGGATGGTCCAGTTTTTGCAACTTGTCATGATAAGGAACACAAACATCTCAATTTTTTGCTAGATATTCTTTCCGCTTAACTTAATAGATCACATCGTGTAATCGAATGTACACCTAAATCAAAAGAGCAGAAAGGATGAATGAAAATGATCAGATGTTTGAACCAACGTCTGAACTCAAAGCTATTCAATCATTTCATTTCTACTTGAGCTTGAAGTTTGCATTCTTTTTTTGGATTATTATGTATCGAAAAATCTAGTGGTCTCTTTGAAGAGTCGCTGTAGAACAAAACTGACTTGGCATTTTAGCTAATTACTACTGGAAATATATATAAAAGATAATTTTAGCTAATTACTACCGGAAACAAATTATTTTCTTCCGTGCGGTATTTATGTCAGCTTATATTTGAAGAAAGTTTGTGAAAGTATCACAAGAAATATTGGGGTTTGACAACTTCAAAGCATAATAGCTATATGCACATGGATTTGGCCGAGTCTTTTTGCCTCCTTTCTATTTCATTGTATTGATTAGAGAGTTTCTCGTTCATTCGCCATCCCTTGCTACGCTCTACAACCTCCAGTTTATTACATTAGCTAGCGTAGTGGTGCATTTGAAGAAGATAATAAGAAGATTTTCTCTTTCATATTTGGACATCCAACTTTCATCCATGTACATGACAGAGTGTTCGTGATGGCTATAATCGATTTCCTACATGTGCACGAAAAGTCAAGGTCTAAATAGTTGGCATTTGTCATCAAAGATGCAACAAGAAGAGTATGTTTGGAGAACATCTGGTAGGATGTTTACATAAATTGGATTGGTTCTTGAAATATGTATTATGATTTGATAGTATTGAAATTATTCATGAAATCTGAAGAAGCTTAGTGATGTTGGAGTTTTCTAATTGGGTGCACATACGTCTATGAGCTAGACCATAAAATTTTATGGTTTACTAGGTGTCATAGTAGCACCGATTTCAAACAATTGGAGAGGCATGATGTGCATATTGTAAATTCTTTTTAAATAGTTTATTATTCCCCCAATATACTGGAAAAGAATGTGGAATGCTTGTCGCTTCCACTAGAGAATGTGATAACTAGCTTTGTTCTAGAAAATCTAGAATCACTAGAAGTACTAATTTTTGCAACTTTTATACACGTCCATCTTTTATTACAGGCAACAAAGGCTACATTGATTTAAAACTTGCATATTCATATTACAATCTTGCAACAAAGACCCTCATTTTAAAACTCATGAATGATGCTCTTATTATTGCCAAACCCAACTTCATGATGTCTTTGGTGCATTAATTATCATCAAAATTAATGATTTGCAAAGGAGCTAAAGTTTTGGCATGATCATGGCCAACTTCATTAGTTTTGACACAACATCCTTTTGAATGTATGCCTTGAACACTAGGATTGTCACAACTACAAGGATTTTATTTGCCAAGTGCTATATTTGAAGGTTATAATAGGAGTTGCAATGATGGTTCTCGCATGAGGATTGCAAAAATTTGAAAGTTCTAGAACATGAATATAAAATAAAAAGATATATCAATTGATGTGTGAAATGTCAAAACAAGGAGCATGGCAATGAACATTCTATGTTGATATTATTGAACCACAATATTGAAAATGAATTCTTTGGAGTGTGTGCCTAATTTTAGTTGACTTATATGCCCATCAAGCTATTGTTTTTCAACAAAAGAGTAGTTGGATCTAAGGGAAGAGTATGATAAAATATCATAGGTGATCGATAAATAGAGGATATGCTCATTCACATATTCACATTAGAACATGGTTGATGAAAGAGAATGCCTGTGATGCTTATGTATTTTTTCATTGCCAAAGGAATGCATGCTTTTTTGATGGATGACAGTTCTTTGATTGGCTTGTAAGTGCACCTGATAGAAAGTCTTTTGCTTCTCACAAACAGGCACCAATTTGAATTGTACATAGAGTGATTATTGATTTAATCATGGACTGGATTGTTGATTTATTCACCTTTAGGAGCCTATGGTTCTAAAGACTTGATATCCACAAAAATCATACATGAAAAGCAAGTCAACCCATCCATTTATAATTATGACATCCTACAAGGTGTAGCCTTTTTGCCCATGTCCATTCATCCTAGAGTATAGTACATAGATGATCCCTCTCCACACAACTATGGCTATTCACCACAAGGAGCTATTGTGAAACTAAACTTGAGCACATGTAGATGTAAAATTTTTGGGTTGAATGAAGTTTGAACTAGTTAAATATAGAAGATGAATTGATGGATATATAGAAACCAACATGTTGGCACATGTCGGAGTCAACACATTGGGCACTTAAAGAATTCAACCTATTGGGCACATGTAGGTGACCATCTAGGCACATACATAAGTTGACCAATTGACCTCATTATAAGTCAACGAGAGAGACAACATACAATAGAAATCAAACAATGGGAGATAGAAATCAAGAAAAGACTAAGAATCTAAAGTTTGTTGATAGACTAGCTGTCTAGAACTAAACTTGCTAAAGCTTCTAAAATTTAAGAAGAATTGCTCTTACAATAATTAATCATCCAATAACTTTTTGAATGAAGTTCAATGGCTCCATGAAACTCTTGTAGGAAACAAAGAGTTCTAAAAGAATCAAATACACAACACTTAATGTAACTCTAAAAGAGGTTATCATAAAAATTTGCCTAAATTTAATATTTCAATCGAAACATATCATCAAAATTCACCAAATGTTTTATAGTTATGATATGATGTACTTGTGGAATTTCGCCTATATTTATATACGTTTGGGTTAGAGGGATGCCCTTTTTTCCACTAAGGGCAACACATCTACTTCAACATTTTTGGTGTCTACTTCACTTCGTATCTCCACCGCTTAGGGGCCGTCACATCCCTACTAAGGGGAATCCACAATGGTTGTACTGATTTTAGCACAAAGGGATGGTGAGGGATTTTGGAGCATCAAGGGTCATATTATTATACAAATGTACTCTGATTAAGGTAACAATTCAAAGGGGAAGGCTACATTGTGAACGCATGGACTCACTCTAAGGCTCTTGGTGGGAAATCATCAAGCTATGGAGATTCTACTCTTTTAAAAAAAGAACTCAGCATCCCTACCACCTGTTTTTGGCATTACAAAAACAGGGTGCCACCTTTAACCATTTCTGGCACATCCTAAATTGGTTGAGTGCCCTACCTATCTTTAAAATGACCACCTTGGTGACAATGTGACCACTCATTTTGATGCAGCACATAAATATTTCTAATATTATCAAGGAATGGTTTAAATATAATTAAATATATGGAAAACCACAAAGCTCTAGTAGTGTCAAAGATTTAAAAGAACGATCTAAAAGTGGTTGGTGACTAATGCCAAAATTAGTCCACTTCTACCTCCACTCTTGTCAATTTGGCACATGTGATAGTTAAAGCATGGAATCAACAAGGAGAACTGGATTGGCCTTTAGAGTCTATATATCAAGAGGCCTAACAATAATTTGCCCCATTTGTATCTATAGTATATTTTCTCGACATATCTATTCAAGTTAGATTTTCTCTACTAGTTGTATTCTGTTCTAGAGTTATTCCTTGGTTTCTCTTTGCACTCTGTTGCACATGTGCTTATTGAGTATGGAGGCGACTCTGTGATGACTAAATAGAGTGTTGGCTCCTTATTTGTGTGACAATATACATTCAAAACATGACCGAGTAGTATTGGCTAGTGTATCTCAGTTGGATTTTGTTACATCCAACTTGAAGAGAGTATTTTGTTGTTTAAAATACTTTTTGGAGTTGAATTTTGAGAATTCAAGTTAAAGTATCATGAGTGGCTACTAGCCTACTTTTAATGCTCATTTGATTATTCTATTTTAATTTAATCATACTAATTCTTAAGGAAGTTGTGCTTTTTCTCATCATATTCTTGTAATCATCACTATGAATTCATTGTCAAGTTGTATTAGACATATGTGTCACAAGGTATACTTCCCTCATGAAAAATCCCTCTTGAGTAGAAGGAGTACTAAAACTCTGGTCCCAATTTCCTCTTCTATAGTTTGGAACACTCGATGTGACCCTTGCATGTTTGGTGTGAGGTATCTATTGTAGTAAGTGGTTGTTTCATGTAGTGTTTTTCTTCATTTTTTGAGTCTTGTGAGTGTGTACATGACACATACCAGAGTGGACAAGGAGCCTCTTCATGGGCATAAGATCCCCTTAGATTCAATTGAACTTTGATCTCGTCAACTCAACACTCCCTTACCTTTAAATAAATCCTTTGATTTAGCCTCTACACTACTTCTAAAACACAAGCCTAGAAGGACCCCCTTTTTTGCTTTAGAGTCCTTAGAAGAAACTTAGGTACCAATGGAGGACCTCTCAAATCAATTATCCAGGCTTAATCATAAGTTCCAATTTTAAACGATTTATGTTATGAAGATGTATATGGTTACATAAGAAGGTTCATCTCTTTATGATATGGACAAGGGCTACAATATTGAGAGTCATGATAGTATTGTTCCCTTCTACCTTAGATGGAGTTGCAAAAAATGGTACAACCAACTCGTGGATGAGAACTATTCCACTTGGGAGGCCTTAAACATGTATTTCTATCAAACATTTTGTCCAAGCAACAGCTTAGTGAGCCTTGAATCTATCCATGAACTGTATACACATTCTTGAGTTCTTGAATATCATTTGCCACATGCCCAATGAGGTTTTTTTGTCAAAAAAAAGATAGAGAAGGCTTTCCCAAGCTCTTATTAATTTAAGCTTTGCAATCACTCATACTATCTACAACATTCAATGACTTTGTGGCAGCCGCTTCTCGCATACAAGAGGTTAGAGTGCATTACAAAGGTCGAATTCAAGGAATTTATGCTAGGGGTTTGGACCAGATTGAGAAAATTAGCAGAGAATTGGAAGAAATTAAGATGTAATGAAGGCAGTAAGAGGATAATGTCAATTTTCACTTGTGTGCTACAATCATGATTTAATAGCACAACTTTGATGTAAAGTAGGCAAGTTGTAGACTATTCAAGACAACGATATGAAGATTTGTTATACCACATGAAACAATAGTGGTTACTGCAACATGAACTACCCTAATCGAGTAAGCTAGTTGTTTTTTGTGGCAAGGTTGGCCATGAGGTGGGTGACTATTAGTACTTGAAAGGAGATAAACAGAAAGGTGATACCCAAGTTCCTAACACATTTAAGCTAGTACAAATATGCACACCAAAGAGGAGAGTTATCTAAATTCACCTAGATGTACTATACCTCTAATGTTACTATTGCAAATAATATGTCCATCTAAAAAGAAAATGCTCTCTACCTCAAAGTGCACCTCCTTTTGAATATTTCTTTGATGCCAAAGATCATTATACAAGGGATTATCCACACAAAATTCTTGCTGTTGAAAATTAAACTTGAGTTGTGGAAGCATGTAGCAAACCGATTTCTAGAAATAGTTAGCATCTTCAAGGTAGGAAATTATAAATCCACAATCCTTTGTTTTCTCATCATGTATATTATCCATAATGACTAGAGTGATGCAAGTGTTGACAACCTTTATAGATAAGAAATAGGGGAGGAACATGTGGCTATTAAAGAACCATGTGGCTATTAAAGAACCATGTGGCTATTAAAGAACCATGTGGCTATTAAAGAACCATGTGGCTGTTAAGGAATCATAAGACAAGATGAGTGGTTCACTAAAAGATAAATCTATTCACCCACACAATGATACACAAAAGGTGAATATTGAAGAAATTTGGAAGGGTATTCATCACAAATTGATTTTATTCCAATTCATAAAAATGGATGCAAAATAGAGAAATGATTTACTTAAAGTCTCACAGTCTCCACACCTAAGGGCACCAAAACGTATAGAGGGGTTTTTGGTGCATTTTCACCCTGCACCACTAGTAGACTACATGAGTTAAAGATTTTTTATTTCTTTAAAATGCAAAACTTTGATGGGTGTCATTGTAGATGGTGGCTCCAACATCAATCTAATGATTCATTTTAGGATCAAGAAATCAAGTGTGGAACTTATGAAGACACTCAATAGATGCCTTACCTATCTCATGGAGATGATAATCTCTTAAATTGGACGTTGGGTAGTGGAGAGTGTTGCAGATTTGAAATAAGTAAAATAGATGAGGAACTAGATTAGAAAAAAATTAATTCTAGCTTTTGTACACAAAAATGAAGTTTTTGTAAAGGAAGCAGATGGAGGTCAAAAAGAGGTAAAAAGTGATAATTTGCACTTGAATAGTAAGGAAAGAGATAAATCAAGTTATTGCAGAGAATAGATGTATAAATGAAAAGAAGGCCTCATGCGGCCTAAGTTGGGTACCTCTCCCAAGGTGGCCCAAGTTGGCGAGATTTCTTATGTAGCCAAGGTAGGAAACTTATGTGCATAAATTTTGGTGGTCAATAGGAGAATTTTGGGTCACCAATTTTTATGTAGGACAAACCTTGGGGACTACATTTTCGCACACCTTAGGAGATCATGTGCCTAGTTTTGGTGATTCGCATGGGGGTGGGAAGCCACATCTTGAAGGGCCACCACGAAGTACACACCTAGCACATACCGAGCACTAGGCAAGGATCCTTACATAGACAAAATTGGGCATTTTTTTTCTATGGAATAGACTCCTTAGACTCCTTCTATAGAGCGAGGTGGACAAACTCAATTTTTGTAGGCATCTCCATGGAGGTAGACACCTTATTTTGGGGTACTCAACCAAAGTAGTGAAACTTTGTTGAAGGAAAAGTCTACATTGGTAAACCAAAAAGAATAAGGTAATCAAGATCGATTGAGTAGCTTATTGGATACTCCTCTAAAATACACATAATGTATCAAGGCACCTCAGCCCACGCCCAATAATTCATAGGTACCAAACAATGTTCTATTTTGAAAGATATCATAAGGATGGACTAAAAAGCCAAGCATCGAGTATGAGATACATATTAATCATACTCCTATAAATGAGGATTGTTTTTAAGAATAATCATTCATGCATGAAATGCATCTTGAAGAGGATACAAATGATCACTAGAGCAACCCACAAAGCTACATGGTTATGGTAGCATGTTAACACACTTCAAAGGTAAGGTCAATCACGGCTTATATGAAACTAAGGTGGGAAAAGAATAAAGAAGAAGCACACTAAAGCTATAGAATGTTATTGGAGGACTAATCTCCACTTGCATAGTATTTGTACTACTATAAGGAGGAATCCAAAGCTGAAGGTCATTGGTTTACCCACATGTCAAGCTTGGGAACATCCAACTTATTGCTTCCCGATGTTAAGATTCAAGCTCCAACCTTAGAACTTATGGACACATTCTATGCCATTTGGAGGAATGCCAATGGAATTTGAAAATCCCTCCCATAACAGATCCCACATGTGTGTGCTTATAGATAGTTTGAAAGCAGGTTAGTAGGCCTCTAAGCTAAGATATCCCCCTCGCTGCTTGCTTTATTGGGTTTGAATAAGGTTTTGTCTAGCAATAACTACCACATAGATTTTTGAGTGAGCACTTTAGATTCCTTTGAGTGTTGATCATTGTTAATTATTCATATCTCAATTAATTCTTGTAATGTTTGGCTTGTTAGAAGGATAATTAAGTTCTCAAAAGTACGTTAAGGTCTTTGATCAATTTTGAACCATGTTCAAGAATGAAGAGGTGTCTATCTATGTATACATAGTGAAGAGAAAATTTAGTTTTCTTTGAAGGTATTGGTTCTCCCATAAGGAGTAACCAATTTAAGTGAAGTACCTTGCATTGGCAAGGCTCTAGCATCTACTTTATGTGTGCAAAAGTTCTTGGGTTCACTCATAACATTCTCTAAGATTCCATCATATCATTAAGTAGATGCTCTATGAAGTTCCGTGTGAAGATAGTATTCCTTCAAGGCTACATATGGAATTTCCTAATTCTCCCAAAAATAATGACCCTTTCCATTTATACTAATTTGGATGACCTTTAGGATAGTCTAGCAACCTTAGCTGTAGTCTTCTTGCCCATTTCATTTCAGCCTATATTATACCACTACAGATGATCCCTTTCGAGATAATTATGTCTATCCACCACAAGTAGCTTTTATGAAGCCATTAGGGTGAAAAACAGCCAAAAAGGGGTTGTTTGCTAATGACGAATTAAGGAAAATGACAAATAGAGTCTTTCAACATGTATAAGAATATAACATTGTTGTCTCCTTTAACCGTATGAAGAAATTCTGTTTTAAGACAATATGTTCTAAAAGTGCCATGAAAGTGATGAAGTTTCTTGTATTGAGTGTACAATTTTTCAGTTTGATGCAAAAAAAGATAGTTTTGCACACCACACAATGCATATTTTTAAAGTTCCAAGAAGGAAATGATTTTTAAAGATACAAAATACTTTTGGGTTCATGAAATTCCATGGTCATTCGGCGACAGGCTGTACATCAAATCAAAAGTTTCCACGTGTACAAAGCCTTTTTATCTATAAAGACTGCCAAAGTTTGTGAATGTGGATTTCTCACTTTGAGCATTCTGCTTCTTCTCAATTCGAATGGCTTCTTCTACTCGTCATCCTTCCAATCATGTAACCTCATGTGAGGTTTACAATAGAAGAGAGGATTCTTTGTAGAAATTACCTCTTTCTCTGAAGGTAAATGATTGGGTTACTATGCTTCCTAGCAGAGGTGCCCATGAAGTCAAGCGTGCTAAAAGAGATGATAAAAGAAACCACTAGAGAGGACGTATTCTCAATTTCAAATTGAAGAGATGCGGTTGGTTTTCAAGAGTACAACATGTGTACAACGCTAAGGATCTTGTTCTAGAAAATCTTCTGCAATTCCCTTCATATTGTACGTGAAGTTTTACAATGTTCTTCTATCATTTCAATTGTTTTTGAATAACAACATATATGGTTTTGCATTGCAGATATTTTACCTTCCAATTTTGTAGAGTGGCAATCTATTGAATGTTTAACACGAACATTCAGAGTTCTTCATAAGGAATATGCAAAACTTATGTATGCAGAAAATCTATTCAATTTTTCAATAGCATGGATAGACCTTTCTTCCCAAGGTCCTATGAACTATGGTAATTCTTATAAGGAACTAGATTCAAAATCCGTTTGTTCACTATGTTGCTCTTCCTTTACATGGTCATATATAGAGGGTACATCTTGGGGAAATTGTTCCTGCGAATCATCTATCTCTTGAATAGGGGGATGGGTTTCTTGCTCTTGCCTCTACTTCTCCTCTTGGATTTCCCTTAGAAATCCTTGTGAGTACTTATGTATGGAAGAAAGATTTTCTCTGCCCTCGGTATTCGACACTTGAGATGGTGATGGTGCATTACCTTCCTACACCTCTTAGTCAATGGAGTTCTTCTATAGAATCTTCTTTTCATTGTTAGAAATCAAGTATTCTAGCCTCTTCAATGTTCATTGAAAGTGTAGCTCTAGTTTTTCTATGTTACTCCAATTAATGTATTGTGAGGTTTTGAACATAGTTTGGGCTCATTCTACCATCTTCATGCAAAGCTTAGTTCTCTCAATTTGGAAGTTTACCCTTGGATAGATCTTACTCAATTCATCTACATTTTAATCTTGTCTAGTGTACTTGAAACATCATATATAAATTTGTAGGTATGGGTTCAGCTAGAACCGATCCTAGTTTCTGGTTCGGGGTCTCTTGGTTCGACTCTTGCAAAGTTATTATTTTAGCTCTAGTTTCCTTTAGACTTCCTTCCAACTCATTATTTTATTAATCCATTTGTTCTTGATCATTTCTCATCAATCCTTTCATGATCTAGGATGTCACTATAGAGGCATTGGTAGGGTTCTTATGGAAATCTATTATGACATGCTCTTTACCACATTCTACACAAAAGCGTTGAATGTTGTGATATTATGAGTACTGCCCAACTATTCGAGGATGTGGGCACTCCTTTATGTAATGATCTCTGTAATAAAGTAAGTCTATGATCCAAGGGTCTAGCCGGTTCAGACAGATCTGAAATCGGACACCGTTTGGTCATCCGTGTGTATGACCAAAGATCTCGAGTTTAGACTTACTAGGAGGTCATTTACTCTTGTAACCAAGTAATCCACTTAGCCTAATGGTTGAGACTCAAGGGTGTGAAGGACGAGGTCTTGGGTTCAATCCCCATGAGGTACATGGGAAGAGTATTTTGCCCAAAGAGCTCTAGAACCTTCTAGAAGCATCCACTGGACACTTGGCGCACATGTAGTTACATGGCTGACACTTGGATGATTAGCATTCACCTGCCCAAGAAGGTAGTCCCCTGGAGAGAGCTATATATAGAGGCATTTGGTTGGGAGGAGAATCATCTCTCTAGCATGTGGTGGTCGTAATCTTCGTTCTCTTGCATTGGTATCAGAGCTTCATTCTCCATAGCTCACTTCTTATTCATCTTGCGTGTGCATTGCTCCTTCTACGACGTAGATGACTGCTCGCGGCTGATAAGAGAAGTCCGTGACGGATTCGTAGTAGGGGCGACAGTCTTTAGCTAAGGAGCATAGCAAAAGATTAGATCATCTCTATGTGCTGCCGGTAGGATTCGAACTCCCGCCCCTCTGTTGGGAGCGCGTCGCTCTAACCACAAGAGCACATCGACCACGTGAAGACATATACACAGCAGATCTTGTGATCAGAGTCGGCGCTCGAGAAGATCTTAATTTGTAGATCCAAAAGTGCATATTCTCTGGTGAAGCAGAGAGGATTCGAACCCCCGCCCCCCCAACTAGAGGACACTCGCCTATCCATAACGTCAACGGGCGTTCAGGCTCAGAAGTCTGCAGAGATTCATCTTGTTTTCAAACCCAGCGTTGCAGAAGATCTTCGAAAGGAACAAAAAAAAAAGTAGCTTTCTCTGCCCGCTGCGCCTACTAGGGATCGAACCCAGACGGGTTCCTTGGGAGCATTCTCACGTAGCCACGTCGCCCACGAGTGTTCCTTATCTTTGAGTACAGAGTGAAGTCTAGTAAACCAGTAAACAGAGCTGAAGTGCAAACCCAACTCTCATCCATCCAAGGAGCCAAATCAGTTGTTGCAGGCCGAACCCGAGAAGTATTTTGTTTTTAGCCAAAGAAACAACCAAGGAGAATCAAAGAATGAGCAAAGCTTGAAGGAAGTGGAGCCGTGGAGTGAAGATCCGGAGGCCTAACTTCGTCGACCTTGACGGACCAAATCATCAAGAACTATTTCTTGATGAGGAAGCTTCAAGAATGATGAATAGCTCCTGGCAAGGATCAAGGGATGGACGAAGCTATGATCAAAGCTAAGTATTTTCCAGTTTTTGCTTGGCCTTAATGCTTGATTTATTTTGTTTTCATTATTCTACACTTAATCCTAGATGCACATTGAAATAGCCAAGATTTCAATTGATTAAGTCTAGATTAGAATAATGAATTAATCCATTTCTCATTCCAAGCATTAGTTTGCATTAAGGAAAGACTTGATTTCAAAAAGATCCTTGTGCATCAAAGAATGTATTTTGGTAGTTTAAATACATATTTCCTTTCCATTGAGTAAGTTTTCTATTGCACCTCAAGGGTATGTTTTTATATCATAGTGCATTAGGACAAAGGAAAGGATATTCATGCATCAGGATTGCATGATATACATTCTTAGTACAAGAAAAAATCGTGCATCAAGCTCATGCATGATTGTTGTATTATTTTTTGGGCATGCAAAGAACATGCATGCATACGCATGTGAGCATATGCTTTTGCATGTAGATACATGCATTTGCATGATAGAATGGAATGTTGTTTGCAAGTAGATATGAGAATGTACTCTCTTAGTATTTAGCTTACTTTATAAAGCTCGCAGTTTGACATTAGGGAAGACCAAGGACTAGTTAGTTGCAAAGACATACTAGTTCTAGTTTGCAACTCAAGTAATTAGTCGATTTCTTCCCAAGTCGATACTCTGCTATCAAAGACAAATACTTAATGATAATTAAGTATGATAGATGTCTTGCTAGGTATAAGTAAGCACTAGGAGAAAGTTAAGTAATAAATTTTCTTGATAACCAAGAAAATTTAATTACTTGCAAACTCTTTTATGATGTATGATGACTCTAAGTCCTGGATGTACTTAGAAAGTCATGCGGATAAGCTTTACTTGATTAGTTACATACTTTATGTAACTTCTCAAGCATCCCAAGGTTGGATGAGAACGTCAACTATATTTCCAAGTTCCTTGAGTACTCTTCTATTTAGAAGATTTCGAAAGTTTAAAGAAGTTTCTTTGTGGTTTCAAGATTTGTATCTCATGATGAAACCTCGGTAAGTAACTTTTTGGAATTGAGATATGAAATAGTCAAGCCTTCTATTTCATGTGAGATCATTCTCCTACCATGTTTAAGATGAATTTATTTTCGGGAAGGTAGATGTTCCAAGTAGAGGATCTTAATTGATTCATGAACTCTTCCCAAAATACACATAAATTCATATTATATGATAGGTCCAAGGAATGATGCAAGCAAAACCTCTTTAGGATATAAATGTTTTGCCAAGATATAAAGGTACCAATCTTTTATAAATTTTCATTTGATTTCATCCCAAGAGGTGATGGAAATCAAAGGTTAAACCTCAACATCAATTGATCCTTGACATCAATAAAAGGATGTTAGGTTCTATAGTTGCATCTCTGGTAAATGATGCAACTAGCTAAGCAGTCTTTAGGAAATAATATAAGTTCCTAAAGACTTGAAGCAAGTGTGAACTTTTCATTTAGGAATAGAAAGTTCCAAGAAATGGATTTTCAATCCATGAACTTCTCCTAAACAAGTTATAAAGTTCAAAGTTGTGTTCACAGTAACATTACTATTGGATCAATCATCAATAGATGCTTGGACTTTAAACATAATTTTGATTGGTGAAATATGTTTAAAGGACTCTAGTAACATCTGAAGATTGACCAATAATAATGAGTTTTGTATCAAACTCAAGAATAGAAGTCGATATCACATAAATGAAAGTTCAACTTAAACTTTCATAGTGGCATGGGAAACCATATCCAAAATGTGATACTTTGTCTCTAATTTGATAC
This sequence comes from Ceratopteris richardii, assembly GCA_020310875.1. Lineage (NCBI taxonomy): Eukaryota > Viridiplantae > Streptophyta > Polypodiopsida > Polypodiales > Pteridaceae > Ceratopteris > Ceratopteris richardii. The sequence continues at coordinate 19,019,979 of CM035430.1, forward strand.
TCAGGAAATGAATACAATTGAATCAGTAAATTTTTTGGATATTATTTGAAAGAATTTCTTTCAAATGTTCTGTTAATATTGCAAAAGATTCCAAGATGAATCATTTGCTCAAGTTATTCCTTAGAAGGAATCTCAAGTCTTTGAAGAAATGGCATTCTTTCAAGTATTGAGAATGAAATTCTTCATACTCTTTAAACAATAAGTAAGTAGTTCCCGGACATCCCAAACCACTAGAAGTGGTATTTCAAGTCCTATTTGTGATATAACCTAAAGGTATATCAAAGATTCTTAGCTTTGGAATCTGAGAGGCATAAGTGTATGCTTGGACTTGAGAAAGATCTCTAAAAATCCTGCAGGTAAGCAAAGAAGCTTAAAGATAGTTTAAAGAGATCTTAAAAGATAAAGATAAAGGCTTTATTATTATCGCATGATCAACAAGACTTGATCAAGCTTGGCCATGATTGTCCAAGAACATGCGATTGGAAATACCCTGTAGATTGCCCAAGTATTGGCAATAAAAATTTTCTTTAGGAATGATTCACTCAAGTTCCATTTATTCGATGGAAAACTGTGAAAACGAGTAAGTTGTTTCAAGTCTGAACAGAGTAAAGAAATTCCAAGAATGTAGTTTGCAACCGTGAAAATGGTAATTAAGTCTGTGGAAGGTAAAACATAAGTGTTTACCTATCCTTAAAGGGATTTTGGTACAAATCCAGAAAGCATGAGCGGATGCTTAAGACTTAAGCAGTAAAGAGATTCCTAAATAAAGTCCCCGGGGTAGGTACCTAAAACAACAGTAAAAAAAGGAATCTAAAGACAAGAAGTCAAAAGCTCTTGTCACTACAAAATTGGTCAAGAATAATCCAATTGAACTTGAATCTATGAAAATTCAAGTACTTGGAATTTTGATTGGTTTTCATTTGAAAACCCTAGCAAAGAAGAATTGATGTTCTGTTAAGAGGTTTTTAAGTTCCCAAGGTAAAGCACATGATTGTGAGACGATCATGTGAAGGAATCAAAACCTAGAAAATCTAGTTAGAGGTAATACCTAGAACTTCTAAATTCTCGTAAAAGAATTGAAGAGATAAGGTACTCTATCAAGAGATGTTTAGACTTTAGGATAAGAATCACCCACACATTAATGTGAATATAAAATAGGGTGGTATGGGACACCAAATTTTATACTCAGATTGATATAGGAAAGATGGTATGGGACATCGGACCGTGGGATGATAATTATCTTTTAGTCCTAGTTTGGATCTTGAAGTTAGGTTTGATCTTCAAGGGAATTAAAACTTCAAAGAAGGGAGTTTAAATTCAAGAAGAATCTCAAGATACTTCAAGATGACTTCAAGATCAAGGAAATTGAAGATATGAAGTAAGGAATTTCCAAGATCTTCTTAGAACACTTCAAGCTTAAGTGTTATTGATCAGAAATATTTGATAAATTTCTGAAAGAAGTTGGACTTTGATTTTGAGTTGATCTTTTCAAAGATTTAATTGACTAAGCATCAAGTTCCTAGTGTAACTTGAAAAAATTCACTCTTTTGACTCAAAGAAATGCACAAGAATTGCATTCACGATTAGGAGTCAAAAAGATTGAATATGACTTGAACTTAGTCTCAAGTGAAGCATTATTTGAATACAAAACTCATCAACATAACCTCAGTGGGTCGACACACTGATGTTGGTTACCACACTAGTATCTTGTGGTTGGATGATGTTTTTGATTTTCTTTGAATCTTTTTGAGAATCCAGCTTATTTCTCTTAAAGATAAAGACAATGCTTCAATATCTTGTTGAAATAGACCTTTGAAAAGTTAAAGTCCTGAGTCAACTAGACTTTGACTCATAGCAAGTTTATGTATGTTCGAAGTTTGAATTGGTTGTACAGAGTTTTAGTCATTTTTGCTTTCCAAATCTTTTGGAATTGGCTCAGATATGGTATCTGATTTCTTTTGCAAAAGACCAGGGTTAGCCGGTTAGAATAAGATAACTAACTTGAACATCCTAGATAGATGTTATGTACAAGAACCTTTTCAATCTTCAAAAGATGATAAGTCTAAGTAGACTTATTCATTTGATTTTGCTTCAAGTTATAGCATAAATAATTTCCTAGAGTCCAGTATACTCTAGAATAGGGAAGTTAGGAATTGCTCATCAGATTGACAATTCCCAAGAACTTTCAGTTAAAAGTCTTTGAGAAAAGTGTCCTAAGTTGGACAATTTTCATTTTGAATTTGAATTGGTGAAGTTAGTATGGTTGATTCCACCGAAATGGTAAACTTTCTCCTACAGTTTACATGGGATTTTTTCAATTCATTGGGACAAAGTAGTCCTCTAGTCGGGTGAAAAAATCAAGTAACTGTTAGATAAAAGTAAACCATTGTACAGACATCTAAAGTTAGATGTATGGGACAGCCAAACTTCAAGTTCTCCAAAACAAATTCAAGTGAATCAAGAATTCTCAAAGTCTTGCGAGGGATAAGAATCCCACCTTCATTACTAAGCCCATGCACCAGTTATGCCTAGAAATGGACTAGTAATTTGAATCCACCTAGTTCACATGTTTGTGCCTAGATCGCACATCCAGAAACTGTGAATTAGCCAGGGATGTCATTAGATCCACCCTCATTATTCTTCACTAGTTTGTACTTTTTCCCGTTCATCAAAGTACAAAACTAGATAGTGTTTTGAATCATTTGGGCAAGGATGCCACCACAGAGATGAGACATGTTCTTCCAGTTCTAGAACATGACCATGTTCTTCCAGTTTTAGAACATGAGGCTCGGGGGTTGCCTACAGTATGTATATAGCTCTATTTTCGAGGACGAAAATCTTTTCCAAGGGGGGAAGAATGTAATAAAGTAAGTCTATGATCCAAGGGTCTAGCCGGTTCAGACAGATCTGAAATCGGACACCATTTGGTCATCCGTGTCTATGACCAAAGATCTCGAGTTTAGACTTACTAGGAGGTCATTTACTCTTGTAACCAAGTAATCCACTTAGCCTAATGGTTAAGACTCAAGGGTGTGAAGGACGAGGTCTTGGGTTCAATCCCCATGAGGTACATGGGAAGAGTATTTTGCCCAAAGAGCTCTAGAACCTTCTAGAAGCATCCATTGGACACTTGGCGCACATGTAGTTACATGGCTGACACTTGGATGATTAGCATTCACCTGCCCAAGAAGGTAGTCCCCTGGAGAGAGCTATATATAGAGGCATTTGGTTGGGAGGAGAATCATCTCTCTAGCATGTGGTGGTCGTAATCTTCGTTCTCTTGCAATCTCCTTAGCACCTAAAACATGGTCATTTAGGGCCATGAGGTCTTAGCTGTGTCAATTGGGGCTGTGGGTTTGGCTTCGCATACATTATGTTGGCATAGTCTGGATCTCAGTTGGGTTCCAACGGTGGACTCTCAAAGTGGTATGTTTTCATGTGTTCTAGGGACTCACTCTAGTATGCATGTGGGCTATCTACATGAGTGGAAACAAAGCTGAGATGGGGTCACTTTCAGTGATCAAGGGGGAAGAAGGTACTAAAGCCCTACTGAGAGTTTCTTCTATAACAACATATTTAACTGAGAATACATTGGCAGGGGTGTGGCTACTAAGCTAAAATTGGTTGAGGTCTTAGTTGAGTCTGATAAAGGTAGTTTTGTGCGGGCATGTAGTAATGAGGGTGAGCATTGTACTGACTTGGGTATCTACCTGGTTGGGGATATGCTTATGGGTAGTTCTACCAGACCACTTGTTCTTTGTATTGGCACTCTTGTGCTGTGTGATTACTGTACCGCCTTTTGATAATGCAGTACTAGCCACTAGGGTTGGCTTGGGGTTGTGTTACATTGGGATACACATTTGCCATATGATCATCACCATAGGTGTAACAACGTCTAACAAATGTCACCTGGGTATCTATTTGCTAGAGGCTCCTAGTTTCTCAGCCATCTTCTCAACTAGGTCTTCTATGGAGCTAGAATGTTTAGAGGATGATTGAGAGGAGCTATCCAAATCTTTTTAGACCTTTGAAAGTTCCAATTCATCTCCTAACTTGTTTTCAATTTCTATACAAATCTGTACACATTGGTTTGGAGTTTTGGGTTCCTTCAAATAGGCGTAAGAGCATAGTTTAGAGCTTAAGAGGTCGTCCAAAAACAAAGACACTTGCTTGGCTTGTGTGGGAAGTTCTGGCATTGGGCATCTCTCAATATACTATCTAAACTTACGCCTAAGTATTTCCTAGGGGGTCTGTTTGAAACAGTGGATTAATGAGGAAGTATTGTCCCTGATTCCACTCTTTGAGAACATACTAATGAATGACTCTAACAAGTGATGAATGTCCCTAAATTGCCTTTGTTGTAAAGGTTGGAACTTTGTTAATGCCATGCTCTTTAGCATGAGTCCAAATGCATTGTATTGTGTGAACATTTCTTCCACGTGCTCCGCTCCCGACACTTTTTTAAACTTGGCAACATGTTCATAGAGGTCTTCTATCTCATCAAAGTAATTTCTCATCAACTTCACTAACTGGGTAGGTCTCACCATTCTTGGATGCTCATGGGGTTTAGGTAGAGGAAAGTCATCCCTACCACCTTGTAGTCTTGGTTCTCTCGATCTCTCCATCCTATCAGTTTCCATGGTCGATCTATCTCTCCCTATGGTGTGAGTAAAAGTCAAATCTAGCTTTTCCTTGTTCTTCTCTCTTTATGGACCCATGGGCTGACGATGTCCTTCTTCCTTGATGACTACTGTTCACATTTGCTCGTGACTGGGGGAATACCAACTCGTCTCTCCATGTGTAAGCATGTCTTGCATGATCCGACACTAAGAACACTCATTCTAATGTGTTCTCTAGGTATGCTACCTTTCCAGGCATATCACTATCCTTGAATTTGTAGATTGTGATTGAATCTATTTCATTTGGTTGTTCCATCCTATACCTCCAAAACACTTCATCAGTTTATGAATAACTCAATGCTTCTATTATCCTTGAATTTATAGATTGTGATTGAATCTATTTTGTTTGGTTGTTCCATCCTATACCTCCAAAAAACTTCATCAGTTTAGGAATAACTCAATGCTTCTATTTCATTTGGTTGTTCCATCCTATACCTCCGAAACACTTCATCACTTTAGGAATAACTCAATGCTCAACTCATTCTGGGTTTAGCATCCTTGTCAATATCGATTTACCTCTAAGTGTCCTAGGTTCGTCTCCTAGTGGTTCTTGCCCTTGGGTTCCTACTTCTGTCTCAGGAATGACTACACCAAACTCATTAGTGTGGTTACTAATAGGCTGATTAATTATTATGTATATTGTTCCTTCCTTGTCTTAGTAAGCATCTCTCTCAAACTTGACCACCAGATGTTTCAATCCAATGGGTTGGTCAAGGTTGTGTAATTGAACAACCAACCTTCTCAAACCATCCTCGTAGATGTGAGCACCTAGGTGGTTCGCTTGGATGTATTCTAAATGGGTCTTGGAGGGTCCTTCGAGTCTTTCTAAATAATCTACACTTAACCCTCCTTCTGGTCTCTCCATGCTATAAGCCATTTCAGACTCACTTGTCTCTGAGCTCAAATTGTATGGATAACTATTTAGTTGTTGAGCCCAAGAGTCTATTGTGGTTCTCACGCTTGCTTTCGATGACGTAACGCTTTGTCCATCTGCCTTACCTATGTGGTTCACTGATCTAAGGTTCATGAATTTATATCCGTGGATCACTCAATATGCGTTCTGGTTGCCAGTACTTCTTTCTTGTCAATCACTTGTTTCAGTTTTATTTGTTTTAAACTATTCTCTTGTCTCAATGTATACATCAGGAATCGTCTTCTCTTTGTATTTTTAAGTTCTAATACTATTGAGCTTAAGTTCTTTTCTTTAGGGTTTTCATCATCGCAATCTCTCGACTTACACTTGGAATGTCTTGTACACCCACCTGTTTTGGACTATCTTCATGCCTTCCTTCTTGGGTACTAGTTCCCAAGTTTTTTTCTCCTTAAAAGCTTTGAATTGTTCATACATATCCTTCCTACACTCTGGTTTAGTCTTTGCCTCCTCATAAGAATTTGGCTCTTCATCTGCAATGACATTCATCATGTATGCATAGTGGTTTGCCATGAAAGAACTAGATGTATACCTTTGTGGGGGTGCCTTCTTCCTTGTAGAACTCCTCTCTTGATCTTGGGGATATTGCTTCTTGAGTCTATTGAGATTTTCATTAGGAGTAATGACCTCCTTAAGCTCGTCCTCTTCTGACTCCTCTTAAGCTACCCTACTATGATAGTCAGTCTCTTGCGGCCTTCTATACTTTGAAGTAGGGGATCATCTTTAATAATCATAAGTGTAAGCTTGATCATATGAGTGTACCTAAGATGTAGCAGCCTCTGGTCCACTCATTGTGATTGACTCTTGAGGTTGAATCTACACATCAGGGTGTGCATACTCCTCTTGATCCACTTCATCCAACTTTGTCTTGCCGTACTCTCCATAACATGACTAGACTCATCAAATACACCATTTCTTGACACATTAGCTTCTTTGAGAGAGGTTTTTAGCACTTGTAGCCTTTTTGCTCATTTGAGTAGCCAATCAACACACATTTCTCACTCTTGGGCTCTAACTTTGTTCTCACTTCACTAGGAACATGAACAAAGCATACACATCCAAATACCTTGAGGTGCTCCATGGTTGGTTTCTTTCCATAATAGACTTTGTGTGGAGACAAGATGTGCACAAGACCTCTCGGAACCTTGTTTTTCAAGTTACAACCTATATTCACAGCCTCAACCCAATACGAGAATGGTAACATACCTTAATTTATGAGACATCTAGCTATCTCAATCAAATGCCTATTCTTCCTGTAGAGGAGGTACTAGGGTATCCGCTTTTAACAAAGGTAGAGAATGAAGATTAACCACGTCCAGTACGTCACCTACTCAAGGGGGGTTCTCTTTAGGGAAGTATACCCTTTAACATTTTTGTGAGCAGGTCGACAACAAGAATTGTACAGAATGATAAATACTTCAGAAAATATGGACAACCAATGACCAAAGAAGACCATACACTTCTTGATTCGAATCGATTACAAGGTTGGGCAGAGTGGTGCACAAAAGTGCAAGCTTAGGGCTCACAAGCCCCTTAGAAGTGTTAACTTCAATACAACAGATCAGCATAAGGGTAATATGCGGGCTAACTCAGAACAATACAAATGGTAAGATCTTCTCGAGAGAAATAAACACAATCAACCACACTGACTCACGAAAAAGAAGAAGAATCCAAGCTACTCTTTTACACTATGGTGCTCATAGCCCTTCACTGAGAAGCCTCCCCTCTGTATACACAACAGAGTAGCTCCCACAGTAGACTTGAAACCACCAAGTGCAAGAGAGGTCTTCTGCACGTACGCACGAACCACTGTATCCCTAAAACTTGTACCCCAAATGAGCACAAATCCATTGATTTTATAAGCCTCAATAGGCCAAGAGAGGCCTTGCCGAATCTTCACGTCCACTGATCATGTGCCGGTTAATTACCCAAGATTGGAGGGGTAGGTCAAATATTCCACTTGATTTGAATTAGATCCTCAAAAATAGGTAGTCGCCGTGAATGGTTGCTAGCAATTCCACTTTTTCTTTTAACAGTTACCTTTTACCTTTTCACCCGCTTTCCGAGATTCTCATTTTGTGTTGTTTTTCATCCAGTCCTAGTGTTCATGTAGTGGTTGAATCATGTGAAGCTTCAAATAGCATTCCTCTGAGCTCCAAAAGTCATTGTGTCAGCACCATGGGTCATCTCCATACACCATCCTCAAGAATAGTGCCCATCGAACAACTCCACTTGTAAGTATAGGCAGTGTAGAGGGTACGAATGGCACCATAATGCTCAAACAAAACACGTAGTTCAGCATCTTGCACGTTACCGTAGATATTTCTAACAACAAAAAATGTCCAGAAAGGATGTTCTCCATATGGATGCTCTCTGATTATGTATCCAGAACCTCCATTAGATGTCCCTCGATATATCAAAACAGATCCACAGAAGCCATTTATGCTATTTTGGGGACATCTTGATTGTAAACACCAGTGTGTGTAGTTGTGTATGTGTGTGAGTGTGTGAGTGTGGAAATGTATGTGTGTGGGTGTGCATGTGTGTGTGTGAGTGCATGTATGTGTTTGTGTATGTGTGGGAGTGGGTGTGATTGTGTGGGTGTGTGTGTGTATTGCATGTGTGAGAGTGTGGGGGTGTGTGCATGTGCAGGGGTGTGAGTGTGCGTGTGAGTGTGTATTAGTGGAGTGTGTGTGTGGAAATGTACGTGTGTGGGGGTGGGTGTGTGAATGTGCTGGTGTGTGAGTGTGCCGGTGTGTGTGGAAGGGTGTGTGTGGAATAGTGTGTATGGGTGTATGTGGGGAAGAGAGAGGGGGTGGTGAGGGGGGTGCGCTGCGGGGTGGGGCGGGTGGGCTATGGCGGAGGGGTGAGGGGGCGGAGGCGGAGGGGTTGGGTGAGGGGGCGGAGGCGGAGGGGTGAGGGGGCGGAGGCGGAGGCGGAGGGGTTGGGTGGGTGAGGAGGCGGAGGCGGAGGGGTGAGGGGGCGGAGGCGGAGGCGGAGGGGTTGGGTGGGTGAGGAGGCGGAGGCGGAGGGGTGAGGGGGCGGAGGCGGAGACGGAGGGGTGAGGGGGCGGAGGGGTGAGGGGGCGGAGGCGGAGGCGGAGGCGGAGGGGTGAGGGGGCGGAGGCGGAGGGATAGAGAGATAGAGAGAGGGGAAGAGAGAGGGGGTGGTGAGGGGGGTGCGCTGCGGGGTGGGGCGGGTGGGCTATGGCGGAGGGGTGAGGGGGCGGAGGCGGAGGCGGAGGGGTTGGGTGGGGGCGGAGGCGGAGGGGTGAGGGGGCGGGGCGGAGGCGGAGGCGGAGGGGTGAGGGGGCGGAGGCGGAGGGATAGAGAGATAGAGAGAGGGGAAGAGAGAGGGGAAGAGAGAGGGGGTGGTGAGGGGGGTGCGCTGCGGGGTGGGGCGGGTGGGCTATGGCGGAGGGGTGAGGGGGCGGAGGCGGAGGCGGAGGGGTGAGGGGGCGGAGGCGGAGGGGTGAGGGGGCGGAGAGAAAGAGAGAGAAAGAGAGAAAGGATGAGAAGGTGAGGAGAGAGAAGGGAGAGAGAGATAGAGAGAGAAAGTGAGGGGGTAGGTCGTGAGAGGGAGAAAGAGAGAACTGGAAAGAGAGGGAAATAGAGAGAGAGGGGGAAATCGGAAGAGCAGAGAGATGGGAAAGAGAAGGAGGGAGAGAGAAAGAGAGAGAAAGAGAGAGAGTGAGAAAAAGAGAGAAAAAAGGGGGAAAGAGAAAACAGAGGGGGATCTACAGACCCCCACATCAAGATTTTGCACCGTCCCTGGTGCAATTTCTTCCTTAAAATGAACTGCAGACAGGACTATGGTATGTACAGGGAGTGGAATGCTTTCATTTTGAACTAATTCAGATACTTCTTCATCCTGGAGATGTTAACCAGGGGAATCCTTTTGCCTTGCAGATCCTCCAGTTGCACTGCACCATGAGGGAGTACCGTTATTACCTTATAAGGCCCTATCCATTTAGGTGCCAACTTGGTGGTTGTCGACGGGATTTGATGCACCAGGACCAAAGATCCTTCCTGTACCTCATTAGTCCTCAAATACCTGTCATGCAGCCTTTTGCGTTCCTCTTGTGTCACTAGAAGTTTCTGCATTGCCCCTTCTCTGTATTCTTCTAATGCCACCAATTTTTGAATGGGGAGTTGAATGCCAATGGTTTTGATTCCTATTTCCTTTCTAATAATAAACTCAAATGGTGCCAATGCCTCTTTCCCATATACTAACCGAAATGGAGTCTCGCATGTGGTTTCCCCTCTTCGTGGTTCTGAAAGCCCAAATTGCACCAATTAGTGCTAGTGGCCAAGAGCTTTGATGATCAAAAGATAATTTGCGAAGTAGTCCAATCAAAATCTTATTGGAACTCTCTGCTTGGCCATTTGCCCTAGGGTAGTAGGCACAAGATTTTTTATGGAAGATTTTGTACTTGTCAAATATAAACTGGAGCAATTGATTTACAAAATGTGTGCCCCTATCACTAGTGATTTCCAGTGGGCAACCAAATCTTGAGAAAATACGTTTATACATAAATTTAGCTACTGTTAAAGCCGTGCAGTCCACAGTAGCTTTAGCCTCTATCCATTTAGTGGCATAGCATGTGGCCATCAAAATATATTTTTTACCTCCAGGTTGACCAGTTGGACTAATTGGTCCTATGAAATCAAGACCCCATCGTTCAAATGGGAGCCATCCTGTAGATATGACCAATGGTTGGAAATTCAATCTGGTTGGCGCGGGAGCACACCTCTGGCAGATGTGGCATTCTTTAGAAAACTTGATTGCATCCTTGAAAATATGAGGCCACCATAAACCTTTGTAGATGATTCTATGAGCCAATTCTTCCCCCCTTAGATGTCCTTCACTGTGTGCAGCTTCCAGCAGAAGATTTACCTCCTCTGGATAGACACACCTTCTCAATATATCATCTTGACAGTATTTATATAAATTTCCATTTATAAGCGAATATGCTTTGGTTTTCAGGAGCAATCTTCTCTTTTCTACAGGTGTCAAGTGTTCTGGGATCTTTCCAGTAGTCAGAACATGGAGAATTTCATCATACCAACCAGTCCGGATTGCTACTAGAAAAAGATTGCTATCCACCAATTCATCATTAATACCTGTTGCCTTTTCGCTCCTTGCCGTCCTGGACACTTGATCTGCCATGTAGTGCTCTTTTCCTGGCTTAATATGAATATCAAAATTAAATTCCTGAAATATGAGTAACCATCTCCAAATCCTTCCAACTACTCTAGGTTTGTTTATTAAGTACTTCAAGGGCTGATGATCAGAAATAGCAATGAAATGTACACCAAGGAGATAATGTCGGAACTTCTGAAGAGCAAATACGATAGCCAAACCTTCTCTTTCCGTTGTACTGTAATTTCTTTCAGCTTGGTTGAGTAGTCTGCTTGCATAAGAGATAGGTCTATCCACTTTGTGAGATGATGGTTGAGCTAGAACTGCACCAACAGCATGAAGACTAGCATCTGTATGCACATGAAATTCCAATGACCAATTAGGAACACTTAACAGTGGAGCAGTACATAGCCTCAATTTTAGTTCACAAAATGCTTTGTCGGCTTAAGCACTCCATGAGAAAGGGATCTTTTTACTGGTAAGCCTTGACAAAGGTTTAGCAATTTCTGAATACATCCTAATGAATCTTCTGTGATACCCTGCATGGCCCAAGAAACTTTGCACTTCCTTTGGGTTTTGTGGAACTGGCATGGAAAGAATAGCTGTAACCTTTGCAGGGTCAACAGTTATACCTTCCGCAGATACTATGTGACCAAGAAGAGTGCCCTTAGTGACCAAAAAGTGACATTTATCAGGATTCAATTTCAAACCTGTTTTGAGACATTGCTCAAAAATTTCTTTTAGATTTTCCAAATGGTCATGGAAATCTTGAACTGCTGCCCTTCTATCTGTACCTGAAAATACTGAAAAGTCATCCATGAAAATGCGTAGAAAGGTTGTTAACCATTTGCCCAATATCAGATACATCGTTCTATTAAATGAAGCCGGTGCATTCTTCAAACCAAAAGCCATTCGAGTATAGACATAAGTGCCCCAGGGAGTGACAAAGGCTATTTTGTCCCTATCATGAGGATGGATCACTATCTGATTGTAGCCACTAAAACCATCCAAGAAACTATACAAAGTGTGACCACCTACTTCTTCAAGTACTTGCTCTGTGAAGGGCTGAGGAAATACATCTTGAATAGTCACTTTATTCAAAGCACGAAAATCAACACATACTCTTATTTTTCCGCTATTTTTCTTGGGCACAATAACCATAGAGGAGAGCCACCTGGAATGTTCTACCGGCACAATTATACCTGCTTCCTCTAGTTTTGTAATCTCTGCCTTTACCGCCTCTGCATACTTCGGATTGAGTCGATATGGCCTACTTCTTACTGGCGCGGCTCTCTCAACTAAGGGTATCCGATGTAACCCAAGCTCTTCTGGTATTCCTGTTAAATCTTTGTAGGACCATGCGAAGACACTTTTGTAAGTAAAAAGCAAAGAAGTTACCTTTTGTAGCAAAGGAGGATAATGCCACAACCAGGATGCCAAGTGAACTATTTGAGGGTTCTCTTCATCCCCTAAATTTACTTCTTGAACCAATGTTTCAGAATTGGTCTTCCTTGAGAAATCATCTCCACTATATGCAGGAGTGGATTTTAATTTATATTCTGCAACATGTTCTTCCATCCATCCTTGAGGTATATCTGAGAAAGGAAGATCTTCTCTGCCCTTAGGTTCAAAATCTTCTACCTCTGATACTTTTATCTGGGTTGCTTCCTCAAGGCTTGTGCTTTCCTGCAATTGCTCATTCTCCAACACCTTGTGGTCTTCATTGCCCTTACCTGTAATTACCTTATCTGCAACTTCTTCCTCAATTTCATTAATCTCCACTGTGCAACACTCTGCACTCCCCATCATCCAATTTAACAATGTATCCTCTTCTTGGGGTAGAGAGGGCATTACCTGAGTGTCCATAGTATATCCAGAAGTTTTTCCTGAGTCGAATCCCTCTTCCAAATGTAATTGCAGTTGGCTATTGGTGCTTGTTGAAATCCATAGTTTGTTTTTTCCCCAATCTTGCAAAGCTTTTGCTTGTCTCAGCCAAGGTCTCCCCAGGAGCAAAGGATAGGAAGTCTCCTGTGGAAGTGCAATAACAACAAAATCCAACACAAAGTGGCAACCCTGTACTACCATCAATACCTTTTCAATAATGCCAAGTGGCGCAACCCGATGTGGATCTGCCAATGTAACTGTGAATGGTGCCAGCTTGGTGGGGTTCAATTTCAGCTTCTTCATTGTAAAATCTGGCATCAAATTGATACTAGAGCCTCCATCTATGATCACACCTGTAAGAGCTTCATCCTTTATACAAACTGATAATCTCGAACTTTGGTAGTCTGTTAAGGGTGCAGGGGGAAAATCAACCATGAAACCATCTATACTAGGTGATTGGACCAAGTGAGCAGAATGTATAATCTTTAATAAATCACTTCTTATTTTTGGATCCATCCTTATAAGTTCATAGAGACTAATCTTGTGATGAATACCTTTCAAGATCTGTTCAATGTTTACCTCCTGAGTATTTTCTTGTAGACGTGTTGGTTGGCCCCTTAGAGAAGTAGTCATTTCTTCATAAGCTCCTTCAATTTCCACTTGGTCCTTCCATCCAGACTTCTTTTCTTCCTCTTTCTCCTGAATTCCTTGTTGTTCCCCCCTAAGGTTTGTTGCTGCTTGCCTAGCTCTGGTCATCATGGGCATAGCAGAGGATGAAACAGCATAGGATTGAGTAGTCATACCTTCTACTGGTGGGGAGACTGCAATCATGTGAATTGGAGCAGGACGACCTCTTGGGCAATCTTTGGTATAATGGTCCTTGGCCTCTGGACAGTGCTGACAAGGAGGTGCATCTTCTGGAAGAGAACACCTATTTTGCATGTGGCCGTACTCACCACAACGATAGCACATCAAAGGTCTATTATATCTAGGCTTTGCAGGCCTATTCTCCTCTCTATTTGAAGTATTTGATGTACTAGAATAATATGAATCCAAATTTTGAGGGTTACCTCTCTGCTGTGTACCCTTGAGGTAGTAGCAATCTCTGGCTTCATGACCATCTTTTCCACAAAATTGACAGCTTACCTTAATAGGGCAATTAGCATTGGAATGTCCATTGTTGTTACAGATTGTACACCAAACTTGTCTCCTTATATCCTGAGTGGTCCTCAAATCTTCTAACTCTCGGCGAAGTTGAGCTACTTCACCATCAGTACGACGCAGTGGTGGCAAGACCTTCTCTTCTTGTTGATTTTGTTGCATCTTCAATGCTTCCAGTTCCCTCCTCAATTGCTCAATAGGATCCATGTCTGCAGGGTACTTTGGTTGTGCATCCCCTTCGAAATGTTGCCTTGCTTCTTCAATGCGTGATGCCGCTGCAACAAAATCATTGAGGGTCGCATCCAATCTAAGAGATTCACGAAGCTTCTGCTGAGATGACCTGGGCAGAGCTTTCTCAATCCATTTTTTAACCAAAAAGTCACCTGAGGCATGTGGCAGACGTGCAACAAGTGCTTTTGTTCTAGTGTGAAGTTCATGAAAAGATTCACCTGGCCTTAGCTTCAAATTCTCTAGCTGATCTAAAGCTCTTTCCGAAGAATCACTTGGTCTGAATGTTTGTGAGAAAGCCTTCTTCAGAGCCTCCCAAGTAGTGAAATGGCCATCCGCATATTGACTAAACCATTTATCTGCAAGACCCTCCAATGTGGATGGAAAAAGTGCCAACATTGCATCTTCTCTATTCTGCAGACCACGTCCACGGCATAAAGAGATAAATCTCCTCACATGATCATCAGCATCTTCATAAGCATGTCCCTTGAAGGTAGGGAACTTGATGTTGAGCCTGGAGAGCAAATGAGAAAGATCCTCCATTTGGACCGGTGTCCCTTCTGACGTATCTGAAGAGAAATCTAGAGTTCTCCTATACCCTTCTTTTGACAATGGTGTCGCACCCAAGTCAATGGAAAAATTTAGGGAAGGCAGAGGGGAGGTAGACTCACAAGCCGTGGCTATTGCTAACTTGTTAAGACTCCTCTGAACACGAAGAGACTCCTTATCTACTCGTGTATGGGCCATGTACTTATTCGCAAGTGTAATAGGGCAAATACCTCTCACAGAAATGCAAAGGTCCCACCGGGCGTGCCAAACTATAGAGGAGGTACTGGGGTATCCGCTTTTAACAAAGGTAGAGAATGAAGATTAACCACGTCCAGTACGTCACCTACTCAAGGGGGGTTCTCTTAAGGGAAGTATACCCTTTAACATTTTTGTGAGCAGGTCGACAACAAGAATTGTACAGAATGGTAAATACTTCAGAAAATATGGACAACCAATGACCAAGGAAGACCATACACTTCTTGATTCGAATCGATTACAAGGTTGGGCAGAGTGGTGCACAAAAGTGCAAGCTTAGGGCTCACAAGCCCCTTAGAAGTGTTAACTTCAATACAACAGATCAGCATAAGGGTAATATGCGGGCTAACTCAGAACAATACAAATGGTAAGATCTTCTCGAGAGAAATAAACACAATCAACCACACTGACTCACGAAAAAGAAGAAGAATCCAAGCTACTCTTTTACACTATGGTGCTCATAGCCCTTCACTGAGAAGCCTCCCCTCTGTATACACAACAGAGTAGCTCCCACAGTAGACTTGAAACCACCAAGTGCAAGAGAGGTCTTCTGCACGTACGCACGAACCACTGTATCCCTAAAACTTGTACCCCAAATGAGCACAAATCCATTGATTTTATAGGCCTCAATAGGCCAAGAGAGGCCTTGCCGAATCTTCACGTCCATTGATCATGTGCCGGTTAATTACCCAAGATTGGAGGGGTAGGTCAAATATTCCACTTGATTTGAATTAGATCCTCAAAAATAGGTAGTCACCGTGAATGGTTGCTGGCAATTCCACTTTTTCTTTTAACAGTTACCTTTTACCTTTTCACCCGCTTTCCGAGATTCTCATTTTGTGTTGTTTTTCATCCAGTCCTAGTGTTCATGTAGTGGTTGAATCATGTGAAGCTTCAAATAGCATTCCTCTGAGCTCCAAAAGTCATTGTGTCAGCACCATGGGTCATCTCCATACACCATCCTCAAGAATAGTGCCCATCGAACAACTCCACTTGTAAGTATAGGCAGTGTAGAGGGTACGAATGGCACCATAATGCTCAAACAAAACACGTAGTTCAGCATCTTGCATGTTACCGTAGATATTTCTAACAACAAAAAATGTCCAGAAAGGATGTTCTCCATATGGATGCTCTCTGATTATGTATCGTGAACCTCCATTAGATGTCCCTCGATATATCAAAACAGATCCAGAGAAGCCATTTATGCTATTTTGGGGACATCTTGATTGTAAACACCAGTTTGTGTAGTTGTGTATGTGTGTGAGTGTGTGAGTGTGGAAATGTATGTGTGTGGGTGTGCATGTGTGTGTGTGTGAGTGCATGTATGTGTTTGTGTATGTGTGGGAGTGGGTGTGATTGTGTGGGTGTGTGTGTGTATTGCATGTGTGAGAGTGTGGGGGTGTGTGCATGTGCAGGGGTGTGAGTGTGCATGTGAGTGTGTATTAGTGGAGTGTGTGTGTGGAAATGTACGTGTGTGGGGGTGGGTGTGTGAATGTGCTGGTGTGTGAGTGTGCCGGTGTGTGTGGAAGGGTGTGTGTGGAATAGTGTGTATGGGTGTATGTGGGGAAGAGAGAGGGGGTGGTGAGGGGGGTGCGCTGCGGGGTGGGGCGGGTGGGCTATGGCGGAGGGGTGAGGGGGCGGAGGCGGAGGGGTGAGGGGGCGGAGGGGTTGGGTGAGGGGGCAGAGGCGGAGGGGTGAGGGGGCGGAGGCGGAGGCGGAGGGGTTGGGTGGGTGAGGAGGCGGAGGCGGAGGGGTGAGGGGGCGGAGGCGGAGGCGGAGGGGTTGGGTGGGTGAGGAGGCGGAGGCGGAGGGGTGAGGGGGCGGAGGCGGAGACGGAGGGGTGAGGGGGCGGAGGGGTGAGGGGGCGGAGGGGTGAGGGGGCGGAGGCGGAGGCGGAGGGGTGAGGGGGCGGAGGCGGAGGGATAGAGAGATAGAGAGAGGGGAAGAGAGAGGGGAAGAGAGAGGGGAAGAGAGAGGGGGTGGTGAGGGGGGTGCGCTGCGGGGTGGGGCGGGTGGGCTATGGCGGAGGGGTGAGGGGGCGGGGCGGAGGGGTGAGGGGGCGGAGGCGGAGGCGGAGGGGTGAGGGGGCGGAGGCGGAGGGATAGAGAGATAGAGAGAGGGGAAGAGAGAGGGGAAGAGAGAGGGGGTGGTGAGGGGGGTGCACTGCGGGGTGGGGCGGGTGGGCTATGGCGGAGGGGTGAGGGGGCGGAGGCGGAGGCGGAGGGGTGAGGGGGCGGAGGCGGAGGGGTGAGGGGGCGGAGAGAAAGAGAGAGAAAGAGAGAAAGGATGAGAAGGTGAGGAGAGAGAAGGGAGAGAGAGATAGAGAGAGAAAGTGAGGGGGTAGGCCGTTAGAGGGAGAAAGAGAGAACTGGAAAGAGAGGGAAATAGAGAGAGAGGGGGAAATCGGAAGAGCAGAGAGATGGGAAAGAGAAGGAGGGAGAGAGAAAGAGAGAGAAAGAGAGAGAAAGAGAGAGAGTGAGAAAAAGAGAGAAAAAAGGGGGAAAGTGAAAAGAGAGGGGGATCTACACTTCCTCTCTGCAACATCATTTTATTGAGGGGTGTACCTACATGTAAACTGGCTCTTTATGCCATTTTCATACCAATAATTTTTTAAATGAATAAGTACTCACCCCCTCCATCTAACCTCAGTGTCTTTATGTGTGCATCACATTCTTTCTCAACAAGGGACCTAAACTTTTGAAAGCATGAAAACACATTTGATTTTTCCTTGATAACATATATCCATACCTTTCTTGAGTGGTTCTCAATATAGGTGACAAGTACCTAGCTCCTCCCAATGAAGCCTCTCTGTTAGGGCCCCATACACCTCAGTGTATAAGCTCCAAGAGCTTAGAGGATTTGTACTCACTCTTTGGAAATGGCTTCCTTGCTTGCTTACCAAGCAAACAAGCATCACCAAGATCATGTAGACATTGGCCTTCAAGATTTGGTAGTCCTTCACTAAACCTACTTTACACATGAATTTTAACTTGAGAATATTGATATGTCCTATCCTCTTCTGCCAAAGATCAATCTTTGCAATCCCTTTGGTAGTCCTTGTTGTGTGCAGGAGCAACATCTAGTGTGAAGAATCTGCCTTCTTTCCTTCCCTTGGCAATGGCATTGCATTCGTGCTTCATCATGCCCCTTTTTGCATCAAATATAACCTGCATACCTCTCTTCACCATCTGCCCTACATAGATAGGGTTCTTGGAAATATATGGAACATGAAGCACATCTTTAAGAGTCTTGATAGATTTAGCTTCACCTAGCTTCACATCTCACACATTTGTAATGGGATGGTCAGTGTTATCTCTTATCTCCACACAACCTTTTGAGCTCGGGAGTTGCATATAAACAAAATATTCCTCCATACATGACATGTGATTAGAGCATCTAGAGTCTATGTACCACTTTGTGTCCTTGGGATCACTAGTGTAGCCATGTCTCATGGCTAGGAGGGTCTCATTCTTATCATGCTTCTTAGATTTCTTAGCATAAGTCCCTTGCTCCTTCTTCTTCTTGCCTTTTTCATCCTAGACCAACAACTTGAAGAAATATGATTCTCCTTACCACATATAAAACAAGTTTTACCTTGATGAGGTTTGTTCTTCCTTTCTCGATTCTTGCCCTTCCTTGATTAATGCCTTGCTATCTCCTTTTGAATCTAAATCTTCTTCCTTGGAGTGCTTCCACTTTATTTTTCCTTCTTTCCTCTTCTTGCCACTCTTGCATTTGCCTTTGCTAGCACATAAGATGTGTGAGTGACCATCCTTCTTGGATGGGTGTCCTATGGCAACCTCTTCTACCACTAGGTGTGGGATGAACTCCTCAAGAGTTGATAGAGGATCTCTATACAAGATGGTAGTAGTGAGGGATTTCCACTTGTCTTCCGCTCTCAGCCCATTGAGATAAATCTATGCAAGGTCTTCCTCATCTACTTTGCAGCCAATGGATGCCAATTGCTCCCTCAACTCTTCACCCTCAAGGTGTAGTCAACAATAGATTGATCACTACCCTTCTTCAAGGAATGGAGTTCATTCTTAATTTACATCTTTCTACTTCTTGTGGAAGTGGCATATATCTTCTCTAAGGCCTCCCAAAAATCTCTAGCATGATCAAACTCTGATATATGACCAATTATAGTGTTAGAGATTACCTATGATATGTAGAAGATAGCTCTCCTATTCCTTTCCTCCCAATCCTTCAACATCTTCAACTTTTGATTGGTGACCTTTGGATCGTTGGGATCCACATTGGGTGTGTCTTCATCTCCACACACAATAGGCCATAAATCGTTTCTCATGAGGTAGTTCATGACTCTGAACCTCCATGGCTTATAGTTTTCTTTGTCAAGAAACTCCACTTTTTCACCTAGATAAGCCATAATGAATGCAAAATTAGGGTTACACAAAAATGTAGCTCTTAGCCTTGATGTCAAAGCTTTTGTGTCCTCCTAGAATCTCAAAGAATGTTTCCTTCTATGATACCAAGTGATGGAATTTAATCGATCAGATTTGCACATTAGAAGTAAAATAAACCCCATACTTAGGTCCCTTCATACACCTTTTCTGCTACCCTATAGAAAAACTCTCACTCACCTACCTTACACTAATCCAAATCACCTACACATTTAGCCAGATTTGGTATGGTTCATAAGATTTCCAACAAGATATATAACACCTCAAATGGATTTGTTTAGGTAAGTCAAAAAACTTCTACAAAACAGACCATGCAAAGATGTAGGATATGCAAAAATTAGGGTTAGAAAGATACACCAATTTCTCTACACATAAAATTGATTTCAAGAAGCCCTCTTACGGAAAGTAAGAAACATATATACGATACAGAATGTACCTGTAGACCATATCTATATCTACAAGAGACAAGAAGGGGTGTGGGCTTGATAGCTCCTTCTTGCTCCTCCTTGCTCCTCTTCTATGCATCTAATATCCTCCTCTGCATTTCTGCTAGCTTGGACTACCCCCTTTCAACCCTTGAGCCTTGGATGACTCTCTCATTGAGCCTCCTTGAGTGTACGTCTCTTCGTCTTCAATGACCTACAAGGCTTCCATGCATTTGATGACTCTTCACCTCCTTTTATAGCTTTTGAATGCCTCTCCCGACGTTTGCACCATCTTAGGACTGCCTTGTCTAACCTTGCCCGATCTTGAGACCACCCTCTATGATTTGATTCATGACTTTGGTCCACATTAAGGTCTCTTGAGCCCTTTGTCCACCTAAAGCTTCCATAGATCATACTTTCAACATGGCCTATGTAGAGGAAGTATATTTTGGATGTTTTGATGAAGTATGGAGTCATAGGATGCAAAGGAACCCAATGTAATTAAAATTGAAATTGACTTCAATGGAAGGTAATGAATTTCAAGATCCTCTTTTGTTCAAGTCTATAATGTGTTTTTGAATTATGATGCTATTACAGGGCTTGATCTAGCATAGATCATTGGTGTGTTATCTCAATTCATGCACACACCTAGGGTTTCACATCTACTTGCAACCAAAGTGTACTTAGGTATCTGAAGGGTACTTTAAATGAAGATCATGTCTATCCCTTTGAAGATGATTTATAGGTCAAAGCTTATAAAAATGCTGATTCGGATGGATCCAAAATACATAGAAGAACTACAAGTGTATATGTAGTGATTCTCGACAACAAGATCATCTCTTGGATGGCAAAGAGGCAACCTACAATTGCACTTTCTTATACTGAATATAGAACTTCAACACAAGTGAGATGTGAGATTATGTGGTTCAAGTAGCTCATGGTTGAACTAAATTTGTAGGCCAATCAATTTCCAATCATGTGTAATAACAGTATTAGTGTGTACCTATCTGCCAACCCTATGTTCCATGCTAGAAGGAAGCACATAGAGGTGGATTATCACTACATCCAAGAGAGAGTGCTAGCTAAAGAGGTTCAAATGCAACACATAAGTACCAAGGAAGAAAGTGCTAGCTGAAGAGGCTCAAATGCAACACATAAGTACCAAGGATCAATATGCTGACATGTTCACCAAAACATTGGACTCAATCAAGCTTACAAAATTCAAAAGAGGCATTGTATTGATGGAGCTAGGTTGAAGACTCAGAGGTTGAAGCTTGAGAGGGAGTGTTGAAATTCAAGCTCTAACCCTAGAAACTTATGGATCTTTGGATTAACGCCACTTGGACCATTGAGAAGCAAAAGATCAAGCACAAGGAATGGAGTTCAAATTTGAATTTCTTTTATCTTTCTTTAATGCATATGATTATGATGTGATAACGCCTTATCCACTCTCTAAAAGCCATTTACCCTTGTTTCTTCCATTGCTCCCCCATCCCTAAATGTGTAAGGTCATATACATGAATAAATCGTTAATCTCGGTTGATGCCCACAGAACATCGTGCATGCACGTGGGCATTAGGCAACAAGTACTTTTAATTGGAAGCAATGTTTCTTTTATGCTAGATACTCTAATGAACAAAGAATGGATCCCCGGGCTAGGATGAAAATTCAAGCAGGACCTTGTATAGTCCTGCCCTTCCAATCGCTTATATATATTCTTTAGTCAAAATGCATTAGCTTATGTCCAGAATTCCTCAGAACTCCATTAGTATTTATCTGCGCTCTATTGGTTCTGAATGGAAAGCTGATTAGTTTCCGTTCGGAGTTCCTTCATACTGTAAGACAAGTTGACATTTCCGCTGCCTCTACTTTCCAAGAAGATCTGAATTGGATCTCCCGTATGTCCCTACTTCCCGCCTATAGTGACGTGGGTGCACACTCTTGAGTCTGAATATGTTCCTTTGTTAAATCAAGATATGTTCCTTTGTTAAATCAAGGGAAACGTATATGAAACTGCGCGCATACGCGTGTGTGTATGTATATATATTTGATTTCTTTATTTCTTTTATGAATAATACAAATTTACGCGCGCGCATACGCGTGTGTGTATATATAACATATTTCATTTTTTCACTTTTTTTAATAATGATTAAGTACTCTAAATACAAAGTTCAACCCATCAAAGAGGTATAGACCTGCTGAAGCAACGAGCTGAAAAAACAGTGATAGGACAAGCTAGTGTCTCCCATGAAGTTTTAATGGTTGCGTAATCCGTTCGGTATCCATACACGTCAGATTCAGAAGACCAAGCGAATGTCATCTTTCTTGTCCGAAATGCGTAGCGCCAGATTCCAATGTATATAGATAGTGATCTCACACTCTCTATGAGACCCCTCCAGGCTCCGCCTATATTCACAGATGCCCTTCCAAAGCGCAACAGAGGGCATGAAAAGTGAGAAGGACGTCCTGAATCCCCGCAAACACAGTTAATGGGGTTTGTCTAGGCTCAGCGCACGCTGGAATGACCATCTGAGATACGTATTAGAGTTTAGATAGAAGGCAAAAAAAATTGTCCAAGCTCGCGTAGCCTAATGGTTTGATGTTTCGAGTCTCTGAGAAGAAATCCTGAGTTCAAATTATGATTCGACAGATCTATGAATTCCTCAATGGATGCCTCTACGTTACGATGTTAGGTGAGTGCGTGTGTTTCCAATTCATTGTACTCTCAAAGAAAAAAAAAAAATCGGAACATCCACGCAGTTTGATATTCGGGGTCGCATTGGAAAAGTTGGATTTTAATACTAATCTCTCACTACGGCATACAAATTGAAATTCCTGCTAGCTAATAGGGAGGTAGCGGAGGCGGACAGACCAAGGAAGGAAGCGAAAAATAAGTGAAATGTGTGTTCTATTAGACGGGTTTTTGTAAGTTTTCAACCATATATTGATAGAATCTGTACTTCTCACCAAAATATGCACGACATACCTGAGAAAACGTCGATGAAGTCGTCAAGAACTTGAAGTAACTGAGCTTGTTAAAACAGGACATCGCTAAAATAAATGAGAAGACATAGACTACATTAAGCTTTCGACTGAATAGAGTTTTAGAGCTTAAGCACCACGCTAGCTCTCAGACCGAACATAGAAAGATGTCCATGTGTTATCTTCTTAGAGCTCATACAAAAGACAAAGTAAGCACAAAATAACTGATACATAACATGTTAGAAGATAACTAAAGAGAGTGGCGCAAACTAATTTAGAAGATCTAGGAGCTCAAACTCTTTCGGCGGTTTAGAACAGTGATTGATTCGCTTGTACACTCATTCTTTCACGTCCAGATCGGATGCGAGAAAGATCTGGTTTCTGCTTTTATTTTCCAAAATCACACAAACGAATATGTAAACGATGTCAATGCTTTTCAATGAACGTCGATGGAGGAAGAGCCTTCAGCTTCCTAGCCCCGGAAAACGATTAATTATTCTTGTGCGTTTGAGACAAGATGCCGGTGGGACCATTTTCGTTCAAAGTGAACTTCAGCAAAAAGAGAAACCGTATTGCTGAATTACTTTGAGCACCATATTTCGGAGTTCTTCACTCTGCATTGGAGGCATATCCTTCATCTGCGCCAAGTAGCACAAAAGAAGAGTTATTCATTTCGAATTTTCAGAAATTCCTGCCCTGTATGATACCAATCTCTTTACCTCCAAAACAACAGTGTTGAGAATGTGACCATCAACAGACGAAAGGTTTGCATTGAGAATCTCCATCTCCAGAGCCTCAATCGCTTGGGTGAGCTGGATCAGCACACCCGGACTTTTTCTGCAATGGATACGTAGATGATAGATGGTGCCTTCCATCTGCGATACCTCCACCTATCCACAGAAACAGACGAATAAGTAAAGATTTGTTATGTCAAACACAGCAACTTGCGTCGTTGAACATGCATACTTCCAATAGCTGGTGATGATCTTCTTTCTTCTTTTGCTGGAACGGAGACACGCGATTCTTTGGCATGGAAAAGATGTCGACGTGCTTGCCTTTTACCGTGACCAAAGATTCCTCCTGGGACTTAAGATCGTCTATATCATATTGAACCTTGTCAACTTTACTTTGAAGGTGCCTAACATGAGTGATTGCATCGCTGATTATGGACGCTTTGTCCATCTGTCCATAAAAGTATCAGACCTCTCTCTCTCTCTCTCTCTCTCTCTCTCTCTCTCTCTCTCTCTCTCTCTCTCTCTCTCTCTCTCTCTCTCTCTCTCTCTCTCTCTCTCTCTCAACATTGTCTTTTCACATCCTGTGTTCGTGCAAATTACTATCTCAAATACCAAAAGCCATTTTCCATGACAAAGAGATTATACTGCAGGTGCTCATTTGAAACAGTTCAATTGGGCGAGAATGGCTAAAAAAATGTAATAACCTATTCATTCGTATAGTGAAATAGCGACAGTTACCTTGCTAATGTTAGGGACGAGAGCCCGAAGAGAGTACAACCTTTCATTCAGTTTCTTTCTTCGTCGGCGTTCTGAAACAAGATTCCTAGACCTGGGGACTTCGCACTGTAATCCTGCAGCTTCTTCCTGATTATGGATTCTCTCCGCGTTATGAAACTGCTGAGATAACTTGACTTCATAATCAAGCAAATCACCGAATCCATAAGCACGAGAAACGGAATGGTTACTTTCTTCCGGTCTTGTTTCCGAGATTATATGGGAGATCGCGCTCTGATTAAGTCCGAACCTGATGTTCGGTGTAGTTTCTTCTGTACCGTGATTATCCATCACCTCTTCTGAAAGTCCGAACCTCGAAGTTTAGAATGCACCGTTACAAGACGGATACATGCTGCAATCAATTAACGAGACGGATACATGCTTTGAGCAGCAATCAATTAACAAGACTGATACATGCTGCAATCTCTCGAGCCATGGTTTCTACAGCGTGCTACGGGGCGGGCGTGCTGTATTCCCTAGATAGAACGAAACAAAAACGAATCATATTCATGATTCACGAATCATAGAAAATACTATCGTCAACATCCTGGCGGCTAAGAGTAATTGAGCAATTAAAGAGATGCATACCGACATAACATAAAGCGCAGGTAGTTCACTAAGGCGTACCTCATTCGTAATTCAATGGCAGGGCGCAAAGAGGTTGCACAATATCCTAACAAAAGCTGTGGTTCCAATCCAAGCGCCCATCCAAAAGTAGGAAATCGTATGAAACTCCTTTCTCAGAAAGGCGTTTTGATTTCTTCTAGTTGTCAACAGCACAGCTTACTCAAGACATGCACAAATCGCACAACGGTTTGTGTTCTCACGAAGGTGTTGATATTCTTTCGAGACCTCAGGTCACGAAAACTTCGTAAAACTAGTCACTTTTAAGCAAGGGACATCAGTCCATCCATATGAATATTCGCAGATGTTGAACACAAATACTCGAGTATTGACGTATCTGAGTTGTCATCTGTTTCTTGGAGACAATGGAGCACAGGTTGCTACGCAGAGAGAGAGAGACTAATAATCATAGTTGTTCAGCATCAGTAGTTGATCATTGACGTGTTCGGGAGCCTAGAGAGAGAGAGACAGAGAGCGCGAGAGAGAGAGAGTCCCTATCGTGTATTGGTAGAGGTCAGAACTCAAGCTCTATATATGTATGCACGCTGCATCACGACTATATACTAGCGGACGTCAATCCGATTAGCCAAGCTTTACTTCCGCGGAGCATTAACTCCTTCCAGGCTTTAGAAACTATGTACAGTCCCCGTGCAGTACAGAATGACCTCCAACTTCCTTCGCTAATGGCGATCCGAAAGCCCGAGCTGAGGCTTCTCCTCCCTCCTCTAGAGTCTGGACTCTGGAGGATGGAGACAGGAGGACCAGCATCCAGTGTGCCAATTCGAGTACAGTCAGAGTTCTTTCGTAAGGATCGCTGAGCTCCATCTATCTCCTACTACTTATTGTTCTGCGTTTCCCGAGAACAATGCGAGTTCACTACGTTCTTCGAGGTCGAAAGTCCAAGAAACCAGTCTCGGAGGCCGGAC
Organism: Ceratopteris richardii; assembly: GCA_020310875.1. NCBI lineage: Eukaryota > Viridiplantae > Streptophyta > Polypodiopsida > Polypodiales > Pteridaceae > Ceratopteris > Ceratopteris richardii. The sequence continues at coordinate 19,045,694 of CM035430.1, forward strand.
CGTGAAATGGACGAAGAAACAGAATTGCTACCGGCTAGCTCCATTCTTGACAGCCTCTTTCCAATCCATTCGTAGAGCCTAGAGAAAGGCGCTGACGACGAATTTTAATACTCAGGCTAGTTCATATGTATATATATATATATATGTATATATATATATATATATATATATATGAAGAGCAGCAAGGATAGGGGGAAAAACGAAAAGTTAATTTATTAGATAGTAAAGAGTGACATGAAACAGAGACCATCTCCGACTCTCGAGACTCCATTGTACGTTGTACATACTTACACACATTATTACATTTATACATACAAATGTCATAGATTGATACATACATACACATGCATGCATACATACATAGATACAATGATACATACATGCATACATACACAGATACATGCATACTTTTGGGATTGTGCACACAACCATAGGTATACATGTATAAATGCATGCCTCAACCTTACATACATGCGTAAAGACTTAAATGCATGCATAGATACATACATATATACATAGATACACATGATTTGCACAGTTATAGATGTATATGGATGCATACAATGTCATACATACATATATGCATACATGCATGCACATTCCACCACAAAAATGTACATGCATGAATGCATGCATACATACAAATGAAGATGCATACATAAACAGAGATATACATACATACATATATGCACTTCCCACTTATATATATATATAAACACACGCATATGTACATACACATACATACATTCATATATGGAATTATATATACATAGACATTGTGTACACACATATGTACATGCATGCATGTAAACATACATAAAAACTTGCATAAATACATACACATGCACATTTATTCATATATATAAATTCGTGCATACATGCATGCACCCATACATGCGTGCTAACATTCATAAAGTATATCTTCTAAATATATGAATCAGAACTATCTCTAATAAGAAAAATGCATAAATGTGATACTCATAAATCAAAAGAGAAAGCTCTTAAATATTACCTCTTCAATTGCTACCTCATCAAAGACAATGAACCATTTAAACGAGCTTCATAATAATATAGGGTCTAGACTTGTTATATTAGCTTGTAGTCGTAGTTGTTACACTGACGATCAACATGTTTAGTAATAAGCCTTTAATTTTGAGATTCTTGTTGCAAGTGATAAGAACACCTTCTTCCCTATGCAGGTAGAATATCTCGAAATGTTGAAACTCGTATGGCTCACCCATATTTTAACCGGATGACTTGGCTGTCAATCAGCATTGAACCTAACTTTAATGTTCCTTCATGAATGAGATGCCAACCTTATTGAAAAGAGACACATACATAAACACATAGACACAAATCTGCACACATGCCTACACAGCGGCATAGACATAGAAAAGCATACACAAATAGACACAAATGCATGAAAACACATAGACATACATACACACAAATGCCTACAAAAACATACAAAAAACACTCCATTTAAACACAAAAGTATGAGAGCCAAGCGCACATAAACAAAAATGTATTCATTATTAACACAATTACGACAATTCTCATATATTTTGAGTGATTCACTACAAAAACAACTTAGTAACCACCAACTTCTGCATTCAAGAAAACACATGCTCATCACAAGAATACACTAAATATTTTTAACACAGGATACTCTCTCTCTCTCTACACTTCTAAACTCCTTTCGAAAATCAGCAACCATGCTTTCTTGCTCGTTGTAATGCCTATTATACTTTATGGTTGAATGGTTGAAGAACAAAAGACATAAAACTATGAAACGGATCGAAACATACATAGAACCAACGGTCAAGTTTGTTAATGACATATTTCATTTTTCATGTTGAAAATCAATTTCATCATTAAGAAAACTATTACATGCATACCAAAAATGGTTGGAGCTATTGTACAAAAGATTATGTCCTTGAAAGACCTAAACAAATAAAAAGAATGATTAAATGTGTGTGTATATATACATACATACATACACACACACACACACATATATATATATATATATATATATATATATATATATATATATATATATATATATATATATATATATATATATATATATATATATATATATATATATATATATATATATATACGAAGATTGGGGGAATGGAACCCTTCCTCATGTGCCATGACTTTATCGAGATCTCCTTTTTTTTCTTGGGGGAGGGCGGGGGGGGGCGGGTGAAGGGGGGGATTGAGGAGAAAGAAAAGGCTACACGTTCTCTACACGTTCTTTGAAGAAGTCAAGTTGTATCTTTTTCTCCCTCTCCCCATTTACCTCCAAAGAAATTTAATAGATTATGTGAAATAAAAATATTAAAATAAGAAAAAAGGAGAGAACTTTGATGCATATCTATACATCTCAATTGAATTCTCACTTCTATGTAATGTATTGTCATGTATCATAACTAATTAAAGAAATGAAAAATCAATACAAAATATCGGGCGTATACCGAGGCTTCTACCGAGGAAAATGAACCGGCGTGATTTTGCCCCGACGTCGATGTAAGGGTCGGTGTAGGCGTCGGAACCAAAAAATCGATATAAGCGTCGGTATATGTGTCGGTATAAGCATCGATATATGCATCGGTATAAGCGACGGTATAAGCCAGGATATGCCCCTGGGCAAAATAGTCGGTATAAGCATCGGTATGTGCGTGGGGATACCGACGGTTATACCGTCGCCTATACCAACGACCATATCTGCAAATTTTTTTTTGGCAGAGTGTGTTGTCTCTTGCTACAGCAACATTCCCATGTTGTTGTGTAGCAAAAGACAATCCACTCTGCCCAAGAAAAACCCAACTACATGTGACATGTATGACAGGCAACAAAGAAATGATTTGATAAAGTAAAACATACTCTCAAATACAAAAGACATGAGCAAAATGAATCATGAATCATGTACAAAGAAATGGGACACATAGACATGATATTTATAAACAACAATTGTACACGTGTGTGCATGTATATGTGTGTGTGTGTATGTATGCATATGCATATGCATATGCATATGCATTTGTGTATGTAATTTGTATGCATCTGTGTGTATGTATCTCTATGTCTCTCTCTTTGCATATGCATATGTGTATGTAATATGTATGCATCTGTGTGTATGTATCTCTATGTCTCTCTCTTTCTCTCTATCTATATCTCTCTCTTTATCTCTCTCTCTCTCTCTCTTTCATCTCTCTGTCTCCCTCTTTCTCTCTCTCTCTCTCTCTTATTCTCTCTCTCTATCTCTATGTATAATAAATAACAAAAAAAACACTTACATTGATGTAATTCTTTTGAACGCTCTCATCAAAGCACAATTGACATCGTCTCTTGTCAAATTCCAAAGAATCAATGCCAAAAATCTCCTGCAAAGCAAAAGAAAAGAGAAATTCAAAAATCCTAATCCTAAAACCCTAACCCTAAAACATGTATATGTGTGTATGTGTGTATGTATATGTGATGTGTGTGTATGTGTATGTGCATGTATGCATGTGTGTGTACTAATATGTGTGTATTAATATGTGTGAGTGTGTATTAATATGTGTGTGTGTATGTATGTATGTGTGTGTGTACATGCATATGTGTGTGTATGTATGTATGCATATGCATGTGTGTATGCACATATGTGTGTGTATACATATGTGAATGTGCATGTAATATGCATGTGTGTATGTATGTATGTGTGTGTGTACATGCATATGTGTGTATGTATGTATGAATATGCATGTGTATGCACATATGTGTGTATACATATGTGAGCGTGTATTTATGTGTGTGTGTGTGTGTATGTAATATGCATGTGTGTATGCATGTATGTATGTGTGTGTACATGCAAATATGTGCGTATGTATCTCTCTCTTTCTTTCATCTCTCTCTCTCTCTATCTCACTCTATATCAATCAAAAACAAAACTAATCACTTACATCGATGTAATTGTTTGGAGCGTTGTCGTCAAAGTCCACTTAATGTTTTCCTTTCTCGAATTCCAAAGAGCTGATGCCAAAAATCTCCTGCAAAACAAAAGAAAAGAGAAAATCATAAACCCTAAGCCTAAACCCTAACCCTAAAACATGTATATGTGTGTATGTGTGTATGTATATGTGATGTGTGTGTATGTGTATGTGCATGTATGCATGTGTGTGTTTACATATGTGAGTGTGTATACATATGTGAGTGTGTATACATATGTGTGTGTGTATGTAATATGCATGTGTGTATGTATGTATGTGTGTGTGTACATGCATATGTGTGTGTATGTATGTATGCATATGCATGTCTGTATGCACATATGTGTGTGTATACATATGTGAGTGTGTATGTAATATGCATGCGTGTATGTATGTATGTGTGTGTACATGCAAATATGTGTGTATGTATGTATGCATATGCATGTGTGTATGTATACATGTGTGTGTGTAAACGTGTGTATGTATATGTGTGTATACATGTATGTATGTATGTGAGTATGAGAATGAATATGTGTGTGTATTTATATGCATGTGTGTATCTAATATGCATGTGTGTATGTAATATGCATGTTTGTATGTAATATGCATGTATGTATGTATATGTGTGTATGCATGTGAGTATGTAATATGTATATGTATGTATATGCATGTGTGTATGTAATATGTATGTGAGTGTATATGTAATATGCATGTGTGTATGTAATATGTATGTGAGTATGTGTATGCATATGTGTGTGTATGTATGTATGCATCTCTCTCTCTATCTCATTCTCTTTCTATTTCATCTCTCTCTCTCTCTTTCACTCTCTCTCTATCTTTCTCTTTCATCTCTCTCTCTCTCTCTCTCTCTCTCTCTCTCTCTCTCTCTCCTTTTCTCTCTCTCTCTCTCTCTCTCTCTCTCTCTCTCTCTTTATGTTTCTCTAGATCTCTCTCTTTCTTTCATCTCTCTCTCTCTATCTCACTCTATATCAATTGAAAATAAAAGAATCACTTACATCGATGTAATTGTTTGGAGCGTTGTAATCAAGGTCCACTTAATGTTGCCCTTCGTCGAATTCCAAAGATTTGATGCCCAAAAGCTCCTACAAAACGAAAGAGAAGAGAAATTAGAAAAGGGAAAACACAAAGAAAGAGAAAGGGTGCTACAGTATGTGCAATTCTTACCAAAATTTCAGATCTAGAGAAACAGAGATGTAGAGAAAGAGAGAGAGAGAGAGAGAGAGAGAGAGAGAGAGAGAGAAAGAGAGAGAAAGAGAGGGAAAGAGAGAGATGTGTGTACACAATAGGTTTGGAATGTAGTTCATGCGCGCAAACTTGACAGTAGCAAAATTTGGTTCAAAATCCAAGCATATGTCAAATTTTTGTTCTCGGGCCCGGTTAAAAGTTGCCTCGGTATAAGCATCGGTATTAGCATCGGTATTAGCATCGGTATTAGCATCGGTATGAGCATCGGTATAAGCGTCGGTAACCTACAGTAAAGTACCAATGATTAAATGAGCGATGGTATTGCATCTGTGGTCTTTCAAGCATTTTCAACGATCATACCGACGCTGAGGGGTGACCGTCGGTATGGGCAACATCGGTATGGGCAACGTCGGTATGCCCCTCATATGTTGTAGTGAATATAGAAACTATAAATCCCATAATTTTCCACACTCTTCCCAAAGTTTATAGACTTCTAACAATGTGTACTCACAATATGTGGAACTAATATTTTTAACTTAACTACAAGACCTTCACTACATCCTAGCATAGCACTATCATGATCTATTGCAATACCTCCTAGGGGATTCACATCAGGGTCAAATTCAACAAGCACTTTTAGAACCATGTCATATTTTTGTATGCAAAACTGTTTTCTATATTAGTTATCAGTTTGAAAAACTATGCCTTCGATGTAACATGTTCACCATTAGATAAGAATGAAATATACATCAGCCTATGTGTTTCCAAAAATTTATCACTAGACTCATCAATCATCAAAGAAAAGAACAAACTTCTCTTCACTTGTTCCATTTATAATACCCGCAAATACTTTGAAATACAAAACATAAAATCTTTTACAACAATAATGTTTCTAGAAAAAAGAATAATCATCCCTTTATGGCATGATTAAAACTTGTAATGACTAGGCAAGTTTAGATACTTTTAAGAATTTTTCACATCCTAGATCATGTTGTGGAACAAAATACATCAATTTCATACATGTAGTGACTTGATCTTGAGATTTTTTTTTGTAATCTTTTGTATGTGATCTTGAATCTTCACTCCACGCTCACTCAAAATTTGCATTTCAAACCATTTATGATAAGTTTTTTTTTTTGTATATGAATCACAAACATTTAAAGGGTTGCATCCACTTCGTATACCCCATGTATCATTTCTTTTATATTTCTCACATCATCCATATTTCATTAGCTCTTAATTATAATTCATAATCAATCTTAAAAAGCTAAATCTATGAGTCCACTCTCGTCTAAATCTACATTCTTTAGTTTTACTTGAACTACCTACATCATCAAAAAAGGGATAATTTTGAACTTCATTTTCTTCAAACACATTACTACTCTTGGTCATACAACCAAGATATTTGTCCATTAAATCATGTATTGATTATTTCTTTCTTTTGCTTTGGGAATCTTCTTCTTTCCAAAATGTATCAAAAAGATTCTTTTCATCTGCACATTTCAAATAAGAAAGACTAGATTTAATAAACATCCAACACGTGTAGTAAAAATGTAGATTTAAAGATACTTAAATCCAATCCCTAAATTACATGACGTATTGTCTTTAAAAAAGAGCCCTTTGTTTCATCTGAAAATTTCAAATGAGAAAGACTAGATTCAATGAACATGTAAAATAATACGGTTGAGCTACAAACAAAACAAAGATTTGACCCCATGGATAATGGACAACTTGTACACTTCATTTAGAACCCAAATGTGCATTTAAATGTGATCCAACTTATCAATCCTTGAGGTGTAAGGTATGAGGTCCTCACAAATTCCAATTTCTATGCATATATGAATTTACACCTACAAACATTCATGCATCCATGCATACATAAATACATACAAATATATTTATATAAAAGTTAGAAACATACTTCCATTGTGCCAAAAATCCACCACATAGTTGTTTTGTTGTTAAATTGATTCATTATCTTGAGCACATGATGTTTTTGCCTTTTATATGAACAAAAACTATATAAGCATTCATACCTATTTACCTCTTTTATTGAATTAGTATACCATTGGTCAATTAAAAGACTATGCATTTAGATGTGATTTTTCTATGGGAGCTATAGAATGACTAATAATATGTAGGAAGGTGTCAAATGGGAATGCATGCACCTATATGCTCATTTCAAGATTACATATGGTTGTCATTACCAACCCTTTAACCTAGTCTTTTACCTACTTGGGTATGTCCTAAATATTTCTTTGAGTTATGAATTTACTTACAATCTTACTAATCTCTAGAGTGCAGTAGGGTGAGAGAACTTAATGCAAATTGTGGAGGTGAATGAATTGAGACTAGTTAGTGAAGACTTCCAAGCTCCTTGGAGAAAGGATTAGCATATAGCAACAACGTATGAGTAAGTGAGCCGAGACGCAAGCCTTCATACTTCAACTATAGTCTCTAGGAGACAAGTTGAGTTTTCTCTACCCCGCCTCAAGAGAACTCAACAGACATATTGAACAAATCCATAGTGAAAATTTCATATATAAGTTTTCTTTTCATTAGAATATAAATAATGAAATGATTTATTCTTTTATATTTCTGTTTACTCTCCCCTTCATCAAGTAAGTGACATCCTCGCAAGGCCACATTGGGCTATATAGGAGACACCCAATGGGCCTCCAAACTTCACTACACAGCAAGGCAGTGGAACCTCCTCAGAGAATGCGATGTCCCCAAAAAATACCTCCACCTTGATGATCCCCTAAATTTGGTGACACCCACATCCTTCAAACCTCCCTTACATGGGTGACTTCCTCCATCCAATCTCTTCATAATAAGCTTAAGGTGATGACCATTTGGTGCAACACCACACCTTAGCGAGCGAAGCCCAACTTGGGCACTCTTTGTACGTTCGGGTGATGCCAAATGATGCCACCACACTTGGGCAAGTGAAGCCCAATTTGGGCACTCCTTGTACATTTTGAGCGACTACATATTTTTGCACCTCATCATATCTCGGCATTCACTTTCTCTGGTAACTCTATGAGGAGGGCAGCTAACCAAAAGATTCACACAAGTACTTAGGTGACTTGTTTTTTTGGCATGATCACATCGGGGTGAGGCCTTCACACCTTTCATAAGCATACTTGGGTGCTTGGCTCTCCTCATCATGGCATTTTGGGTGCCTACCCCCTAGGTTCTTCTCAGTCTTTGGGCACCTACCTACTGTGTTCTTCCCGCATTAGGTGACCACCAATTGAACATGGATCCATGCTTTGGGAGACTACATATAATGAGGTGAATATCTTCTTGGGAAACACCATATTTAGGTGACTACTTATTAGGGCAAGGTATATGGGTGGCTACCTCTATATAGAAAGTCAAATAACACTTAAGCATTGAGATGGAATCCACCATTGGGCTACCTTGGTCAGAAAGTGACAAAATATAATTCCTTACGGTGTCAAAAAGTTCTATAGTGACAATTAATAAAAGGAATACCATAGCCAAGCTCTGGCAGTGTCAGAAGGTTTGATTGGAGTCCGAATTTTGGTTGGCTCACTGCTCCATCACTTTGGTACGTGTGGCAATTAAGGCTAAGATTCAGCAAGGCCAACCCTTTGGCCTATATAAACATGTGCTTGTCACTTCTTCGGATATCTCTCACAAGTTCTATCGTCAGATTCTTGGATCTCATACTTATGTTTTCTTGCTAGTGAAGGCTATTTCTTGGCCACTCTTCACATTTTGTTGTAGCTTGACCATTGTAGTTGAGGCCACTCTATGGTGATTATATAGAGTGTTGGCCCCCTAGTGGAGTTGGCTATTTGTAGTAGAGAGTGATTATGTAGGCTTGGCTAATACTTCTTAGTGTGAGTTTGTTGTTATTTTGTAGCATTTCTCTTGTAGATATTTTTTGACTGTTATAGTGCCTCTTGTGTTCATTTCTTCTTGCCTTTGGAATGGCATGCTACTCCACTTTTATTTTCATTTAGAATACTTCTTGCTTACTATAGCTATTGGAAGTGTTAAAGAAGTTGCAATTTTCTTTTATATGTGCAATTGCCATTTTTCCTTCTCTATGTCTTACTGTCAATTAGTGTAGCTACACACACACACACACACACACATATATACATATATATATACATATATATATATATATATATATATATATATATATATATATATATATATATATATATATATATATATATATATATATATATATATATATATATATATATATATATATATACATATATATATACATATATATATATATATATATATATATATATATATATATATATATATATATATATATATATATATATATATATATATATATATATATATATATATATATATATATATATATATATATATATATATATATTTAATGAGAGTGTTGGATAGATAAATAAACAAATAAATAAATAAATAAATAAATAAATAAATAAATAAGGGGAAAAGAGTGTTAGAGGTTATGTGAAATATCAATTAAAAGGAATGGGGTATCAATATGTGCACCGTCAATCGCGACTGACGTGTCGATCGCGACTGACAGGCCCCGACAAACACCTCTGTCAATCACAATTGACAGACCTGTCGATCACGATTGACAGAGCTGTCGATCGCGATTGACACCCATTTTTTACCAAATTTCTAGGGTTTTTTATTTGAAGATTTTGGGCTAATTTTGGGCATGAATATTGGGCTATAGGGCACATAGGGAGGCCATAAGCAAATAGTTTTAGAAGACCCTATTTGCTTGATAGCCTGTTTGAACCCTCTTTTGACCACCTCAGAACTAGCAAGTGCCCCAGCCTATACTGCACAGATAAAAAGATTGTATGAAACTATGAAAAGAGTACAAGAACATCACAAGTTGTCACTGGAAACAGGGAAGGTGTTGATAAGTCAAATGTTGAGCGACGAAAGGGTTGACGACCAATTTATTGAGTCCTTGAACCTTCACGTGGATGCGCTTGGCCTAGATGAAGCCATTCATTCAGCTCTTGCCTACATTCATCAATTTGAGCAATGAGTGCCTACCCGCCCCCTTTGCTTCGAAAAGCAAATTCACATAGATGTATCATCACCAAGAGATACCACACAGATGGAAGAACATCATGAGGCACCACCATCACCACACTCCTCACCTCTCACTGCACAATTCACTTTCCCCCATGACACGACCACCCCAACTTCCACAATCACCACATATGTTATGGGAATTCCTCTCTCTTCCGGCGCCCAACTTGGAGGGGTTCCTATATCCACATTCACAACACTATTCACGCACATCACATCCACCCCACCCAATGTCCCCATCTACACGGTCACACACACTTTTGACACCATGGAAACATCACCACCCATAGCACCACTCCCTCCCCTACACTCCCCCAATCTCCCATACCACCTCCCCCCATATCACCTCTTGTGTCCACTTCATTCACTATCCCTTTCCCCTTCCCCATTCCCCCTGCATCCTCCACCTTCCTAGCATTCCTAAATGTAAATAATATGTTTTCTACATTACATCAATGCGTATATCAGTTGTAGAATGAATATCAGACCCTAGAAGACCGTCATCATCATATAACTACGGACCACCAACAATTACAGAGGTGGCTTGCAGCCTTAGAAGAAGAAAATGTTGACCTAAATCAACTTTACACTACGCTTGAACATGCCCATCAAACACTATTGGAAGCTCCCCAGCCATTCGAATCTTCTGAAGTTAAAAAACTAATAGCTCTACTTGAACTTTATAAGTCAGAGAATGTCAAAGTTCCTTGCAACCTGACCTTACTCAGAAAACACATGGTCATTGCCCTTGAAGAAAACAAGTGATTGCAAAAGCAGAACGAAGAAAATTTAGAGGCAACAATGGAAAGCTCCCCCTAGGAGATCGACCCAGAAAGATTCAAAGTTGTTCCTTCAGAGACTATGAAGACCATTCTTGAGAGCTATGCCAATCTTTTGGATGCACATGATGATGTGGAAAAAGAACGAGATGCACTGCACGGCCATCTAAGGGAGCAAGAAGAACAACCCAAGGTCATAGAGTTACCATCGACTTCAGAGGAGGTAAAGGCGCTAAAAGAACAGGTTGAAGAATTGCAAAGGAAGCTACTTGAGTATGAAAGACAACCCTCCCTAATTATCGAACCAGAAACAGACGAATTGGTGCCCATCGAAGTGGATGAGTCGTATGAGGAACCCTATGTTCCTATGCCTATGTCGGGCAGCCAGCAAACATCGGAAGGAATGGGCACCCTTGAAGTCGAAGCACCAGAATGGCTTCAAAAACTCGAAACGACCGCCAAGACCCATGAAGATCACGTAGCAGTACAAATTCAATCAATGGATAAATTGGAGGACACTATTATAAACTCCGAGTACTTCCGGCACATGTCACACCACCGCTGGATAGGAACAAATGGTGCTCAATATGTGCCTTATTGCATGCTCTGAGCAGATTACAATGCGGAGATTCAACGAAGGTGTGGCAAAGCCCCGACTTTTGCCACTCAATTTGGTCTTGATGATCTACCTGAACGTGCGAAACAAGGATCAACCTTCCAGCCCACCTGGAGGATTCGTCTCCTTGATACATATCCAGAAATGGTTCGTACATGGAAAAACATGCCACTATTTATCAAGTACAATCCATGTTACATGCTTGCCTACTGAACACAAGATTGGGTACAATCCCCGCCCCCACATACTCAAAAGGATGAGTCTATTAGAGTATGTGTATTTATAAGTATTTCTTTCTACATCTTGAATAGAATATACATGAGAGCGATGCTTCAAAAAGCACGTGTTTACAAAAATCTGGTTTATTTACAAAGTTATTGCTTTCTAAGTGATCTACTATTTTTATAAAGAAAATATCTAAAATACTATCTTTCAACTATCTTCAAAAATACGTCACTAAGTCCACGCATGTTCACCCCCTTATGACTCTTCAAATGCTAAATCAAAACACAATCACATTAGAAACCTCAGGACATTCAAAACCATATAACATTCCAATATTCCATAAAGTATAACAAGGTACATGACCCACACTTGAATAGATAGAGAACCTCTTCATGCCCAAAAAATGCCTCAAGAAGTCATCTCTATCTTTGGCTAATCAACTTAGCCATCCTCTACCCCTAAATTTTTCCATTGATTTTGCTTCAACGTGGCCCTCAAAAGATGTGAATAGAAGGACATTGGATTTCTCTTTAAATGCTTTAGAGGAAGTAGAAGTGCCAATGGAGGACCTTTTGAATTTACTCTCAAGGTTGAACATTAAATTCCCTACCTTAATTCATAAGCATACGAAGAAGCACATGAGGAGATTTACCTCCTTATGCCATGGTTGTGGGCTTCGAAGTCCAGAGGGTGTGATGTTGTTGCTATTTCCTTCTACATTGGAAGGGCTTGAGAATAAGTGGTACAACCAATATGTAGATGGGCACATCACAACTTGGGAAGCATTAAAGTCTTCAGTCTCACAAACATTTGGACCAAGTGACTCTTCAAGCAAGCCATAGATCAACTTGAAAATCTCAAATTATGCCCAAGTGAATCTTTTGATGAATTATATAATTGTACGCAAGCACTTGTCTCCCATTCATCGCATGCTCCAATTGATTTCTTGTTCAAGAAGTGGACATAAAAATCTCTCCCTAGGCCATCTCAATAGAAGCTCACAAAATCTCTAAGAGTGGATACCACACTAAATGACTTTGTTGCTCCTACGTCTTCAATAAAGGAGGCTAGAGCAACTTAGAAGGGAATTAGAAGAGTTAAAAATACAATAAAGTCAAAATCAAAAAAAGATTGTATCACCATTCCATATGAGAATGAATATTTGGTGGGCCAACTTTGCGAAGAAGTGGAGTTGCAAACCTCTTAGGAGATCGAAAGGCAATCCTAGTGTACCACATGCAACAACCCCAACAGTGTAAGCTATCAATTTTGCGAGAAAGGTGGCCATGAGACATGGGACTGTTATTAGTTGAAGGGATCCCAACAAAGAGGTAACAATCAAGTTTCTGAAACCTTTTATGCTAGTACATCAAGTATACATAACATAGAGAAGAATTGTGAAAATATACCTAGATATTCTAGAATTTTAATTTGTTATCATTACGAAGAGTATGGTCACATACAAAGCAAATGTTCTCTACCTGAAGGCACACCTCCATTTCAACATTGTCTCGATGAAAAGGATAATTATACAAGGGGTTGTTTGTGCCATTGTCCCACTCCTATTGATGTATGAAACATCACAAGAAATGAATTCATGTGACACTACACAAACTCTATGGTCACCATTAACTCAATGCTTCTCGAAACTTTGAAAAATGATAGCCAAAATTGAGAACTTTACTTCTTGGAAAATTTCTAGTCACTAAAATGACATACCTTCACTCTTTTGCTTATTTCTCTTAGCACAAATATTATTTTGCCAAGATCTTCTAGTAGACAAAATAAGAAGAGAAGAGCTTTCCAAAAAGCTATTAGTTGCTAAAAGGCTTGCACTAGACACCACGTTATGACCTTCACAAGTTGACACTGTCTGAGTTTCCAAAATAAGAAATCGTGCCTATTTTAGTAAAAGTGCCTATCTAAAGATAGAAGTTTTGAAATTGGCATCGACTTCCCACACAAAGTCAATGCCTGATATCATGCTTTTTTAAGGAGATTCAATAGTAGATAAAAACTCATAGAATGAAACAAGAACTTATCAGCTCAAACTCAATGCCACGTATCAAGTCTCTTGGGAAACTTGAATTTTTGAAGTCATTACCACAATAGGCAAAGCATGGAGATGGAGGAGAGAGTCTCAAACACAGAACTTCTATTAACTCCCATGATAGCTATGAAAAGTCAAAATATTTATAGGTGCTTTCTCACTTAGAGAAGCCTGATAGTTTCTTAGTCATACAAAATGAGATCTAGATCTCAACCTCTTATTCTCACATTCTGTCTCTCCATCTATTGATACAAACTAACTTATATAGATTTTCTCAATCTCGTGACTTTTGAAAATTCTAGAACTAAAGTTATGTCTAACTTTACAAATATGGTACATGTTTGAAAGTACCCCTTCACATAGGAATGTGCTTTTATTCTTAGACTTTGGCCTTCAACTTTATGTCAAATTTTTTATTGATTCTTCAACAGCTCCCCCTCAATCACTAATTGACATTCTATATTTCTTCATATCATCTTCTTTTCTTTTTACTCTTGCCATGCTTTTGAATCTGCTGGTCTTCACACCAATTAACTTCCTTGTCATTATATCTACTATCTAATCCTTTGTAGAAACCTACTCCACTTCAATTTCTTTGTCCATTACCTTTTCTCTTAGGAAATGATACTGTATCTCTATATATTTTGTTCTTGCATTAAATACTGGATTTGCTGCAGGATAAAGTGAACTCATATTATCTCCATGTATTACAGGTATACCTCGATTAATGCTCAAGCTTTTGAATGATGTCTTCATCCATATGACCTCCTTAGCTGCTTGTACACATCTTTGTAGTCAACTTCAATTGATGATAATGCTATTGTATGTTATTTCTTTGAACACCAACTTACAAGCTTATCACCAATGTATATCATGTAGCCATGAGTTGATCTTTTGTCATCTTGATTACCTACCCAGTTTGAGTCACTATAGACTCTCAACTTCAAATCTAAAGTAAAAGGATAATATAGTCCTTCATTCATAGTTCCTTTGATATATCTAAGAAATCTTTGACTTGCAGTCCAACGTGGATCCTTTGGACAATGCACGAATTGTTATAGAACTCCACTGCATAACTAAGATCAGGTCTTGTTAGTGTAACATAAATCAAACTACCCAAAAGAGATTGATACTTCCTCATATCTTTGTATTCAACACCATCATATTTACTAAGCTTGTCATTGACTTCAAGTGGAGTTGAAGCTTCTCTGCAATTTCCCAGGCCAAACTTCTTCAACATGTTCACAAGATACCTTTCTTGTGATACATATATGCCATGATCTATATACGTGACTTCCATTCATAGAAAATATGATAACTTTCCTAGGTCACTGATCTTGAATTCCTTCTCAAGTAATCTCTTTACCTACTTAATTCCTTCATCTCAAGTACCTGTGATTATAATGTCATCTACATAAATACAAACGTAGATTGTACCTTCCTCTCTTCTTTTGATGGGTAGACTTGGATCTGCTTTTGAACTTTGATATCCAAGATCACTGAGATACTTCACCAATCTATAGTTCCATGCTCTTGGAGCTTGCTTCAATCGATAGGGTGCTCTTCTCAATCTGCAGACGAAATTTGGATACCTAGTATCTATAAACCCTTGAGGTTGTTCCATGTATACCTCATCTGATATGTATCCATTCAAGAATGCATTCTTTATATCGAGTTGACTGAGAGCCCATCCTTTTGAAGCTGGAATAGCAATGATTGTCCTTATAGTTGCCATCTTAGCTACAAGACTACATGTCTCATCATAATCTATGCCATAAGCCTTTCACCACCAGTGTAGCTTTGTATCTGGATATACTTACATCTACAAGCTTCTTCACTTTATAAACCCATTTATTTCTAATTACCTTCTGACCATTTGGTTTAGAAACAAGTTACCAAGTCTTGTTCTCCTCTAGTGCATTGAATTCTTCCTTCATTGCTTCTTCCCATTGCTTCTTACCTTTTGCTTCATCATCGTTCTGAGGTTCTTCATCATCTTTGACCATAATGCATAATTCTCTTGAGTTATGTAAGAAGTATCATAATAATACCTTTATGGTTTCCTTCTTATCCCACTTGACCTCCTTGGTTCACATTCTTCATGTGTGTCTAAATACACCGCTTCATCAAATATAGGAGCTTCTTCATTTCTTCTTGTTAATCCACTTCTAGATGTACTTGCTTCCATATACTCTTCATCTCCATTCACTTGCACACTTGATTTTCCTTTCTCACATCTTCTTAACTTTTCTTCAAATTCTTCAATTGTATGACTTTAATCTGCATACCAACTTTTCTGCTCATCAAATGCAACATCTCTAGAAACAAGAAAGTATTTGGTTAGAGAATTCCACAACCTATACCCCATCTGCTTTTCATCATAACCAATGAACATATATTTTTCTACCTTTGGTTCAAGTTTAGTCTAAGTTGTGATGGCAGATAAGCATATGGAGTTGATCCAAAAACTTTACAATGATCTAGTATTGGTTTTGTACCCCACCAAGCTTCATATGGAGTCATTCCATTTAGAGTTATACATGGTAATCTATTCACAAGATATGTAGCTGTATTTACAGCCTCAGCCCATGTTGGAAGAGATGGATGGATACCTCAAGGAAGTGGATGGCACTGCTAATCCCTGCTTAGTACCTGCCCTAATTCACTTCAGAGTTTCATAGCAAGCCCTTTTAGCTTGGAAATGAAACCAAGAAAGTACCTATGTACTTTGGAGTTGATCCTTCAAACAATTGAATCAAAACAGATTACTTCATGAGTTGCAAGTGCAACAAAACTTGCTATTTTGGTCTAGACACCTGTTAGTTCTTTTGCTCAATGCTCACAGTACAATAACAATTGATCAAATTCCTTTTGATGGGATCAAAATTAGCTTAAAGAACTAATGATTTAAAGTGGAATCATAAAAAAAAACAAACTTTGCTCTAAGAAATGATTTTAGCAATCCAAGGATTACCCCTGACTTTTTATGGACTCAATAGTAGATGACTAGTGAGAAGTTCGATGGCCATTTCTCCCAAACCGCTATATCAAATGCCTTGAAACTTGGTAGCATACAATAGACTTTGAGTGGGTTCGAACAAACTATAGATCATGCAAAATGGTTAAGAATTCACTTAGATATGATCAAACAAAGTTCACTGTTCTTACCTCATAGCACAGAAGTAGACAGAGATGATCAATGAAGTATATGTACTACAGAACAATGTTGTACAAGATCATTGGCATACATGCTCAATGATAAGAGATTGAGTGAGATATGGTGTAAGCTACTCAAGTCTTACAAATGATCAATAGAAAAGCTCTGAATTAGGCCACAAGGGTGCGAGTTTTTAAAGGCCTTTTATAAGGATTTTCTTCAAATTTGAGCTTGAATTTAAAACTAGGCTTCACCTAAAAGTGCTTCCTCCAAATTAGGAGTTATTCCATCAAATGTAACTCATAGCTAGTATGCTTCCTACCTCCACCAGATTCAAGCCTTTACAATATTCTCTCAAGGTTAAGACCTTTTACAATGGTGAATGATCAAAAGAGTTACAAGCTATGGTTCATATAATCCATCAAGTATTTCCACATGTAATTCTACAAGATAAGCCAAATGTAAAGGCTTGTATATTTGCACCAACAGCTCCCCCTCAAGCGAAACATCTTGGCTTGCAGCTCTTCATGAATCCTCTTGAATGTCGTGCAATCCAATCATGGTCTTAAACCTGCAAAGTTTATTACCATCAAGTGCTTTGGTTAACAAATCTGCACATTGCATATTTGTAGATACATGTGCCAACTAAATCTCTTTGCTTACTAGCTTCTCTCTAACATAGTGATAATGTACTTCTATATGCTTGGTTCTTGCATGATAAATGGGATTGGCTACAAGATGTAAAGAACTTGTGTTATCACCAAAGATCATAGGTGAATGAGCGTGAAGTCCCAAATCTGAGTAGAGCAATCTAATCTAAATAGCTTCTTGTTTAGCATTGGCTAATCCCCTGTATTCAGCCTCTGTTGATGATAGATCAATAGTTGGTTGCTTCTTGGAAGAGATGGGCTTATCATCTTCAAGAGAAATATATCTAGAAGTACTTCTCCTATCATCCTTACAACCTGCCCAATCTGCATCTGAGTATAGCTTAATGTCCAAATCTAATGTGTATGGGAAGTAAAGACCTTGATTTTGACTACCTTTTAGATACTTCAAAATTCTTTTTGCAGTTTCCAAGTGAGGTGCTGTAGGTTTATGCATGAATTGACTCAGAACACTTACTCCATAAGATATGTCAGTTCTTGTTAAGGTTGCATAGTCTAGACTCCCAACTATGCTTTGATATCCTACAATGTCTTCAAGAAAATCACCTCCATGAGCACTCAATTTATGATTTACCTCCATGGGGGTGCTAGCCACCTTTCCATTCTCCAAGTGGAACTTCTTCAACATGTCTTGCACATATTTCCTTTGAGTGATGTAGATTCCAGAGTTAGTGTAGACTAAATCAAGTCCAAGAAAATACTTCAGAAACACTAGATCACTAATTTTGAACTCCTGCATCATTTGGTTCTTGATTTGTTTGATGCCATTGGCATCACTACCTATCAAAATGATGTCATCAACATATACACATAAGTATATCATTTTTGAGTTACTTCTCTTGACAAATAGAGAAGAATCTCCCTTGCTCATCATGAATCCTTGGTCTTGAAGATAAGTTGGTAACCTATGGTCCCATGCCCTCCGTGCCTGCTTCAAACCATAATGATCTTTGTTCATTTTGCATACATAATTTACCTTTCTTGGATCTTCATAACCAAGAGTTTGAGCCATGTAAACCTCCTCTGAAATCCAGCCATTGAGAAAAGCATTTTTCACATCTAGTTGATACATATTCCAATTCCTAGATGTAGCTCCACTTACCAATACTCTGATGGTTGGCATTTTAGCCACAAGTCAAAAGGTCTTTTCGTAATCAACTCCTTGGGTTTGTGAAAAACCCTTAGCCACAAGTCTAGCTTTATACTTGTTTATGGATCCATCTGAGTTCCTTTTGATTTTGTAATTCCACCTAGAGCAAATTACCTTCATTGATGCCTTCTTGGGTACTAGCTCCTAACTGTCATTCTCCTAGAGTGCTTCTATTTCTTCATCCATAGCTTCCTTCCATTCTACTTTGTTACTTGCTTCTTCATATGAAGAAGGTTCTTCAAGTGATGAATCCTTAGCGAGATACATGGAATGCTTAGTAACTAATGAAGTGTCATATCCATATCTGATTGGCTTTTTACTCTCTCTTTCTGAACTTCTTATTGTTTGGTTGGATGATTTAGGTATGTCCTCCAACCTCTTCATCTTGGCCTTTCCTTTTGATTTCCATGCTTTTAATTCTTTTAAGTTGATGGTTTCCTCATCATCTGATTTGATGTCTTCAATTGTGCTTGGCTCCTCCTTGGTGAGGCTTGGAAATTCTTCTTCCAAGTCATATGACAACTTGACCTTCCTGCATTCACTTTCAAACCAAGAATCATTCTCATCAAACACAACATCTCTACTGACCATAAATCCTTTGTTGGATTGATTATAAAACCTGTATCCTTTCCGATTTAAATCATACCCTATGAAGATGCACTTTTCTGCCTTAGAGTCTAGCTTACATGTGATTTGAGATGGAACATGCACATAAGCAACACAACCAAATATTTTCCAATGTTCAAGTGATCGTCTTCTACCATGCCATGCCTCATAGGGGGTCATCCCATCAAGGGATTTGGAAGGTAACTTGTTAATAAGATAAGTGGCAGTAGGAACACTCTCTGCCAACGAGTAATTTGGCAACTTCTTTTCATTAAGCATTGGTCTGGCTGCTTCCACAATCAACCTATTCCTCCTCTTTGCTACTTCATTTTGCTTAGGAGTGTACCTAGTGGTAATCTCCCTTTTGATACCTCTGTCGTGCAAAAATGCATCCAATTCATTTGAGAAGTACTCACATCCTCCATCCAACCTTATCCTCTTTAGGCTTCTTCGTGTTTGATTTTCCACAAGTGCAAGATACTTCTTGAAGCAACTGAACACTTCATCTTTATGTTTCATGAAATACAAGATAGCCCATCTACTTAAATCATCAATGAATGACACATAGTACCTTAAGCCTAAAATTGAAGGATCCTTGCTTGGTCCCCACACATCTGTGTGGACAAGCTCTAAATAATCCTCATGCATATAGCCTTTCTTTGTAAAGGGTAACGTGTGTGATTTACCAAACTAACAAGCACCACATTTATAGATCATATGTTGCTTGGATACATTAACTATCCCAAGCACACATTGATCTCTACATATCTGCTTCAAGGTTCTCTCACCAATGTGCCTTAATCTTTTGTGCAAAATCTCCAACTGAGACAAAGTTTGATCCTTGTAATTATAAAGTGCAATGTTTCTAGTGTCCTCAGGCTCAAATGTAAATAATATACACATTTTTTCTCCCTTGGAAATTCTCTTGAATCCATGTTGGGGGTCCTCCACAAAAGCTCCAAATTTATTGAACCTAACCTGCAAACCCTATTTCCACTATGTGTCCAATACTCATCAGATTCTTTATGATAATAGGTACATAAAGAACTCTGCTCAAGAGATTCCTATTCCCATTAGAAGTTTTGACATTTCCTACCTTTACCATTGAATGCTTGGTGTCATCACCTGTCTGTACTTGGTGCTTTCCCTTGGGCTCTTCAAGATAAAAAAGGAGAGCTACATTGCCTGCTACATGGTTTGAACACCATGAGTCAATATAAAAGAGTTGCTCATCATTCATACCTTGTTTTGAAGTCATGTTCATAATGAGAAGAGAATCCTCTTGATCCTCTATATAATTGTTGAAGTCTTTTCTTGATTTGTATGCTCCTTGATAATTGTTGTTGTAGCCATGGTTGTACCTTGATTATGATTGAATCTTCCTCTTGATTGTGAGTAGACACCTCTTTGAAATCCTCTTCCTTTCTAGTTATTGAAGTTCGTATAGCACTCATCTATTGTGTGATTAGACACTCCACATATATTGCATGGGGAAGAGTTCAAAGGTCTCCCCCTACCTTGCTTACCTCCTCTGCCCCTTCCTCTTGAGTTCCTACCTCTCCCTACATAGTTAGCTTGAGAAGTAGTACCTTCATCTTCTACTTTATTGCTCTTTCCTTTATCTTTAGACTTTCCTTTATCTATGTATAGGGCAAAAGAATTGTTACCTCTTGACGGTTCAACATTTTTGTTGAGCTTGGCTTCATGGGTAAAGAGTTGTCCCATGAGTGTGGTAAGATCTAGGATTTTCATGTCCATGTAAAGGTCCATAGCAGTTGTGAAAGCTTCCCACTTATCATCTGCCTTGATGCCATTGATTATCTGTCTCACTATTTGTTCCTCTTCAATCTCCTCTCCTATGCTTTTCAATTGATGAGCCATATCTTTTACCTTGATCACATACTTTGAAACATTCTGCTTAGGTTGCTTCCTTTGAGTAGTAAACTCAATCCACAAATGTTTTTTTTCAGCTCTTGTATTGGAAGAAACATATGAAGATAATGTATCCCAAGTCTCTTGGGAAGTTTTACAATTCCTAATGTGAGGAAGAAGGAATTTAGAAATATAGTTAAGTAGATATGACCTTGATAAAGCATCTTTGGCACACCATGAGTTGAGTCTTTCTAGGTCCTCTCTTGTAGGTTGTCCTTTGCTTCTAAATATGGGCATCTCCTCATCTCCTGATATGTATCCATAGAGACTCCTTCCTTGTAGATAGGTCTTCATCCTCAAGGACCATGCTGGATAATTATTCATGTCCAATTTATCCATGAAAGAAGGGAAACCATCTCCCATTTTACCTTGACTTGCTCTGATACCACTATTAGAAGAGATGGATGGATACCTCAAGGAAGTGAGGTGGTACTGCTAATCCCTACTTAGTACCTTCCCTAACTCACTTCAAAGTTTGATAGTGGGCACTTTTAGCTTCCAAATGACACCAAGAAAGTACCTATGTACTTTGGAGTTTATTCTTCAAACAATTGAATCAAAACACATTACTTCGTGAGTTGCAAGTGCCACAAAATTTGCTATTTTGGTCTAGATACCTACTGGTTCTTTTGCTCACTGCTCACAGTACATTATCAATTGATAAAATTCCTTTTAAGGGAATCAAATTAGCTTAGATAGCTAATGATTAAAAGTGGAATCATAAAAAAAAACAAACAATGCTCTCAGAAATGATTTTAGCAATCCAAGGCTTACCTCTGACTTTTTAGGGACTAAATAGTAGATGACTAATGAGCACTTTGATGGTGATTTCTCCCAAATGGCATAACCGAATTCCTTGAAACTTGGATATCGTAAAATAGGCTTTATGTTGCTTCCAACAACTTATATATCATGCAAAATGATTGAAAACTCATTGAGACATGATCAAACAAAGTTCACTTTCATGAGTACTCATAGAAGAGAAGTAGATAGAGATGATTAATGAAGTATATGTATTATGGAACATTGTTTTACAAGATTATTGGCATAGAAATGATGCCCAATGATAAGAGACTCACTGAGCTATGGTGTAAGCTACTCAAGTCTTACAAGTGCTCTGAATGAGGCCACAAGGCCGCACATTTTTACGGGCCTTTCATAAGGATTTTCTTCAAATTTGAACTTGAATTTCAAACTAGGCTTCACCTAAAAGTTCTTCCTGTAAATTAGGAGTTATTCCATCAAATGTAACTCATAGCTAATATGCTTCCTACCTCCATGAGATTCAAGCCTTTACAATATTCTCTCAAGGTTAAGACCTTTTACAATGGTGAATGATCAAAGGAGTTACAAGCTATGGTTCATATGATTTGTCAAGTATGTCCACATATAATTCTCCAAGTCACATGTATATTTGCACCAATAGCCTACATATAATTTTGATAGTTCTTCTCCTTCAACATAGCTCTAGCAAACTCAACCAAAGTCCTGTTTCTTCTTTCTGCTACACCATTTTGTTGTGGTGTATACTTGCAAGCTATTTCTCTCTTAATACTTGCATTTCAAAGATAATCATTGAACTCTTGGGAGAAGTATCCTCCCTCTCCATCAGACCTCAGTCTCTTAAGCTTTTGACCTGTGACTCTCTCTGCATATGCATGAAAATGCTTTATAGCTCCAAACAATTCTGATCTTTCTATCGAAACATACAGAGTTATCCATCTTGTAGCATCATCAATGAAAAGAACATAATACCTTGAGCCACTGATAGATCCTTCTTTTGTTGGTCCCCATACATCTATATGATTAAACTGAAGTACTCCGTCATGTTTGAATCCTTTCGTCTAAAATGGTAACATGTTTGCTTTTCACATCTGACATGCTTCACATTTATAAATCATATGTTGACTGCACATTTAGCAATCCTAGTACAGACTGATTTGCAACCATAGCTTTAATTCCTCTTTCATTGAAATGACCTAATCTCTTATGCTAGAGATCAAGTTTTGTAATCACTCCTTTACCATGTGTGAGCAAAGCTTGACCAATGTTCCCTTTCACTCTTAAAGTAAAGAGTCTACCTTCTTTCGTACCACAAACAATTTGATTATATCCATTCTCTAGATCTTCAACAAATACTCCTTCATTTGTAAACCTGACTTGAAAACCTTTTTCACCTATCTATCCCACACTAATCAAGTATTTAGGTATTCTCAGAGCATACAAAACATTGGTTACCAAATTTGCTCCACTCTTGCATTTCACCTTTCTAATTGAATGTATACTATGTTTTGTATTATCTCTTGTTTGAATTGTATGACTAGAAATGCCTTTTTCCAATTTTGACATCAATTCTATGTTTCTTGACAAATGATAAGAAAATCCAGAGTCAATGTAAAATACCTTTAGATCTTCTTTATCTGATGTGCTGGTTGAATTCATCATCAATGATGATGAATTTTGAAGAAAACATTTATGTTGAATTTTGATGATGAATTTTGAATTTTGATGATGAATTTTGAATTTTGATGAATTTATGTTGGAGTTTGATGCCAAGCATTGAATTTACGTTGGAATTTGATGCCAAGAATCCTGTTGCTTTAGAAAACCTCATGTTTTTAAGGAGATTCAATAGTAGATAAAAACTTAGCTCAAACTCGATGCCAGGCATTGAGTTGCTTGGGAAACTTGAAGTTTGAAGTCATTACCACAATAGGCAAAGCATGGAGATAGAGGAAAGAGTCTCATATACAGAACATCTATTAATTCTTCTGATAGCTATGGAAACTCAAAAAATTTATATGTGCTTTCTTGCTCAAAGAAGCTTGATTGTTTCTCAGTCATACAAAATGAACTCTAGATCTCAATGTCTCATTCTCACATTCTCTGTCTACGTCTGTTGATACAAACTAACTTATATTGATTTTCTCAATCTTGTGACTTTTGAAAATTATAGAACTAAAGTTAAGTTGAACTTTATAAATATGGTACATGTGTGAAATTATCCTATCACATAAGCATGTGCTTTTCTTCCTAGACTTTGACCTTCAGCTTTATGTCCAATTTGTGATTGATTCTTCAACAACTCCGATCCATAAGATTGTTGTGTCTCCAAAAGAAGTGGGTTTGAATCCACAATCCTATGCTGTTTCATCATCTGTAGTACCTATGATGACTAGGACTAGGCAAACGAGAGCAACTTGTTCAGAGCAGCAACATGGAGTAAAGGAAAGAGAAGAAGGCAAGAGGGCTGATTTGGAGGATGGATTGGCCATTGAAGGTGTGTAGGACATACTGATGACTTCATTGAAAGATCAACCTACTCGCCCTCAAGAAAATACTATGGAGGCAAATATTGTGGAAATTTTGAAGGGAATTCACCATAAGGTTATTCTATTCCAACTTATACAAATGGATGCAAAGGTGAAAAATGATCTACTAAAATTCATATAGTCTGCTTATGTTATTACAAAATTTCTAGATTATTTGTTTCCATACTAGACGAAGTTTTGACAGGTGTTATTTTAGATGCAAGCTTTGACATCAATTTGATGCTCCAATTTACAATGAAGAAATTAAATTTGGACCCCATCACCCTATACAATCACATTAATAGATCAATGTCAGGTTACACCACTTGGTATTATTGAAAAGGTACTCATGATAGTGCAAGCTTGTCAGTTTCCTTTTGATTTTGTTGTTATTGTCCTACCACAAGAGACCTCTTATTCTCAACTCTTGGGAAGGTCTTGGGTGAGGCAAGCAAAAGCATTGTAGGATTGGGGAAGGAACTAGTTGTGGATTTCTATGAAGGCTAACAATCAACTATAGATACACTTGGAGGAAGGATACAACACGGGCAAGGCTTCTAGTTATATAGTTGATAGTCATGTAATGCCTTCTTTACCTCATGAAGACTTTACAATATTAATATGGATAATGAGGAGTGCATAACATTGCATAGTGAAAATATAGGAGACAAATGAGGAATCTATAGAAGCAGCACAAGGAGGCCAAAAAGAGGAAAACACTGATAGTTTACACTTGCACAATAAGCAAAAAGGTAAGACGTGACTACAGGAAATCGGATGAGGAAGAGAAAATTCCATGCCAGGATACCCAAATTGGGCACTCTCTCAAATTGGGCAGCATGAAGCTTAGGTTGGGAACCTCTCTCAAATTGGGCATCATGAAGCCTAAGGTGGGCACCTCTCCCAGGGTGGCGGAGGTGGGCATCACGACGCCTAGGTTGGGCACCTAGTAGGTAGTGGCCAAGTATACAAGGCACTTTCCCTAGGCCAAATTGGGTTCATTCTCTCTATGGAAATGAATACTTATCTCAAGCAAGGTAGTCAAGCTTATTTTTTAGAGGCATCTCCCAAAAAGCCGAAACCTCCAAATGGGCCACTAGACAAGGGTGGTCAAAATTTTCCAACAGGCACCACTACATTGTTAAATAAACATGAAGAGTTTGAGAATTTTATGGATGCAAGACTAGAAAGTGTCAAAGCTATGCAGGCAGCTAAGGATGCTAATTTTGACCCAAGGACTAGGGAAGACCTCCCATTTCTAGATATTCTAGAGGGATGGACTAAGGAATTCATCATAGAGCATAATCTCAATTCTACCCGTGTGCAGAGTCTTGATGACTTTTCAAGTGAGGCTACTCCTAAAGTAGTCCATTTGGCCACATGGTTATGGCACTACCCATTGTTATTACAAAAGTTAAACTTTCTCCTCTTTACCTATAAAAAAACCCTTTGCATGCTCCTACAAATATCTATTTGGAATTCTAGAGGGGCTTGGAATACATTGGATAACCTTAGTAGAGAGAGATGCACCTGTAAGGAATAGGCCATATCAACTCAATCCAAAATACGTAGGAGTAGTAAATCTGGAAACAATAAAATGAGAAGAGGCATAGACTATTGTTCCTGTAGAGAATGCAATATGGTTTCACCTATGGTTGTTGTACCTAAGAAAAATAATGGTTGATTTTTGTGTTTTGAATAAGGTGAAAGTTCAAGATGGATTTCCTCAAGCTTTAAGAGAGCAAGTACTAGAAGAAGTAGTTGGGCAGACTTTCTAAGGTTTTCTTGATGGATTTAGTGGCTACAATCAAATTTGTATTCAACCTGAAGATAGAGACAAAATGGACTTTGTTATGCGATGGGCCACTTTTGTATACATGTGCATGGCCTTTTTTTTTTAGATGTGCCTGCTTCATTCAATAGAACAATGTATTTAATACTAGGTAAATGGTTAACAATTTTTCTTTGCATTTTAATGGATGACTTCTCTATATTCTTAGGTATAGATAGAAGAGTAGTAGCCCAAGATTTCTATCAGCATTTCAAAATTTCAAAGGAAAGTTTTGAGTAGTGTCCCAAAATAAGTTTGAAGTTCAATCGTGCTAAATGTCAATTTTTGGTCACCAAAAGTACTCTTCTTGGCACATAATTTCGACTGTTGATCCACCTAAAGTACCTACCATTATTTCCGTGCCCGTCCTGCAAAATCCTAAGGAAGTGCAAAGTCTTCTAGGTCATGCAAAGTATCATAGAAGATTAATGGGAATGTACGTAGAGATACCAAAGCCTCTATGAAGGCTTACTAGTAAGAAGATCCCTTTCTTCTAGAGTCTTCAAGTAGAACGAGCATTTAGAATTTATTGAACTAAAATTAAGGTTATGTATTGTGCCACTTTTAATTGTTCCTAATTAGTCACTTGATTTCCGTGTGCATAGAGATGCTCATCTTAATGCACTTGGAGCACTGTTAGCTCAACCATTGACACATAACGTAGAACAACCTATTGCCTATGCAAGAAGATTATTTACAAAAGAACTGCCATGACAGTGACCAAGTTTATGTATAAACATATTTTCTCATGATTTGGTTGCCCATTAAAAGTCACTAGTGATAAGGGCACACACTTTCTAAATCATTTTCCCCAATTTATCTTTTTTAAGTACAAGATTTCGCACAAAAAGTCATATGCCCACTGCCTACTATCCCATGGAAATGGGCAGGCAAAATGTTCTAACAAGATTTTGATCGGGCTACTGTGCAAATTGGCTTTCGACCACCAAAGCTCTTGGGTGCAAGCTCTTATTGGTGAAATGTGGGGCTTTCATACTAAAAGAAGAGGTACGACTATCAAGAGTCCATTAATCTAGATATATGGTAAGGAGGCATTGGCAACTTTTAAATAATTTATCAAACAAAAAGAAATTGAAGTAAGAACCATTGGAATTGAACCTCATATTAGGAGATTGGTAGCATTAGAAGAATGCAAGGAAGTAGCTATGAGGAAACTTCAGGTAAAGCAAGAAGAGCACCAAAGGTTGCATGATAGGTATCTAAGGGCTAATGAGGTATAGGAGGGATCTTTGATCTTGGTGCTTCAGATTTTCATTAGTATCCACCAAACTCACTCCTAAGTGGGTAGGACCCTACAAAGTGATGAAGGTATTACCACAAGGAGCATTACAATAAGAGGACGTGAAGGGTGAAAAGATGCCCCTGCTCAACATCTCTAGGATGAAGAGTTATCTTATTTAATTCAAGAAGGAATAAATTCACTCATTGTACATACCATAGTTCTATTCATTTCATTTTTCGTAGTTCATTTTGTTTCAATAAGCAAATAAAGGAGCCAAGATAGTGCAAGTACTTGATGTGGGGTCTGTAGTGCTGCAAAACATAACATCCTTCTTAGAGCATGGGAATAGTTATCCTTTGGTTTAATAAAGCTATGTAATGGTTGACCTTTTGTCCTTGGAAGGAAAGGATAAATTTCATGTAAAATAGGTGGCTTAGGCTATGGCATGAGTTCTTAGAGTCCTCGGGGTGATGCCTACGGATGGTGGGAGATCAACACTAGAGAGGCAAGAACATAGCTTGAGAGATTGGCACATGGTGCTCATAAGGTATCAAGCAATGGGAAGGCCTCTACTATTGGGATACTGCAAATATAGGTGATCACCTCCTCTAGTGTTTGAGATGAAGTGACTACTATTGGGATTCTTCCATTTTTGGAGACCACCAAGCATAAACATGCAAGGTAATCAAGCAACCACCTATTTGTGTTCCCACCTCATCTTGGCGATGTGATTTATGCTTCCATTCATCGTGGGCGACATCCTAGCAAGGCCACATTGGGCTATATATGCCACAATCAATTGACCTCCATAATGCATCACAAACAAAGGAAATGCGACCTCCTCAAAGTAGTCAAGGCCCAAAAAAACAAGTCCACCTTGATGATCCCCTGAATTTGGCGATGCCCACATCCTTTAGACATCCTCACATTGGTGACCTCATCCATATAAACTCTTCATCATCAAGTTTTGGGGATGCCCATTTGGTGCAACACCACACCTAGGCGAGTGAAGTTCAACTTTATCACTCCTTGTACATTTGGACAACACCTAATGATGCGGCCACACCTCGTTGAGTGAATCCCAACTTGGGCACTCCTTGTACATTTTGGGTGCCTACTTATTTTCCAACCTCATCAAATCTAGGTGATTACTTTCTCTCCCAACTCTATAAGGAGGGTGACACTCGCCCAACTTGGGCACTCCTTGTACATTTTGGGCAACTACATATTTTTTCACCTCATCATATTTGGGTATCTACTTTCTCTTGCAACTATATGAGGAGGGCGATTAGGCAAAAGATGCACATAAGTACTTAGGCAACTAATTTTTTGGCATGATCACATTGGGGGAATGGCTCTAAACCTTTCATAAGCTTACTTGGGTGCTTGGTTCTCCTCATCATGGCATTTTGGGCGCCTCCCTCTTGGGTTCTCATAAGTCCTTGAGTGGCTACCTACTATGTTCTTCCTGCATTGGGTGACCAAAACTTGAGCATGGCTCCATGCTTTGGGTGACTACATATAATAAGGCGAATCTTATCTTGGGTAACACCATATTTAGGTGACTAATTATTAGGGGAAGGTATCTAGGGAGCTACCTCTATACAGAAAGGAGATTACCACTTAAGCATTCAGATGGGCTCCCCCATTGGGCTACCTCAGACCACAAGTGATAGAGTATAATTTCCTTAAGGCTTTAGAAAGTTTTACAATGAAAATTAATGTAGGGAATACTACGGCCAAGCTCTGGTGTTGTGAGAATTTATGATTAGAAGCCTAATTGTGGTTGGCCACGAGGGCCATAATTTGCCCACTCCACCAATTTGGCCACCACTTTCACGCATGTGGTAGTTAAGGCAAGGAGCTGACAATGCCACCCCTTTGCCCTATATAAACCAATGTTTTGCACTTCTTGGGATATCTCTCACATGTTGTGTCATTAGAGTCTTGGATCTCATACTACTATTCTCATATTATTTGAGGCTATTTATTGGCAACTCTCTACATTCTGTTGGAACTTGGCCACTATTTTTGAGGCCAATCTATGATGATTAAATGGAGTTTTGAAGCCACAATGGAGTTTTCTATTAGCAGTGGAAAGTGATTGTGTAGCCTTGGGTAGTACTTCTTAGTCTGAGTTTGTTGTATTGCTATTAATTTCTCTTGCAAAGATTTCTTAATGGTTATGCTTTGGGATTTTCTCTTATATGTGGAAGTTCCATTTTTCCTTCTCAATGTATTTACTCTCAATTAGTGCACCTGTACACAAGAATTTCATAGGGTGTACTTCTCTTAGTAAGAACTTCTCTTGAGTATAAAAAGTATTTGAAGTGTGTGGACACAATGCCCTTTTCTACAGTTTGGCATCTTTCCATAGTTTGATACCCCAATACCTCGTCTAAAACTACACATGCTGAATCATTCAAAGATTCTACATAGTTTATGAGCTTATAAAGCCCATGACATCAAATTCTA
This sequence comes from Ceratopteris richardii, assembly GCA_020310875.1. Lineage (NCBI taxonomy): Eukaryota > Viridiplantae > Streptophyta > Polypodiopsida > Polypodiales > Pteridaceae > Ceratopteris > Ceratopteris richardii. The sequence continues at coordinate 19,076,017 of CM035430.1, forward strand.
GAAGTAATAATAACATTGCTATTTGACACACCATGAATTCTACATCTATAATAAAAAACTTTGGCAACCAAGATGATCTTGGCTAATGCTAAAATTGACAATAGATTTTTCTTGATCCTTGACACAAATAAAGCATCTCACAATGTGAACTAGTGCCCATGACATCAAATTCTAGAAGTAATAATAACATCACCATTTGATAGACCATGAACTATAGATCTATTATCAATACATTTGGCAACCAAGTTGGTCTTGGCTAATGCTAAAATTGACAACAAATTTTTCTTCATCCGTAGCACAAATAAAGCATCTAAGAATGTGAAAGAACTACCATCAATAATAGTCAGAATGATCTTACCAACTCTCATGACTAGATAAGAGGAGTTGTTGTAGCATGTGATAGTATTCCCTGTAGGTGTAGGATCAAGTGAAGTAAGAACTAGATTGTGAGGTAATATGTTTGGTTGAACCACTATCAAAGTACCAAATATTTGAGCGTACTACATAAATACACTGTTCATGAGAAGATGCGTCATTACTACAAATTGGAGTAAATTCCCATTCTTCATTATACGGAAGATTAGAAGACTCTATTTTAGGTGTAGAGGCCTCTAGAACAACTATTCCAACCTTTTTTTCTTTGCCTCTTTTGGAGTCACTTTTGGAAATTTCTTTATGACATGATTGTCATTGAAATTAGCAAGCCAAAGAGCTTTGCTCATACTCAAGACCATTCTCATTAACTCCATCTACTCAAAAGAGTTCATATGGGAACATATGCTTGTGAAGTTCTCATTGTACTTACCTTTGTTATATGTAAAAGTTTAATATTGAAGAAGAGTCTAGCTTTGGGTGTAGAGGCCTCTAGAAAAACCATTCGAACCTTTTTTTCCTTGCCTCTTTTGCAATCACTTTTCAAAATTTCTTTATGACATGATTGTTGGTGCGACTAGCAAGCCGAAGAGCTTTGCTAATACTCAGGGCCAATCTCATAAAGTGCATCTACTCAAAAGAGTTCACATAGGAACACATACTTTTGAAGTTCTCATTGCATTTACCTTCTTTATATGTAAAAGCTTAATATTGAAGAAGAATCTCATGATATTAGGGAGTCTAGTCCATGACTTTCGATGATCGCAATTTAATTCAAATCATTCCTAGACTATAGGATCACTTTTAGGTGAGTAAGAATCAAATTGAAATTCAAAATATGAGTATAAATATACTCACTCCTTAGCTGCGGGTAGCCATGGTGTTTGTTGAGAAATCAAGCTACACTTCATGAAGGAATAGTCCTCTACACATGCCACATATCATATGTTCAATAAAACATTCACTTTGAATCATAACATTGTGTAAGTTTTTCTCTACATGGAGTTGCAATACACTTATGTAGACATTGAACTTGTTTTGTCTATTTCTCTATGCTTCAATATCCATTTACTATCTTTTAACTTTTCTTGTTCAAATAATATTATCAAGTATCAATGTATTAAGTTTCATCATCATTGGTCCAATAGATGTTGAGATATGAAGCTTCGAAACTAACTTTGTTTGCACATCTTCCTGTTCTAGAAAAATTGAGGTGACCTCATAGAATTGTTAAATTCATTTCTATGTATGGTCCACATAAACTCATGAAATAACTTTCTTTAGTTAGGTATACACTTCAATTTGATGTTTGAAAAGGCTCTCTAGACAATTCATACCAGGTTCTGAGCTCAGATCATAATGTTAAGACTTCTGATCCTGAAATAGAAGGTTTTCTTCACTCATTGCAAGGTAGAAGTTATATGTTTTCATGAAAAGTTTTGGAAATGATGCTCCAAATGAATTGCTAGATTATTGTATATTCTTGGGAAGATAAAGGAGCCTACTAAGTATCTCTAGAGTTACTCTGGCTAGTGTAGAGCACGTTGTTGCAACACCTACTCATCTGTGGACACCTCCCATCACCTCTTCAGAGTGGTACAAGAGCAACTAAGCATCATGGTTGATGGCTTCCCCTCATCCATTTTACAAATTGGATGGAGGTAATTATTCATCATGGTCATTAACAATGGATGCATATGTGCAATGAAGGAACCTCTATGGTTACATATCTGGTGATCAGATGATGCCAATCCTCAAGAGCAAGGGTCAACCAGCACAAGTAGAACAAGAGAGGTTGAATGCATGGTGCTCAAAGGATGCTTTAGCAAGGTCATACATTCTAAAATCTATTTTTGATTTTCTATTTCCACATGTTAGGAGTCACAAGACATCACAAGAGATGTGGGATGCTCTTAAAGCATTCCTCTCATGAAGCACCAAGGCAAGGAATAACTAGTTATGGATGAAGTTCATCACACTCGCGAAGATGCCGAAGCAAAGTGTGGCTGATTTCATCACCAAGATGGACATTGCATAACTAGCTTGGAAGTATTCGAGAAGTTATTGATGAAGAACTAATATGAAAGCAAGCAATCAATTGAATAAAGGAAGATGAAAATGGGAAGCCATCAAAATAGTTAGGGACCTCTACATGGATATGCAAGAACGTGATTTCAACACCCTCATGGAACAATTGTTCACACATGAGGCTAGAATTATGAAGAACGGATACAAATCAAAAGGTAGTCAATCCTCTCCTCTCTATACTTATAAGAATAAAAGCAAGGACAACAAAGGAAAAGGTAAGAAGTGTGATGACGAAGATAGTACCTCTACAGAAAACTTTGCAAGTAGAGGTAGAGGCTCATGAGGAAGAGGTAGAGGAGGTACACGAGGCAACCAGAGAGCCCAAGGCTCATCACCATGTGTCATATGTGGTTTAACAATCACATTACCCAGAATTGTTTTAGGAATCATAGAAACCAAAGACGAAGAAGTTATAACAAAGGAGGCTATGGAAGTTAAAGAGGAAGATTCAAAAACTTCAATGGATACAATAAAAAATCCTACAACACAAACAATTAACAAGGGTGATACAAAGGAAGGAGATACTAAAATACTTATGCAGATGATCAAAATCAAGGACTTACTTCTTCTGATGAACATGTTTATGAAGGAAGTTAAAGCATATGAGCATGTATTTTATACAGACTTAGGATGCTCAAATCATGTGGTAGAAAATATCGCTTTACTCTTAGATTTGGAAGATTCAAGGAATAGACATGAAGTCCAAACAAGGAGATGATACAAGGCATCCATTTGAGAAGATAAGTAATGCTAAAACTTTAGATGGAAACATGAACTTACTAAGTAGAGTATTGTATGTGCAAACTATTACCAAGAACCTCAAAAGTGTAGGAAAAAATGTTGAGAAAGGGTTTGCAAGTCAGATTCACTAAGCATGGAGCATTTGTTGAAGACCGAGATCAAGGATTCAAGAAGATAGCAAGAGGAGAAAAATCAGGTAGATTGTTCACCGTTGAATTCCAAGACACCAAGAACATTGCATTGTTCAATCATGGTACCCGGACTCTATCAGAGTTAGAGATCTGGCACAAGAGGTTAGCTCACATAGGTGAAAGAGCCCTCAAGTAAATCAATAGGGAGCAAAGTGTACTGGAGCCACTAAATATATCAAAACAACATATGATTTATAAACGTAGTGCTTGTCAATTCTGTAAGTTACACAGACAACCATTCACCAACAAAGGCTATAAATATAGAGATTTTTTGGAGTTGATCCATATAAATGTGTGGGGACCAAGTGGAGAGCCGTGAATTTCTAGATCCAAGAATTATGTATCATTCATCGATTATTGTAGTTGATGGACTATTTTATACTTCATGAAGCACAAAGATGAAGTTTTTTCATGTTTCAAAAAGTACTTAGCTCTTTTGAAGTACCAAATAGGTAAAACCATTAAAAGAGTAAGGTCAAATGGAGGGGGAGAATATTTCTCTCATGATTTTGATTCTTAACTCCAAGAGAGAGGGATCAAAAGAGAAATCACCACTAGGTATACTCTTGAGAAAAATGGAATGGGAGAGAGAAGGAATGGAACAATTGTGGAGGTTGCAAGGTCAATGCTTAATGACAAGAACTTACCCAACTACTTGTGGGCAGAGGTAGTATCAATAACTAAATACTTGATTAATCGACTTCTATGAAAGCCCTTGGATGGCATGAAACCATATCTAGCATGGAATGGAAGAAGACCTAGCCTTGATCATTGCAAAATCTTTGAGAGCATAAAATATGCACACATATCTTCACAAATCAGAGGTATATTGGATCCAAAGGCAAAGAAATGCATCTTCATTGCCTATGATGTTAATTAGAAAGGCTATGGGTTATACAATCCAAGAAACAAAGGCTTTATTATAAGTAGATATGTGTTTGATGAAAACAAAAAAAGCTTTTAAGATGATTGTAGGAAAATCAAACATCCGTATAACTAGAGCAAGATTTTCCAACATTTGAAGAATCAAGTGAATTTGATGATGAAAAGAAGACTCCAAGAAGGGAAATGAATTCTTGGAACTCCAATTCAAAGCCAAAGTGCAAGAGTTGAGAGATGTGGAAGAATCATCTCAACAAACTACTAGAAGATCAACTAGAGAAAAAAGAAAACTTGAAAGGTTATGGACATGATACTTCATTACTCACTAAACACTCAATATATCTTGCATAGAACTCAAACTCTAAGGATCCTTCAACTTATGAAGAAGCAAAGGAGAATCCAAAATGGATGAATCTTATGGAGGAAGAGATAGAAGCCTTACATGAGAACCAGACTTAGGATTTGGTACCCAAGATTCCATCTATGAAAGTCATAGGTTCAAGGTGGATATGTAAGGTAAATAAGAATTCTTATGGTTCAATAAATAGGTAAAAAGCAAGGCTACTAGGCAAAGGATAAGCACAAACACAAGGTGCTGATTATAAAGAAACAATTTCACATATGCGAAGATGCTTACTATTAGAGTACTCATGAGTGTAGCATCTTCCAAGAATTGGAAGATCTATCAAATGGATAATAATAATGCTTTTCTAAATGGATGGATATCAAATCATGATACATGGATCAACCTCGTGGTTTCAAAGATCAATCATGTTGTGATCATGTGTGAAGGTTGAGGTACTCAATATGGATTGAAGGAAGCCACTAGGGCTTGGAATCATAGGTTTGTATCTAGTTTGCAGGATAAAGGATTCAATGTGAGCAAGGGAGATCCTTCCCTCTTCATTAAGAGGAACCAATTAGAGGACATATACATATGTGTATATGTTGCTGATATAATCATTATAGGTAATGATATAGAAGGAATTAGAAAAATCAAACTCCAAATGAAAGAAGTAGTCAAGATCACTAATCGTGGTATTCTTACATACTTCAGAGGTTTGGAGGTTGTGATACAAAAAGAGGTATGTTTCTTAGTTAGAGGAAGTGCATCAAAGAATTTAAAGATACTGAAATCCAATCCCTAAATTACATGACGTATTGTCTTTAAAAAAGAGCCCTTTGTTTCATCTTCAAATTTCAAATGGAAGAGACTAGATTCAATGAACGTGTAAAATAATATGGTTGAGGTACAAAAAAAACAAAGAGTTCACCTTATGGATAATGGACAACTTGTACACTTCATTCAGAACCCAAATGTGCATTTAAATGTGATCCAACTTATCAATCCTTGAGTTGTAAGGTATGAGGTCCTCACAAATTCCACTCTTTATGCATATATGCATTCACACCTACAAACATTCATGCATCCATGCATACATAAATACATTAAAATAGAATTATATAAAAGTTAGAAACATACTTCCATTGTGCCAAAAATACACTAATTGTTGATTTCTTGTTAAATTGATTCATTATCTTGAGCAAATGATATTTTTTCCTTTTATATTTACAAGAAATATATAGACATTCATAAATATTTACTTCTTTTATTGAATAAGTATAGCATTGGTCAATTAAAAGACTATGCATTTAAATGTGATTCTTCTGTGGGAGCTATAGAATGACTAATAATATGTAGGAAGGTGACAAATGGGAATGCATGCACCTATATGCTCATTTCAAGATTACATATAGTTGTAAATACCAACCCTTTAACCTAGTCTTTTACCTACCTGGGGATGTCCTAAATATTTCTTTGAGTTATGAATTTACTTACAATCTTACTAATATTTAGAGTGCATAGTAGGATGAGAGAACTTAATGTAGATTGTGGAGGTGAATGAACTGAGACTAGCTAGTGACGAATTCCAAATCCTTGGAGAAAGGATTAGAACATATCACACAATGTATGAGTAAGTGAGCCGAGATTCAAGACTTCATACTTCAACTATAGTCTCTAAGAGACAAGTTGAGTTTTCTCTACCGCTTCTCAAGAGAACTCAACACACATATTGAAGAAATACATAGTGAAAATTTCATATATAAATTTTCTTTTCCTTAGAATATAAATTATGAAACGATTTATTCTTTTATATTTTTGTTTACCCTCCCCTTCATCAAGTAAGCAACATCCTAGCAAGGCCACATAGGGGTATATAGGAGACACCCTATGGGCCTCCAAACTTCACCACACATCAAGGCAGTGCAACGTCCTCAGAGAATGCAATGTCCCCAAACGTTCACCTTGACGATCCCCTAAATTTCGTGACACCCACATCCTTCAAACCTATCTCGCATGGGTGACTTCCTCCATCGACTCTTCATCATCAACTTTGGGTGATAACCATTTGGTGCAACACCACACCTTAGCGAGGGAAGCCCAACTTGGGCACTCTTTGTACATTCGGGTGATGCCAAATGATGCCACCACACTTGGTCAAGTGAATCCCAACTTGGGCACTCCTTGTACATTTTGAGTGACTACATATTTTTGCACCTCATCATATCTCGACATTCACTTTCTCTGGAAAGTCTATGAGGAGGGCAGCTAACCAAAAGATTCCGACAAGTACTTAGGCGACTGGTTTTTGGCCCGATCACATCAAGGTGAGGCCTTCACACCTTTCATAAGCACTCTTGGGTGCTTGGTTATTCTCATCATGGCATTTTGGGTGCCTACCTCCTAGACTGTCCTGAGTCTTTGGGCACCTACCTATTGTGTTCTTCCCGCATTAGATGACCACCAATTGAACATGGCTCCATGCTTTGGGAGACTACATATAATGAGGTGAACCTCTTCTCGGGAAAACCATATTTAGGTGTTTATTTATTAGGGCAAGGTATATGGGTGGCTACCTCTATATAGAAAGGCAAATAACACATAAGCACTGAGATCGAATGCACCATTAGCCTACCTTGGTTGCAAAGTGACACAATATAATTCCTTAAGGTGTCAAAAAGTGCTATAGTGACAATTAATCAAAGGAATACCATAGAGAAGCTCTTGCAATGTTAGAAGGTATGATTGGAGTCCGAATTTTGGTTGGCTCACTCCTCCAACACTTTGGTATGTGTGGAAATTAAGGATAAGATTCAGCAAGGACACCCCTTTGGCCTATATAAACAGGTGCTTGTCACTTCTTTGGATATATGTCACAAGTTCTATCATCAGAGTCTTGGATCTCATACTGCGATTTTCTTACTAGTGAAGGCTATTTCTTGGCCACTCTTTGCATTTTGTTGTAGCTTGGCCATTGTAGTTGAGGCCACTCTATGGTGGTTTTATAGAGTGTTTGCCCCCTACTGGAGTTGGCTATTTGTAGTAGAGAGTGATTATGTAGGCTGGGCAAGTACTTCTTAGTCTGATTTTATTGTATTTATTTTGCATTTCTCTTCTAGATATTTCTTGACTCTTATAGTGCCTCTTGTGTTCCTTTCTTCTTGCCTTTGGAATGGCATGCTACTCCTCTTTTATTTTCATTTAGAATACTTGTTGCTTACTATAGCTATTGGAAGTGTTAAAGAAGTTGCAATTTTCTTTTATATGTGCAATGGCCATTTTCCTTCTCTATGTCTTTACTATCAATTCATGTAACTACACATAGAAATTTCACAGGGTATACTTCCCTAAGGAAGAACTCCCTTTGAGTAGAAGAATTACTTGAAGGTGTGGATACAGTGGCCTTTTCTACAATTTGGAACCTTAGCCATAGTTTGAATACAACAATACATCCTATAGAGTTTGGGATGCTTGGTTGGACCGTTGCATTTTATGTGTGAGAAACCTAGTACAATAAACCGGTGTCTTTTGCATTGTTTTTTCTTGGTTTTTTTGCATCTCCCAAGTGGGTTTGTTGTCAAGATCTAGAAGACACTTTATGCAGAGATAGTACAGAAATCAAATCTCACAAAAGCATAAAAAGAATAGAGAGACAAGAGAGTGAACACAAGATTGGGTACAATCTCCCCCCACATACTCTGATGGATGAGTCTATTAGAGTATGTGTATTTATAGGTATTTCTCATTAGGTCATGAGTAGAAGATACATGATAGGGTGCTTCAAAAATCGTGCATTTACAAAAATCTACTTCATTTACAAAATCATTGCTTTCTAAGCGATCTATCTTTTTTACAAAAACAATGTAATAGGAATAAAATAGACATGGATAGCCAATCACATGTCCCATGAGATAACAATCATAAGCATAGTCCATGTAATAACACATGCATGGAAATGGAAAACTAGAATTTAATGTGATTATAAATGATATGCAGAACCAAAGTCTATTTTTTGAATCTAAATTTTGAAATAATGTAACTAAAAAATGATAACAAAAACGAACATCTTAATTTCATATAATAAATTTTGGAAAATGATGATGCAAAAAAATACATTTGGTTAATAACTTACCATGATGGGAAAAAATACATTTAATAAATAACGTACCAAAATCCTCTGTGGTATGGGTAAGATCCATGGCCATATATAGAGCCAAAACCTATTATTAAACATGTTAAAAAAATGCTAGCAATATCTGAATTCAAATAGAAAGGAAAGGTTATATCTTGCATATATATATATATATATATATATATATATATATATATATATATATATATATATATATATATATATATATATATATATATATATATATATATATATATATATATATATATAAAATTAATGAGAGTGTTAGATAGATAAATAAAAAAAGAAATAAACAAATAAATAAATAAGGAGAAAAGAGTGTTAGAGGTTATGTGAAATATCAATTAAAAGGAATGGGGTATCAATATGTGAAAATAGGCTAGTGGATAAAGGATATCTCTTGCAAGTGAGAGGTGTGGGTTCAAATCCCCTACATGCTAACTAGGGAAATATGTGAGGTAACTCAAGAAATAAGTAAGCTAACTAGTGAAATAAGGAAGCTCTTAATGCCACCATGAGTTAGGGATGGTTCACACATAGCCAATGGATGACAATGGAACCAAAGTGAACAAAAATGATCCATGAGTGCTATAGAAGCCAAATATGCCAAAGTGATGCCATAGTTCTATGCCTTAGTGGACACCTTGGAGTAAGCTATAGGAGTAGCTAGATGGATAACGGAATTGATAAACAAATGTGCATAGTGTGAGAGTGAGCATAGTGTGCACAATGTGCACATTGCATAGAGGCACAGTAATAGATTTGAAAAAAAAAGAAAACACCGACAAACCAAAAAAAGGTAAATTGACAAATGGAAACCTAGACTGGATGAGAATCAATGAAACACAATGGACGCCGAATCATGAACGGACGTCGCACATCATGACCAAACACCGAGAAGTACAACTTTGTAAATGCACACAAGCTTTGATATCATTGTTATCTTGATCTTGTAGATGCACGTATGTAGCGATAATACAAAAATAAGATCTCACAAAAGCATACAAAGAATAGAGAGAAACAAGAGACTGAACACAAGATTGGGTACCATCCCTCCCCCCAGACACTCAGATGGATGAGTCTATTAGAGTATGTGTATTTATAAGTATTTATCATTACACCTTGAATAGAAGATACATGAGAGCGACTCTTCGAAAAGCATGTGTTTACAAAAATCTGCTTTATTTACAAAGCTATCACTTTCTAAGTGATCTACTATTTTTACAAGAGAATATTTAAAATACTATCTTTCAACTATCTTATAAAATATGTCAATAATTCCATGCATGCTCACCCCCTTATGACTCTTCTCTTGCTAAATCAAAACGCAATCACATTAAAAACCTTAGGACATTAAAAACCATATAACATTCCATTATTCCATAAAGTACAACAAGGTACATGACCCACACTTGAGTAGATAGAGAACCTCTTCATGCCCAAAAAAGCCTTAAGAAATCATCTCTATCTTTGGCTAATCAACTTAGCCATCCTCTAACCCTAAATTTTTATATTGATTTTGCTTCAACTAGGCCCTCAAAAGAGTTTAATACAAGGAAACTAGATTTCTCCTTAAATTCTTGAGGAAGTAGTGCCAAAGGAGGACCTTTTGAATTTACTCTCAAGGTTGAACATTAAATTCCTTACCTTTAAGGGATAAGCATACGAAGAAGCACATGAGGAGATCTATCTCCTTATGCCATGGTCATGGGCTTTAAAATCCAAAGGATGTGATGTTGTTTCTATTTCCTTCTACATTACAAGGGCTTGCAAGTAAGTGGTACAACCAATATGTAGATGGGCACATCACAACTTGGGAAGCATTAAAGTCTTCATTCTCACAAACATTTGGACCAAATGGCTCTCTTTGGAAGTACCAAATAGGTAAAAACCTCAAAAGAGTAAGATCAAATGGAGGGGGAGAATATTTCTCCCATGATTTTGATCCTTATCTCCAAGAGAGAGGGATCAAAACAGAAATCACTACTAGGTATACTCTTGAGAAAAATGGAATGGGATAGAGAAGGAATATAAAACTGTGGAGGTTGCAAGGTCAATGCTTAATGACAAGAACTTACCCAACTACTTGTGGATGGAGGTAGTATCAATAGCTAAATACTTGATCAATCGACTTCTATGAAAGCCCTTGGATGGCATGACACCATATGCAGCATGGAATGGAAGAGGCCCTAGCCTTGATCATTGCAAAACCTTTGGGTGCATAACATATGCACATATACCTTCACAAATAAGAGGTAAATTGGATCCAAAGGCAAAGAAATGTATCTTCATTGCCTATGATGCTAATTAGAAAGGTTATAGGTTATACAATCGAAGCAACAAAGGCTTTAATATAAATAGATATGTGTTTGATAACAACAAGTCATGCTTTTAAGATGATTGTAGGAAAATCAAACTTCCCTATAAACTAGAGCAAGATTTTCCAACATTTGAAGAATCAAGTGATTTTGATGATGACGAGAAGACTCCAATAAGGGCAATGAATTCTTGGAACTCCAAAGTCAAAGCCAAAGTGCAAGAGCTAAGAGATGTTATGAAAGTCATAGATTCAAGGTGGATATATAAGGTTAATAAGAATTTCGATGGTTCAATAAACATGTACAAAGCAAGCCTAGTAGGAAAAGGATATGCACAAACACAAGGTATTGATTATGAAGAAACATTTTCACATATGCAAAGATGCTTACTATTAGAGTACTCATGAGTGTAGCATCTTCCAAGAATTGGAAGATCTATAAAATGGATTTTAATAATGCTTTTCTAAATGGATGGATATCAGATCATGTATACATGGATCAACCTCCTAGATTTCAAGATCAATCATGTCCTCATCATGTGTGTAGTTTGAAGTAAGCTCAACATGGATTGAAGGAATCCCCTAGGGCTTGGAATCATAGGCATGTAACTAGTTTGTAGGATAAAGGATTCAATGTGAGCAAGGGAGTTCCTTCCCTCTTCATTAAGAGGAACCAATTAGAGGACATATACATATGTGTATATGTTGCTGATATGATCCTTATAGGTAATGATATAGAAGGATTCAGAAAAATTAAAATCCAAACAAAAGAAGTAGTCAAGATCATTGATCGTGGTATTCTTACATACTTCTGAGGTTTGGAGGTTGTGTATACAAAAAGAGGTATATTTCGTAGTTAGAGGAAGTACATGAAAGATATGATTTCCATAATGGAGAAATCAAAGGTTATAGGTACTCCTATGGAAGTAAACCTAAAGCTAAGTGCTCATGAAGGTGAGTTGATTGAAGTTGTAACTAGCTATCCGAATCTAGTTGAAAGCTTAAATGAAGCCACACTAACTAGACTGGACATTTGTTATGGAAAGCCAGGTAGGGGGAGATCTTATAACTCCTCACCCTGCAACATTTATGGTCTATCAAATCATACTACAGATGAGTGTTTCAGAAATTACAAGAATCAGAGAGGAAGAGGATATCAAAGAGGTGGCTACTCACAGTCAAGACGTAGATTCAATCATCACCAAGGCTACAACAATAACTACAACAACAACTACAACAATAATTACAATGGCAACTACCAAGGAGGATTCAAATCCAGGAAGGTTTACAACAACTACACAGAGGAGCAGGATTGTCAAATGAAGAACCAGCGTCATATGAAGAAGCAATAACCAAATCAGAATGGAAAGAAGCTATGGATGAGGAGATTGAAGCACTCAAGGAGAGTGACACATGGGAGTTAGTACCTAAGAAGGACTCAATGAAGGTAATAGGATCAAGATGGATCTATAAGCTTAAAAGAAATTTTGATGGCACAATTAATAGGTACAAAGCCAGATTGGTAGCCAAGGGTTTTGCACAAACCCAAGGCATTGACTATGAGGAGACATTCTCATCTGTGGCCAAGATGCCAACAATCAGAGTGTTGGTAAGTGTGGCTGCATCAAAAAATTGGAATATGTACCAATTGTATGTCAAGAATGCTATCTTGAATGGATGGATTTCAGAGGAGGTATATATGTCACAACCTCTTGGCTATGAGGACCTTAAGAAGGTAACATATGTTTGCAAATTAAAAAAGGCTTTATATGGATTGAAGCAGGCACCTAGGGCATGGAATTAGAGGTTAACTACATACCTCCAAGACCAAGCATTTGTCATGAGCAAGGCAGATACTTCTCTGTTCATTATGAGAAGTAATTCAGAGGTAATATACCTTTGTGTTTATGTTGATGACATCATCATTACAGGTAATGATGTCAATGGAATCAGATATATCAAAAGTCAAATGATGAACGAGTTCAAGATCAATGATCTTGGTCTATTGAAGTATTTTTTGGGACTGGAATTAGTCTACACTAATTCAGGGATATATATTACTAAAAAAAATATATACAGGACATGTTGAAGAAGTTTCACTTGCAGGATGCCAAAGTAGCAAGCACTCCAATGGAGGTAAACATAAAGCTAAGTGCCCATGAAGGTGATGAAGTCAAAGACATTACAGGTTATCAAAGTATGGTGGGTAGTTTGAACTATGCTACCTTAAGAAGGATAGATATTGCATATGGAGTTAGTGTGCTAAGTCAATTTATGCACAAGCCAAGGATACCTCACTTAGAGCCTGCCAAGAGAATCTTGAAGTATCTCAAGGGTACACAAAACCATGGTTTGTATTTCCCTTACACTTCAGATAATGATATCAAAATTTATTCAGATGCAGATTGGGCAGGATGCAAGGATGATAGGAGGAGTACTTCTGGATATATTTCTTTTGCACGTGACAAACCAATTTCATGGTCTTCAAAGAAGCAACCTACTGTTGCTTTGTCTTCTACAGAGGCAGAGTATAGAGGACTAGCTAATGCCACACAAGAAGCAATATGGATTAAGAAAAGACATTCAACTAACCTATGTTTCAACCAACATGCAATGTGCAGATTTGTTGACTAAAGCTTTGGATGGAACCAAACTTTGCAGGTTCAAATCCATGATTGGATTGTAGGATATACTTGAAGACTGAAGATGAAGACTTAAGCCAAAATGTCTGGCTTGACGGGGAGCTGTTGGTGTAAATTGCAAGCCTACACATTTGGCTCAAATGATGCATTGAAGTTTATACATACATGAAGAAGCATAGGAACCATTGCTATTGGTTAATTACCACTTTATCTCATTCTAAAAGTCAAATCGACTTGGAATATCTTGTAATCACCTACCAAAAGGATTCGTGGAAAAATTAGTTGTTTGATTGAAAGAATATGTCCAAGCAATTAGGAGCTTGATCATAGGGAGCCAAAAGTTTGAATTTGAATTCAAACTTTTACCCATCTCTTATAAAGATGGACATGAAAAGTCGCAGGTAAGAGAGAGCACTCCCGAGCCTAGCATTACTGATTTTTGAGTGTGTGTGAGGTCTACACTCTAGCCCACACCTCTCTACACCATTTGGCAATGATATTCATGCCAATGGAGCTGTATACAAATGTTCATTAATACATACATTCACATTGTCCATCTCTGAGTTCTCTATTAGTCTACTTAAAAGTCTATCAACTTGTCAAGGGCATATCTCGGTCAATTCTTCACCAAATTCAGTGATTCAAAGCCTGTTGGATTCAACTTGAAGTAATCTACATGCGGTCAAAGTTTGAAGACATTCTATTCATCCAGTTTGGAGAAATCTGCGTCGAGGTGATCTCTAGTCATTTTCTGCTACAGTCCTAAAAAGTCGGGGGTATAGCTTAACTTGCTAAATTGATTTCTCTTAGCATACTTTATTATTTTACATCATTCTACTTGGAATAGGTAGCTTACTAATCTAATTAGATACCCCTAAAAGGAATTTTTCCAATTCCTACTGTGCTGGTCATACTGAGCAAAATACCCAGCAGGTGTCAAGACATAAATAGAAGGTTTCCTTGAGTTTATGACTTCCAAAGTTATCTGTTTTGATTCAATCATTACACACATCACTTCCAAAGTACATAGGACATTTTATGGTATCATTGGAAAGCTAAGGAGTTCTAGTTATCAACTTTGAAGCAAAAGAGGGCTAGTACAAAGCAGGTTTTAGCAGTACCTACTCAGTCTCTTGGTGCATCCATCCATCTTTCCCAACACTTCCATCATTCCCAAGGATCTATTTTGATCTCATACCACTTTTAGCCTTTGGTCAATCTCAATCTATTGTGAATCAATCTATCCTTTTAGCCTTATCTCAATCTCAATCTATGTTTCCAATCACTCAAGAATAGTGGACGAGAGAAAAATAGAACTTGCACAAGACAAGGGAAAATTAGGTGCAAAGAGTAGACCAGATATGAATTAAAGAAAGAGAAGAACCCATATTATAAATGTGAATCTCTGAATACAATAGCTTCTTGATGGAGCCTCTACCTCCCAACCACCCTAGAGCTATCACAATCTCATTCAGAGTTGCACTCTCAATCACATTCTCACTCGCATTCTCACTCTCAATCACAAGGATATTCTTTGATTTGTTGCTTCCTTCTGCTTGACCTAGCAAATCCCCTTCAAAACAAAATTTATTGTGCCTAAGGAAGTACATGATCCATGCAAAACTTTCACAACAACATGCATTTGTAGTAGTCAAGTGCTTTCTTTAGTGGTACCTATCTAAAAATAGAAGAGAAGTAATGAAAAGACATATTCAAAGAAATCTATAAGTGTGCATGATAATACATGTCCTTCAAAGTCACTGATTGAATAGAAATAGAGAAGCCCACTTTCTTTTTAGTTACCTAAAAGAACGACACTTCTCCAAGCTCCACAACTCAACAATAGTGAGGAATTAGCTTAAGCTTGTGAGACACACAAATGTTTTTTATCTTGACAATAGTTTTAGAGATGACCTAGGTCCAAATACACCTCCAAGTATCATTTTTGAGCCCTACAAGTTTAGAAATTCTAGAAAGAATAAAAGCAAGACATTTTCTTACAGTGAAGTAAATAAACAACCCTAAATGAGGTACTTAAAATGTGATTGACAAGAATTTCATAGAGAAACTTTTATTCTCTCATGCATGCTCTACCTTTCTCTCATACAAAATTTCTCTTTCATCTTCACATTCAATTTTTTTACCAAAAAACATGATGTGGAGAAGGTTTAGAGAGAGAGATAAAACTTTTCATCCCTAAATTTACCTACATGCATAAAATGACCAAAACGTTCATTCTAAACATTATCCCCATAATGTAATTAGAAAAAGTTCAAAATGAATTACTTCACTATCAAAAGGCCTATTACATGTATACACACTCATGCACATACATGCATACACACATGCATACATACATAGATGCATACATACACATGCATACATGCATGCATACACATACATGCATATATCTCATGCATATACACATACATACATATTCATATCATAGAGTCAAGCAAACACACACACGCATACATACCATAGATGCATGCATACACACACATGCACATGGATAAATACACACACATGCACATGGATAAATACACATCACACACATGCATACATACATATATGCATACATGCATACATACACACATGCATGCATACATGCACATCTGCATATACACATGCATATATGCATGCATACATACATACATGCTGTAAGAAATCGCTTGAATGATGTGTGTGACTCTCCTCCCATCCATATATACCCTCTTCTACTCTAAAAATAGCAATGATATACTCTAAGAATAGCAATGATCCGGAATAGTCTAGTGTGAACATGTGGCCATCATGCAATACTTATTCCCATTACTACCAAAGTAGTTCCCATTACTACCAAAGTACCTTAGGGTATCCCCCGAGCTTGGGACCTTGGCTAGCTAGCCCTTGTCCCTCACACACATGGATTGATCCCTGTGGATCAAATAGACTGATCCCAGTGGATCAATGATCACTGTGGATCAATGTCTGACACTCTCTCCCCCTTCTAAAGATCATTGTCCTCAATGATCAATGAGGGAAAGTACTTGCGAACCAGAGCTTCTGATTCCCAAGTAGAGTCAGTAAGTGGTAATCCTCTCCAGGCTACTAAATACTCTTGGATGACACGATTTCTCAATCGTTTCTGTCTCTGATCTAGTATCCTGTCTGGAGAATGATTCGTGCTCAAGAAAGAAACAATACCTTCTATTAGATTATCCTCCCTAAAAACACTGGATGAAACACTGGACGAACTATTCAAGCTAGAGGACAATCTAATAGGTATGCAACTTCACCTAGCTTATTAACTATCTTCTAAGGTCCACAAAACCTTGGTGATATCGTACTACACTTCCTTGTGGACAGTGAAGTAGATCTAGCTAGTATCTGAAGAAAAACTCTATCTCCTACCTCTAAAGATCTAGGAGATCTTGTCCTATCAGCGTACTCTTTAGCCCTATCAGCGTCTTGATGCATCTTGGCTTTAGCTATTTCTAAATTTGCTTGGACGTTTTCTAAGAACTCCAAAGCACTAGGACATTTCTGTGACATACATATTGTACTGAGAGCATCGGGATTCATGCCATAGTTCATCTCAAAAGGAAATGCAACTAGTGCCAAATACTATCCCAATCTGTCTTTCTCTCAAACATAGATGCCCTCAATATGTCCTCTAAAAATCGGTTGACCGGCTTGGTCCTGTAGATCTGACATCCCTATCTGAAACTACGGATATCAACAACCCATGCAATCTAAAGATATGCTAGATAAACAACTCCACTACCTGTGGATCAATGATCCCTATGGATTAATATGTGGACTAATCTCTATGGATCAATGTCTGACACTCTGATCCCTGTGTGGCATGTCTATCGTCTCCTATGTGGGTATGAACTGATCCCTATGGACCAAATTCATGATCCCTATGGATCATCGAGCTGTCTACCATAACTAGGATAGTATCCCACTTCCTTTGGATCTGCGGTACCCAACTATGAAGTCCATGGATACACTGTCCCAGTTGTGATCTGGAAGCTGTAAAGGATATAAAAGACATGGAGTCTTTATCCTTTCTGCTTTATTGACTTGACACATAAAGCCTGCTAAACATAAGTGTGGACATCTCTGGCTATCTAGGCCACCAAAATGTTCCTCTAACAAGCTGTATTGTCTTGTCAACACTTGATGTCCGACACAAGGCACATCATAACTATCATGCATGACTATTCTTCTCAAATCCTGGGAATCTGGTACACAAACCTTTCCTTTCCGACTAACTATTCCATTCTCCTGTGAGACATTGGACTACGGAATGGACTTTTTTGCTTTGCTAGGGGAAGAAACAGCTGAAACTGTCCCGTCTCCTATAATAAAGTCATCATTGATGGCTCAAATGTGGATCTTCCACCTGTGCTTCCTTTATCTCTTGAAGCAATGAGCTTTCTAGAACTGTAAAGCTCATTTGATACATTATCCATGATAATATATCATCAACTATATTCTCTTTGCTCTTCTATATAGGATTTCCATGTGAAACTCCTATATGAGCTCAGCCCAAAAAGCCCAACTACGTCGAAGATCTAGTTGACTAATACTAAAGTGTATGGTGATCTGTGTATACCTTAAAGTTTGCACCATCAAGATAGTTTCTCTAGACTTTAAGTGAATACACCACTGCATACAACTCTTGTTCATGCATTGGCCAGGTACGCTGTGCACTGGTCAATTTCTTACCCTCACAAGCTATTCGCCTGCCATCTTGGCTCAAAACTGTCCCTATGGCTTATGCCACTAGAATGTGTCTCTAACTCAGAGAGGATCTGTGAATCAATCTCTTTGAGTATCAGAGCCTCTAAAAGAACTTATTTTAGAGTATCAAAATTATCAGTTCCTGACACTAAAACTATCTTGCTGCTCTTGCTTCCATGCAAAAGAACTTTGCCTTGAAGCATGTTTGTCATAATCTCTACTATCGACAAATAACAAGAGAGGAATGTCCAATACAAACTGGAAAGTCCTACAAATGACTGTAACTGCTCCTCATTCTGAGGAGTAGATCAAACTAAGATAATGAAAACCTTCTTGGGATCCATCTGAACCCCATCAGTAGATACTCTATCCTTGAAAGAAAGAACTGAGCCTTCTCTGGAACACTTAATCTTATCATGATCTCTTACTCTAATCTAATGGTAGCCACTTATGAAATCTATTTTACTAAATACAACGGCTCCACCTAGAGTGTCTAAAGATCATTAATCATGGGCATAGGATATCTGTGTCTGATAGCAATCTTATTGAGTGCTCAATAGTCAATGCACATCCTATAAGATCCGTCTTTCTTCTTCACTAGGATAACTGATGCTACAAACGATGAATAGCTGGGTCTAATCAACCCTTTTTTGAAATTCTTTCAAGAACAACTCTTGGAATTCTGCTCTCACTTTTGCTGAAAGTGCTGAAGCATTCCAACTAGAGTCTCCATGATTGCATGAATCCATCATACTACAATATGAAGGCACACAGTAAAGAAAATACATAAACTTACAATCAACTTTAAGCAACTTGGTAGCATTTACTAATCACGTCTCTTGGAGATCGGATTCTCCATTGATCAGTAATCACCTCCCCTCATGCTCAAACTTGATCACTTTACTTAGTCACTATTTATGATATAACGATAAATAGAGACATCAAACTTGCTTCTCAACTTGTCTTCCATTTGGAACTAACTTTCTTACTTTTAGACCTTGCATTGTTGTATAATCACTCCCTACTAGAGACAACCTTGCCTGGTCTAATAAATGCAAACCATGCCTTGCTACATAACCTTGTCTCACTCCCAACTAGGGACTTAGACTATAACCTTGCGTTATTTACTCTTTGCAAACCTTGCCTTTCTGTATATCTTGGCCATTCAAGAGGTCTTGGCCTATAGACTTGTCTTGCTTACTGAATAAAGATGAGTCTACCTAGGATCTCTGTCCTTCACTCTAGGTAAATAGATAGATGGAACTACCTGATCTACCCATATTAAACTGTGAGAGAATCAAGATATGATTCCTTGTATAGAACTAGTAACTTTAAAGTTTATGTCTCAACCTCCAAATCTAGGAAGTCCTTACATAACTTTTCTTTTACTATTTCTAACTATCGCATTCTAATCAAACTTGATTTATCCCTTTTTATTCCACAAATCTGAAGTCTATACTTCTTGTGAAATAAACTTCTTTGTTCTATACACGTAGAAATATGTTCTAGAACTCATAACTATGTAATTATAGTAATTAGTTATGAACTATAAACTTAATTTATAAGCCTCCTAAATGTGTATGTGCTCTTTGAGTTCTCTTCTAAGGTGTCAACTTACCTTGAGACCTCTTACCTCTAACTTTCTAACTCATGAGACCTTGGTAAAAACTAACCCGTGTCTCACTTTGTTCTTTGTACAAAAGAAAAAGTATTTCTACTTGAAAATTCTCATCTCTTTCTAAATGTATTGCTTTAAATATTTTCCTTTTAAAGCTTGACTTTATTCCTTTAGATCATAATCATAATTGCATTCTTTCTTGATCATTGGATCTTTTAGGATTAACTATCCTCTATTCTAGGTTCTAACTAGACAGCCTAGAATTCCAACTTGTGAACTACTAAGTTCCTCATTCTAATGACTTTGGCAATATGTGCCCTTGCCTTAAGACTTCCCTTAGTCTTATACTTGAATTAACTTCTCCGTTCAATGATATCTACTAGATATCCAAAAACTTCTACAATTCTTTGATCAAACTGCTACTAATCTTGATTGTTATCTAGGTTGAATATCTTATGTATACTCAAACAAGTAGGTGGCAGTGGAAAATAAATAAGAAACTTGTAGTATGCCTTGAATGCTTGGATGCATATGCATACTAAATTTCTAAAAATTTCGGCAGCATAACGGCGTAATTTTGAAAATCGAAAATTTATGACAAGCAATTTCTGTGATAATGGTGCCGGCAGACACAATCTATCTACCAATAGACAAAAAGGGGATACACACCCTGACAAATTTATTTTTCTCCTCGCTAACCTGCAAGAAAAATACTTACCTTTCCCTCCAAGAAGAATACATGCACCGCACAACACGAACTCGCAACTAAACTACATGTATAGTCTAGGTGCTATGCAAAATTGCATGTTCTAAATGCAATTTGAGGCAAAAAGAGAGCAAAAATGCATACAAATTGACAAGAGACTTATCTGGCGGTTCAAAAAGTAAATTGTAGGTGTGTATAAATGATGCAGATGGTACACATACCATCGGAATGCTTTCCAAGTTTTGCTCAATAATTGTGCTTCAAAACATTGCTCAAAAGAGGGTTGTTGAAGATAAATGGGCATACTCAAAACTTTGAAGATACTTGAAGGTGAACAATCTTTGCCAATAGACTCGTATGTTAATCTGCATATATCTGCAAGTCAAAGAAGTTGTATACGATGGTACGAAGACATGGGTTCAAGTATCAAGACGTTGCCAATGCTTAGATGTTCGTGCTAAACATACAATTGTGAGACAAGCATGGAAACGATGCAAGGAAAACGTCACCTCTGTTTCACTGCCTCAGTTGCAGAGTCTTCAGCCCCAGCGTGTGCAAATAATCCCATATGTCTTGTAATTTGACAGAAACTTTATATATTGAGTGGAGTTCTCGCGTTCGAATCAGTGCGTAGATCGTTTCGGTCTGATCGTTGGCTGAAAAAGTCACGTAAAGAAAAGCTACACTGTTTTGTGTTGCTCGTGCGAACACTCCAATCTCCAACGTTCGTAAAAAAAGAAAAACGGCACTGTTAATGGTCAGGGGCCCTGAAGAAACGGGCAGACCCGGCACAGCGCGGGAGATGGTTCTGCCTCTGACCGGTTCAGAGTAGCTCAGACGTAAAAACTGCCGAATTAATTGGAATATTGAGGTTGGGCGGCCCTGAGGTAGCGCCTGCATCAAGAAAGCGGTCACATGAATCCTCGTAGCTTCATCTGCAAGAGGGTCCTGCGGGCATCATTGGCTCAAAATGCCAACTCCAAAGAAGACGACGACGCGAGCAAAAGTCTCCACTGAATTCATGACGATGCAGATCAAATTCACGCAAAATATATGCAAACGAAAACCAAGAGCTCTGATACCAATTGTAAGAAATCACTTGAATGATGTGTTTGACTCTCCTCCCATCCATATATACCCTCTTGTACTCTAAAAATAGCAATGATATACGCTAAGAATAGCAATGATCCGGAATAGTCTAGTGTGAACATGTGGCCATGATGCAACACTTATTCCCATTACTACCAAAGTAGTTCCCATTACTACCAAGGTACCTTAGGGTATCCCCCAAGCTTGGGACCTTGGCTAGCTAGCCCTTGTCCCTCACACACATGGATTGATCCCTGTGGATCAAATAGACTGATCCCTGTGGATCAATGTCTGACACATGCACACACATACAGACACATCACACATGCATACACACACACATGCATACACACACATGCATACATATGTACAACCACTCATCACACATACACATATATACAATCATACATACATGCACATTGCAGACACACACATAGACACACATGCATACACACACATATGCATAGTTATACATACACACACATGCATACATGAACACATGCTTGCATATACACACATGCACATGTCAAATACACATCCACATACATACATACAAATCACACACATGCACATATGCAAACATGCAAACTCACACATGCATGCATACATACACACATGCATATACACATGCATAGAGACATACATAACCAAATATATGTGCACATATATACACATGCATACATACATACATACATGTATACATACATACATGCATGCATGCAAACACACATGTATATATACATACACACATGCATAAAAACACATGCACATGCATACATACACATCACAAACATGTGCATACATATAAAGGTGGATATGCATACACACATGCATATGCATACCAACAAGCATACATACACACATGCATACATGCACATGCAATCATACATACCTGCATATATCCCATACATTTGTACAGACATACATACAAATCACACACACATGCACATATATGCAAACACATCACACACACACACCAATCCATAAATATGCACATGCATGCATAAACATGCACATCACACATATGTATACTTAACACACACACACACACACACACATATGCAAACATGCACATGCATTCACACATGCATACATACTCACATGCATACATGCATGCATAAATGGACATGCACATCCATACATACACATCACACACAGGCATTTATACACATGCATTTATACACATAAATGTCTACATACTCATATGCATACATGCATGCATACAAACACATGCACATACATCACACACAAATGCATACATACATACATATACACATGCATATATAGATACATGTATATACACGTGCATACACTCATGTGTATATCAAACATGCACACATACACACAGGCACATATCCCACACATACAGATTCATATGTACACATCACATAAACACATAGAAACACATGCATTGATACACACACATACTCATATATATATATATATATATATATATATATATATATATATATATATATATATATATATATATATATATATATATATATATATATATATATATATATATGTGTGTGTGTGTGTGTGTGTGTGTGTGTGTGTTGGTAGAGAGTGAAAGCCGAATCTACTCTCATAGAGAATCTTATGAGGAAAGGTTCCACTTGAATCTATTGTTGGGGCATAAAAGGAGACCACGAGGTGGATGAGGTTCTGCTTTTCTATAGGTCTCATCATTGATACACATGAGGTGTTTGCTACACTGCTTTAGGAAGTGGGAAGCGAGTTCAACACTTATTGAGGTGATTGAGTAAGAGAATGTGCTAATGTGTGAATGATCTAAGACATTCAAGTGCAAATAAATTAAGTAACTTAACTAAGTTTAGGAAGAGCTACTTTTTGTTTTCAATGGGAGAATCGTAGCTTTGCTCCATAGAAAGCAAATATATAGAAATGCCAAAATTGATAGTTTCCTCGTATCCAGGAATGTTACAGGATTCATGTGTATTTTGTTCTATAGGAAGCAAATAAGTGGAAAGAAAAATGTAAATAGTGTCTTGGTCTACATGAGTATTTTGAGATTCATATAGTAGATTGAATGAAACTTCTAAAGAAGATGAATTCACTAAAGTAGAAGAATCTACACCCATTAATGAACGATCATTGAAATGACTATTTAAGAGTAATAGTGATTTTGCATGTAAATTCCTATACAAAATATGCAATAAAATAAGATATAAAATTAGTTTCTATCTCAATGAAATAAATTCATCCAAATAGGAACGATGGATGAATACAAACTCCAACGCCAACAAACACTTCATGTCTGTCCACCTTCTTGTAGGCTTCCTAATTGATTCGTAATTGTGGTAAAGCATCATAATAATTCGTAAGATCTCATAGTTGCTCCTAAAATATTGTAAATGCTCATAATGTTTCTCAAAAGAACATTAGGGAAAAATATAAGTACATTTATAAATAATAAAAAACACGCATTTATCTATTACTTCCATTTTATTTGTCCTTTGTGTACTATTGTGAATATGTCTCTACCATTGTAGCTCGTATCTCTCTCTCACCATTGTCTCTCTCTGTCTCTCTCTCACTCTCTCTCTCTCTCAAAATTATTAATACACGTAGTTATATTCAATGCACACATACATTACCACACACATATATAGGCATACATAAACACATTCACATGAAACACATGCACATACAAATAAATATATACTCACACTTACATTATAATCATACAACACACCTTATATTCACAGACATTAAAAATAGACTTTCATATAAAAAGATGCACATAAGGTGTGGAAGCTAGAACTAGAAGGTGTGGAAGTGCAATGTATAAGTAGAAGCATGGTGAGTGGTGAAAGAGATGGTTGAGAGTCTAGGTTCATAAAGTAGAGGATGCTCTAATTTTTGTG
>CM035430.1:19110780-19120780 GCA_020310875.1 Ceratopteris richardii
TATTGCTAGACGCAAATGGCAATGTATGCAATACGGAAGAAGATAATTTTGGGATCATTGAAGGGCACTTCACGAGACTCCTGGGGACCTCAAACCCCCTCTCCCACCATAGAAGGGACTGTATGGCAGCCATATCTAGGGTTTCCCCCCACAGGATACCACCCAACCTTCACTCTCTGCTTCATGCCTCTATCTCTGAAGCCGAAATCATTGAGGTCATCGACGCCCTCCCCTCAGGTAAAAGCCCGGGCCCCGACGGGCTCACTAATGAGTTCTTTAAATCCTTCAAGCTGGTGGTTGCCACCCCTCTTCGTTTGGTTTGGCAAGAGGCACTCAAGTTTGGCGCGCTTCCTTCTTGCCTCAACAATGGCATTATCAAGTTAGTACACAAAAAAGGGGAAAAGAACAGAATTGAGAATTGGCGTCCCATTACAATGCTCCAAACAGGATACAAGATCATCGCCAAAGTCATTGCCAACAGAATCTCTTGCCACTTGAGAGCGTGGTTAAGCGAGGACCAAAAAGGTTTCATCAAAGGCATGTCAATTTTGGAAACCATAATTGATATCTGGGAAGGTCTTGAATTTGCAAATGAGTCTAAACAAGAAGTGGTTTTCCTCAAGATCGACTTTGATAAAGCCTACGACAGGCTAGAATGGGACTATATTCTTCAGTCGCTACAGGATCTTGGATGTAGTCAAAAATTCACCAAGATGATCGCGACCCTTCTCGGAAACGCATCGACCCAAATTAACATTAATGGAAATCTTTCAAAGGTGATCAAACTTAGAAGATCTATCAGACAAGGGTGCCCATTGGCTCCCCTTCTCTTTGCCATTGCCACGGAAGGGCTTAGCAGGCTGGTGGAGCATCAGGTGGAAGCTGGTAACATTAAAGGCCTTCGTTTGCCGCATGACCACAGTCAGATCACCATGAGACTTTTTGCCGATGATATGAACGCTTTTGTGCACAATGATAGTACCAGCCTTGAGACGTTTTGGAAGTGTCTTGCTACTTTTTGTGAAGCCTCTGGATCCATAATCAACCACTCTAAGACCGCCTTTAGAGCTATTGGTGGGTCACAGCCCGACCTTCTCATTGATCATGGCTGTCAAATCATTCCGCAGGGCCAAATTTTTCGGCTTCTGGGGATTCCCTTGGGGTTTGGCGTCTCTATGGAACAGCGGTGGAACTGGGTGCTTGCCAAACTAGAAAACAAGCTTAACTATTGGAGAGGTATGCAAATCAATCTTGCTGGTCGTGCTATGGTCATCAACACGTTCCTCTTATCATCTACCATTTATTTCCTTTCTTGTTGGAGACCGAAAGAGCAAGATCTGTCCAAACTGGATAGTATTTGTAGAAACTTCCTTTGGACGGGCGACCACAATAGGAGGGGGGTGCCTAAAATCAAATGGTCCATCTGCACCAGCCATAGAGATAGTGGGAGACTTGGTATCTTGGACATTGGGTGCATGGCTAACAAACTGTCGGCCAAATGGATGACTAAGGCTTGGTGCAATGGGGAGGCCTCGTGGGCCAAGCTGATCTTCAGAAACAAGAATGAGTTGGCGCTCATGGGTTTCCCAAATTGGAAGAATCTTGACATCTTGACCTTGCTATTTTCCCCGATCCCCGTCTTCCCGAAAGGCTCTAATCTGGTGTGCTCCCTTTGGAAGAGTTGGAATAAAGTCAAAAGCTTCACAAGAATAAGTGAAGACTAGAAGTGGGCTGCCGGTATCAGACAAAACGACTCTATCTGGTTTCCGATCCATGGCATCCGGAGTGTGGAATCTTGGAACATTCAAAACGCCAAGAAGCTATGGAACAAAGGCTTCAAAAAATGGAAACATCTCTGGAAACAAGACACCAACCGCTGGATCAACTTTGAGGATATTGACCCTAGCATCAACATTCCGCATGAAGAATGGAACACTTTGCAAAGCAGATTTCTCGCCTGGGACCGACACAAAGTTCGCCTTCTCACGGGACACGACATGCCGAGCTCGCTTGGTCTCAAATGGCACAATGGGAATAGTTTATCAAAAATCCTGAACATCAAAGAAACGATCGACTATCAGGCTAACCTCAACAAAAAGTGGTGCCTGTCATGGACGCAGCTTCGGTGGGACATGAAGTTCATGGCTATCTGGCACCCCCTCATAGAAATCAAAAAGTCTGTCCTCTTATGGCAAATTCTTCATCACGGAATCTGGACCAACCTTAAGGCTAGCAAAATTTGTGGGATCCCTCCCTGGTGCAAACGCTGCCACCGGTCTATCAAAGATGTTTCACACATCTTCTTTACCTGCCCCAACTCCAACAGACTCTGGCAGGTGGTTGGAAAGAGAATTAGACTTCAAAAACGTCTCAGCTGGCAGCAAGCCCTGCTGGGAGGCGATCGGCTGCTCCGCGACTCTCTGGAACGCCATCAGAGGGGAGGTTCTATGGAAAATCTGGCGGGAAAGATGTGCTTTCAACTTCGGTGACTCCCCCAAGGAGTGGTCAATTGAGAAATCGCTGTTCCTCCTTGGCAAAAGGATTGTCAACTGTAAAAAATCCCCCCCCTTTAGGCATCATCAAGTACTCCTTTTGATCGATAACAAGCTTAAACCCATGTGGGCCCCACATGAGGGTGATGAGAGGGTAATTAACCTTCTTTGTAATGTCATCTAAGCTCTGTAAAAGCTTCCCCTGCTTTGTGGGATTTGGGGGTCCCGTGGGCACGAGTCCCCTTCTCTTGTACTTTTCTTTATTTAATTCAAGTCCGGGAGAGTAGGCTATTGCCGAACTTCCTTTACATTAAAAAAAAAAGAATAATTGAAACAAGACTCTTTTTATGCACCTATTTTGAATATCTTTCACGCAAAGAGGGGATTGATGTATTGAGACAAATTTCATTTGCACAATGGATCTTTGTATTGTAACATTCCATTATCCATAGCTTTTGAGTCTTTTTTTTAAGTTCAAATATTGCACGATTGTCATGATGCATCTTTTTCTCCACATCCAAGTTATTCAAGGACCTACGTTAAAACAAAATGTGTTAAGTTCTCGCCATGTATGAAGAGGGATGTTAGAAAATACCTTAGAGAATGTTTAAAGTGACAACAAGTGAAATTAGAGTTTAAGAGTCTTGGAATGCTCCAAACTTTGGATGATCAAAATCCAAAGTGGGAGTCTATCTCTATGGACTTTATCACTAAATTGCGTATGATTAGAAGTAATAATCATACCATATTTGTGGTAGTTGATCGACTTACCAAGATGGCACATTTCTTCCCTATGAAAAAGTCTAATACTACCTTGAATGTTGTAAGACTATTTGTGAAAGAAAATTTTTGACTCCATGGAATGCCTAAAAGCATAATCTCTTATAAGGACTCTAGGTTCACATCATACCTTTGGAGAGAAACATTTGAATAATTTGGAACCCAACTTCATATGAGTAGAGCTTTCCATCCACAAAATAATGGGCAAACGAAGAGGGTTAATCGGGCACTTGAAGATATGTTGCATATGTATGTGAATGGAAAGCAAGATAATTCGAGTGAATATTTGCCCTTAGTCCATTTTGCATACAAGAGTGCATGGCATGCATCTATAAAAAATGAATCCGTTTGATGCTATGTATGGTTATAATTGTTTTACTCCACCTTTGTTTTTGGGTTTCCCAAATATAATAGAAGTGTCTAAAGAAATGCTTGAGAAGATGAATGACGAACTTGGAGAAATTAAGCAACACATAAAAGAAGTTCAAAAAAGACAAAAGAGATTCTACGATTCAAAGAGGACACTTGAATTTCAAACAAATGACATGGTATTTCTGAAAGTAAATCCTCACAGATCTAGCTTGATGCTAGGGAAAGATCATAGACTTTCTCCTCTATATGAAGGTCCTTTTAAAGGTTTAAAAAGGATTGGATCTCTTGGTTATTTGTTGGAATTACTTAAACATTTAAACGGTTATCCTATATTTCATGTAAACTTACTTAAACGATATGTACCTAATATTGATCATGTTTTGATGGACAAGTATAAGTTGAAAGATGATCACTCTTTTGAGCTTCGACGTGAAATAGTATTAGATAGGAGGGAAAGATTACTCAAGAATAGATAAATAGTAGAGATTTTGGTCAAATGGCACACATATCTAGTAGAAGATTCAACTTGGGTGCAATTAGATGATTTTTTGGCACATTATGTTTCCAAATCCGAGGAGACAGTTCTTAAAAGGAGGGCAAGAATTCAAATAGGCCTTTCCATAGTGAAATAACTGATTTTGAATTTTCCAAATTAGATTGTAGGGATAGTGCTTAGAATGAAAAATTAGGTCAACTTATGCAAGTAGGAAAAATATTGGAATGAAAAGTTTTATATGCTCTCTGTAGACCTTATTTACATCAAGTTTTTTGGTTGGCATTGAAGGTGAATATGAAAGAATTAGGAAAATCTCTATATGCCAGAAAGGTAGAGCATTCATAAGAGAATAGAAGTGCCTCTTTGAGATTTTTGTGAGTTATGTTTTACGTACCTCATTAAGGGTTCTAGATCTAGTTCACTATAAGAAAATGCGTCGATTTTATTCTGTCTCTAGAATTACAAAACTTTTAAGGCTCAAAAGTGGTACTTGGAGGTGGATTTGCACCTAGGTCATCTCTAACACTATTATACAGATCAAAAAATTGAATAAAAGTGTCTCCCACAAAGCTACTTTTTGTTTTCAATGGGAGAAGGCTAGCGTTGCTCCATAGAAATCAAATATATAGAATTGAAAAACTGATAGTTTCTTGGTATCCACGAATGTTACGGGTTCATGTCTATTTTGTTCTATAGAAAACAAATGAGTGGAAAGAAAAATGTAAATAGTGTCTTGTTCTACATGAGTATTTTTGAGATTCATATAGAATATTGAATGAAACTTCTATAGAAGATGAATTCACTAAAGTGGAAGAATCTACACCCATTAATGAATGCTCACTGAAATGAATATAAAAGAGTAATAGTGATGCTGCATGTAACTACCTATACAAAATATGCTAAAAAAGTACGATATCAAATTAGTTTCTATCTCAATGAGCTAAATTCATCCAAATAGGAAAGATAGATGAATAAAAACTCCAACGCTAGCAAACACTTGATGTCAGTCCACCTTCTTGTAGGCTTCCTAATTGATTTGTAATTGTGGTAAAGCATCATAATAATTCATAAGATCTCAGAGTTGCTCCTATATTCTTGTAAATGCTCATAATATTTTTCAAAAGAACATTAGTGAAAAATATAAGTACATTTATAAATAACAAAAAACACACATTAATCTATTACTTCCATTTTCTTTGTTATCTCATTGTCCTTTCTATACTATTGTGCATGTGTCTCTACCATTGTAGCTTGTATCTCTCCATCACCTCTCTCTCTCTCTCTTTCTCTCTTTCTCTCTCCATATCTTTCTCTCTCTTTCTCACTCTCTCTCTCAAATGTATTAATAAACATAGAAACAAATGAACACAAAAATACATACATACATGTAATTAAAAATGCTCATTACATATATAGTTATATTTAATGCACACATACATTACCACACACATATATAGGCACACATAAACAGATTCAAATTAAACACATGCACATACAAATAAATATACGCACACTTACATTATAATCATACAACACACCTTATATTCACACACATTAACACCACACTTTCATATAAAAAGATGCACATAAGGTGTGGAAGATAGAGCTAGAAGTTGTGGAAGTGGAATGTATTAGTAGAAGCATGATGATTGGTGAAAGAGATTGTTGAGAGACTATGTTCATGAACTAGAGGATGCTCTAATTTTTGTGTGTAAAATATTAGATAAGGAGCACAACATTTGGGACCATGGTCAGTGGCCTCTCATACTCGGCAAACAGAGATGTAGTTGAGTGCATCTTGAGTTTCTCTTCATGTAGAGCATTAGAAAGGTGGTAATAGGGACTCACAAGGTGGTTAATGCTTCAAATTATCTACATTAGATTTCCCTAACGTGACTTAGAATCATGTGATCAACAACATCCATCTCCCTCTTTTTTTGAAACCTCCTACCCCACTTTGCCCATGCTATGAGACTACAAGATTTGTGCAAAGTCTTGGGAATATCAAGACACTCACTGCAAATATCAAATGCATGTCTTTTAATGATAAGCAACCATACAAGATCATTTTCCTTGAATCCCTTGGTTAATCCTTTAGTATTGATATTACATGTGTATCGCTCTTGACTTTTCCTAATGTGCTCATGAACATCATAAAGTATAGAAACGTGATCTTGAGCAATAGAATCAGCCATCGGAATGTCAGTTTGGGTGAGTGACATGGGAGTGGGAAGCATTTTACCATAGACAATTTCAAAAGGTGCACAGCCAGTAGTGGTGTGTGTGGTGTTATTGTAAGCAAATTTAAGCAATGGCAACTTTTCATCCCAATTAGTTGGACTATCTAATGAATAACAATGTAATAAATCAAGAATAGTACTATTTGTGGCCTCATTTGTCCATTACGTTTGGGATGAAATGCAGAGCTAAAATCTATTTTAGAACCAAAATGTTGAAAAAGGCAACCCAAAAATGATTACAAAATCTAACATCACAATCAGATAACATTACTTCAGGAAATCCATGATGTGGGAAAATGCATTTAATGAATAATTTTGCAGCCTCAGGTGGAGACAAAGTTTTTCTACATGGAATGAAATATGCATATTTACTAAACCTATCAACTATTGTCCAAATCATATCATTATGTGATGAAGTGATGGGAAGACTTGTGATAAAATCCATAGAATTTTGTTCCCATGGTGTGGCCAAAAGAAGAAATCTTTGTAGGCAAAAATGGTGCTTTGTATGCCTCTATGTCCCATGTAAGATGATTCATGCATTTCTTTGATGACAAAATCTTTAAAAGCTTGAGTTATACATAATCTATGTTGAAAATAAAGAAAACCATTATGAAATCTATAATGTTCATCAGATAAAGATGCACCATTGTTGAAGTCATTCTATGCACGTGAGAAATACAAATCAGATGCATGTGGAAACCATTTCTTGAAAAGAATGTATTTGAATGGTAGAAATACTATGCAAAACAATAGAATGTGAAGGAAATCGGCTAAGAGCATCAACTACAACATTAGCTTTATCAAGCTAATATTGGATCATGGGTTGGAAATTTTGAATGAATGATGCCCATTTAAGATGGCAATCAAAGATTAAGGGCTGATTTAATAAATGCTTAATAGCCTGTTGATCGGTTTTGATTAAGACCTCAGAGCCCATAAGATAATGTTTCCAAATTCAC
Organism: Ceratopteris richardii; assembly: GCA_020310875.1. Lineage (NCBI taxonomy): Eukaryota > Viridiplantae > Streptophyta > Polypodiopsida > Polypodiales > Pteridaceae > Ceratopteris > Ceratopteris richardii. The sequence continues at coordinate 19,118,123 of CM035430.1, forward strand.
AAAGCATACACAACCGCTAACAATTCTTTATCATATATACTATAATTCTTTTCTGAGGGCTTAAACTTCCTACTCTCAAATGGGGATGATCATTTTGCATTAAAGCTGCACCTATCCCTGAACCACTAGCATCAGTAACAACATGAAAGGGTTGTGAAAAATCAGATAATTGTAAAACAGGTGCATGTGAAAGTGCATGTTTGAGTTTTTCAAAGGATTGTTCTTGGGTAAGCCCCCATGCAAATTTTATTTTCTTTTTCAATAACAAGGTAAGGGCAACGCTAAATAAGAAAAATTTTGAACAAACTTCCTATAGAAACTAGCCAACCCAAGAAAAGAACGAACATCATTGATTGATTGTGGTGTAGGCCATTTGACTATAACTTTAATCTTTTTTGGATCCACATGCACACCTTCACTTGAAATAATATGTCCTAGATATTCTAGCTTATGTTGAAAGAAGTAGCTCTATTCAAGATTAGCGTAAAGAGTGTTTTTTTGTAGTAAATGAAAAATTGTTTTAAGATGCATCTCATGCTCACTAGCATTCTTATTGTAAACAAGTATATCGTCGAAAAATACAAGAAAAAAAGCTTGGTAATCAAGAAAAATGTTGTTCATCATTCGTGCAAATGTAGGAGGGGCATTGGTAAGTCCAAAGGGCATTACCATAAATTCATAATGGCAATGTTACTAAAAACATGAGATCCTCATAATTTATCTAAAAGATCATTGATTCAAAGAATAGGGTATCTGTTCTTTATTAATTGATCTTGTTAAGGGCTCTATAATCAATGCACATTCGATAAGCTTTATTCTTCTTCTCTACTAAGAGAAGTGGTGCTCCAAATGGGGAACAACTAGGCCTTATAAGTCCTTCCTATAGTAGGTCTTTTACTTGGTTTTCTATTTCCTTTTGGTGTAGTGGGCCATGTCTATAAGGTGCTTTATGAGGAGGGGAACTACCAGGGACTAAGTCTATGCTATGGTCAAAGGATCCTCGAGATGTTGGTAGTTTAGAGGGATACTCAGACATAAAACAATCCTTATAAGTAGTCATGAAAGGTTTATGTGCATCTGGAAGTGTATGAGTATAATCATTGATGACATTGACAAAAACAATGCATGAATTGAATCCTTTCCTAAATGCACGTTTTACTTGAGTATGAGTAATCAATGGAAATGGTTGGAAATCATGTCGGGCAGACAAAGTAATGATTTGACCTTTAAATTCAAAGTTATAAGTATGCGTATAGTAGTCAATTTGTGGGTTATAATGATGACAAAAAGGCATACCTAGTATAACATCGTAAGATTGCAAAGGTGCAATTAAAAATGTTTGTGAATGAACATATGGACCTCTGCTAATCATAACATCTTGTACTTCTCATGTAACATTATAACGATTACCTTGAAATGCACCTTTTACTTTATACAAAGAAGGAAACGTTTTTAATTTAAGTTCTTGTACTAATAAATGTGAAATGAAGTCATGTGAACTACCATCGTCATGTAGAATTTTAACGAGTTTGTTGTTTATAGTACCCTTAATGCAATGAAGAGAATGAAGAGAGATATCATTACCCAAGGCACTTAAGTCCTTCTCCAATGATTCCTCTGTCCAAAGAGGAGGAATTTCTTCATTGTGGGCCTCCATGTTATGTAATTGAGCTGCAACTAGTTTCATGTTAAGAGGTCGCAATTGGCACTTTGTTTTTGTATGTCTGGGTTTACCACAATTCCAACAGGTGATTTGTGGTCGCTTCTGTTGGGCATCCATCACTGAAGTTGGTAGGGTAGGTGGTTTGGTAGGTTGGAGAGATGAAGCAACAAGTGTAGTTGAGTAAATGGATTGCTGTGGATGGGGAAAACCAGGGTAAGATGGGGCATTAAAATTATGTTTCATGGGAAGATTTTTTTTACCAAAAAGTCATCGTTGACGTGCTTGTTGTAGACGAAGTGACTTGGTTATGGAGTGGAATTCTTTTTCTGCATCATAGGTGAAAGATATAGCCTCGTTGAGGGTTGTAGGTCGTAAGGTGTGAAACTTATCTTGGATTCCCACCTCCAAACCATCTTCATATTTTTGCTGCAAGCTATCCTCTGATACATCTTCAAGCATTCAAACCAATAGTAAATTTTTCCACAACCACTCCGTGTAGGTAGTAACCATATCATCCTCCTTCCATGTAAGAGTCGTCCACACACATCGAACATGCAAATGGTATTGAGGAGGAAGAAAAGAATCCTTCACTTTCTCTTGGAAAGCCTTCCACATTGTTGGATGCTCAGTATTGTGCCACAGGACATTCCACATACGTTGATCTTTTCCTACTAAATAGTTAGTCGAAAATTTGACTTTTTCACTTTCATCATAGGTTTCATCAGTATAAAAATCATCAAATTGTGAAAGCCATGAAAGGACTTAAGGGCCATCCTTATGGCCATCACACGATAAAAATTGGTAATTCTTGTTGGAGCAGAGAAATCAAAAATAAATGTTTACATGAAGTCCGGAAGTGAAAAGATATGTGGAAGGTTGAAGATTAGTTTCACAGGAAGAGAATAGAATCAGAAACTTTTCTTTTGTATATTATTCTTGTAAATAGTTCAATGTATTTAAAAGGATGACGAGTTAGACTTGTATATATATATCTA
>CM035430.1:19125780-19198280 GCA_020310875.1 Ceratopteris richardii
CTTCCTTTTACATTTTACCTCAAACAAACTCAAAAACTATTTTTACATATCTAGCAAGAGGGTTTTGTTCTCTAAATCCTCATGGACCCTATGAACAACATGGAAGATTTTGGCGAGTCACCTCTTCCCGAGATAACACTCGAGAAATAACTTGAGCTCCTACGGCATGAATAAGGAGGCACTCAAAACGAGATCCGACAACATGATGAGATACTCGAAAACATGCAAACTGATCAAGACAACCTTACGAGGGTGGTGAAAGCTATTGTCTCTGCCCAATCGGATGGGACGCATTTCAAGATCACCGTTCAGAATTGATGGAGAGTGTTAATCTACAAAAGAACAAGTTATCCTTGACTTTATATCACCTCTATATCAAGAACAACTTCAGACTCCACTTAATTTTAAAGAACAATCACCAACTTATCAAGAAATTGATTAACTGTAGAAAAATCAATTCTCACAAAAGTCTGCTGCAGATTAATCACTGATTGACTAATCATTTGTGTAAAGTTTTTGATAAAACTTTGTAGAATGTGTTGCCTTGAGATTGCGCACCTTCTCCAAGTTAAATCTCTTCAAATGATTGAGTATACTGTGAGAAATGACTGAAATACTTTACCTATGTCTGAAACCGCTTCTCTGCAATGGCGACTTTGACACCTGTAACTTCTAAGCTATGGTTCTCCCAAACTATAGCCCGTTTAGTCAAATGCTTTTAGCCATAGATGGCTTACCTCTCAACTTAAATTTTGAGTCCTCATTTGTGTAAAACTTTACACTGTGCACTTAGCACTGTCCATTTCTTTGACCACGAAATCTGCGCCTGTTTCAGAAGACACTCAGAACTTTTCACACAAAAATATTCCTATTCAAAATTCTCTCAGCGTGTTTGCAATTGGACTCTCAAACTTTAGCCATAGATTGATTAACTATGGACTTAGATGTGTACAAAAGGATTTCTCATGAAATTAAGCATAGAAGGAGAATAGGAGAAAAAATCGACGCGCAAATTTCTGCAACATTTTCCTTCTCATAACTTCTCATACATTTGATTGATGATACATACAATGTTCATCTTCTACACATCTATTGTCTTCTCTATCTCATCTATATCTCTCTCTCTTTCTATGAGTACGTATCTATAGATATATATATACGAGTCTAACTCGTCATCCTTTTAAATACATTGAACTATTTACAAGAATAATATACAAAAGAAAAGTTTCTGATTCTATTCTCTTCCTTTGAAACTAATCTTCAACCTCCCACATATCTTTTCACTTCTAGACTTCATGTAATCATTTATTGATGATTGCTCTGCTCCAACAGCTCCCCCTCAACCATCAACTGTGATTACCTACATCTTCTTTATTCCTGCCATATCTTTAAACCTATGCAACTTAGGTCCATCCAAACTTTTTGTCATCATATCTGCAAGTTGATCTTTTGTGGGAGTATGCATTACTTCAATTTCTTTATCAATGACCTTCTCTCTCAAAAAATGATATTGAATTTCAATATGTTTAGTTCTAGCATGAAACATAAGTTTTGCTGCCAAATATAAAGAACTCATATTGTCTCCACAAATGATAGGATTACTCTGAATCACATCAAAACTCTTCATAAGTGTCTTTAGCCAAATTACTTCCTTTGCAGCTTCCACCATGCCTTTGTATTATGCTTCTGTAGATGATAAAGCAACTGTATGTTGCTTCTTAGAACACCATGATATTATTTTGTCTCCCACATAGCACAAATATCCATGTGTTGATCTTCTATCATCCATATTACCTGCCCAATCTGCATCACTATATATTTTGACTCTTGTATCTAAGGTACACCCATAGTACAACCCTTCTTTGAGTGTACCCTTGATGTACCTAAGTACTCTTTGTCCTGCAATCCAATGTTCCTTTCTAGGACAATGCATGAATTGAGATAGAACTCCAACTGCATATGACAAATTTGGTCTTGTTAATGTAGCATAAATCAGGCTACCCACCAAACTCTGATAAAGCTTCATATCTCTGAATTCTTCTCCTCCATATTTAGTCAATCTATGATTAACTTCCATTGGAGTTGGTGCTATCCTACAATCTTCCATTTTAAACTTGGTTAGCAAATTTTTAAGATACCTTTCTTGGGTTACATATACTCCATGTTGAGTATATGAAATCTCCATTCCCAAGAAGAATGACAAATTTCCCAAGTCACTGATTTTGAACTCTTTCTCCATCTGCTTCTTAATCATTTGTATACCTTTATCATCTGTTCCTGTAAGTATTATGTCATCATCATAAATACAAACATAAATGAATCCATCTTCACTTGCTTTGACTAGCAAGCTACTATCTGCCTTAAGAACTTTAAGAACTTTACTTTATCATCTGTTCCTGTAAGTATTATGTCATCAACATAAATACAAACATAAATGAATCCATCTTCACTTGCTTTGAATCCAAGATCCTTTAAGAAATTTACAAGCCTATAATTCCATGCTCTTGGGGCCTGCTTCAAACCATATAAAGCTCTCTTGAGCTTACACACATAATTTGAATACACTTGATCTTTGAGCCCTTCTGGTTGCTCCATGTAAACTTCATCTGAAATGTAACCATTCAAAAAAGCATTTTTAACATCTAATTGAGATAATTTCCAACCTTTGCAAGCAGCAATTGCTATAAGTGTTCTGATAGTTGTCATTTTTGCCACAGGAATATAAGTCTCATCATAGTCCACTCCATATGTCTGTGCATATCCCTTCACAACAAGTCTGGCTTTGTACCTAGACACACTTCCATTTGCAAACCTTTTTGTTTTATAAACCCACTTACATCCAATGATTTTCTGGCTATTAGGTCTAGGAACCAAATCCCATGTCTGGTTTTCCATCAATGCATCATACTCCTCTTGCATAGCTTCTTCCCAATTCTTCTTTCCTTTGGCTTCATCATATGTAGATGGATCTTCATCTGCTTTTATCATGTAAGCATAATCCTTAGTAGTCAAGAATGAAGTATCATAACTATACCTTGTAGGTTGCCATTTGTGCCTTGTAGACCTCCTAAGTTCTCCACTTCTTGAGGTTTCTGGTTCATCACACTCTGGATCAAACCTTGGCACTTCTTCACCTTCAACCTGTATTTCATTTTTCTCTTCTTCATCAAATATCTGAACCTTTGGTTTTCCTTTCTTCTGATTCATAATTTCTTCAATTTCTGCATACACATTAGAAGTACCTGCATACCAAGTACTTTGCTCATCAAATGTAACATCCTTGGACACAAGGAATTGTTTTGTGGATGGACTCCACAACCTATAACCCATCTGCTTGTCATCATAACCAATGAATACATACTTCTCTGCTTTAGGCTCCAACTTATGCCTCAATTGAGATGGCACATATGCATATGCCAAGCATCCAAATATTTTACAATGATCAAAGGTAGGTCTCTTACCCCACCAAGCTTCATATGGTGTCATACCCTGCAAAGCTTTACAAGGCAATCTATTAACCAAATATGTGGTTGTGTTTACAGCCTCAGCCCACAAATAATTTGGGCAATTTTTCTCCTTCATCATGGATCTTGCAAACTCAACAAGAGTCCTATTCCTCCTTTCTGCTACACCATTTTGTTGAGGAGAGTACCTGCAAGTAACCTCCCTTTTTATACCTGCATTCCATAAGTAATCACTGAACTCATTTGAGAAATACTCTCCCCCTCCATCTGACCTTAGTCTCTTCAACTTATGGCCTGTAATTCTTTCTGCATATGCATGATAGTGTTTAAATGTATTAAACACTTCTGATTTATCTTTAATCACATAGATTGTGATCCACCTGGTAGCATCATCAACATATATGACATAATATCTTGAACCATTTATACTAAAGTCCTTTGAAGGATCCCACACATCTGTATGTACCAATTCAAGTCTTTCTGAATACATAAAACCATGCTTATTGTATGATTGCTTATGAGCCTTACCTAACTGACATGCTTCACATTTGTATGTCATGTGTTGACCTGCAATGTTAGGCAATCCAAGTACTGAACCATTATTTATCATTTCTTTGATACCCCTCTCATTGAAGTGTCCAAGTTTTTTATGCCAAAGATCCAATTCAGATACCTTCTACTCTCCATATGTAAACATAGCATGTACAATATTCCCTTGTACCTTTAATGTGAAGAGTCTTCCTTCCTTTTTCCCTGTAACAATCTGTTTATACCCTTGATTAGGGTCTTCAACATAAACTCCATCATTAGTAAACCTTACCTCATATCCTTTCTCCACAATTTGACCTACACTGATCAAATTCTTTGGAATTGTAGGAACATAAAGAACCTTGCTCAAAAGAGTGCTCCCATCTTTGGCTTTGACTGAACCAATTGACTTTACCTTATGCTTTGTATTATCACCTGTTTGAACTGTATGATTAATTGCATTATGATCTAGATCAGTCATCAAAGCAATGTTTCCACTCAGATGATTGCTACAACCTGAGTCAATATAAAATACTCTCATATCTTCATGTGAGGCTTCACATGTTGCATTCATAATGAGAGTCGAATCTTCTTTCTAATCTGATGCGTTATAGGATTGATTTTGGAAGCTTCTTCCTCCACCTCTTCCAAAGGAATTCCTACCACCTCTACCTCTGAAGTTTCCTCTCTGAAATCTACCACCTCTTGCTCTTTGATTAAAGTTCTGATTAAAATTACCATTGCTTTGATTATTATGCCAACAATCATGAGATAGATGATTGGTCTTACCACATATCCAACAAGCTCTGACATTATCTTTGTTATTTCTACCTCTTCCTCTACTTCTGCCATTTCCTCTTCCTCTTAGGAAATTTGCTTGGCTTGAAGTACCTTCTTCTTCACCTGATTGTTGCTTTCCTTTCTTAGCTTTCTTCTTGCCTTTAGAGTACATTGCATGACCTGCACTCTTGTCAACATCTCCTTTGATATCATTCTCAAAAGTTAGCATATGTCCTAACAATTGATTCAAATCAGGAGTGAAATGGTCTAATGAAAGTTCTGTAGACAAAATAAAAGGCTTCCACTTCTCATCTCCTCTTAGCCCTGTGAGAATTTGTCTCACAAATTTGTCTTCTTCAATATGCCCATCCACTGCACCTAAAGAATCTGCAATGTCCTTCATCTTTGTCACATAATCAGATATTGATTGTGAAGCCTTCTTCTTGAAAGTAGTAAACTCTGCCCATAATGAAGCCTTCCTTGATTTAGTTGTGTTCTGAAAATGCTCTTCCAAAGCACTCCAAATATCACTTGCACTTTCAAGACCTCTAATGTGAGGTAGCAAGTAGTCATTAACTGCCATATAGATAATGCTCCTAGCTTGAGCATCTCTCTTCATCCAATTCTTCAAATCTGACAATTCCTCCCTAGTTGGAACACTAGGATCTCTGAATTGAGGCTTTTCTTCTTCTCCTATAATGTAAGCTATCAAGTCTTTGCTCATAAGATGAGCTTCCATCCTCATTGACCATGCAGGATAGTTCTCTCTATCCAATTTCTCAATTTGGAGACTATCTCCCATCCTTTCTTCACCTGTACTATCAAATATTTAATCCTTATGAGAAATAAATGTACCTTGGCTTCGAATATTACTCCTTCTGATCCTTTTGACAACTTCAATGTGTCTTCCTTCAAGCTTTCTTCACAATTTATCCTTTTGATCCTTCGAGATGTAAAGATTGTATGTCTGCAGCAGTCGGAGTCTCCCTTTCCTCAATTTTGATACAACCTGCTCTGATACCACTCATGGAGAGTGTTAATCTCCAAAAGAACAAGTTATCCTTGAATTTAGATCACCTCTATATCAAGAACAACTTCAGACTCCACTTAATTTTAAAGATCAATCACCAACTTATCAAGAAATTGATTAACTGTAGAAAAATCAATTATGAGAAAAGTTTGCTGCAGATTAATCACTGATTGACTAATCATTTGTGTAAAGTTTTTTATAAAACTTTGTAGAATGTGTCGCCTTGAGATTGTGCACCTTCTCCAAGTTAAATCTCTTCAAATGATTGAGTATACAGTGAGAAATGATTGAAATACTTTACCTATGTCTGAAATCGCTTCTTTGCAATGGCGACTTTGACACCTATAACGTCTAAGCTATGGTTCTCCCAAACTATAGCCCGTTTAGTCAAATGCTTTTAGCCATAGATGGCTTACCTCTCAACTTAAATTTTGAGTCCTCATTTGTGTAAAACTTTACACTGTGCACTGAGCACTGTCCATTACTTTGACCATGAAATCTGCGCCTGTTTCAGAAGACACTCAGAACTTTTCACACACAAATGTTCCTATTCGAAATTCTCTCAGCCTCTTTGCAATTGGACTCTCAAACTTTAGCTATCTACCTACCTACCTACCTATCTATCTATCTATCTATCTATCTATCTATCTATCTATCTATCTATCTATCTATCTATCTATCTATCTATCTATCTATCTATCTATCTATCTATCTCTATAACTATCTATAGATCTAACAACATACCTATCTATCTATCTATCAATCTATCTATCTATCTATCTATCTATCTATCTATCTATCTATCTATCTATCTATCTATCTATCTATCTATCTATCTATCTATCTATCTATCTATCTATCTATCTATCTATCTATCTATCTATCTATCTATCTATCTATCTATTTATCTATTTATCTCTCTGTTTGTGTATCTCTCTATCAGTTTATCTATCTATATATCTATCTATCTAACTTTCTATCTATCTATCTATCTATCTATCTATCTATCTATCTATCTATCTATCTATCTATATATTTATCTATCTATCTATCTATCTATCTATCTATCTATCTATCTATCTATCTATCTATCTATCTATCTATCTATCTATCTATCTATCTATCTATCTATCTATCTATCTATCTATCTATCTATCTATCTATCTTTCTATCTATCTATCTATCTATCTATCTATCCATCTATCCATCTATCCATCGATCCATCTATCCATCTATCCATCTATCCATCTATCATTCTATCTCTCTATCTCTCTATCTCTCTATCTATCTATCTATCTATCTATCTATCTATCTATCTATCTATCTATCTATCTATCTATCTATCTATCTATCTATCTTTGTATCTATCTATCTATCTATCTATCGATCTATCTATCTATCTATCTATCTATCTATCTATCTATCTATCTATCTATCTATCTATCTATCTATCTATCTATCTATCTATCTATCTATCTATCTATCTATCTATCTATCTATCTATCTATCTATCTATCTATTGATCAATGCATCCATCAATCCATCAATCCATCCATCTATCCATCCAACTATCTATCTATCTATCTATCTATCTATCTATCTATCTATCTATCTATCTATCTATCTATCTATCTATCTATCTATCTATCTATCTATCTATCTATCTATCTATCTATCTATCTATCTGTAATAGGCCTCTTTTCTAGTGAGATAATTCATTTTGAAATTTTCGTATTTCATTGTGGGGATAATGCTTAGAATGAGTAATATTTTATGCATGTAGGAAAAATTTTGGCTTTACAAGTTTCATATTCTCTCTATAGACCTTATTGGCATCATTTTTGCTAGTGGAATTTTGAAGTTGAAGATGAAAGAATTAAGTAAAACTCTGTATCAGAGAAAGGTAGAGTAAGTATAAGAGAGTAAAAGTGCCTGTGTGAAATTTTTGTGAATCATGTGTTACATACCTTGTTCACAGTCCTATATTTAGTTCGTTGTAAGAAAATGCCTTGATTTCTCTCTTTCTCTAGAATTTTGAAACTTGTAGGGCTCAAAAGTGGTATTTGGAGGTGGTTTTGGACCTCAGACATCTCTAACACTATTGTATAGATCATAAAATTGAATAGAAGTGTCTCTCACAAGCTTGAGCTAATTCCTCACCATTTTTTAGCTATAGGGATTTGAAAAGTGCCATTTTCCAACACTTAAAAAAAAACCGAGGGCTTATTTAATTCTACTTGAATTTGTGATTCTGATGCTCACGTGTCACCATGTCTAATTATGGATATTTTTGGATATGTTTTTTTGGTGTTTTTCTCCTATTTTTGACAGGTACACTAAAGAAAGAAAGCACACTAGGATCGCATGGCTTTTTGCGAAAGTTTTGGAGAAACTCAACTTCTTCTAAATTTGGTGGATCGCACACTTCTTTGGGGAGGGGAGTGATCAACCTCTCATATAGGGAGACCGGCGTATCAACACAGGGGATGCATAGAAATTTGAGAATTACCTTGTGATTAAGATTGAGAGTGAGAGTGAGACTGAGAGTGTGATTGAGAGTGCGAGTGTGAATGCGATTGTGATAGCTCGGGGTTGGTCGGGAGGTAGAGGCTTTGTCTAGAAGCTATTGTCCAAAGCTATTGTTACCATTTATTCACATTTATAATATCAGAATTCTTCCTTCTCTGTGTCATATTTGTTTCTACTCTTTTCCATCAGATTTTCTCTTACCTTGTGCAATCTGTGCGTTCTTCTCTCCTTTGTGAGTGAGCGAAAGATTGTGATTGGGGATAGATTGTGATTGTCTAACACAAAAGATTCATGAACAAGAGGAGCTCATTCAAAAGGTTCTTGGAGAATTGTGCAAAGAACGAGGCAGAAAGCAATGAGAAGGAGCAACAAATTTGTTTGTGGAGCTGAACGATGAAGTAGATGAAGGTGCAGGAACATCTAGTGTAGCTCGTGGAAAACAAAACCGCAATTATAAAGATGTGGAACCAAGTGAGTTTTCCCTTAACCAAGTCTTCAATAAGGCAAAGTTGAATGATTTTGATGGTGAGAAGAAGAGTGGTGAAGATCTTCAGGCATGGATTGAAGAACTAGAGGATTTCTTTGATCTTCGACAATTTACTGAAGAGTCCAAGGCATTTTGGTCGAGTTCTATGGAAGGAATTTAGAGAACAAGCTAAAAAACACTATTGTTCTCCACATTACCATATGGAGAAGAAGATGGAGTTCTACAATTTTTGACAACACAAAAGTGATAAGCATAGCTTATCTGTTGATGATTACAAAGAGAATTTCCTACGTCTTCATAAATATGCATTAGAGGTTAGTGGTAACGCTCTAAACAGTAAATTTATTGAAGGGTTTTGTGAGGAGCTTTGCTATCAAGTCAAGGGATCTGGATGCATTGATTTTCTTGATGTTGTTACGATGGCCGAGAACTTTGAGAAGATGGAGAAGTTCAATTTGCAGAAGGCAAATAGAAGTAGATTCATTGCAATAGGACATAGGCCACAAAGACCTATTGCAATGAACATGAACAATTCAAAGAAGACTCCATCTTCTAATAACCAAGGTAAGAATCCTTCTCAGGTGGCAAAACAAAGGAAGCGTCAACCAATCAAGTGGCAACAAGACCCTAATTTTATTGAGAGGGCAAAAAGACTTGGTCTGTGTTTTCATTGTGGGGAGCAAGGGCATCAGACATATGAGTGCCCGAATAAGGCAGTCTTTCGACCAACACAATCAAAAGTGATAAACATCATCGAGGAGGGTACAATTATTAAGGAAGCAGATGATGGAGGTAAGTGTAGTGACTGTAGTTTACATTGCATGGTGGTTAGTTCTTTCCCAAAGGCTTCTGTAATCACAATTGCAAGTATGATTTCTATGCATAAAATCATATTTTTGAACGATTGAGGTAGTACCCATTGCTTTCTATCTTTCAAATTGGTACAGAATCTAGGGATAGACCTAAATATGCACATAAGTAAAATTGTAGAGATGGCCAGTTGACGATTACACTACACAAAAGGATATATTGAAAACCTTGAATTTAGTCTTTCTGATAGGTGCTTTTCTAGAAGTTTCCATGTAATTGAGATGAAACAGAGTGATGCAATCATAGGCATGGATTAGTTTGTTAAAAATTCTACGATGATTAATTGTGAACAAAGAACAATCACTTTAAAGCTAGATGATGAATCTATTCATATTCTAGGTGATGCCTAAAGCCCTAAACCTATCCTTATTTCTGTTATGCAGATAATTAAAGGTATACATGATGGTTGTAGAACATTTATAGTATATGTAAACAACGTGCATGAAGAAGATAATGAGGAGAGTGTTCCGAATTATGTAGAAAATATTTTCAAAGGATACGCAGATGTATTTTCAGAACAGTTGCCTAGTATACCTCCACCTAGGTAGATTGACCATGCCATTGAACTATATCCAGGGAATGAACCATATTCTAGAGCTTAAGATTCAATTAGATTCAATTAGATGATCTATATGAAGAAAGGCTTGATAAGACCGAGTGTCTCACCTTGGGGTGCACCTATTTTATTTCAGAAGAAGAAAGATGGCTCTTAGAGGTTATGCATTGACTATAGGTGGTTGAATAAAAGAACAATTAATCATAAGTATCCACTCCCTCACATAGATGAATTATTAGGTCAATTGAGTGGAGCGACTGTATTCACTAAGATTGACTTAAGATCTGGATATCACCAAATCAGGATCAAAACAGAGGATATTCTTAAGACAACTTTTCAAACAAGATATAGTCATATGAGTTTATTGTTCTACCTTTTGGATTAACAAATGCTACTATCACATTTATGTGCTTGATGAATAATATTTTTCACGATTACCTAGATGAATTCATCTTAGTATTTCTTGATGATATATTTGTATACTCCAAAGATGATTCTAAGCATGTGGTACATCTCAAGAAGACTTTGCAAACTCTTAGAGAATACAAATTGTATGGGAAAAAGAGTAAGTGTTTCTTTGCTAAGGATAAACTTGTGTATCTAGGAAGAGTAATATCCAAAGAAGGAATCCTTATAGATGAAGATAAAGTGAAAAAAAACAATTGATTGGTCGATTCCTAAGATTGTAAGGGATGTTAGAAGTTTTCTTGGGTTGGCACAATAAAAAATAGTCAAAGGCCCCTCTAATTATCCTCCTCTCACACTTGCACAAAGCGAATTATGAACATAGATAATTACTATATGCACTGTGCTTAATCAAAATAGCTTCACTCAAGACCAAGATTGATGGATTCCATTTGGAAACATATCACCAAAGCTTCAAAAGTGCTGCAACATAGTACTACGGTCCACAAAAGACATCTTGCCAACCATAGAGCACAAAGGGGAAAATTCTGTCAACATTATTCATACAAATTGCAAAAGTGAACCAAAATATTTGCAAAATATAGATAGAACATATGCTAAAGAAAAGCTTATCATTGTCGCTCCTCCAAAATGTTCAGCCATGTCTTATGCGCAATAGGTGACTAATCTACTAAGATCGCCTCATGTCATGAACACATGACCTGAAATGGATCTTCTATCTTCCTTTGAACCAACCCAATCAGCATCATTGAAGCCCTTTACCTGCAATTTTTCATCATATCTATAAAATAAGTCATGATTGACTGTCTGCTTCACATATTTTAGCACTTGTTGGAGTTTGCATAAATTGAGAACGATGTAACACAAATCTCATCTTGTGATCATAGCATAGATCAATGAACCTATAATAGTCCTATATGTAGTTACATCATGTAACTTCTCTCCATTAGTTGAGCATAGATTCAAATTTGTGTTGATAGGTTGAGTGAGTGGTTTGCATTCACTCATTCCAAATCTAAAAACGACATCTAGCAGGTTTTTTCTTGGCATCAAGTAGATGCCATCTTTCCCATAAACTACTTCAATGCCTAAAAAGTATTTCAACTCACCAGGATCTAAAATTATAAACTCCTTATCGAGTTTTCTTTTTATCTCTTATGTTCCTACAACATTACTTACCCTTATGATGAGATCATCAACATATATGCAAATGTATACCTACTTGCCTTCTTCTTTCTTCATGTAGAGAGAGGGATCTGCACTTTTCGGACTATACCTACACCTTATGAGGTACTCAACCAATCTTTGGTTCCAAGCACGTGATGCTTGCTTCAGCCCATACAAAGCTTTCTTCAATCTACAAACAAAATCTCGATGCTTTTTATCTTCAAATCCAATCGGTTGACTCATGTAAACCTCTTCTTGAAGTTCACCATTGTAGCGTTCCTCCAATGACTCAGAAAGAAAATAATTATATTAGATCATATATTTGTTACTCATAAAATTGAACAAAATAATAAAGAAAACAAATACTTATGAAATAAAACTTATCTTATGAATCTCAAATTTTTCATATACAAGTAATAGCCTTCGGATGAAGCCTCAATCTTCTCGATACAATAGCTTTGGAAAATAGCTTCTTGATGAAGTCTCGACCTCTCGACCACCCGCGAGCTATCACAATCTCATTCACACTCACACTCTCAATCACACTCTCACT
Organism: Ceratopteris richardii; assembly: GCA_020310875.1. Taxonomy (NCBI): domain Eukaryota; kingdom Viridiplantae; phylum Streptophyta; class Polypodiopsida; order Polypodiales; family Pteridaceae; genus Ceratopteris; species Ceratopteris richardii. The sequence continues at coordinate 19,138,171 of CM035430.1, forward strand.
CACAATCTCAATCTCAATCTCAATCTCATGGTTACAAAGTAGTAATCATAATTTCAATCACACTCTCACTCTCAATCTCATTCTCATAGCTCATTCATCTACATATCCTTGAATATCTTTGGTTTCATCATCAAGCCCCAATCTTTCATGTCGAATCACTTGTAAATCTTCATACAATCGTTGGATGCAGGAGCCTCAATAAAATCTTCAAATCTGATGCTCATAGATTAAGAAAAATCATCATCTCATAGTTGTAGGCTAGCATGTATGTTGAATGAAATCATCATATGGAAGGTTGGTCGGAGCAATCCGAACATCAATCATCCGTCATAATCTTCAAAAGAAATACTTGTCATTGGCACAATTGGTTATCAATGGAATCTCTATCAGAGTCATCTATCATGTCATAGTGGAATTTCATGAGCTAATAGAACGACCGGGTTTGTTGTCAAGTGTGGCATGGACTTTACAATTCAGACTACTGTGAATGGAAGTGCAATTCAAAGGTACTTTTGGTAAAGTGATGTATGTTGTAGGTACTATCTCGTAGGAAGAATTAGACACTATGAAAGCCCCACGTTGTGAAGTTGAATGCGTGTGCTTGGATTCTAATACCATCATTAATATACGTTGTCTGTTCTTTGCATAATGATCCAGATGATAATGAAATACTCAATAAAAGCATGGATAGTGCGCATGTATAACAAAGAACACTGATAACCAATCTTTCCATGTTGACGATGTTTTTATGAGATCAGCAAGAAAATATAGCAGAGACTATCCACCTGTTTGTCCGAAATCTTTCATGTTGTTCTCTTCCATGGAAAATCTACTAATGCACAAGATTTCTTCATCTATATGGTGTGAGCAACTAAAAGTTTCAGAATCCGATAGGCTAAGGATGGAAGGCACACGAAAGGAGGTAGAAGGTTGACCCTACACATGAGGGATCTAGATGAACAACACCTTCAATCCTACATCTGAGAGAACTACGATGCCTGCACCTTCTATCTTGTTTGTCCTCATGCTACTCCTCCTTAAGTCCCTTCAGTCCCGACTCTCGCCATGTGCCTTAAAACATTCACTAACCAAGTTTAATACAATCTGTCAAAACATTTCCCCATGCAAGTAGTTCTGTTTGAGCGTCTTGCATTATCTCTGCTTATGCTCCTCAAGGTTCACCACAATCTTGGACATTTCTCACAACGAACTCCTAACAAGTTGTGCAGCAAATGATGACATACGTCCACCATATCTGTCTGGATCTAAGAACACTGTGTGATGAACTTCATGACCATAGGGAAACAAGGAATTAGTCTCTTCTTGTAGCCTCCATCGTCCTTCTCTGCAACACGATAGTCCCCTGCATGTGTGTTGATTCCATTGAGAGAGGAATACTTTAAACCCTATGGCTGCATGTGAAGCTCAAGGCCATTGCAAAGAAGATGGGGATAGACATCATCAAGACGAGGTAGGGAGATCTTTCCCACGAGGAGTAGCTCCTTGAATGGTCCTATCTCCACCCACGGAGAGGGGAAATCCGTACAAATGGGCTCCCGTCCCACAAGCATGCAGACGGGCAATAATTCCATCATTTTGCTAGTCTTACGACTCCATGGAGATCATCCATAGAATGCTGTTTTCAAGCACCCCCATCCAGAAGCACAGAAATGTTTCTCACCCATCATGAATCACTGCAATCGTCAACAAAGCTTTCACCATTTATGTCATCATCCGAATCCTTCCATGTGCCGGTAATTCAGCGGAATACCAACATAATCGAACAAGAAGCTAAAGATGTGCTTAGCTTCTAGATGATGGGAGAAGAATTCCATGATTCTCCAGTCCTCCCGGAGTTGTATGCACTTGACGGTCGGAACTTGTAAAGATCCATAGCTGCACAAATTATAGAGAAGATTCTTCAAAGACTTGTAGATGAAGAGCATTTCGTGTAAAGCTCTGATGATCTCGTGCTACGACTACTGCATCTTCCCCTTCCTTTAATTCTTCCATGTCTTCAATGGTAACTGGTGTGCTCTCAAATCGCATCTAGATCCCCTCGTTTTCAATTGGCTCTCTTAAACTTTATAGAAAAGGAAAACACGCACATCAAAAGAAAAGAAAACACTATAAAAATAGCGAAAAGAAAGCAAAAAGTAATAATACATTGCGTTTTTTAGCCGATAAAAGGAGAGCCAATGGAAAACGAGGGGATCTGGATGTGTTTTGAGAGCACGCCAGTTACCATGGAAGACTTGGAAGGATTAAAAGAAGGGAAGATGCAGTAGTCGTAGCACGGGATCTTCAGAGCTTTACATGAAACGCTCTTCAGCTATAAGTACTTGAAGAATCTTCTCTATAATTTGTGCAGCTATGGATCTATACAAGTTCCGATTGTCAAGTGCATACAACTCCAGGAGGACTGGAGAATCATGGACTTCTTCTCCCATCATCCAGAAGCTCTACACATGTTTAGCTTCTTGTTCGATTATGTTGGTATTCCCCTGATTACTGACACATGGAAGGATTCGGGCCATGACATAAATGGTGAAAGCTTCATTGACGATTGTAGTGATTCATGATGGGTGAAAAACATTTTTGTGCTCGTGGATGGGGGTGCTTGTACTACAAAGTGTGGATGGAGGTGGTTCTTTCATTGAAAACAGCATTCTATGGATGATCTCCATGGAGTCGCAAGACTAGCAAAATGATGGAATTATTGCCCATCTACATGGTTGTGGGATGGGAGCCCATCTATACGGATTTCCCCTCTCCGTGGGTGGAGATAGGACCAGTCAAGGAGCTAATCCTTGTTGGACACATCTCCCTACCTCATCTTGATGATGTCTATCCCCATCTTCTTCTCAATGGCCTTGAGCTTCACATGCAGCCACATGATTTAAAGTATTCCTCTCTCAATGGAATCAACGCACATGCAGGGGACTATCGTGTTGCAAAGAAGGACGATGGAGGCTGCAAGAAGAGAGTGATTCCTTGTTTTCCTATGGTCATGAAGTTCATCGCACACTGTTCTTAGATCCACACAGATATGGTGGACGTATGTCATCGTTTGCTGCACAACTTGTTAGGAGCTGGTTGTGACAAATGTCCAAGCTTGTGGTGAACCTTGAGGAGCATAAGCAGAGATAATAAAAGACGCTTAAAACAGAACTACTTGCATGGGGAAATGTTTTGACAGATTGTATTAAGCTTGGTTAGTGAATGTTTTAAGGCACATGGTGGGAGTCGGGACTGAAGGGACTTAAGGAGGAGTAGCATGAGGAGAAACAAGATAGAAGGCGCGGGCATCGTAGTTCTCTCAGATGCAGGATTGAAGGTCTTGTTCATCTAGATCCCTCAAGTGCAGGGTCAACCTTCTACCTCCTTAGCCTATCAGATTCTGAAACTTTTAGTTGCTCACACCATATAGATGAAGAAATCTTGTGCATTAGTAGATTTTCCATGGAAGAGAACAACATGAAAGATTTCGGACAAACAGGTGGATAGTCTCTGCTATATTTTCTTGCTGATCTCATAAAAACATCGTCAACATGGAAAGATTGGTTATCAGTGTTCTTTGTTATACATGCACAAGATCCATGCTTTTATTGAGTATTTCATTATCATCTCGATCATTATGCAAAGAACAGGCAACGTATGTTAATCATGGTATTAGAATCCAAGCACACACATTCAACTTCACAACGTGGTGCTTTCAAAGTGTCTAATTCTTCCTAGGAGATAGTACCTACAGCATACATCACTTTACCAAAAGTACCTTTGAATTGTGCTTCGATTCACAGTAGTCTGAATTGTAAAGTCCATGCTACACTTAACAACGAACCTGATCGTTCTATTAGCTCATGAGATCCCACTCTAACATGATAGATGACTCTGAGAGAGATTCCATTGATAACCAACTGTGCCAACGACAAGTATTTCTTTTGAAGATTATGATGGATGATTGATGTTCGGATTGCTCTGACCAACCTTCCATACGATGATTTCATTCAACATACATGCTAACCTACGACTGTGAGAGGATGATTTTTCTTAACCTATGAGCATCAGATTTGAAGATTTTATTGAGGCTCCCACATCCAACAATTGTATGAAGATTTCCAAGTGATTCGACATGAAAAATGGAGGCTTGACGATGAAAACAAAGATATTAAAGGATATGTAGATGAATGAGCTATGAGAATGAGATTGAGAATGAGAGTGTGATTAAAATTATGATTACTACTTGGTAACCATGAGTTTGAGATTGAGATTGAGATGGTGAGTGAGATTGGGATTGAGAGTGCGAGTGTGAATGATATTGTGATAGCTCGGGGGTGGTCGGGAGGTCGAGACTTCATGAGAAGCTATTTTCCAAAGCTATTGTATTGAGAAGGTTGAGGCTTCGTCGGAAGGCTATAACTTGTATATGAAAAATGTGAGATTCATAAGATAAGTTTTATTTCATGAGTATTTGTTCTCTTTATTATTTTGTTCAATTTTATGAGTAACAAATATATGATCTAATAAAATTCTTTTCTATCAGAGTCATATGAGGAACGCTACAAGCATTGAGAAAAGCATTATTTATGTTAAGTTGGTACAATGACCATCTCCTTGCTGCACTCACTGCAATCAAGGTTCTAATTGTTCCCATCTTTGCAATGGGGTTGAAAGTATCTTCATAGTCAATGCCATAAGTTTCCTTCAATCCTTCTGCTACTAGTGTAGCTTTATGCTTAGCTAGAGAACCATCAACATTTCTCTTATTTTAAACACCCATTTACTTGGAAAAATCTTCATACCTTCAGCCTTTGGAAGTAGCTCCCATGTGTGATTGTCCTTGAGAGCTTTTATCTCTTCTTGCATAGGTTGTTACTATTCTTTTTGTGTGCATGCTTCTTCATATGCATCCGGATCTTTGTCTTTGACCACTTGTGTCATATATGCAAAATGCTTCGCAAAAAAATTACTATAGCTTAGCCTTTGAATTGGATACCTTACTCTTGAAGAACTCCTTTCATTTCCTTTTGAATATTGCTTCTTCAACCAACTTTATCTTTGGTGTAATCACTTCTTCATACTCTTCTTCACTTGCATTTGAATCACTATTTTGGGTAGCACTTTTAGCTTCAAATCTTCCATAATCTGATGTTAGTGATGAGGGGAATGACTCCTTACTCTCCCCTTCCATGTTGAGCGTTTTCCAAGTGATATAGAGGCTTCTGGACCTGACATTTGAGTGCTTGTTTATTGAAATTCTTCTTCGACATCACCTCCATCATCTTCGCAATCTTCTTCAAGAATCTTCTCTGTCCCTTTGTCTCCAAAACATGGTCTTAGCTCATCCAATACCACATCTCATGAGACTTATAGCTCCTTTGTCACCAGATTGTAGCACTTGTATCCTTTTTTCTCCAATGAATATCCAATGAAAATACAATTTTTTCTTACTTTGCCTCCATCTTTATCCTTAGTTGTTTAGGGATGTGAACATAATAGATACATCCAAAAACTTTGAGATGTGTAAGGTCAAGTTTTTACCGAAATAAACCTCCTAGGGAGTTAAATTATGCACTCCAGCCATTGTGCAGTTGTTCATCAAATAAACAACCATACTAGGTCCTTTAGCCCAATAATTTAGTGGCACCTTCATCTTGTTGAGCATGCATCTTGCAACTTCTGTGATATGTCTATTTTTCCTTTCACCTATTCCATTTTTTTGAGGCATGTACCTACATGTAAATTGTCGCTTGATACCAGTTTGCTGAAGAAAATTTGAATTTTTTTTGGAGAAATATTCTCCTCCTCCATCACACTTCAAGGTCTTTATGTAGCATTCTGTTTCCTTTCCTACCTATGCTTTAAATCTCTTGAACATCGAGAACACATCTGATTTTTGTTTTATGGAGAACATCCATACTTTTTTTGAATGATTATCAATAAAAGTTATAAAATATCTATTGCCAGCCATCGATAGTGGTTATGATGGTCCCCATACATCCATGTGTTTCAAGTTGAGGACATTCCTTGCCACATAGTTCGTCTTCTTGAATGGTTGTCAAGTTTGTTTTCCTAGTTGGCATGCTTCACAAAACTCATGTAGTCCAACATCATTGAAGCTTGGAAGACCTCTTACCATTTCATGGTTGCTCATGTCCTTGAGCTTGAGAATGTTGATATGTCCAAACCTTTTGTGCCACAAATCCTTTTCAACAAGCCTCTTGTTTCCAAATAGAATATAAATCACCTTTCCATGTGGTTGTTGAATGTCCAAAGTGAATATCCTACCTTCTTTCCTTCCTTGAGCAACAACCTTAAATCATTCTTTTGGATTCTTTATAAAGCAACCTTTTTCATTGAAGATAACATGATATCCTTTCTCTACCATTTGTCCTACTGAAATCAAAATCTTTGCAATAGTAGGAACATGAAGAACATCAGTCAAATCTAGCGAGCATGGTTTAGGGGATGTGACTTGTACCCTTGGGCAGATGGCTAGGGTTCAAGTCTTGCCCGGGGCTAGACGCTTCAGAGTTCCCCGAGATGGGTGCCTCTACCTTACGAGGTCGGGTGTGTGTGTCTTTCGGATTCATTGTACTCTGAGAAAAAAAAAACATCAATGAATACCTTCTTTTCCGCAAGCTCTATATCTCCAACATGCTCAATTGTGTGTTGAGTTTCTGTTCCTTCCTCGAGCTCCACCTGCATATAACATTTCACTATGGCTATCCATACCTTTGTTTCCTTGTCCTTATTGAACAACCTCTTCAGCACAAGATTTGGTATAATCTCGGCGAATGTTGGTAAAGGATCTCTATAAAGAATGTTTGTGATCAAGGGCTTCCAGTTTTCTTCACTCCTCAAGCCATTGAGGGCTATTTGGATGATGTCTTCCTCTTCTATCTTGCATCCATTTGATGCTAGCTGACCTTGAAGCTCCTTGATCTTTAGTGTATACTCATTAATGATTTCACTTCAGCTTCTCTTCATGTTGTTGAGCTCGTTCTTGAGTTGCATCTTCCGAGACCTTGTTGAGGTAGCATATACCTTCTCTAGTGCTTCCCAAACTTCCTTGGCTGTCTCTAGGCTTTGCACATGACCAATCATAGTGTTAGAAATAACTTGTGAAATGAGGAACATCACCCTTTGATTCCTCTCTTCCCAATCAACAAATTGTCTCATTTGTGTTGGATTAATGTTGGGATCTTGAAGGTCCACTGGTTGTGGATCATCTTCCAAAAATAGAATCCATAAACCTTTACCTTTAAGGTAATTTGTCATTCTATAGCTCCAAGACTAAAAATGATCTTTATCTAACTTCTCAACTTCTTGTCCTAATCAGCCATTGAGGACTTCCAAGTATGAAGTGTACCTCAGTTATGTTTTGGCACATTGTCTTGAGTTTATGAAGCTCCCCCTTGACTTGTGGTTTCTCCTTTGCTTTAGTTTAGTTCCAATGCTTGTCTTCTTCAAAATAAATGCTTTGATGCCAATTGTTGGATAATTCCTCTCCTATTCGCAGTGGAAAGTGTAAAAGACCTTCTCACGATCAAGACTTCTACATACAAGTGAACCTTAAAATGAAAATTGGTATCAACTGAAGAATGCAATGAACTTGAACATTTGGTCACTAAATCTAAACACAAATATCTTTCAGATGAGCTATTAAACATGCAATTTGGGGTGGATTTGTTTTGGCATCTCTTTGCCTCAAAATAGGTTGCATGTTCACTCCGTTAAGCTAAAAACTAGACTTTACTAAAAACTTAATAACTCATAGAGCATACAGAATTTGAAATAAAATTTCTTGAAAATGGAAATAATCAAGATAATCTTTTGAAAGAATATTTAAACTCTAAAAAAAGATACATATATTGAGAGATATGGCTCTCACAATTAGACTACCTAAAAATTGGAATGCAGCTAGACATAGTCTATGAGATTGAAGAAAATGAAATGACTAAAACCAAATGAACTACCTACAAGGGGACCTCAATGCCTTCTTCCTATGTTCTTGAGTGTCCTCCCTTGCCTCTTTTGTAGCCAAATGACCACGGTCTCTCATGCCGAGTTTGAGAGGTCTTCTCCATAAATCCACTATTTTGAGTAGCCACTCTTCTCTTCGAGTTCAAGTTTTTGGATTTGATTCTCTTTTGATTGATTGTTGGCCTCCGCTACTTGTTGAAGTAAATGCTTTCATTTTTCATTTTTTATTTTCCATCTATTTGAAGAAATACTTTTTAGAAAATATATATGATCTTGCTTCTTTATTTTTAATAAAACTTGTAGTGGAATTTGCATTGCTTGTACTCGTAAACCAAATCCTGTATATATGAGTGGCACAAAAGGAAAACATTTTGTGTGCAATTATTGTGATGGTGCATTTGAAAGCTAAAAAGAGCTCAAATCAAAATTTCAAGACCACAAAGAGAAAATCTTATGAAGTCGTTCAATTTTGAGAATGTGACTAAAGGGATGGGAACGAAGCCCTAAAGAGAGAAGAATACTTTTATACCACTTATGATATTTCGGAGTTTGTAGAAACATACAAATATTATGAAAAAAAATAGACACTTGAAGAAAAAAATAATTTTGAATGTATTAGGAAGTGATTGTATAAAGATAAGTGATCCCTTAGGGCTATAGGAATATATAAAAGTTAGGGCCAAAGACCTCCTAGTGAGGGAGAAATTCTCCCTAGACATCATAAGTGTGTTTACACATATCTTCACCAAAATATATAAACAAAGGTAATTCTCTTTTTCAATTGGATCTTAGACTTCATCATCTCGATCATTACAAGATTTCATTTCCTCCTTCAAATTATGTTCCTAATCAATTGCATATAAATCTGTATCTTCTTGTTTCTTATGAAACCAAAATTCCTCAATGATAATATTGAAATCATCTTAATATTTTGCTTACATTTCCTCTTTTGCTATATCTAAGTCATGGATTTACTTATGAAGAGGTCGTTCTTGCACTAAAAATCATGTTCAATTCTACAATCTACATTTTCTTTTGACGTTCTTGATCAAATAGTTGAAGTTCATGACAATAAAATTCATTCTCATCAATATCCATACAAAAATGTGGTTTATTGTTATTTAATTTTTGATACAATGGATCTTTCATATATTACAGCTCTCACTCTTTCTGAAGCTCGTCCTCAAAATGGATCTTATACATTTCTTGCATCTATTATTGATAGTATTCTTTATCCTCCTCACATATCTAGGGGAAAAATGTCATCATCATTTTGCCACACAAATATTTATTCTACCTCTGAATTCTTAATCTCACGCATCAATCTCAACACAGTGTAGAAAAGTGAATTGTCTTCAATTAATATTTCATATTTCTTTTATCCTTAAAGTTTTTTAATTTATTTTTCTTTTGTAGGATCCAATATGCAAAATATTCCATGATTTCCTTCTTCAAGGACTTTTGAGTCATAGTTAATTGATTGTGCCTTCGGATGGAGGAACATACATTTATGAGTTCACCAATCTTTGTTTTGAATTTGTTTTTTAAAGCAAAACTTTGTTCTCCGATGAAATTGATGTTTAAATACTATTGTACTTAATGGGATCTTTCAATTATATACTGCACGTGCTAGAGAGATGGGTCTCCTACCAACACTGTGACTCTATATATAGAAACTTGAGTCAAGAAGGACCAAAAATGTATATAGAGTCCACAAGTGCATGTGTGTTCTCCAGCACTCCTTTGGTACCTTCCCTTATTCAATGTCTTTATGAATTCCTTTCTTGGAATGCAATTCTTACGCATTACTTTGAGTCAAGAGATTGAACTTAAAGAGGCACACTATGAGCTTGGTGCTTCGCTTATTCTATATAACTTTAGGTGAAATCTTACTTGGACTTTGTTGTGCCGTGCAATCCCGCATGATCTCTCTCTCTCTCTTTGTCTCTCTCTCTCTCTCTCTCTCCCTCTCTCTCTCTCTCCCTCTCTCTCTTTCTCTCTCGCTCTGCCCACCCGCATGCACTCTCTCTCTCTCTCTATCTATCTCTCTCTCTCTCTCTCTCTCTCTCTCTCTCTCTCTCCCTCTCTCTCTCTCTCTCTACCCACCCGCATGCTCTCTCTCTCTCTCTCTCTCTCTCTCTCTCTCTCTCCCTCTCTCCGGCCATTCACTCATACTCCCGCCCACCATCCCTTCCTCACCTCACCTCACCTCACCTCACCTCACCTCACCTCACCTCACCTCACATCACCTCCCCTCCCCTCATCTCCTCACCTCACCTCACCTCACCTCACCTCACCTCACCTCACCTCACCTCACCTCACCTCCCCTCCTCACCTCCCCTCACCTCACCTCACCTCACCTCACCTCACCTCCCCTCACCTCACCTAACCTGACCTCACCTCACCTCACCTCCCCTCCTCACCTGACCTGACCTGACCTGACCTCACCTCCCCTCACCTCACATCACCTCACCTCACCCCTCCTCACCTCACCTCCCCTCACCTCACCTCACGTCACCTCACCTCACCTCACCTCACCTTCCCTAACCTCACCTCCCCTCACCTCCTCACCTCCTCACCTCACCTCACTGTTGGAACATCAAGCTTACACTATGCTTGAGGTGAATTTGATCTACATCAAAGGCTATCGCATCGAAAGAATATCCGTTGGAGAGTTCTTTTTCATATGCTCATTTATTGTATTTTTTTGAGATTCTCAATGGTTCATTTACCGTTGTAAAAGCCTTGAGCTCTACACATGTAACCATAGAAAGATAGAGCCCAAATCCTACGAATTTGTGATGGTTGAAGTTGCATTCAATCAAGCAATCAATCACCTAAAAGTAGATCAAACTAGATCTTCACTTTTCCGAGATTGTAGGAAAGTGAATTGATTCCCTCCAACAACCATTCCCACCTTCATTTGAATTCCAACTTCACTTGTAGAAGTTGTGGAACACTCCTAGAGTCTATATAAAGACTTGAAATCACTTGTACATTACATGGAAGCAATATAAATACACTTGTGACCATCCTTGTCTTGATCATTCAATTCTCTCCATCATCTTCTTCGCCAACAGTAATCTTGCAGAGGCTGATGCTCTCTCTCTAGATGTTCAAATTGAGTGCAAGATAGCTCATTGGCAAGGTATCAGTGTCTAGTTTATGTCTATAAGTTTTCATAGGATTTAGTTTAGTAGATTGGGAGAAATATGAGTTTTTCTATCTCGGGGTCAATCTCTGCGTATTCTTGAAAAATAGGAAGTACCACAGGTGAATGTTGCATTCATTCCTATAGCATATTTTTATTATTCCTTATACTTTTGTGCATTCCGTACATTCAACCCTATGTGTATCACTCCCATAAAAGGATTTTTTCTAATTGTAATCACGCTGGTCGCTATGGGCATTTGAAGTTCATTGTCTCTTGCATAGATAGTAAGTTTTTTGAGCTAGTCGACCCACGAACCTATCTATTTTGTATTGACTCATTCTTCTTGATGCTCCAAAATACATAGTGTGTCTCTTTGCACTTATCACATGCTTATAAGGTCTATTTGAGTCTCCATAAGTTCAAGGGCTAGTCTTGTGCCGGTTGGCTTGACCAAACTTCGTCGCTTCGAAACACACTTTTCTACCTTCTACAAGCTTCTCTGAGTTCTTTCAGTGGTATCAGAGCTAGATCAAGATGGGTGACGGCTTTCCCTCAATGATCGAGAAGCTTGATCGACACAACTACGCGGCTTGGCAAATCAGAATGGAGGCCTATTTGTAAGGTAGAAATCTTTAGGGAATTGTAGCAGGTGATGAAGCTATGCCTATTCCAAGATCCAAAGATGGACCTACACAAGAGGAGACAGATAAGCTCACACTTTGGTGCACAAGGGATGCTCAAGCAAGGTTGTACATACTAAAATCTATCTCTGACTTTCTATTACCACATAATAGAGGATGCAAGACATCTCAAGGGACTTGGGTGCCCTTGAGACTTTCTTTTCTGCTAGTACCAAAGCAAGAAAGAATCATCTTTGGAACGAGTTCAACCAAATGAAGAAGACACCTAAACAAACCATCACAGAGTTTGTTACCAAGGTGAAGGAGGTTGCTGATGAGTTAGCATCCATTGGAGAGCTGATTGAAGAAGAGATCATCATGTGGCAAATTCTCAATGGCATTCGAAGTGATAAACAATGGAAATCCTTCACGATGGCTTATAATCTCATCATGGATGTGCAAACTCCAGACTTCAACATCTTTCTTGAACAACTCTTCAATCAAGAAGCCAACAATAGCATAAAGGAAGGTAACTCTTATCATGGTAATTCAACTAGTGCTCTATATGCAGATAAGAAGGATAAGAAGCAGAAAGGACCAAAGCAAGGAAAATCCAAAGGTGAGAATGTTCAACCTTGTTCCATATGTGATAAGACCAACCACACCACTCAGAATTGCTGGTTCAATGGGAAGACCCAAAAGATATGGTAGCAATAGAGGCAGAGGTGGACACAACTTCAAAAATAACAATAGAGGCTATAATAGAAGGGACTACAACAATTATTCCAAAGATCAACCACATGAAGACTCATTGCTTCTTATGAATCTATGCCACAAAGAAGGTAAAGACGATGATAATTTTTTCTACATAGATTTAGGATGTTCGAATCATGTTGCAGGCAACATTGCTCTTCTATCTGATTTGGAAAGTCCAAAGCATAGACATGAGGTGCAAACAGGGGATGACACAAAGCACAATGTGGAGAAGATTGGTAATGTCAAAGCTTCCAATGGTAGGAAAAACATTTTGAGTAAGGTTCTCTATGTACCCACTATCACTAAAAACCTAATAAGTGTAGGGCAAATAGTTGAAAAAGGCTTGCAAGTTAGGTTCACCCAACATGGAGCTTTTGTGGAAGATCCATGTCAAGGCTTCAAGAAGATAGCTAGAGGTGAGACGCATGGTAGGCTCTTTACTTTTGAAGTAGGAGAAACCAAGAACATAGCTCTATTCAACTTTGGGTCTCAAACCCTAAGTGAGCTTGAAGTGTGGCATAAGAGACTTGCTCATGTGAATGAGAGAACCTTGAAGGATATATGCACGGATCAAAGCATTCTAGGACTGCCGAACATATCAAAGCAACACATGATCAACATATGTGATGCATGTCAGATTGGGAAGTCACAAAGACAACCATTCAACCATAAAGGCTACATCCACAACAACTTATTGGACTTAGTACATACAGATGTATGGGGACCGTCAAGAACCTTCATTGGCAGGATCAAGGTATTATGTCTCATTTATTGACAACCATAGTAGATGGAATGTTCTATACTTTATCAAGAGTAAGAATGAAGTGTTTGATTGCTTCAAGAAGTATCTTGCAAATCATATAGGTAGATCACTAAAGAAGCTCAAATCTGATGGAGGGGAAGAATACTTCTCCAAAGATTTTGATGAGTTCTTGCAGGACAAAGGTATCAAAAGGGAAGTGACTACCAGGTACTCTCCTCAACTAAATGGAATTGCAAAGAGGAGAAATAAGACATTGGTTGGATCAGCCCGAACAAGGCTTGAGGAGAAGATGTTGCCACATTATCTATGGGCAGAAGCTATTTCAACTGCTGTGTACCTCGTCAATAGACTACCATCCAAATCACTTCAAGGTATGACTCCTTATGAAGCATGGCATGGAAGAAAACCTAGTCTTGGACATTGCAAGTTTTTTGGTTGTTTAGCTTATGTTCATGTACCATCACAAATAAGAGGTAATCTAGATGAAAGGGAAACAAAGGCAATGTTTATTGGATATGATTCAACTCAGATGGGTTACAGGTTCTTCAATCCTTCAACCAAGAAATTCACTACAAGTAGAGATGTTGTGTTTGAAGAACACAGGTCTTGGTATGATGAAGACAAACAAAAGGTAACACTACCATATGATCTTGATTCTAACTCTCATGAATTAGGAAGCAAGCATGATACACAGGTCCACAATCCAAGAAGTGATACAGACGATGACCAAGATGAAAGAGAAAAGGATTACAAGCTATGAAAGTCAAGAGGCAAAGCAAAGATGCAAGAGGTTGGAGAATGCTCAAAACAAGCACCTAGAAGATTAGCAAGAGAGAAGAAACAACGAGAAAGGTATGAATACGATTTCACATTTGTTCTAAAGCATTCAATAAACTTGGAAAAAGAATCTATTTCAGAGGAACCCTCAACCTATGAAGAGGGAAAGGGAAACCCTAATTGGGAAAAGGCGATGAAAGAAGAAATAGATGCATTGAAGGAGAATGAACACTTGGGATTTGGTTCCAATCTCATTGAATCAAAAGGTAATTGATTGCAGATGGGTATATAAAGTTAAAAGAAACTCAGATGGATCAGTTTGCAGGTACAAGGCAAGATTAGTTGCCAAAGGATGCTCACAAACTCATGGTATAGACTATGAGGAAACATTCTCACCAGTTGCAAAGACGACTATAATCAGGACATTGATAAGTGTAGCTGCTGCAAGGAATTGGAAACTTCTCCAACTTGATGTGAAAAATGCATTCTTAAATGGTTGGATAAGTGAAGAGGTATACATGTCACAACCACCCGATTTTGAAAACCCTAATCATCCATCTTATGTTTGCAGACTTAAGAAAGCATTGTATGGATTGAAACAAGCTCCAAGAGCTTGGATTTACAGGTTTGTTACATATCTTCAAGATCAAGGGTTTAAAGCTAGCACCTCAGATTCTTCTCTATTCATCAAAAGGGATCACAATTAGGTTATCTATCTATGTGTATATGTAGATTATATTATTGTGACACCTGATGATCTAAATGGCATTCAAAGGATCAAGAGGAACATGCAAGAGGAGTTCAAAATCAGTGACCTAGGTGAGCTCACATATTTCCTACGTATGTAGGTGATATATACAGATGAAGGAATGTATTTGACTCAGAGAAGATACATTCAAGATCTTCTTCTCAAGTTCAAAATGGAGAACATTAAACCTGCAGGTACACCTTTGGAGATGAATCATAAACTTAGTGTTTATGAAGGTGAGAAAATTGAAGACATTAAAGAGTATCAAAGCTTCGTAGGTATCTTGATATATGCTACTCATACAAAGGCAGACATCTCATATAGTGTGGGAGTGCTTAGTCAGTTCATGCACCCACCGAGAAGACCACACATGGATGCGACTAAGAGAGTACTTAAGTATCTCAAAGGTACAATCAACGAAGGTATATTCTATCCTTACTCTTCAGATTTGGATATCAAAATCTACTCAGATGCAGATTGGGCAGGAGCTAAGGATGATAGAAAAAGTACATCTAGTTACTTAGCATTTGCAGGTTCGAAGCTAGTGTCATGGAGTTCCAAGAAGCAACCAACAATTGCTTTATCCTCAACTGAAGCAGAGTAGAGAGGCTTGACGATAGCAACTCAAGAGGCAATATGGTTAAAAGCATTGTATACAGATTTGGGACTTGTGAGTTCCAAACCTCACATATTTGGAGATAATGTGAGTTCCATGCATCTAATAGCAAATCCTATTTTCCATGCGAGAACCAAGCACATAGAAGTCCATTACCACTTCATGAGGGAGAAGCTCATGGCAAAGGAGATCCACGTTTCTTTTGTTCCAACTGAAAAGCAAGTAGCAGATATGATGACGAAGGCACTTGATGGAATAAAGCTTTGTAGATTCAAAGCTATGGTAGGTATTCAACCTATCAAAGAATGAAGACTCAAGCATACTTAAGCTTGAGGGGGAGCTGTTGGGACATCAAGCTTACACTATGCTTGAGGTGGATTTGATCTACATCAATGGCTATCGCATCAAAAGAATATCTGTTGGAGAGTTCTTTTTCATATGCTCATTTATTGTATTTTCTTGAGAGATTTTTGATGGTTCATTTACCGTTGTAAAAGCCTTGAGCTTTACACATGTAAAGGTAGAAAGATAGAGCCCAAATCCCACGAATTTGTGGTGATTGAAGTTGCATTCGATCAAGCAATCAATCATCTAAAAGTAGATCAAACTAGATCTTCACTTTTCCTAGATTGTAGGAAAGTGAATTGATTCCCTCCAACAACCATTCCATACTTCATTTGATTTCAAAATTCACTTGTAGAAGTCATGGAACACTCTTAGAGTCTATATAAAGACTTGAAATCACTTGTACATTAAATGGAAGCAATATACATACACTTGTGACCATCATTGTCTTGCTCCTTCAATTCTCTGCATCATCTTCTTCGCCAACGGTAATCTTGCAGACGCTTATGATCTCTCTTCAGAGCTTCAAATTGAGTGAAAAATCATTCATTGGAAAGGTATTAGTGTGTAGTGTATGCCTACAAATTTTCATAGCAGTTGGTTAATTAGATTGGGAGAAATCTAAGTTTTTCTGTCTCGGGGTCAATCTCTACATATTCCTGAAAAATAGGAAGTACCATCGGTGAATGTCGCATTTATTCCTATAGCATATTTTGCTTAATCCTTATACTTTTGTTCATTCCATACACTCAACCCTATTTGTATCACTCCCATAAAAGGCTTTTTTCTAATTGTAATCACGCTGGTTCGTATGGGCATTTGAAGTTCATTGTTTCTTCCATAGATAGTAAGTTTTTTGAGCTAGTCGACCCGTGAACCTATCCGTTTTGTATTGACTCATTCTCTTTGATGCTGCAAAGTACATAGTGTGTTTCTTTGCACTTATCACATGCTTATAAGTTCTATTTGATTGTCCATAAGTTCAAGGGCTGGTCTTGTGCCGGTTGGCTTGACCACACTTCATCGCTTCGAAACACACTTTTCTACCTTCTATAAGCTTCTCGGAGTTCTTTCACTCACATCACCTCACCTCACCTCACCTCACCTCCCCTCCTCACCTCACCTCCCCTCACCTCACCTCACCTCACCTCACCTCCCCTCCCCTCACCTCACCTCACCTCACCTCACCTCACCTCACCTCACCTCCCCTCACCTCACATCCCCTCACTTTCGCACCTCACCTCACCTCACCTCACCTCCCCTCCTCACCTCACCTCACCTCACCACACCTCAACTCCCCACAACCTCCCACAGCCCACCTCCTATTCCCACCCACAACCTCCCACACCCGCCACAATCTCCCACAACCTCCCGAAGTCCATCTCCTATTCCCAACCACAACCTCCCACACGCCCCCACAATCTCCCGCAACTCCCCACAAACTCCCGCAGCCCACCTCCTATTCCCACCCACAACCTCCCACACCCCCCACAATCTCCCACAACTCCCCACAACCTCCACACCATGATCTCCTTGAGTTCTTAAATGAGTTTTTTTACAATGAGCCACTGGCCTCATTATATAGGTTGTGTACTCCTCCAAAAGCACATTGAAAAGCTTGTTCAATCCATCGAGGATTCGGCGTCGCTCACTTTTTCCAATCATTGGTTTGTGAAAAAATAATTTTCATGATCAAGAGATTTTGCCACTGCCTCTAGTAGGAATTGAACCCAGGTCTGCACATTGGGAGGCGGAAGGGCTATCCAAGGCGCCCTTCGACTTTCTTATATGGACATATAAGAGAAGTTAAAGTAGACAAAGTTCTCACCAATTTTGGATGGATATCTTGAGGATCATTTTTCAACCAAACACTATAGTGTTATATATCGTTGGAAAGCTCTCGACGAGTACTTTCCAATGATGAAAAAATAATTTTTAAAATCTTTGATCAATTCTTGAATAACAATGACTTCTCCCACCCCTCCCCCCACAACCTTTCACACCCCCCACAACCTCCTCAACTACCCCCTATTCCCACCCACAACCTCTCACACCCCCAAAACCCCCCACAACCTCCCACACTCCCCACAACCTCCACAACCTCCCCCTATTCCCACCCACAACCTCCCACACCCCCCCACAACTTCCCACCACTCCACCCACACCTCCCACACCACCCACGATCCCTCTTACTCAATATGTAAGGGTCAAAAGCTACTACAAAAATTATGTGAAGGATGTGCTTCTTAGGGTCATTTGAATATCACGGGCAGCACAAAATGAGGATCTCAGCTTGCATGCAAAAGTGACAGTAAAAGTGTAAGAGGTAAAAGTGAAATTAGAGAAATGACTATCGCAACCAACCATTCATGATGACTGCCTATTTTTGAGGATCCAATTCAAGATTGGTGGCATATTTGATCTACCGCTCCAATTTTGGGCAATCAATTGGCGCATGATCAGTGGACGTGAGGAATCGAGAGGCCCTCTTGGCCTATTGGAGCCTATAAAAGCAATGGACTTGTGTTCATTTGGGATACATATACCTACATACGTACAAGGGTCCTCTCTTTGCACTCTGTGGCTACAATCCTACTGTAGGAAGTCATTCTGGCGAGGATAGAGAGCGTGGGCTTCCCAGTGGAGGGCTAATAGCAGTATAGTGTGAAGAGAGTGGCTTGGTTTTGTCATTAAGTGTGATTCAATGGTATTTTCATGCTCTTTCCCTTAGAGCAAGTCTTCATACTTTGTATTGATCAGTGCTAGTCTGCATCTAGTTGTGTTCATTATACGGATTGGATGAATCTCTTGTATGGATGCTCTTTAGTTCTGGAGTTGCATGTTAGCCCAGAGCATCAGCTTTTGTAGCATTTCCTTGGCTTACATTGTAATCATCTGTTCGAGCTAAGGAGTGGTTTGGTCTCCCAGTATTGTCATCAATCATTTCCCTGAGTATTTACAATTCTGTGCAATTATTGTTATCTACCTACTCAGAGAAATGTTAAAGGGTATATTTCCCTAAGGAAAACCTCCCTTGAGTAGGCGAAGTACTAGAGTGCATGGTGCTTGATCCTGCTAAAAGTAGATACCCCAGTACCTCCTCTACAGTTCGACATGCCCAATAGACACTTGCATTTCTGTGAGAGGCCCTGAGGATAGTAAATAGTCCCTTTTTTTAGTATTTTTGCCCTATTGCATTTGCAAGTAGGTACAAGACCCATACCCGAGCAGATAAGGAGCCTCTTCGTGTATGAAGGAGCCTTAACAAGTCAGCTATATGTTCGACTCGTGAACCTAGCTCCCCTCTACCCTCCTTGAGTTTATCTATCGAGTTGGGTGCGACACCAATGTCAAAGGAGAAGCATAGGAGAACATTAGACTTCTCCTCAGATATGTCAGAAGAAACACCAGTGCAAATTGAGGATCTCTCTCATTTACTCTCCAGACTCAATATCAAGTTCCCTACCTTCAAGGGACAAGCTTATGAGGATGTTGATGATCATGTGAGGAGGTTCATCTCCTTATGCCATGGACGAGGTCTGTAGAATAGACATGATGCAATGCTAGTACTCTTCCCATCCACATTGGAAGGCCTTGCTGATAAATGGTATAGTCAATATGCGGATGGCCATTTTGCTACATGGGAGGCTCTGAAGACAGCATTCTCACAAACATTTCAACCTAGTGACTCCTCAGAAAGAGCTCTAGACCAGCTCGAGAATCTAAGGCTAAGATCAGGCGAATCCTTCCATGAACTTCACACTAGGACAAAAGCACTTGTTGCACGTCTTCCACATGCTCCAGGTGATTTCTTGGTTAAAAAATGGATAGAAAAAGCTTTTCCCAGGTCATCTTAGTAGAAGTTACGTGAGTCTCTTAGATTGGATGAGACCCTCAATGATTGTGTTGCAGCAGCATCACACATGAAGAAGCTAGGCAATATTTTGAAGGGGATACGCAACCGAATTATGCTGCAGAACTACACCCTATTGGGCAACTAATGAAGGAACTGGAGGCATTGAGAATGAAACAAAATCAAGAAGAAGAGAAGGTCTTGCCACCACTACGTCGCACTAATGATGAAGTAGCCCAACTTCACCGTGAGTTAGAGGATTTGCAGACCACTCGGATATAAGAAGGCAGATTTGGTGCACAATATGTAACAACAATGGACATTCCAATGGTAATTGTCCTAACAAGGTAAGCGGTCAATTTTGTGGAAAGGATGGTCATGAAGCTAGAGACTGTTACTACCTCAAGGGTACACAGCAACGAGGTCACCCTCAAGCTTTGGATTCGTATTATGCTAGTACTTCAAATGCACCTAATAGAGAGGAGAATCAGCCAACAAAGCCTAGATATAATAAGACTTGGATGTGCTATCGTTGTGGTGAGTATGGCCATATGCAAAATAGGTGTTCCCTTCCAGAAGATGTACATCCTTGTCAGCATTGTCCAGAGGCTAAGGATCACTATACCAAAGATTTCCCAAGAAGTCACTCCTGCATACAGTGGAGATGATTTCTCAAACAAGACTAGTCTTAAAACACTGGTTCAAGAAGTAAATCTAGGGGATGAAGAGAACCCTCAAGTAGTCCACTTGGCCTCTTGGTTATGGCATTATCCCCCTTTACTGCAAAAGGTAACTTCTTTACTTTTTTCTTATAAAAATGTCTTCGCATGGTCCTACAAAGATGTAACAGGGATACTAGAGGAGCGTGGATTACACCGAATACCCTTAGTTGTGGGAGCCGGGCCTGCAAGAAGTAGGCCGTATCGACTCAATCTAAAGTATGCAGAGGCACTAAAGTTGGAAATTACAAAGCTAGAAGAAGCAGGTATAATTGTTCCAGTAGAACATTCCAGGTGGCTTTCTTTTATGGTTATTGTACCCAAGTAAAATAGTGGAAAAATAAGAGTCTGTGTTGATTTTCGTGCCTTGAATAAAGTAACAGTTCAAGGTGGATTTCCTCAACCCTTTACAGAGCAGGTACTTGAGGAAGTAGCCGGTCACACTTTGTACAGTTTCTTGGATGATTTTAGTGGCTACAATTAGATAGTGATCCATCCTGATGATAGGGACAAAACAACCTTTGTTACTCCATGGGGCACTTATGTCTATACCCGCATGGCTTTTGGTTTGAAGAATGCAACAACTTCATTTAATAGAACAATATATCTAATATTGGGCAAATGGTTGGCAACCTTTCTACGAATTTTCATGGATGACTTTTTAGTATTTTTAGGCACATATAGAAGAACACCAGTTCAGGATTTCCATGACCATTTAGAAAATCTAAAGGAAATCTTTGAGCAATGTCTCAGAACAGGTTTGAAGTTAAATCGTGCTAAATGTCATTTTTTGGTCACCAAGGGCACTCTTCTCGGTCACATAGTATCTGCTGAAGGGATAAGGGTTGACCTTGCAAAGGTTACTGCTATTCTTTCTATGCCTATTCCACAAAGAGCAAAGGAAGTGCAAAGTTGTTTGGGCCATTCAGGATACCATAGAAGATTCATACGAATGTATTCAGAAATAGTTAAGCCCTTGTCAAGGCTTACCAATAAAAAGGTCTTCTTCTCATGGAGTGTTGAAGCTCATAAAGCATTTTTTGAACTAAAATTGAGGCTATGTACTGCTCCACTTTTAAGTGTTCCTAACTGGTCATAGATGCCACTCTTCATGCTGTTGGTGCAGTTCTAGCTCAACCATCATCACACAAGGTTGATAGACCTATCTCCTATGCCAGTAGACTACTGACAAAGGCAGAAAGGAACTACAGTACGACCAAAAGGGAAGGCTTGGGTATTTTATTTGCTCTTCAGAAGCTTCGGCATTACCTTCTTGGTGTACATTTTATAGTCATATCTGACCATTTCCCTTAAAGTACTTGATAAACAAGCCTAGAGTAGCTGGAAGGATTTGGAGATGGTTACTCCTATTTCCAAAATTCAACTTTGATATTCATATTAAGCCAGGAAGAGAGCACTACATGGCAGATCAAGTATCCAGGACCACAATGAGCGAGAAGTCAACAGGTATTAATGATGAATTGGTGGATAGTAATCTCTTCTGGATAGAAACTCAGACTGATTGGTATGATGGAATTCTCATTGTGGAAATTTATATAAATATTGTCATGATGGTATCTTGAGAAAGTGTGTTTATCCAGAGGAGGTAAATCTTTTGCTAGAGGCTGCACACAGTGAAGGGCATCTAAAAGGGGAAGAATTGGCTCACAGAATCATCCACAAAGAACTATGGTGGCCTCATATCTACAGGGATGTGATCAAGTTTGCTAAACAATGCCACATTTGCCACAGATGTGCTCCTACGCTAACCAGATTGAATTTCCAACCATTAGTCATATCTACGGGATGGCTTCCATTCGAAAGATGGGGTCTTGATTTCATAGGACCAATTAGTCCAACTGGTCAACGTGGGGGTAAGAATTATATTTTGATGGCCACATGTTATGCAACTAAATGGATAGAGGCTAAAGCTACTGTGGACTGCACGGCTTTAACAGTAGCTAAGTTTTTGTATAAACATATATTCTCAAGATTTGGTTGCCCACTAGAAATCACTAGTAATAGGGGGACACATTTTGTAAATCAGCTGCTTCCATTTATATTTGAAAGGTACAAGGTCTTCCATAAAAAATCTTGTGCCTACTATCCAAGTGAAAATGGCCAAGCAGAGAGCTCGAATAAGATTTTGATTGGGTTGCTGCACAAATTATCTTTTGATCATCAAAGTTTTTGGCCACAAGCATTGATCGGTGCAATTTGGGCTTTCAGAACTACAAAGAGGGGAAGCACTCGCGAGAGTCCATTTCGCTTAGTATATGGAAAAGAAGCATTAGCACCATTTGAATTTATTATAAAAAAAACAATTGTAGCCAAAACCATTGGAATTGAACCCCCCGTTAGGAGACTAGTGGCCTTAGAAGAATATAGGGAAGGAGCGATGCAAAAACTTTAGGTAACACAAGAAGGGCGCAAAAGATTGAACGACAAATATCTTAGGTCCAAAGAAGTACACAAAGGATCCTTGGTTCTAGTGCATCAGATCTCAGCACTTTCAATCAAATTGGCACCCAAATGGATAGAACCGTACAGAGTGATAAAGGTATTACCACATGGAGCAGTGCATCTGGAGGATTTTCAGGGTAAGAGGATACCCCTCATCAATATCTCCAGGGTGAAGAATTACCTAAATTAAGGCAAGATGGAAGAACTTCATTCAGTAGACATACCATATTTCATTCAGTGACTGCAGTTTATTTTGTTCTTATTGAAATAAGCAAAATAAAGGAGGAATTGCACCAGAACGGTGCAAAGACTTGATGTGGGGGTCTGTTGTGCCGCGCGATCCCGCATGCTCTCTCTCTCTCTCTCCCCCTCTCCCTCCCTCTCTCTGTCTCTCTGCCCAGCCGCATGCTCTCTCTCTCTCTCTCTCTTTCTCTCTCTCTCTCTCTCTCTCTCTCTCTCTCTCTCTCCCTCTCTCTCTCTGCCCACCCGCATGCGCTCTCTCTCTCTCACTCTCTCTCTCTCTCTCTCTCTCTCTCTCTCTCTCTCTCTCTCTCTCCCTCTCTCCCGCCATTCACTCCTACTCCCTCCCACCATCCCTTCCTCACCTCACCTCACCTCACCTCACCTCACCTCCCCTCCCCTCCCCTCACTTCCTCACCTCACCTCACCTCACCTCACCTCACCTCAACTCACCTCAACTCACCTCCCCTCCTCACCTCACCTCCCCTCACCTCACCCCACCTCACCTCACCCCTCCTCACCTCACCTCCCCTCACCTCATGTCACCTCACCTAACCTAACCTCACCTCACCTCACCTCACCTCACCTCACCTCACCTCACCTAACCTCACCTCACCTCACCTCACCTCCCCTCATCTCACCTCACCTCACCTCACCTCCCCTCCTCACCTCAGCTCCCCTCACCTCACCTCACCTCACCTCCCCTCCTCACCTCACCTCATGTCACCTCACCTCACCTCACCTCCCCTCACCTCACCTCACCTCACCTCACCTCCCCTCCTAAACTCACCTCCCCTCACCTCCCCTCACCTCACCTCACCCCTCCTCACCTCACCTCCCCTCAGCTCACCTCAAGATCTTTGTTTATACATATGAGTGGCCAAACAATGTCAAGTTTGATATCTCTCTAAACTAGCTAAACACTTAGATAATTGACTCCCCTTTATAACAACCACATTATTTGCGGTCATTTGAAGCCTAGCACATAGGGAGAGACAACTATATGTGTGATATATATCTATTCATACACAAGTTTTTGTTGGTTATATACTCAGATAAGTGTATTTCCTTGAGTTTCATCATTGAAATTGTCACTATGATTTCATCATGAAAATCCTACGAAGTTAATAATGACGTAAGAAGGGAACTATTTCAAGTCTCTTAGCAAGCGAATCCTCTCAAACAAGGAAAGGTACTTTCAGAGGTGAATAAGAAGCTTAGATTTGGAATCTTTCTTTTAATTTGAAGCAATGAAGCTTTCACAACAGTCTATTCTTACTCATTTTATCTTTATGTTCAATAAGATGTCCAAGTAGATCTTCTTCCCCTGCTAAAACTTTTCCTTTGTTTGATGATACTTGATGAGCTGTTTAATAATATGGGATCCACTTTTGCTAGAAATGTACGACGGGCTATTGGGGTTTTTCTTTTTACCTTCTTTTGAAAATTTACGTTATGTACAATCACTCTTCACCAAGAAAATTGTAACTCAATATGTCCCTCGAAAACTGCATATTCGAATTTAGATCGTTTTCTTACGAAGTTAAGAGTTCAAGTCCAAGTTAAAGATCATGTAAAATATGCATCATCTTGCATTTTATAAAATTAAGTAGAAAATCTTCGGATATAAGATTCACACCTTTAATTCAATGCAAACAATCGTTAACAAGCAATCTTTAAAAGCCGAGCATGCATTTTTTACCTCTAAACTTCCTCAAACATTTGCAATGATGTGGCATTTTAATGCATTCGTAGATGCATGCATCAAATACTAAGTGAAATTAGTGTAAATAAGAGTCTTTAAAAGATATAATAATAAAGTTTGCATGATTCTACACCTTCAATAATTTTATCCTTAAGGCTTCATTGATTATAAAAACAACATCAAAGAGATATGAACAAGTGCATTTGCTAGGATTCATATTCTTGGAAGAGCCTTAAATCATGGATATGGCCACCATCATTATTCCATTTTGAAAATATATTTAAGCCAGTAGTCAATAGGCCCGCAATATTCACGTCAAACTCTACACTTAAAGAGTCTGAAGTTTTGTGGTTTGAATCTCTAAAATCACATTCGTGTTCTTTGTAAGTAAGTTTCATCAATTTAATACGCATATATGTACGAATTCAAGCCGCTGAAGGTATTTCAAGCCAATACTATGAGTGCATTCTCCTCTTTCGAAAATAAATACATCAAGGATCTTTTCCTTTTCGTTGTTTCTTATGATTTCTATATTCTCTCGATCCTAAATGTGTCAAATGTCTCTCGTGAAGGTTCTCTCGCGATGTCAATCGGGCATAGTCCATCTCTGTATAATATGTGAATCCGGCATATTCCATCTGTCCAAACTATGAGTGAAAGCCACATTCTTCCAATTCCTATGAGAAAGTAACAACTTCTAGTCTCTCCGTAAACGTATACATGTGCACGCAAGCACTCAAACTCGATCTTCTTTGCATGGAACTCTTTTTCATCACTAAAATAAAATGGAGATCGCAGCGACACTTGTTAAAATGATGGAAAACGTCACTTGCATAACATAAAACTTCATATCTCCTGAAGATTAGGCAAGAAAAATTGGTAGCAACAATATGGGGCCGTCATATACGCAAGCATTGATGTTGTCTATAGAAGATAGCTTATAAACCACCAAAAATCATCGCATAGTAATGAAGATTTGCATGGAAAGAGAAAATTGTATATGATGAAAATCATAGCATATGCAAGCAAGTGGAAATCACCACGAAAAAAATCAATTTCACTATGTTATAAGTTTTTGAGAGTAAAAAAAGGGACACTCTATGAGGTGTGCGTGTGTGTCTCTGTGTGTGTGTGTGAGAGAGAGAGAGAGAGAGAGAGAGAGAGAGAGAGAGAGAGAGAGAGAGAGAGAGAGAGAGAGAGAGAGAGAGAGAGAGAGAGAGAGAGATGGACGAGAGAGAATGGGAGGATAGAGAGAGAATGGGACTGAGAAAGAGAAGGAGAGTGAGATAGTGATAGGGAGAGAGAGAGAGAGAGAGAGAGAGAGAGAGAGAGAGAGAGAGAGAGAGAGAGAGAGAGAGAGAGAGAGAGAGAGAGAGAGAGAGAGAGAGAGAGAGAGAGAGAGAGAGAGAGAGAGAGAGAACCGAACGGGATAGAGATATATGCATACACATATTTTTACGCATATATATATATATATATATATATATATATATATATATATATATATATATATATATATATATATATATATATATATATGTGTGTGTGTGTGTGTGTGTGTATGTATGTGTGTGTGTGTGTTTGTATGTATTTGTATGTCTGTGCATAAAAGAGAGAGAATGGGACAGAGAGAGAAAAGGACAGTGACACAGAGATAGGGATGGAGAGAGATAGAGAGAGCAAGAGAGATAAAAAAAAGGAACGGGATAGAGCTATATGCATACATATACTTTTATGCACATACACACGTGTATATATATATATATATATATATATATATATATATATATAAGCCCGAAATATATCTTGATGGAATTTACATTATAATAAAATTTTTGAATCCAAAAATATTTCGAGCTCTAAATTTCTCTGATTAATTTTTGTAGATTTATCAACATACATTCATATTCAGTACTCTAAAATGCAATATCAGTATACTGATTTCCTAAATTGCTTAACTTATATCGCATCTTTACGACTTTTCCGCCATTATCCTGTGAAGTTTTCATGTTTTTCTTGAAAATATAAATTGCAACCATCTAACTCATACACTTTAGTAGTTAACTTTGTACTTATACAACTCTTGTCACTTATTTCTTTACTCATTCTTATGAGTGTGCACCACTTCGTCTTGCTCTTGAAAATATATTTTCTAGATTACTTATGTCTCTCAATTGATATCCCAACTTCTCTTCATTGAACTACAACCTGGTTCCTTTTCGTGGTTAACGTTTCTTTTTTGAAATGGCTGATCCCTTCGCTACTCGCATATGGAGCATCTCTAGTTTGTCACCTGCAACGCCTACAGCTATTGATGCATGAGATAGTCAGTACACATATATTATTGTGGTGATTCTATCGCCTATATTGGTATTTGTATTGACAAGTAGTATATGATAGTATTATCTATAGCGTGAGTGTATAAGCTTTGCAAGTATATCGCAGCTCTTTTAGAATGATGTTGCTTCTTAATATAATCCACGTGTGCCTTCCGCTCGATATCCTCCCAAACGAAAGGGCCTTAAATAAGGCCGAATATTTCCTAAAGTGAGTGTTAACTTTATTTGGAAGCGTAAATAATTTGGAAACGAGATCCTTGTTGATTGTATTCGGCCTACAGTTATTATCCATTTATGGGATTATCCATTTACAGTTATTATCCTTGGTGATTATCCATTTACGTGATTGTATTCGGCCTACAGTTATGATAGACTTACTTCTTTAGAATATCGCACAAAAAGACCCAAATTGCGTAGCCAATCTTGATTCCTCTTTTGATCCAATGATAATTTGCACTAAAACAACAATGAAGAGTTAGAAAATACCATCACAATTCTTCACTATCCTAGATTCTTGAAACTCAACATCATTTCATCATCTATGTGCTCAAACTCATGATGGGTTGCAACTACTTGAATCCTTATCTTGAGGGGTTTGGTGTGTGCAGATGTCTTGCTCCGAGCATTCCATTTTACTAAAATGGGGTTGTGATCACTCGTGCCAGATTTTTCTTAATGAATCGAAGAGATAACCAAAGAACCATAGTTAAATGAAAGCCACGAAGAAATTTGATATACTGAACTTCAAATCCTCTAAAACTGGATTCATGCATATCTTAAGAAGTAAAAATCCATATGTGGATACTTCAAGCATGTGTAACGTCATGTTCTTTATTATCATAAAAATGTCTTGACTCACTAGTATCTTCCTAAAGAATAAGTATTTTACATTTGATTGAATTACTCATAACCATTAAACCTTTCAAAATCACCCAAAAACCATAATTGGATATCCCTCAGAGCCAATATTTTTTCCATCCATTATTGGATTATCCTTATCTTTTGCACAAAAGATTATAGCTATCTTAATAATAATTTCGAAGAATTTCCCATTGAACTACATCAAAGGATATCATGCTCCTGTTGTGAAGTTTTCTTTAACACGTTCATCTCTGTACCACAACCTCTTATTCTGCTCCATGAACATCACCCATTTGCAAGTTCTAAATCCCTTATACATAGACTCAATATACCTCACTGATATGTTCTTCAAAGAATACACCAAAATGTGTCACCTTAGTAATTGATAATAAGTATACTTTTCCCTAGTATCTCCCTTTCCAACTCTATTGTCTATCTCCTTATGGATATAAACACATGAGTTGGAAAGGGAGATATACAATAGAAAAAATGAAGCTTGTCGATATACACACAATATTCCACCTTCATTGAATGTTGAACTTATCGAGAGCTCCAAATGGAATTCCTGTTTTCCTTTCCCTATGAAGAGTGTATTATTGTGTATCTTGAGAAGATTTCCGACAAGCCATTCCACTAGCATTTCTTCAAAGAAACTTAACTAAAGAAACTCGGTACTTGAATGGATACAACTACAAACTTCCTGTACTTTTTCTCATCAAACGAATATGGTTTCAAATAGCGGCGATGAAACTCTTATGGAATATTTTCGTATGCTTCACTTGCAAATAGCACATGGTAAGATCCAACTTCATTGATACCTAAAACGACCCCAGATACTTGAGATTGCGTTTTTCCCCTAAACCTATTCAACGTATAGTTATAGATGACTACCCAATCTTTATGGTCAAAATATTTGTGCTTAATGTGTGAATCCACCCACACTTGAAGTTTTCATTGAATTTTTTTCTATCATATGTGCTATTATCAAATGGTCTTCATAAAATTTACGTAAAGCGATGCATAACTGAGTCATACTTTATAGAAACCGCTAAACTTGGCACAGAAAACTTCATGGGAAAAATGATCGCTAATCTATAGATAAGCTTGAATGTTTCTATCCTATTCATACCTCATATGCTTTACAAGTGTCATATAAGATCTAGTTCGTATTCCAGTCCTAATCCTTCTTATGTTTTATTTGAACCAAACATAGTATCCTGATTCAAGGTTTAGTTGCTGATTATGCCCAAGTATTCACATGTAGGTAGTATGTGGTAGATGTCTTGTGCGTAGTCCTGTTTCACAAATTGCACACCATGGTCCTGTTTCACAAAGTGCACACCATGATTTGAGAATGACTCCTCCATACATCGAAGAATTCAAATAATATTTATGTATAAAAACTTGGCCACTCGTGTTCTTACGGAGTCCCTCTCTTCATATGCTTCCACTAATTTGGTGCAATAATAAATAGGAATGGGAATGGATTGATTCCATGTTTCTTTTGTAGGTAGAGAAATGGTCCCTAGAAAATGAAGCCCCTACTTTATAATGGCTCTAGATGAAGTATAGGTGGTATTGATGAATAATTTGGAAATAATGGCCTACCATCACCTCGGAATTCAACACAGTGCTTGACAAATGCATGCATTTCCGAGAATAGTAAGCCAAAAAATCTTGCTTGGAGAATCTTTCATGTTGTTATTTCGTAAGGGAAATGTTTTGATGGGGTTGCAAAAGACCTATTCATTGCTCACGTATAAAGATGCAACACATCCGAATCTGTTCAGTGCCTCGTTTAATACATACATTGGCAATTACATATGTCGTAATATTCCTCGCTACATATTTATTTTTATCCATTGGCATATCCTAAGGTGCTATCCCTTGATGTAAGAAGTAGACCATGTCATTATATCACTAATTTAACGGGTTAACATAACTAATGCATAATATTTATGCACCAACAAAATCATCCATGCACTCATCCTATTTTTTAAATAAAGGAAGTTTGGCCTTAGCCTACTCTCCTTGACTTGTATTAGGTAAAAGGAAAAGAAAAGTACAACTGAAGGGGACTAGTGCCCATTGGACCCCCCAAATCCCATAGAGCAGCGGTAGATTTTACAGATTTAAGATTTACAATCTAAAATCCTATTTTTCAAACATTTACAAACTAATTTAATAATTTTATACTTTGCTATGTTATTTAATAGTGAAACGTCTTCATCTCTAAGAACAATCTACCTATTTTCCTTGACAAATGTTTCCTTTCTTTGAGATATGGCAAAGCCTCGTAGTCTACATGTATGAACATTCTGTAAGAGGATTGGTAATGCAACAAATTTTGTATCCCAAAAACTAGCGGTATACATTTGCATTTACTAATTGTATAATATCTCTCCATTGGAATCGCTACCATATTCAAGTAATAAGTCAATTTGTCCTAACCTCGGTTTGATTCTGGCCGTAACAACACCCCTACACCTATGTAAGGATCATCTACAAGCAAGCGGGATGCTAGTATGGAGTTACGTGGTACTTAAACAAGTACAATTGCTCAAAATTTTTTGAAGGTCTTGAATGCTACATACTTTCTAAGAGACCCATCGGAATGGCTCAATCTGTTTATTGGCCTGGATGGTCATGCACAAACATGTGACAAATACTTTAAGAAACTACCATGCCATTTAATTTGGCCACTAAACCACAATAACTACTAGATGATCCATGATATCTCTACTTGTGGCGTTTCCTCAATCACAATCTAACCTTAATAACAAGCTTCTAATCACTTGAGAATACTTGAAGAGATAGAAGTAGAACTTGAACAAGATAAGGGAAAATTTGGTGCAGAAGAGTAGACAAGATATGACTCAAAGAAAGAGAAATTTTGATATTATAGATATGAATCAATTGATACAATAGCTTTGCAAAATAGCTTCTTGACAAAGCCTCTACCTCTTGACCACCCCCAAGCTATCACAATCTCATTCACACTCATAGTCTCACTCTCACTCTTACTCTCACTCTCACTCTGACTCTCAATGACAAGTTAATTCTCTCATGTTTGTTCTTTTTCCTCTTTGACGTGCAGATCTTCTTATAATAGAGTTGATTGCTGCCCAAAGAAATGTGTGATCCACCAAATTTAGAAGAGTTGATTCTTACATGATGTACTACCATGATTTACAAAAATTTCACATAGACATGTTTATTCTCTTATGCATGCTCTACCTTTTCTCATACAATATTTCTCTTAATCCTTTTATCCTCATGTTCAATTTTCATCCAGAAAACATGATGCAAAAAAGGTGTAGAGAGATAAAACTTGTCATCCCAAAATTCTAGCTACATGCATAAAATGGCCTAATTGTTCATTCTAAGCATTATCTCCACAATGTATTTCGAGAAAATCAAAATCAATTAGTTCACTATCGAAACACCTATTGCAATTCTTCCCCCCACCTTTTAGGAACTCTATCCTAAGAGTTGGAAACAAGGATAACGTGCTAGAAAATCATCTAAGTTCACCCAAGTCAAATCTTCTACTAGATATGTGTGCCATTTCACAAAAAATATCTACTATAGATCTATTTCTAAGTTGTCTTTCCCTCCTATCTAATACTATTTTAGATCAAAGCTCAAAAGAGCCATCATCTTTCAGCTTGTAGTTGTCTTGAAAAATATGAGCAACATTAGGTACATATCTTTTGAGTAAGCTTACATGAAATACAAGATGCGTATTTAAATGTTCAGGTAACTGTAGCAAATAAGCAAGAGATCTAATTTTTTTCCAAAACTTTAAAAGGACTCGTGTATTGAGAAGAAATTCTATGATCCTTTCCTAGCCAGATGTTAGATTGATAAGGATTGAATTTCAAAAATACCATATCACTTGTTTGATATTCAAGTGGTCTTCTGTTCAAATCATAGAGTTTGTTTTGTCTTTTCTCGACTTCTTTTATGTGTTGCTTAATTTTTTCCAAGTTCTTTATCCATCTTGTCAAGCATTTCTTTAGATATTTCTACTTTATATGGAAAACCCAAAAATTGCGGTGGATTCAAACAATTATAACCATACATAGCCTCAAACAAATTCATTTTTATAGATACATGCCATGCACTATTGTATGCAAACTCAACTAAGGGAAAATATTCACTCGAATTTTTCTACTTTTCATTCACATACATACATAACATATCTTCAAATACTTGATTAATCCTCTTGGTTTCCCCCTGAGTTTGTGGATGGAAGTTGTACACATACTAAGTTGAGTTCCAATCACTTCAAATAATGCTCTCCAAAAGTTTGATGTGAGCCTTGAGTCTCTATAAGAAATTTTGCTTTTAGGCATTCCATGCAATCGGAAAATTTATTGTAAAAATATTCTTGCAACATTCAAGGTAGTAACAGTCTTTTTCATAGGAAATAAATGGGGCATCTTGGTAAGTTGATCAACTATCACAAATATGGTATAATGCTTACTTCTAATTTTAGGTAATTTAGTGATAAATTCCATAGAAATACACCCCCACTTTTGATTCGGAACATCCAAAGGTTGAAGCATTCAAGAAATTCTCTTAAACTCAGATTTCACATGTTAGCACTTGAAAAATTCACTAACATATTTACTTATATCCCGCTACATGCATGGCCAGAAGTAAGAATATTTCATTTTAACATAGGTCCTTGAAGTCCTAGATGTGTAGAAAAAGATGCATTATGACAATCATGCAATATTTTAAACTTTAACGGAGACTCTGAAGAGATGCATAATCAATTGATACAATACAAAGATCTATTCTACAAATGAAATTTGTCTTGGTACATTGATCCCTTGTTTGCATGTAAAAAATTCGAATTAGGTGTGTAAAAAGAGTCTTGTTTCTATTTTTCTTGAATCTGATTGAGAAAATTATAATTTTTTACAAAAAGGAGATTACATATTAAACATTTCCAACTCAATGCATCAATGAATTTATTTTCCTTGCCATTTAAATACTTAATGTCAAAATCATACTCTCTTAATAATTCAATCCAACACTTTTGTCTATTGTTAAGCAATGGTTGTGCAAAAATGTATTTTTGACTTTAATGATTTGTTTTCAATTCAAACTTAATCCGTAACATTAGATGTCTCTAATGCTTTAGTGCATGTACCAAACCAAGCATTTCTAGGTCATGATTAGGATAATTAAGTTCATGTTTTTGTAATTTTTTTAACTCATATGCAACCACCCTACCATCCTCCGAAAACACAAATCCTATCTGACTACCAGATGCAACCACAAAAGTTTTTTTCCATTTTTGGAATTTTCAAAACACAATTTTCAATCATTTTATGTGTTAATGATTGAAACAATTTTTTACAAGCATCACTGCACACAAATACTTTGTTCTTTTTTGTGAGTTATATGATTTGAGTAGCTATCTTAGAGAAATCCTTAATATATTCTCTTTCATTTGAGTAGCTATCTTCTAACATCCCTTATAGTTTTAGGAACTGGCCAACCAAGTATTTTTTTTTTCACTTTATCCTGGACTATATGATTTCCCTGTTTAGATATGACTCTTCCTTTAGATATGACAAGTTTATCCTTAGCAAAGAATCACTTACTCTTTTTTTTCCATACAATTTGTGTTCTTTAAGAGTGTGCAAAGTCTTCTTGAGATGTACAACATCTTCAAGATCATCTTTAGAGTATATAAATATATCATAAAAAAATGCTAAGATGATTTCCTCTAAATAATCATGAAAAACATTGTTCATCAATCACATGAATGTGGCAAAACTGTTTGCTAATTGAAAAGGTAAAACTATAAACTACTAGTGGCCATAACATGTTCAAAAACGTCTCTTGGGTATATCTTTTGTTTTGATTCTTACTTGGTGATATTTGGATCTTAAGTCAATCTTAGTGAATAAATTCACTCCACTTAATTGAGCTAATAAGTCATCTATGTGAGGGAACGTATACTTCTTTTTAATTTCTCTTTTATTCAACCCCCTATATTCAAAAGATAATCTATAAGGGCCCTTATGTGATTTCCAATGGATGGGTTGCTGTATCCTTTGATTGTCCACTGAAGTAGGACTCTTAACTTGGTTATTCAAAGATGGATTCTTCTTTGAATTGTTCATGTTTTTTGCAATAGGTCTCTATGGCCTATATCCCATCACAATGAGTCTGGTTCAATTAGCCTTTTGGAAATGGAACTTTGAAGATGTAGGAACCTTTCTTAATACTCATCATCAGACAAGCTATGCTTGTCACTTTCATGTTGTCAAAATTTGTAGAACTCCATATTCTTCCATATGGTAGTGTGGAGAAGAATAGTGTTTTTTTCTTGCTATATAAACTCCTTCCAGAAAAAAATGTCTTCATGTCTGCATATAGGACTTTCACCATAGCTTTTGGATGCCACACAGGTCCAGTATCCAAACTTTTACCTTGGACTCCCCACTAGATTGCTGAAGATCAAAGAAATCGGCCTCTAGCTCCTCAATCCATGCCTCAAGATCTTGCCCACTCTTCTTCTCACCATCAAAATCATTCAATTTTACCTTCTTGAAGACTTGGTTAAGGGTAGACTCACTTAGCTCCATATCTTCATAATTGCATTTTTTGTCTTCCTCTAGGTTCACTGAATGTTCCCCCATCCACTTCATCATTCACTTCCACAAACATGCTTGTTGCACCTTCTAGTTGCTTTCCACCTCGTTCTTTGCATAATTCTCCTAGAAGCTTCTAAATGAGCTTCTCTTGCTCATGGACCGTTTGCATTAAGCCTTCCATCATTTTTAAGGATCAATTCTGCTCTGACACCACTACTAGCATTTCATCAATCACAATATATCCTTAATCACAATCTTTGGATCACTCTAGAATAGTGGAAGAGAGAAACAAGACTTGTAGAAGATAAGGGAAAATTTAGCATAGAAGAGTAGACAAGATATAACTTAGAGAAAGAGAGAATCTGATATTATAGATATGAATCAATCGATTCAAAAGATTTGGAAAATAGATGCTTGATGAAGCCTATACCTCTTAACCACCCTCGAGCTATCATAATCTCATTCACACTTGAACGTTTAATCACACTCTCACTCTCACTCAATTTCTAAATCACAAGGTAATTCTATGCTTTCTGGTCTTTGTCCTCTTAAATGTGCAATTCTTCTTTTAACAAAGTTCATCGTCTCCCAAAGAAGGGTGCGATTCACCAAATTTCAAAAAAGCCGATTCTTCACAAAACTTTCACAAAAAGCATGTGCTTGTAGTAGTTCTTTTTTAGTGATACCTCTCAAAAATAGGAGAAAGTCACCAAAAAGACATCTGAAGACATCGGTAATTAGACATGACAACACTTGTGCTTTAAAAACATGCATTCAAATAGAAAATAGTGAGGACTTAGCTTAAGCTTGTGAGAGACACTTTTATTCAATTTGTGATCTACACAATAGTGATAGAGATGACCTACGTCCAAATCTGCCTCCATGTATTACTTTCGAGCCCTACAAGTTTAGAAATTCTTGAGAGAGAATCAAATAAAGGTATTTTCTTACATAGAACTTAATGTAGAGCCCTAAATGAGGTACGTAAACCCACCAAAATTTCACATAGAAACTTTTATTCTCGTATGCATGCTCTATCTTTCTCTCATAGAGTATTTCTCTTAATTCTTCCATCTTCAAGTTCAATTTTCATCCAGAAAACATGATGCAGACAAGTTCAAGAGATAGAATATAAAACTTGTCATCCCAAAAGTTTGCTTATATGCATAATCACAATGTAATTCAATGAATTATCTCACTATTGAAAGGTCTATTAGACTAGCTATGTGATCTATTGCATCTTCTTGGATCAAAAGATATTTTCTCACTACAAAATTCATTTCCTAAGAACATTTCCATTTTTAATGCAGATGCACACTTTGTAGAGCTTATGTAGAACTTAAATTCCCTACACATGTAAAAACATTGCTTCAATTGGTACATGTGGTATTTCCACTTTTCAAAGACATTGAAATTATCAAGGACTGAGTTCATAAATGTATTCAAATATGGTGCAAATTCGCATCATCCATTTGTAAAACATCACGGGTGCATTCGTCCATATGAAATTCACCACATTTGACATAGATATTCCCCATTCAATCATTAGTAATTTACTTGTGGGCACTTAAACCATCGTCAAGGTTGTAGATTTCATTTCTAGCCATGGAATCAAGCATCAAATCTAAGACTCCAAAGTGAGACGAGTCTATGACTTTTATTGTATTCATTCTGCAATAGTCCACACACATGAAAATCTTCCCATGTTGATCGGATCTTGCAGATGCACGCACACATAGATAGTATAGAAATGAAATCTCATGAAACATGTCCTCATGATTATTCACCTACTAAATCAAAACACAAATGACATTAAAACCCTCAAGACATTAAAATCTATATAACATTCCATTACTCTCATAAAGGATAACATGCCTCCTAGTTGAGAAGTACCTGACCTCATTTAATACGCATAAAATAGATTTGGATGGCCAGTCACATGTCCCATCACTGAAGAATCGTAAGCATGTTCCATGTAAAAACAGATGCATGGAAATGGAAAACCGGAATTTAATGTGTCTGTGAATGACATGCAAAAATCAAATGATCATAATGTGGAGCTAATGATGTCTTATGAATCCATTGGGATTCTTCAAGTGAGTGATTTTTATATTTAACAAATTATCATATTGCTTAGTAGTGTATGTAGTAGTAACATCATAATCAAGTGTTTTCTTGAGAAGTAAAATTTTTGCATCCTCTTCAAGTAAAGGAGGATCATTTAAAATATGAGTGGTAAAGTTCCTTTACAAGATTTCAATAAACTAATATAAAAAGAAATATATATATTCCAGTGAGAAGGTATTTTTAGTCTTAAAGGATTCTCATTAATTTTTTGAATAATATAGAAAGTTCCATAATAATGTGGTTAAAGTTTAACCTTAGGATATTGTGAGATATTTTTGAAATATCTTCCAAATATTCAGAACCATGCAAAGTCATTTTCATTAAATTCTTTAGCTACTCGCTTCTTAATAACATTACATATGTGACATTGTTGACTCTTTTTAATGTGCTCATGAGCCTCATGAAGTTAGAAATATGATCTTGTGCAAAAGAAGCAGCCATACGAATATCAATTTGAATGATGGAAATGGGAGTGGGAAGGTATTTACGAGACAATTTTTCATATGGTGCATGTCAAGTGGTGGTATGTGTTGTGCTATTATATCCAAGTTGTGGTAAATGGAGTTTCTCATCCCAATGACTTGGATTATACAAATAATAACACTGTAATAAATCTCAAATAGTACTAATCATAGCTTCACTTTGCCCATGACGTTTACAATGAAATGAAGATCTAAAATCAATTTTGGAACCTAAATCTTGAAATAATCCAACCCAAAAGTGAATACAAAAACAAACATCTCAATATGATACAATAACTTTTGGAAAATCATGATGTGGAAAAATACATTTAGTTAATAACTTACCCACATGAGGAAAAATACATTTGATAAATAACTTACCACAATCTTTTTTAGTGCTGGTAGGGTCCATGTCCTTATATAAAACCATAACCTATTACTAAACATGTGAAAACAATGTTAGCAATATTTGAATCAAAATAGAAAGGAAAGCCTTTGTCTCGGAAATGTATAAATAAATAAATAAATAAATGAGAGTGTTAGATAAATAAATAAATAAATAAGGAAAAGAGAGCGATAAAAGGTAACTTAAATAT
The DNA here is from genome assembly GCA_020310875.1 of Ceratopteris richardii. NCBI lineage: Eukaryota > Viridiplantae > Streptophyta > Polypodiopsida > Polypodiales > Pteridaceae > Ceratopteris > Ceratopteris richardii. The sequence goes on from CM035430.1 coordinate 19,175,923, forward strand.
AAATTAAAAGGAATAGCATATCAAAAAGTGAAAATAGGCTAGTGGATAAATAATGAGTCTTGTAAGTGAGAGGTAGTGGGTTGAAATTGCCTACATGCTAAATAAGGAACTAAGTAAGTTAGCTAGAGAAATAAGTAGGATAACTAGGGAAGTAAGAAAGCTCTTATTGCCACTCATAAGTTAGAATTCATTTGTGCATAGCCAAGGACTACCAATGGAACCAAAGAGAACCAAAGTGAACCAAGAGAACCATGGGTGCCAGAGAAACCAAAGATGCCAAAGTTACACCATAGTTCTATGCCTTAGCTGACACCTTGGAGTAAGCCATGGGAGTAACTGCATGGACAACTAAATTGATATCCAAAATTGATAAACAAATTTTGTAAACGAACCGAACTCAAACAATGAGCGATGCATAGGGAGCACAGGGAGTACAAAGAGTACAGTGAGCAGAGTGAGGACTAATTGCATGGATAACCCAATCGATAACCAAAGTTCAGATGAATGCAAAGATAGTATAGAAATGAAATCTCACAAAAGCATAAACAAAACACATAGACACAAGAGACTTGACACAAGATTGGGTACAATTTCCCCCTACATACTCTGATGGATGAATCTATCAAAGCATGTGCATTCATAGGTATTTTGCATTATGCCCTAAATACAAGATACATGAGGGTGGTGCTTTGAAAAACAAGTTGAGAAAATCTCCTTTATTTTAAAATCATTGCTTTCTAAGGGATCTACTATTTTTACAAAAACATCGCTTTCTAAAGGAGTCTATGAGTTTTTCATAAAAATATCTAAAATACTATCTTTTAACTATCTTCAAAATATCTGAATAAAACCACGCGCATTGATACCCTCATGATTCTTTACCTGCTAAATCAAAACACAAATCACATTAAAACCTTAAAGACATTAAAATCCATATAAGATTCTATTATTCTATAAATTATAACGTCCCATCTCTCTTTATGACCACTATAAATGGTGACATTTACTCAACCTTTTCAATAAGGTAAATATTCCTCTACCTCTAGAAACTTTACAATTTCCTCCTCAATTTTATATGTATAGTTGCGGCTCATCTTATATCGATGTTATCATATGGGTATAATGTCTGCTATCAATTTGACAATGTGGCGGTAGAGTGCCATATATACCCTTTTTAATGTCCGAGAAAGATCCTGAAAACACATCATGATCTTAATATAATAAATATTTGACGTTTCCCTTGATATAATTATCCAAGTCTTTAACTAGTTTTTGCTCCTCAACGCCTAAAAGATCAAAATGAAAAATAGTAGATATATGTTTGCATAAGATGAAACATAAGCAGCAAAGTTACAAATAAATAAAGAAGGGCAATATAAGGCGCAAATTTGACAAAATATAGAATCATCATTGGATCATATGGAAGCGCAATGGTTTGAAAATGGTTTGTAAGATACTTCATAGTAATTTCGTGTATGATTTATTTGTTTTCTAATATATCAACCTACTTTATTCTTTGTTCTAAATGTGGCATATTAAGTGCCAACATCTCCATCCTTTGTATGTTCTATTAATTCAAATTGGGTACGCTAGACATTTCTCTATGCTAGACGTTGCATATTTTCATGCTATATATGATTCCATCAATATGAAGAGCTCAATATGTCACACACCTTTGTATCTGATTGTACACGAATATATAATACAATGTGTTAAATAAAATCTTTTACGTTATTCATCTCAAGCATATACTTTATCTTTGTTATCTTTGCCCATTTTCTTTGTACTTTCTTTCCGTTTCCTTAGTACCTCCTTTAGTTTTTTTTTTAATTCATGGTTCAACATTATAGAAAATAGAAATATTACAAGGGAACTAAAGAGAATTACAAAGAAGGTTAACACTAGTTTGGAACCAAAACAGGACACTTAAGTGTCCTTTTTTGATAATTTTCCAAAAAATCACATACCTTCTACAAAGAGAATTTGAGAAAATCCTTTTACACACATATTAAATATAATTCAAAGGTTAATGCAAAATTATAAAACACAATAAATCATGTTTTGTGTTTGTGTAAATAGCCTCTCAACATGCTATGTTAGTGAACGGGATGAAAATTCCTTATCAAATGTATTTGTATCAAAAGAAAAAAATTCATCATATGAAAGAAAAAATTATACACATTCCTTGAAACATAGACCACATGGTATAAACCTCAAACTCACTTAGAAAAATCATTTCAATTCAAATAAAATCAATTATTTTGACTTTGTACACCAGAAATAGCAGCTAGTTCTAATTATGGTTCAAAGGAACCTATGGGAATCCATAGAAGTGTACAAATGTGCCAACAATCAAACAAGTTATGAAGACAAAAATAGAAAACTAAAGCCTACATATATGACTCAAAAGAATTTATGGACATCATTCAAGGTGTACACATTCAAGTCACCAAGTAGAAAATGTGTGACATAACAAACCAAAGCTTACATATACGAGGCTAAATAATTTATTGAAATCCACCAAAATTTTCATGTCTTTGGACAGAACCAAGAATCTTTTGTTGTGTGGGCATCAACCAAATTCTTTAGTTACAATCATATAGTTTGTGGACACATACTCAAAAGTCTTTGATATAATATTTGATATCATAAAATGATAAAGATCATTTGAAAACATTTCATCATTTCCATCATGGATGCCATCTTCTTTTTGTCAAATGAAACGTGTATGCCAATTATTTTCATTCTTATCACAATTACCATTCCGGATCACATATTATTTGACGAGATTAAGAATGAAACATGGCATGAAAGCATATTTTGGAATGTTTAATACTTAGAATAGCATTTAAGTAATTATTATTTTTCATCATAATTTTTTATTCCACCTTTGGAGCTATGTTCTTTTTGTGAACATAGAAATATATGCTTTGCCAATTCAGCATGAAAGTCAGCACCAAATGTAATGGGTACTAGTTCAAAGTGGAGGCCCTCTAACTTTGAATAAAAATATGCATTCAATTAGTATGAATGTTATCCATTGATAACTTGCCAATTCTCTGTAATCTCACTTACACACAAGCTATAGTGAACCATTCTTTAAAAGGTGCAATAAATGGAAGTGCTTTAGAGAAGACAAGTTTTGAGTCCATGTTTGTCACTTATGTAAGTGTTCAACCTTCTCCAAAGATCCCTAGACACTTGCTTTACACTGCCAAAGTCCATGAATAGCTTTCCATTTCCCAAAACATATCCAATTTGTCAAAATGTTTGAATTGTGTTATTTTTTCAGTTATGCTACAAGTTGAGTTTTCAAAAATTCCCATTTTCTTCTTCTTTTAATAACCCATGTGAAGTTGTAAAATATCAAAGATTATATTTTTCTCTAAAATTACATGATGTGGTCTATCAAATCCAAGTGAGTATGCCATCAAAGCCTCAAGGGTGTCATCAAGAAAAATCAATCAGTTTGGTGTAAAAGCAGGACACTTAAGTGTCCTAGGACACTCAAGTGTCCTAGTACAAAACTAGTGTTAATAACCTTTCTGTCCCATTCATGGGGGATTCACTTGTGCTTCACCTTGTAGTTTTCTTAAATAAATTCCCTATGGTACCTAGAGAGGTGGGGTGGACTTCTTCGAATTATCAATCCTTGTAGCTATAAAATTAGAGGTTTCTCAATAAACCATTTTCTAGGAGGCTTGTCCAACTTGACTACACATATTTCTTCCTAAATCTTATATAAACATTCTCCTTTAAGGACATCCCACGGAGTAGCATATCCATCAATTGACATCTAAGGTGTTCCAAGGGCTTCACACTTCCTAGAGAGCTTAGTGGATTTGAATAACTCATTCTTAGAGATTTTCAACATTGCCATGTCCACCTTCATCTACCTACAAATTGAGAGATAAACTTCAATATCTTTTGGGTAGAACTCTTCAAGTTCCACCTTCACCCTTTGTACCCTTTCACATGCTAGAGGGTTCAAAACTTTTTAAGAGTTCCTTGGGTCTCCATAACATTTGTGTACTTCATTTTTCCCAAATATACTTCCTAGGCTCTCATAACAATGTCATATCTATAGGAGATTTGAACTCAAAACCTCACGTGTAGGAGTTTCATGGGCTAATTACTTTTGCTAGAAGCCATGGTTTATGGTCCAAACATCTCTTGTCTTTGAAAGGTGTGGTTCAACCATATCCTACCTACCAATTTATGAAAAATCTAATTCATGCACTATTGTATGTGAAATATAATTATCTGAGGTCCCATCCTCATCCATAATAGTAATAGTACTATCATCAATAGTTACCTCGATAAAAAGTAAAGAATGAGTTGATATTCTATTACTCATAGTAGATTAATCCCTTTTGGATGCTTCCTACATTCAAGGAATATGATTTTCCTCTTGAATCACGTCAACGTTTTGGACTGGAATCCCTTTAGGTTTCATGTTGGAAAGATGTAATTTTCACTTTCCTATGAGGAGCCCAAGCTTTTTGCAGCTCCAATAGGTAATGTTTGTGTTCTCTTGTGAAACATCCATCATTGAGGTTTTTGGGTTAAAGGGCTTGATATTTTAAAATAATGAGCTGAATATTTTGATGAGAACTCGAAGTGTGAGGATATGATAATGTGGGAGTTAATAAAGTAGAGAGCGTGTGCTTGAAAGGAAGGCTATGCTTAATCATCGGTTTCATTGACGCGATTATTGAAGATGCATTGATTTATCAATTGACTGAATCTTTTTCCCTACATAATCAACAAAAGAAATAGTTTCATGAAGAATTATAGATTGTATCATGTTGAGCTTGGTTTGGATCCAAAACCCCAAAAAATCTTTATACTTCATCTCTACAGGGATTTGAGGAACTCTCTGGGGCATCCGAGCAACAAGTAATCATTATGAAAGTAATACCCTACCTTCATGCTGATTACACATTATGAAAGTAATACCCTCATCGATCTAAATGTGGCCCATAAACGAGGATGATGTACGTGAGCTTGAGGAGGGAGAAAATATTCTTTGAATCTGTCTTTGAATTTTTATAATTTTGTTCGTTCATCGGAAAGTATCTACAATTGGTTCCATGAATTTTGTGCCTAACCCACCAAATACTTGGTGACAAGATTCACTTTTTCAATCTTAAAGTAGGCTTCATTATAATGAAAATCAAATAACTTAGATACCCATGATAAAACAAAGCGACCATCCTTATACCGATAAAATCTTGAAAATAAAAAATTCTTACCACCAATCTTGGAAGACATGCCATGTACGTAGGCGATGACAAACTCATCACAACATAATCAAGGTTGTCATATTTATTTTGCATCTTTTGAGGATGAGCATCTTGTTCCTTGATTCCATTATGAGAAAATCAAAGTCTTCTTTTATAGGATCTCGCACTATTGCTGAATTCGTACATTATGTGTACGTGATTCACAAGATTCCTTCATGGTATGCGTAGGTTCCAGTCGTACATAGATGCAAAAATTAGCCATCAAATGTAGAAAGAAACTTACATTTAGAATTTCAATGCATGCAAAAAATATAAAACTTCATTATCATATGTAAATTTCTGCAAATTATGGAGAGAATAGCTATTAGGGGTTGTGCTAAAGCAAGGGGGCAGCTTGGCCATGTATTTCCATGACTCTAAGTCATAATAAAACTCATTAGAGTCTTTAAAGCTCACATACCAACCACTTTAACAAAAAAAAAGCATATACATGCCAAAAGGTGAGGTCCAATCACATCAAAAGATGACCTAAATCTTCTCTAGTCAACTTCTTTCCATTATAGACATGATTTGCTCCAACTCGTGGAAATCATCCTCCTTTGATTGTGGATGATCAAGAAGGTTCATTTTGGGGCATATTCCCACAATCGTGAGCTTGAAATACAAAACATTAAAGATTTAAGAAATACCATGTCATCTCTTTGAAATTCATGCGGCCTTCTCTTTAAATCATATAATTTCTTTTTTCTTTTCTCATCTTCTTATATATGTTGCGTATTTTTTCCAAGTTCTTCATTTATCTTCTAAAGCATCTCTTTAGATACTTGTACTTTATTTGGAAAAGAAAAAAACAAAGGTGGAGTCAAACAGTGAAAACCATACATATTCCCAACATTTTTATAGATGCATGCCATGAACCATTGTATGAAAACTCGACTAAGGGAATATGATCATTCCAAGTATCTTACTTTTCATTCACATGCATACACAACGAATCTTCAAGTATCTGATAAATGTTCTTGGTTTGCCAATCAGTTTGTGCATATAAACTTGTCCTCATATGAAGTTCATTTACAATCAATTCAAATGTTTCTCTCAAAAAGTTTGTTTTGAATCGAGTGTATAAGACATTATGTTTTTAGGCATTCCATGCAATCGAAAAAATTCTTTTACAAATACTCTTGCAACATTCAAGGTAGTACCCTTTTTTTTTATAAGAAAGAAATATTCAATCTTGGCAAGTTGATCAACTATCACAAATATGGTATCATGTTTACTTCTGGTCATAGGTAATTTAGTGATAAAGTCCATAGAGATAGACTCCCACTTCTAATTTGTAACATCCAAAGGTTGAAGTAGTCCAAGCATTCTCATAAAATTAGATTTCACTTAGTGGTACTTTAAACATTCATTAACATATTTTCTAATATCTTGCTTCATACATGGCTAGAAGTAAGAACATTTCATTTTAACATAGGTTCCTTGAATGACTTGAATGTACAAAAAAAGGTGCATCATCTGTGGTTGTTCAACATCTAGAATATTAAACACAATGGTTATGCCAAGAGGTAGAGATAGATAAAGCCCAAGAGGTAGAGGAAGATCATAGGAACCTAGAAGTTGTTATCATTGTGGAAAATATGGCCATTTTGAGAAAGGTTGCTACCATAAGCAGAATAGCCAAAGAGGAAGAATTAGAGGATATACAATAAGTCTATGAAACTTCATTATGCATACATGAAAAAGGGAATCAAGCATGACAAACCAAAGAAATTTCATGATGCATCAAAAAATGAAGATTGGTGCTAAGCAATGGATGATGAGATGAATGCATTGAAGAAGAATGAAAAATTGGAATTAGTGAAATTTCCACCAAATAAGAAATCTATTAGATGCCAATGGGTGTACAAAATGAAGTGCAAAAGTGGTGGTTCACTGGACAGATTTAAACTGCATCTAGTTGCGAAAGTATATGCATAAGTATATGGATTGGATTATGATGAAATTTCTACTCTAGTGGTGAAAATGGCAACCTTGAGAAGTGTGATTGCATTCTGAAATGGAAAATTGCATGAGTAAGTCTATATGTCGCAACTAGAAGATTATTTGCATCCAAAGTATCCCGAATATGTATGCAAATTAAAGAAAGCGCTTTATGGATTGAAACAAGAACCAAGAGCATGCTGTGAATGATTCACTAAGAAGTTATTGGATCTGAAATTTTATGTAATTGAGGGCTGATTATTCACTATTTGTATGGAATCAAGGAAGCAAAATAATTTTACAAGTGATCTATGTCGATGATTTGATCATTACTGGCAATGATGAGAAGAGAATTGGTAATTTGAAAAGGCAACTGGAATCTGAATTTTTGTTGTCGGATTTGGGAAAGCCAAAATATATTTTAGGAATTAAAGTAATTTCAATGCAAAAGAGAATTTTGATCATACAATGCAAGTATGTGTTGGCATTGCTTGAGACATTTGGTATGAGTGTTTCCAAATTTATGGATATGCCACTTGATGCTAATGCTAAGCTTATGGATGATGGCAATTGCTTGGTGGATGCTAATCTGTATAGGAAGATGGTTCGAAGTTTAATTTTTGTAACAAAGACAAGACTAGATCTAAGTTTTGCAGTTGGTTTGGTGAGTGAGTTTACGCATAGACCATGTAGAGTGCACTTGGATGCACTGAGATGAGTAATGCGATATGTGAAAGGAACATGCAACATTGGTTTGTTTTATGAGAGAAAAATTCAGCCCTGTATACATGCATATAGAGATGCGGATTGGGCACAAAATGTAAAGGATTGAAGGTCAACTAGTGGATTTTCATTCTCACTTGGAAGTGCAATCATTTCATGGAGTAGCAAGAAGCAACCAAATGTTGCTTTGTCAAGTACCAAAGCGGAATGTAGAGGGATTAATCAAGCCGTTTATGAAGCAACATGGATTAAGTAGCTACTTGAAGACATGGGACTCTACATTAATGGAAAGATGGTTATCTATTGTGACAATGTGAGCAGCATTATGTTATCGAAACACATCAAAGCATTATGTTATCAAAGCATTATGTTATCATGCAACATCAACGCACCAAAGCATTATGTTATCAAAGCATTATGTTATCATGCAACATCAACGCACATCAAAGCTCATTTTCACTTTGTTCATGAGAAGGTCATTGAAGGAGAAGTGGAGTTGTTTCACATCAGCACTAGAGAACAAGTAGCATATGTCTTCACCAAAGCTCTTTCCAAAGAAAACTTTATCTACTTTAAAGAAGCTTTAGATGTTAAGAAGCTCTAGTTTGTATCTAAATTTGACTTCATGTTGATTTCATCTTCTATGGATATATGTACTTCTTTCATTATATTGAAGCTCATTCTAAGCTTAAGGGGGAGATTTGATGATGTGGAAAAAAAATTAACATTGTATATGATTTTTTGAATGAAATTTAAGTGTACGTGTGGATCACTCTACTTTTCACATGAGCATTATCTAGAACGTTTTTCTCTCTCTTTCTCTCTCTCTCACACACACACACACTTGCTCACTCGCTTGTCTCTTATGTCTGAAGCTGATGATGCTAACATGAAGAGGCCATAATTGCTCCTAACAAAAAAGGCTATATGGTGCCCTCCTACTTTAGGCGATTAGTGCAGAAGAAGACTTGGGAACCTCTTCTTATCCTACCCAAAGACTCAAAAATATTGGTACCATCTTTACTTCCTACTTAATTTATGTTTTCATGTAAATTAGGGATAGGTTGTGTTCATAAGAGCTTATGATTTCAAGTAAATTAGGAACAAGTTGTGTTTGTTAGAGCGATACACTTCGAACATAAGACAAATAGTTTGGACACCACTTAATAGATACCGAATGGTAGTACCAACAAAATAAGATTTATAAAGATGTTTTTAGCATCTCCGCACACATCACATTAAAGAAATAATTTAAAGAGAGTATTGTTTTATTGAGAAAGGATATTATACGTTTTGAATCTTCAGGACGAAATGTTTAAGAGTTTTCTATGCGCTTCCCTTTATTTGAAAATCTGTGAACTTCAAAGGGGTTTTGTTGGGAATTCAACTTACAACCTCCTAGCTATGAGTACAGTGGGGGAGTCACTTACCCCAAAAGCCACGGCTGAGGATTCTTTCTGAATTATCCCTTTTAGAATGTGTTCCAACAACCTCTTTCTAGGATTATGTGACATTTGTTTTCCCTTAGATAGAGCATCATCCACAGTGTTGACTTGTTGACCGTTCTATCTAACCTAGTCCGCTTATCGCATTTGTGCACCACCTCCAATAGCTTCCAATTCTAGTGCATGGACCTATCTAGCTAACCTCTAGTGCCCAAATGCCCATGTCCCTTTCTTCTTTGGGCCAATTTCAGAGTCGCTGTAAAGAACTTCCCAAGTGCTCAGGAATGAGACTTCTTACCTCCGTATTGCCCAAATTCATCAAGTAAACTTTGATACGAATGTTGGAATTAAACTCACAACCTCCTAGATGGGAGTACGATAGACTAATCACTTGCTCCAAAATCGAGAATTGAAGGTTACTACCTTATCCTCCTTTTCAGATGTGGCTCAACCATCTCCCGCTAGGATAATGTGACAGGCTAGAAGCTAGGAGGAAAAATACAAATAAGATGCACATACTCTAACTCTAATAGAGACTTATGGTGAGTCTCGATCATCTGACATTGGACGATAATAAAGAGAGAGTGCAATTCTTTGAAGTTTATCTTTTCTCTACAAATACGTAAGTTGAAGTGGACAAAAAAGGAACAAGTATGTTTAAACAGAAAACATCATGTGCTCTCTCTAGTTGTTTATGGAGACAGAACCGTGATTTCCAAAACGATGAGAAAAGAGCACAGCGCCAAAGTAACATTTCCAAGACTGATTTGATTATATTTCGAGAACCTAAACTTATGTAGAATCTACGTCTTCATTTTCTGCTAAGTGTTACCCCTTACCGTTATATGTGTACAGTAAAAGTTAATGTAACAAAGTGACTTTTGTGCAGACTGATAAACCATAAGTTAATTTTATTATGAGTACTTTTTTTTTATAGAAGGGAGTTCGGCAATGCCTACTCTCCCTGAATTTAACTAAATAAAAGAAGAATACAAGTGAATAGGACGTGTGCTTGGGACCCCCCAGATCCCACAACACGGGCGTAGCACAAACACGTCAGGAAGTCGTACCTTCATGGTAGATCTTACAAAGCTTACATGAAGCTATAAAGGAGGTTGATAAACTTTGCATCCCTGTCTATTCGGAGCCCACTTGGTTTTAAGCTTATTGTTGACACACTGAAGTTGTTTGTGATGTCTAAAAAAAGGGGGGGGGGGGGGGGGTTTCTTATAGTTAGCAATTCTTTTGCCAAAAAGGAATAGGGACTTCTCGATCGACCACTCCTTGGAGGTATTGCCAAAGTTGTGAGCGCATCGTTCCCACCAAATCTTCCAAAGCATCTCTCTCCTAATCGCATTCCACAACGCCGCAGAGCAATCGATCGCTTCACCAATGAGGGCGTGCTTCCATTGGTGAGTACTTTTTCCTCTTTACGCGGATGGCTTGATATAAAGTAATACGTATTTTGACATTGGTTATTTTGAAATCAATTATTTCTTTTGAATTTCTTTTGAATTTCTTTTTCTCTTCTCCCATAGTAATAAATATTTTTACATGGGTAGTCTTGAAAGCAATAACTACTTTTCAATTTTTTATTCAAGATGCTTATACGTCACACGCGTGAGCTATTAATGTCCTTCAGTTGGAGCAGAGAGTGCATAAGATTTTTCTTCTTGGATGCCATTTCTAAAATTTCCTGGGTTTTTTTCAATAAAAGAAAGTTCGACCTTGGCTTATTCTCCCGGACTTTTATTAAAATAAAAAAAAATTACAAGTGAATGGGAGTACTGCCCATGGAACCCCATTTCCTGGGTTTGGATCACATGGTCTCATTTCCATTTATCACTTACACTTTCTGTGAAATCATCCTCAAGAAGTCGTACAAAAGGCCTATGGCAGCGAGAGGTACTTTAAACGTTCTTCCATGCATCCTCATTGTCCTCCGAAGGTCAAACGAAATGGTACACATGTATTGATCGAGATGATTTTTCACGTGGGAAACTATATAAGAAGAAGCGCTCGGGGACGTACTGGAGTCCATTTGGGTGGCCATTGTCATAGATAAGTATGAATCTTTGAAGCATCTTGAGAAGTTTCTCCTCTTCTGTAAGATGTGCATCATTAATGCTCTGGGTTTCACGTTAAAAAAAACGAAATCGACCTTCCGTTATTCTCTAAAACCGAGGAAGTTGGACCAGACCTAGTCTCCCTTGCACAAATTCGTAAGAAGAACAATTATACAAATGAAGAGGCAGAATGTCCGTTGCACCCTTTATCCACAAGCTACGAGTAGGATGACTTGATAACAATGCAACATTGATTGACCAAAGGTGGTAGAAAATCTAGGTTTGAAAGTTGGAAAGACAGCAAGATATAGTAAAGATTACAAACTCATTAGAAAGAGTTACAAAGAGGCTAATAGCCTTTTCATCACCCTCATGGGGGGGCGTTTCTTTGGATCTTTTTGTTCTCAAAACGTAAGTGTCTATTGTAAGAGGATTTCTTACAATTAGAAATTTCTTTGTCTGACATGCCACAGGGTTCTCAAATTGACCACTCTTTTATAGGGTTATCAAAGTTGGATGTGCATCTATCTTTATGTATCTTCTAAACAGATTCTCCTTTAATCACATTCCAGAAGGAACTAAAGAAACCCGTCGCTTCTCTAAGGAATCCTTCTGTTTAATTCATTTGAATCCATAAAATTAGTGGCGTCCCCACGACCTACCAAACTCATCAACTCCATGGGCACCCAAACAAGAGGTGGCCTAAGTCTTATCTACAATTGAGGCATCACTCAACTGATGGAAAGGTTCCACAAGTTTTGTTTTCTTGAACATTAGTCCATAGTACCCGGTGGAGAGTTCAACGCATTAGAGCTGTTTTTTTTTCTATAAGGCGATGCCACAAGGCCAAAAACTTAAAATCTTATCAGATACTTGACGAGTTCAGACACCGGTTGCTATTGAAGGAGATACGAAACTCCGAATTCTTTCTTGAAGAAAGAAACTTTTGCCAAACTGTAACCATTGTGCTATCTTATGTCTTATATGCGACAGGGATCTTGAAACCGAACTTGATTTTCTTCCTTCATAACATGTCTATGAATTAACCCTCTCAATATATGTCAGTCTGTTACAAGGGAAAAATAATGTGAACATAATCCACATGAATAAATGAAAGGAAACGAAGGAGCAATATGTACGTCGACTCTAAAAGGCTTTTCTAGGTATATAAATTGTACGTGAGACGTCACTAACATCGCACAATACATATAATGCTTTAAAGTACCAAAAGGGTGAATCAGTATTCTGGTATTTAAAGGAAAAGTCGGAACCACTCAGTCCATTTAGAACTTTAACATGATCACTTGCACCTCAACTGGCAGTCAGCCCAAAACAAAGTGATGATGTATAAAACTATTGAGATTCAAAGCATAGATACCGGGGAATATACAGAAGCATATCGGATCATAAGAAGATATTTGGTTTATGGGATTCGCACAAATGTAAAACAACAGAAAGAAGAGGATCGAACTCAACATCAGAGCCTAACAGTAGAACGCAACATTAAAAGTGTTAAGTAGTCACAGTTAGGAGCATATACCTCTGACTGCTTCAAAATTCGTAATGTTGAGTTTCATTTTCTTTTTGATATTTTTTCTTAATTTTAATGAGTGAAGTGATGTCTGATAGATGGGATCAAAGTGGAGTGTGTTATTGAAGGAAATAAAAAAGGCGCTTGGGATCAATTTAAGCTATAGCACAATATGGTGGAAGTCAAAGGCATGCTAGCTTTCTCTTGGTCAAACCTCCAATCACGAAAAGACTTGTGGAAAGTTATACTTGATAGAAACTATATCACGTAGAACAGCATTGAAAAGCACGCTTCCCCATCCTTTTCTCAATGTGTTGAATTAGTGTTCTCTGATCACTATTCTTATATTCTTAGTATCAAACCACATCTCAGATAGAAGAAGGCCTCTTTTTTCCATGTTCATCCCTCAAAGCTCTCCCTTCCTTCTATTCAATACGTGATCTCCACTACGTGCAAAAAGATATTTAAATCATACATCTCTCAAAATAAGTGTTATAACTTACGTGTCAAGACTCCCAAGTTCTACTTTACAAGGCCCAAAAAGATATTCTTAACAATCGATGTGTAAGGAGGGAAAATCTTTATTAGCTCCTTCGACATCTTGAGACGGAAGGAAACAATGGTGATCCCAACCTCCAAGTCCCACACCACAAAATTAGAAGCAAACTAATATTCAAAGAGGAAATTCAATGAATGAAAATGCAAATTTATATTAAAGAGTTTTGGAAGGGAAAAGAAGATTAACAAACAAAAGAGATATGTAACCTCTTGAAGAATAAACAACACAAGGAAGAGGTCACCTACATGATTGATAACAATGTGGCCAAATGCACTTCCTCAAAAGAGCATATTGAGGTAACTACCAACCACTTCACTGAACTCCTAAGGGTGTCCTTGCCACTCACTTCTCAGAGATGCGATTAGACGGCTACCATCTCTAGATTTAGATAAAAAAGAAATCCTCAAAACAACATGCTTCTTTTGGACTTCTCTATCACTAACATGGAAATTTAACAACTTGTTGATGCTCGCCTTGTGGTAAAAGCCTAGGTCTAAACAATCTCACCAACTAGTTCTTCAAGACTTTCAAAAGTTTATCAATGGAACCATTTCTTTGGACGTGGAAGGCATGATTTAGTTAATTGACAAAAAATATAGAAACAAGAAAATTGGAGACCCATCAGTATGCTCCAAATTAGCTATAAGATATTAGCAAAGGCTCATGGGAATCACATAACCATTGATTTCGGTGCATGGATCAATGAGGACTAAATGGGATTCATAAAGGAAAGATCCATCCTGGAGGCCATTATTGATGTGTGGGAGGGCCTCCACTCAAGATGTCCTCTTCTTAAAGATCAATTTTGACAAAGCATATGATCAACTTTAGTTGCATTTCATTCTCCAATCCATGTAAGATATTAGTTGTGGCTCTAAATTTATCAACATGATCTCTACCCTAATGGGGAAAGCCTCCACTCGCATAATATCAATGGTCATCTTTGACAAGAAATCACGTTAAGATGCGATATTAGTTAGGGTTTTCCTATGGCTCTACTTTTGTTTGTCATTGCCATCAATTTCCTAAGCTGCTTGATTAACCATCAAGTGCATCTTTGTTAGATGTAGAGTTTTTTTTGACCCTCGTATCTCGAGCAACATGGTTTTTAGAATCTTCATCGATGATACAGGTGCTTTCGTGCATAATAATTGTAATAGCATCAACACCTATCCACAATGTCTATATGCTTTTTCATTGCCTTACACTCTAAAATAACTCACGCAAAAACTACTTTCAAGGTCATTTTTGTGCCTTCAGTACAATTTTTTCGTAAATAAGCGTGTAAAGAGCTTCATAGTGGAAAACTCTTCCGGTTCCTTGGTATCTCGAGGAGGTTTGAAGTTTCTATGGGCAAGCATTAGAACTAGGTTGTTGGCAAATTGGATGCTAAATTTTCCTACTAGAAGGGCATGCAGCTCAATGTATGGGGCATGCAATGGTGATCAACACCTTCTTCATTTCCTGTATTGTCTATCACCTTGTTTGTTGGACATCAAAAGGCAAATTATTAGTGAAGATTGAAAGTACTTGTAGAAATTTTGTTTAGAATGGTGATCTCAATAGGAGGGGCAGTCCCAAAATCATGTGGAGCTTGTGTGCTAACCATAAAGTCTCTACTGGGATGGGCATTCTAAATGTAGGAGGTATGTTTGATAAGCTTGTGGCGAAGGGCATGATCAAAGCTTGGTGCAACATAGAAACTTCATGGCCTAAATTGACTCTTCAAAACATTCCTCTCTTATCCTCATGAAAATCCCTAGGTGGAATGATCTTGATCTACTAAAGTGGCTTTTTTCTTAGCATTTGGAGGCTATGAAAGGATCAAATCTTTTTTCTCCATATGGAAAATTTGGAACAATATGGATCCATACATCAAGGTTAGTGAAGATTGGAAGTGGGAAGGTTAGATTAGGCAAAATGTATCTATTTGGTTTCGTATAAAGAAAAACAAGGATGTTTACTACGAGAACATGTAAACATAGAACAATCTATGGAATAAAGGATTTGGTCAATAGAAACATCTTTGGAACCATGAGAGATGTCATTGGAAAAGATTTGAGGACAAAGATCCTAGGAGAGAGTTGACGATGGTGATTGGTTCCTTCCTATTCATAGGATCAATGCTTTGCATAGCTCAAAGACTCATGTCCCTTCCTAGGATGACCCATGCTAGATTGAAGGGTTAAGATGGATCACTAGTAATAAGTTCTATAAAAGTTGTAGGATCTATAATCACTATGATTCGCATATTTCCCTTAACTAGAGATGATGCATAAAGTGTTCTAACATCACATGGCAACTTAAGTGCCGAGAACTTTGGCATCTTTCATAGAGAACAAAAAGCTGCTCATGATGTGGCAAATCCTCTATCGTGGAATCTAGTCCAATGCCAAATCTAATAATTTTTTTTGGGCCTTTTGCGAGAAAGTTGTCTTCATAGATAAAAAATCTTGGACAACTATTTTTCCTCATTCCCAAATGTTACTTGGTGAAACAATTGGTTTTTCTTCTACCTCATTGAATGCCATCCGAGGGGGAGTACTCTAGAAGATATGGAAAGAAAGATGTGTGATCAACTTTGCTGCCCATTCAAAAGAATGGTCAATTTAAAAATCCATAGGCTTGTTAGGTAAAATCATATTTAAATGTACAAAGTCACTGCCTTTATTACATTATAGGATGTTTGTCTTGGAAAACAGAAGATTAAAAGCAAGTGGATCACTCATTAGGGCAAGAAAGAATGATTAACCTTCTTAGTAACTCGATTTAAACCATTAGTTTCTCGCCGAATCTTGGGTCTCCTTCCTATTTTGGACCATCATAGTCAATATGCCTCAAGCTGTCCTATCCCTGCTTTATGGGGTATAGGGGTATCCCAAAGGGCACTATGCCTATTCAGTATATATTATTTTCCTTATAAATTCAAGCAAGGGAGATTAGGCATCGACAAAACTTACATTTTAGGAGAAGGCAAAAACATAAGAATTCTTCACATTGAGTATTCTTATGTTTAATTTTCCAATCATACATAATCTCTATCACATACAAAAGAGCATAGAGAGTACAAGCAGCTGAAAGAACAACAAGAAATTGTGCCCAAAATTAAGATTAGATTTATCTCATGTATAGTAAGCAAAACATTTGTTTGTTTTTTTTTTAATGAAATAAGTTCAATCTTGCGATCTCCTATTCAGGAAATTGTGTTCAAAATAAAATTTAGATGTCTGTGATGTATAATTTAAAAAAAAAACAATCGTTAGTTTTTTTTAAAGGAAGTACAATGATTCAATCTACTATTTAGGATACCTGGAACTAACGAATGACAAAGCTCGAAAAGCTTGAAGGCCTATTAAATGTATGTAGAAAGTGAGTAGGGATTGTCTTGATCCCACACGAAGAGACTAGTTTCAACATGCGTCAATGTTTAGGACCCTTGTCGACAACAAGCGAGTTTTCGATAACAGTGCCAGCGAAACTTTTCGACCTTCTCAGCACATCAAGTTTATGAGGATTGCCCATAGCAACGCAGCCCATAGGGCTTGACCCCATGTCTCATAGTAAGCAGTAGATCCTCTTGATGAACAAACAAAAATATTCATTAAAGCTCTGCACAAAAAAAAAAATCTAAACAATATCATTAGCATTGATGACTTGAATATATTTGACATACATATTTTCTTCATAGTTTAGGTACTTGCTAAAGAAGATGAACATGTCATGATGTTTTTTTTTTCCTGGAGAACATCTCATGTGCGAATAAGTTTAAGTCAATCTATATAGAGAGACAATCTTACATGATATCATAAAGAAGTGGCCTACGTGTATTACTAGGATAGCTCATATTTATTCAAGGTGATATGAAGAGTCCGGAAGGGAATCGTGCATCTCATCTATTCTTCAGTTATATGAATAGAGAACCAACTTGTTTCCAACCAAAATCGTATCCGGGAGCGGTGCAAATGCTTTTTCTACCTGAAAAGAAAACAACAATCTTACGTTTAGAATAAAAGTAGACCCCTATACCCCGAGCTCTTAAAAATATCGTACTGTTTTGGAAATGGTTAATGCTCTTAAAATATAAGAATTCATGTATTGCGCATTTAAGTATGTATAACTCAATCACGTATAGTGTTCGTTTCCTTTTTTAACGTCCTATGCAATACTGTTGTGATTGATTGGTTGGCCCTTGGATACTTTTATATATGCATGACCATATAGCATACACAAAAGTCTGCTGATTATCATAAAAGTCAACCAAGCCTTCCCTTGCACTAGAGCAACACGTATACTATGGGGGATAACCACAAATTTTATTGGTTTCGACATTGGTCCGAATTCCACTATGCAGAATTCGCCACAAGAATTGCTTCCTCATTTGCGATAGGCGAGTACCATAGGTCCTTGAACTTGAATTCCCATCGAATCCAGAACTAGTTCAAACATAACTTCTTGTTAAGAAAGACTCCCAACTTGAGCATATCCTTCTTGCAAGGCCTCTAACAAATAAATATTAAACTGAATACATGATAAAGATTTTCAGGAACATGATGAGCACTATTGCATGTTAAGCCACATTAAGTTGCATACCCTTCAAGTAATGAAGCTTATTTTCAAGATTGTAGACAAGCTAGTCGCAATGCTAGCCCGGGATAACATAGAAGTCCATCAGAAGACCACGATGCGAAAGACCTGGCCATTGATAAAAATCTTGAGCCCACCAAGAAAAAGGCTAGGGGATCAAGAAGGACCGTTAAGTATATTTTTTGGGTCATTGATTCTAGATCTAGAGGCAATGTGAATGAAACTCCAACACCTATTGTGAAGGAGGAAATCAAAATTTCTCCAGATTGAATACATACCTTAATAATAATGTACATGCATCCATACAAACATTGACAAAGAGCTCGCTAATTTCATGGGGATATATTCACATAAACATGCACGTATGGAAAAAAGTTCTTTACGGAAATCTTTTATCATATATATATATATATATATATATATATATATATATATATATATATATATATATATATATATATATATATATATATATATATATATATATATATATATATATATGTTTACACATAGATGCATCGATGCATATAAAAGCATATCTAGAGACACACCTGCACGTATGGAAAAAAGTTCTTTACGGAAATCTTTTATCACATATATGTAAACATGTATACATACATATGTACATGCATCAATGAGTATACAAAGCTGTCTGCGTGAGTACAGAAAGTTATTTTCCAGCTTATTTTATCTCCATCACATCTTTATCGCCTTATTTGAAAACATACATAACTGTGTGCGTAACAAGAAGTATCTTTCCGTAAATACTCAATTTGAATCGTACCTCTTTCAGCCAGAAACAATGCATTACATGAAGGTACATTAATGTCTTATGATTTGATTTCAAAACTATGAAGCACAGTCGGAATTAATTGGAAGCTTGCCTTTACCTTTCCTTTCATTTAATATAATTGTTGCGTTGATGCGGAGATTCTAGATAGTTCTTTGCTTCAAGCAGAGTATATTTTTGTCGGACGTTTTCAAAGCAGATACGTTCATGGGACCGCTCTATCGATGAAAGTTTGGTGTTTGGTAGTGCAGAGTTTTAAGCACTAGTTACGGTGTCTCGTTCTCTAGATGGTAGAAAATCTATTTCTTTCTTTCTTTCTCGCATTCCAATAATAATAAAAATGCTGAAATTCACCAATATAGATCTAAAAAAAAAGCCTTAAATATTGAAGAGGTTTAAATGTATCCTTTGAAGCGCCATTTTCTGGACATACAGCACACTCCTTTATTCTTTCAAGTTCTCACACAGTGTTTGCTAATGTTTTCTATTATGACAGCCTTCGCACGTATCTTTGTTTGACTATCAACTTATGAGGTAGTAGTGTGCTTTCATCTTTAGGGTCTCATCTCTCATGCGCCATACTGTGGTTGTGTGAATGAGCTGAAAATAGTCCTCCCTTGTGTTTAGATTGAAGTCCTCAAACCATACTCACGAGAAGCTAATGAAGTGAGCTACGTGCAAATCTCATCCATTCGCTTGATTACATCTCCATTGCTTCCTGCACATGTGGCAATGGCGACCACTTGCTGTCTTGTACCCTTGAGACTACTTCAACAAAATTCTCTACCAATTAAGATCGGCCATTGCATTCTTGTCTCCGCTATAAAACTATGACAAATGATCCCCAAAAACAAGTTGCAATATCCCAGCTTTTTTTCTGCATCTGCGTATATTTCTCTTGTATATTTTTAATCGATTGGATTTTCAAATATATATACTAGAAGGTTAACTCACACAAGCATTAACAAATCTTCTATCTACAGAATATCCTCTCCGACTGTCCCATATCCGCCTCAGAGCATGAGGGTATATAGTTTGAACAAGAACGAAAAAGGAAATGTTGACAACGAACAAAAGAAAAAAAAAAAAGTTTCCGTCCACGAGCTTCCAATCTTTCCCTTTCTTCTGCAAACGAGAACTGGCATTTTCCTTTGGCAGGCTGGGTTTCTGTTCGTTGTCCACGTTTCAAGTTGTTTTCCGAAACCTGCCTTCCCTTTCCAGCCGCCATTCACCATGCAACCAAATCAAGTACAGAAAAAGATGCCTTAATCTGAACAGAAGAAGTTTCTCTTGAACTTCCTACACCTCTACATCCGAAGCTTCGCATGTCAGCTAATTATTCGAAGCATTTGTTTTTATAAGGCGCCCATCGATTGTCAGATTGACATGCATGAGACTGCTTTATGTATTGAAAACGCTACACTTATCGTGCGAATGTTTGCACACACTCACGTTATTTTTTTCCATGGTTCATCAACGAAGCATAATTATCCAGAATCAATCTTCTGAGTGTGAAAATAATCTTGTGCTACGAGACAGAAACGATTTCCTCTATGCTAAGAAAATTTTGAGCTTGTTTTATGTAAGACTCGACATAACATATGAGTGGATAAAGCATCTAGCACAACGTAGCACAACATAGCAGGGTGTTCCATGTGCCCATTGACATGACCAATCTTATCTCTTCGTTTTTCATGAATTCGTTTTGGTCCAAAAAGAACAAAACTTCTTAGATGGAATATCTATTCAGCATCTCATGAATTTCTCTTGAAACTTAAACAATATAAAAGAGGAGGAATATCCTTTTTTAAGATGGAAGCGAGCCCAAAATCCTATGGATTGATATAAGATCTACAACCAAAGTAAGCCCAACACTTTTCAACAAGTAAGTTAATTATCGAATCCAGTTGGATGCATAGCATTAACCTCTTTACCTTTGACAAAACATTGGAACATTTCCAAAATATTTGTATTGGTGTTAAATTGTAGAGTAATTAAGAAGATGAAAAATATTCATGACAGCCTCCCATCTTGGAGGGCTTTGAGCGCCATTTCTTCATTTTTAAGAACAAGAAGGTTGTGGTTCATCAGAAGGAATTGGCACTTAACTTCAAAAATCTCATGCGGAAGTCAGTCCCTACGAATCTAGGACCTGTCTTCATTAACTGTTTCTACTTCTTCGACACTTCAGCAATTAGATTTTTTATAGTCTAGAGAATAACAAGAGAGAGCAACTTATTTGAAACTAATCAAGCATGCGAAATTTGTTTTAAATCTTATAAACTAGTTCTTATTTGGAAACAAAAATGAATTATTGTAGAACTCAAGAGGAAATTCATGGATATCCCATCTATTATTATAAGCACGAATTTCCCATGTACATTATTTTCGTGTACTTCTTGCTTATGAAACACTACCACACGTGCTTGTTTGATGAACTCATTATATAAAGTATGTGGCCCTTACTCAGATGCCTACTTTACATGCTTGGCACCATCATGGTGCAGAGCACTAATCCCTATTGTGATTTAAGGCTAAAGTTTTGGTTTTTTCCTAGGAGCTCCACATACGTGGGGTTACAAAGCATCATAGGAAATTGATACAATGCATCGTATTCTTGTGAAACATTGACTATCCAAACTCTCTACTTTGTATTTATGATCTCCATGGTCGCTGAAGATTTGACTAGTCAGTTTAGTCACACATCCTAAGTCAATAGTAATTTTACTTACTAACTGATTGTTCTTATTAGAATGATTTTCTCTTTTTGAGATGGATGGTGTTGGAACTAAGAATTTCAATTTGAGAATCGCACATTGATTCTGGTTCAAATATGCTTGGACAACCAAATCGATTGCGAGTACTTGAGTACACAATTTTCACTTTCAATGAAGTAGATGCGTTTACTTGGATATTCAAATCCTTGAGGTCTTTATGTACAAAGATATAAGAGGTTGCTCTTGGACTTTCTCTTTCAATGTAGTGGTATTTTTAGTTCTGAACGAAAACCTTTTGGTGATATTTTTAGTGCTGAATTAAACCTTTGTTGCAGATTTGTATGAGATTTTTCTTAGGTGCATATTTTGTGCCATGATGATGTTTCTTGACTTTGTGAACAAATTACACGTCTTTGTGATATGTAAGATGGCATTTGAGTATTACGAATGCTATTTTATCTTTTTTATAACTTTCATGACCCACACCCTTAAAGATAACTTTATTCAATTTTTTCTTTTTTTGGTGTATAAGAAATTGGTAGCTAAGTCGACGCCTACTGGGTGGTCTAGTAGCCAATCTCATAGAAGAAGGCTAACCTGTGTCTTATTTTTGGCTAATGTAGATAAACAATGATTCTTTCAAAGTACATTTGTTGTTTTCCGATTCTTAAAGGAATAGCATCATCGATATCTATCAACAAAGAGAAAACTATG
>CM035430.1:19203280-19210780 GCA_020310875.1 Ceratopteris richardii
CCTACATTGTAATCATCTGTTCGAACTGAGGAGTGGTTTGGTCTCCCACTAGTATCAATTATCATTAATCTTTTCCCTGAGTATTTACAATTCTCTGCAACTATTGGTATTTGCCTGCTCACAGAAGTGTTAAGGGTATATTTCCCTAAGGAGAACCTCCCTTGAGTAGTCGAAGTATTGGTGTGCATGGTGCATATTCGTGCTAAAAGTAGATATCCCTGTACCTCCTCTACAGTTTGGCACGCACTGTGGGACACTTGGATTTCTGTGAGAGGCCCTGAGGATAGTAAATAGTCCCTTTTTTTAGTATTGTTGCCCTATTGCATTTGCAAGTAGGTACATGACCCATACGCGAGCAGATAAATTGCCTCTTTGTGTACGAAGGAGCCTGAACAAGTCAGCTATATCTTCGACTAGTGAACCTAGCTCCCCTCAAACCTCTTGAATTTATCTATTGACTTGGGTGTGACACCACTGTCAAAGGAGAAAGCATAGAAGAACATTAGAATTCTCCTCAGATACGTCAGAAGAAACACCAATGCAAATGGAGGATCTCTCTCATTTACTCTCCTGACTCAATATCAAGTTCCCTACCTTCAAGGGACAAGCTTATGAGGATGTTCATGATCATGTGAGGAGGTTTATCTCCTTATGCCGTGGACGAGGTTTGCAAAATAGAGAGGATGCAATGTTGGTACTCTTTCCATCCACATTGGAAGCCCTTGCTGACAAATGGTACAGTCAATATGCAGATGGCCATTTTGCTACATGGGAGGCTCTGAAGACGACATTCTCACAGAAATTTTGACCTAGTGACTCCTCGAAAAGACCTCTAGACTAGCTCGAGAATCTAAGGCTAAGATCAAGTGAATCGTTCCATGAACTTCACACTAGGACAAAAGCACTTGTTGCACGTCTTCCACATGCTCCAGGTGATTTCTTGGTTGGAAAATGGATAGAAAAGCTTTGCCAAGGTCATCTCAGCAGAACTTACGTGAGTCTCTTAGATTAGATGCTACCCTCAATGATTTTGTTGCAACAACATCATGCATTGAAGAAGTTAGGCAACATTGTGAAGGGGATACACAACCGAATTATGCTGCAGAACTAGACCCTATTGGGCAACTGAGGAAGGAACTGGAGGCATTGAGAATTCAACAAAATCACCAAGAAAAGAAGGTCTTGCCACCACTGCGTCGCACTGATGATGAAGTAGCCCAACTTCGCCGTGAATTAGAAGATTTGCGGACCACTCATGATATAAGAAGGCAGATTTGGTGTACAATATGTAACAACAATGGACATTCCAATGCTAATTGTCCTAACAAGGTTGTTGGAAACAATGCCTTATTGGTTCAATGGTCCAACAATTTAGAGCATGTAATCTTTTCTAGTTCCTCTACAAAAAGACGCACCGTAACAGCACGTATAGTATTCGAACTAAGTCTTTCTACAACTAAGTGACGTGGGCACCTTGGTTAGCTACTTGGCCTCTCATGCAATCGACCCAAGTTCAATTCCTACGTCCGACAGCGTGAAAGAATATAATTTTGAAATATGCTTTTCCCATAAAGTTCATACGGAAAGCAAAATGCACGCGTTTCCGTTTTTCGTTCGTAGCTTTATTAGAAGTGCTTTTCAAGGTAGAAGAATACTATATAAACAAGTGCTTGGGCTCATTGTATTCATCCTTCACCTAGGATCAACACAAGCTTTCTAGAGCTTGGACCTCAGTAGAGGTGGTGTTTCTTCTAGCACATGGGGCAGCCATGGTGCTAACTTGAAGCATGTTGAGGAGCAGCTATGGAGTTCTTCTTAATGATTCTTCTTGGAGAAGATGAAGGGTGTGCTCACACTCTAGCTCATGGAGAGGAGGTCATCTCTTGTTCATGGCAAGAAGACTTGATTATTAGCAGCTTGATGGTGAGGATCGCCCATCTAAATGATGTATTTGAAGATCATCTTCTACAAGAAGATGTTAGGTTGAAGATTATCTTCTACAAGAAGATGTCTGGCTACTTCAAAGACATTGGATGGGACCATCTACATGATTTTGAAGATTATCTTCTATAGGAAGATATTAGGTTGAAGATTGTCTTCTACAAGAAGATGTCGGGCTACTTCAAAGACATTGGATGGTGGTTAACATAAGATTCACATCTTATGTTAAGTATTCAGGTACATATTCTCTTTATGCACA
This sequence comes from Ceratopteris richardii, assembly GCA_020310875.1. Taxonomy (NCBI): domain Eukaryota; kingdom Viridiplantae; phylum Streptophyta; class Polypodiopsida; order Polypodiales; family Pteridaceae; genus Ceratopteris; species Ceratopteris richardii. The sequence continues at coordinate 19,205,481 of CM035430.1, forward strand.
CAGGTACTACTTGAAGTTTATGGAGGCCGTGGCGTTCATATCAGGAGGAGTCCTATTCGGCATAGGTACAAGAGAAACAGTACGTATATGCTTTATGCATATTTTGATGAGGTGTTTGTGAAGGTGTGTTCACATGAGTTTGAGGATTTCTGGCAACAAGCTTGTTAGCATTCCATGCTACTTTATAAGTACGTGATCTTTTTACACACGTATCTGACTTAGGGTCTTCCATAGCCTAAGTTTAGATGTAGTTCTGTTGACCATCAGTTTCACACTGATCCTTCCTCATTCAGTCACTCATATTCACTCTTCTATAACCTATAAGGTCACACATCTCATGTATATTCAGATTACTGCCCATACATCTGAATATGTTTGTTACATTGTACATTCACTCATTCATCTATTTCTCATCACATAGAGTGGTTGAGAAGTTTTGCTCCCACATTGTACATTGAACATTGGTATATATGATACTATGAGTAAGCGATGGCTTACGTAACACCTTACACATGTTGTCTATTCTTTCTCTATCTTTATCTCATCATTTGTATGATTAAGTTGTGATATGTTCATGTTTTGTCAATATGGAAGATTGCTGGAATTAATGTTGTACATAACTGGACCTATGGAACCATGGACCTGTGACATGAGCCTAAGGGCCTACCTCACTTCCAACATTTGGTATCAGAGCACTAAGGTTTTGGTTACAGAACTTTAGATCTTGGGCATCAATGCATTAAGGCTCATTCATATCTCAGGTTCCCAGAATTCCAGATTCACAACATATGATTTAAAAGCATCTTCTAATATTTGACATTTGACATACACACTTAATCTAGATGAGTAGAGATTTGAGATTTAGACATTTCAGTAACATGTGTATTCATCAGTGTGGAGTATGAAGTTGATGATCTGTTAGCAGCCGAATATTTTTGAAGAGTATGCAAATACTTTACAAAAGTATTGTTTGAAGACCCAGACTTGATGAAGAGAAGACTACTTCAAATTCAAGGAAGAACAATGGTTTAGAGAAGATGAAGGAATCAAATCAACATCAAATCACAGGTATCAGTTTCTACTATCAGATTATCATTTGCAGGTCATATCTTAGAAGAGCAGTTATGAAGAGATTTGAAGAAATTCAAGGATTGCTTTTATACACTTTCATCATTTGAAAGTTCAAGGCTACATCAAAACAGGTATCTAGAGGTTTTTCTAGAGAGTTTTGAAAGATCTCTTTCATGGCAAGAAAGTTCATCTAAGAAGACAAGTGCAGAGATGAGATGAGTTTTGTTTTCAGCAAATTTTCTATTGTAAGTTGGTTGGATATCAAGGTACAAATGTATCTAGAGAAGGTAACTCTAGAAGGGCAATTCATCATTCAGACAACGATTGGTGAATTTAGTCGTTTCAGACACTTGAAACAACATTTTGATTTAGAGATATGAGGAGATGATAAAACATGTTTCTATATTCAACTTCCATTTATATACCATGTTTGTTTTATCCCTTACTCTTAGCATTAGAGGAAGAGAAAAGTTTAGTTGAAGAAGTCAAGAGTGTTTGCTACTTCAAGATGAAGAGAACAAAAGGTATGGAAGAGAAGTTTGAAGATGTTGACATCATCAAGTGGAAGAAAGATGCAGAAGAAGGAAGTCCATCATTTCCAAAAGAAAAGTAAGGCTTCCTTTTCTCATATATTTTCCATATACTTTTCCTATATTATCCTCTACATCCAAAGACAAGTGTACAAGAACATCTTGTTTAAAGAAGAAGCAGTTTCTTGTTTTGCATTACACTTGGTCATGATTTAGTAGATTTGACAAAGAATTGCATTGAGAGAAAGAAAAGCAGCAGATATATGTTTTGACTCATATGTATATGAGTTATGAAGCTTTTAAGCAAGCAGCTTATATGTTCCCTCAAAGAATTCTTGGAGTGTCAATACAGAGCTACTTGGTATATGACAAGTTGCAGAGAAGTATATTTCCTCTTTATCTAACTCTTGAGGTAAAAGAAATTTTTGTAGCAGATGTTGAAGACTTGGGTTGAGGTTTTATGTTTGGAAAAGGTTACCTCATATTCAGTACTTTCAGAAAACTTCAGAAAATTCAGACTTATTGATGTACCAGTCAGTTGAAGAATCTACTTTTTATGATTGTCTAGACTTTTGGATACATGTTTGTATTCAAAAAGGTGTTCCATCATATCCTGTAACTTGATTGAAAAGTGGAGTTAGCCAAAAGAAAATCAAGCAGGTACTATCACATTTCACCCGGGTAAAATATGAAAGTTATGAAGTATCAACTTGCAGCTTTTGGAGTTCTCAAGGTGAGAAGTTTTTCCACTTATATTTCAAGTAGGAGTTGCAGATTCCTTGAAGGATTTGTTTGAAGAAAAGTTTTACAACTTTTTGAGAAGCATGGACACTTGGAGACATTCAGGAAGTAAATCAAACATTCAATCATGAAGGTTTGATGACAGCAGATTCTACACAGGAGAGATCATTGATCTTAAATAGATCTTATATGATCTTGAGTATTTATGATTCAGTTGTCTATCCTTTGTTTGTAAAGATTCTTAACATTGGAAGAAGTAAGTCAAAGATTCAGGTTCTATCAGATTTGTGTTGCAAAGAGATAGAAGATACTTGTTATGTTATAGAAGGTTATGAATCCTATAAAGCTTTCAGCAAGGTTTTATTATGCTAGGTTCAGCTAACCTTATTCTAGATTTTGGAAAGCTGAAGAATGACATGGAAAGCTATTGGCATGTGCACAATGCTAATAAAAAGGGTTCAGAGATTTTGTTTCAGATACAGGTATTGATCACTGAACATCAGATTTATGAAGGAAGACGTTCCACATTTCATAAAGTCTGATATATTTGAAGAATACTGGACACTAGTGTTAAGTCATCCAGGGGGGTGATGAAACATGAAGACTTATTTTCAAGCCATATGTAAAAGAATGCAGAGTCATACCTACAGGTATTCCTATATTTCCTTTGTCAAGTTCTCTTTATGTCCCAGCTTTGAAAGAAGAAGGAAGAAGAAGAATATTTGGAGAAAGTTCCTCTTAGGATGTTCCTGTTCAGGAGAAGGTTCCAGAGTTCTATTGAAGAGAAACTTGATATTTCAGAAAGGTATATTTCAGACATGCACACATATATGTTTATACCAAGATCTGAAGGAAAGAGGTATGAAGGATTTAAAGGATGAAGACATGATGATATCATAGATTCGTTGACTTATATTTCAGTTGATTTCAATTGAGTTGAGTTGATTTGACTTGAGTACAGTCAGATATGAACCAGCGGTGTTCATAATGCACTAAGTTGTGAGTTCTCAGTCACAGGTTCCAGGATTTAGTTCCTGATTTTGTTTAGTGTATTTACATGAAACAGCAGAAGTACGTTGAGAAACCTTTTTTGGAAGGTAAATGCAAATATGTGGATCCTAGTGTATGTTTTCAGGTTTTTGAAGACAGGAGATAGCAGGTGCAGAGACAGTTCATGCTACAATTGTCAAGCAGTGATTGCTTGATTTATAGACTATTGGATATCTAGTTTGCATATTTTCTCAAGTATTATGGTTCATATTCAGATTTTTCAAAGGAAAGTCAAATTCAGTTTTGAAGAAGACTTTTGAAGAACAAGTTCTGAAGTTCAGAAGTACAAGCTTGAAGCTTGTGACAGGCTATTTGAAGCTTGTGGTAATTTGCATATTATAAAGTTTGTAGATTCAGTTCAGATTGTACCAATATGACATTGCAGGGGGGATTGTTGGAAACAATGCCTTATTGGTTCAATGGTCCAACAATTTAGAGCATGTAATCTTTTCTAGTTCCTCTACAAAAAGACGCGCCGTAACAGCACGTATAGTATTCGAACTAAGTGTTTCTACAACTAAGCGACGTGGGCACCTTGGTTAGCTACTTGGCCTCTCATGCAATCGACCCAAGCTCGATTCCTACGTCCGACAGCGTGAAAGAATATAATTTTGAAATATGCTTTTCCCATAAAGTTCATACGGAAAGCAAAATGCACGCGTTTCTGTTTTTCGTTCGTAGCTTTATTAGAAGCGATTGCTTTTGGAGAAGTGCTTTTCAAGGTAGAAGAATACTATATAAACAAGTGCTTGGGCTCATTGTATTCATCCTTCACCTAGGATCAACACAAGCTTTCTAGAGCTTGGACCTGAGTAGAGGTGGTGTTTCTTCTAGCACATGGGGCAGCCATGGTGCTAACTTGAAGCATGTTGAGGAGCAGCTATGGAGTTCTTCTTAATGATTCTTCTTGGAGAAGATGAAGGGTGTGCTCACACTCTAGCTCATGGAGAGGAGGTCATCTCTTGTTCATGGCAAGAAGACTTGATTATTAGCAGCTTGATGGTGAGGATTGCCCATCTAAATGATGTATTTGAAGATCATCTTCTACAAGAAGATGTTAGGTTGAAGATTATCTTCTACAAGAAGAAGTCTGGCTACTTCAAAGACATTGGATGGGACCATCTACATGATTTTGAAGATTATCTTCTATAGGAAGATATTAGGTTGAAGATTGTCTTCTACAAGAAGATGTCGGGCTACTTCAAAGACATTGGATGGTGGTTAACATAAGATTCACATCTTATGTTAAGTATTCAGGTACATATTCTCTTTATGCACACAGGTACTACTTGAAGTTTATGAAGGCTGTGGCGTTCATATCAGGAGGAGTCCTATTCGGCATAGGTACAAGAGAAACAGTACGTATATGCTTTATGCATATTTTGATGAGGTTTTTGTGAAGGTGTGTTCACATGAGTTTGTTTTTGTGGCAACAATCTTGTTAGCATTCCATGCTACTTTATAAGTATGTGATCTTTTTACACACGTATCTGACTTAGGGTCTTCCATAGCCTAAGTTTAGATGTAGGTTTGTTGACCATCAGTTTCACACTGATCCTTCCTCATTCAGTCACTCATATTCACTCTTCTATAACCTATAAGGTCACACATCTCATGTATATTTAGATGACTGCCCATACATCTGAATATGTTTGTTACATTGTACATTCACTCATTCATCTATTTCTCATCACATAGAGTGGTTGAGAAGTTTTGCTCCCACATTGTACATTGAACATTGGTATATATGATACTATGAGTAAGCGATGGCTTACGTAACACCTTACACATGTTGTCTATTCTTTCTCTATCTTTATCTCATCATTTGTATGATTAAGTTGTGATATGTTCATGTTTTGTCAATATGGAAGATTGCTGGAATTAATGTTGTACGTAACTGGACCTATG
>CM035430.1:19215780-19340780 GCA_020310875.1 Ceratopteris richardii
CTTGTCTTCATACCTTTATACTGAGCAGTGCAAGTCTTCATCTAGTTATGTTGAGTGCAAGTCTTCATCTAGTTGTGTTCATCTTATTGGATGAATCTCTTGTACTGGTTTCGTTGTTCTGGATTGACATGTTAGCACAGAGCTTTTGTAGCATTTCCTTGGCCTACATTGTAATCATCTATTCGAACTAAGGAGTGGTTTGGTCTCCCACTAGTGTCAATTATCATTAATCTTTTGCCTGAGTATTTACAATTCTATGCAATTATTGGTATCTGCCTGCTCACAGAAGTGTTAAGGGTATATTTCCCTAAGGGAAACCTCCCTTGAGTAGTCCAAGTACTGGTGTGCATGGTGCATGTTCCTGCTAAAAGTAGATACCCCAGTACCTCCTCTACACACATGCATACATACACATACATAATGCATATGCATACATAATACACATGCATACATACACATACATAATGCATACACACATATGCATACATAATGCATACACACACATACATACACATATGCATACATACATGCATACATATACACACATAAAGACATACAAACACATATACACATACACACACATAAACAGATACACACTCATAGACACACAAACATACACATAGACGCACACACACATATATATACACACACACATACACACATAATGATGCAGTCACACACATACACATGCATACACACATACACATACATATACACACACAAACATACACACATACACACATACACACACATATATACATACACACACATAGAGAGACATACACACACATACACATACATGCATACATATGCATACATAATGCATATACATATGCATACATACATACTTACATGCCTACATAATGCACATGCATACATACACATACATAATGCATACACACACATATGCATACACACACATACACACACATATGCATACATACATGCATACGCATACACACATTACACATACACAAACATAGACACATACACACACATAAACACATACACACTCATAGATAAACACACATAAACACATACACACACACATATACACACACATACACACATAATGATGCATACACACACATACACATGCATACACATACATATGCATACATACATGCATACACATACACACATAGACATATACACACACATAGACACATACACACACATAAACACATACACACTCATAGATACACACACATACACATAGAGACACACACACATATGCACACATATACACACACACATACACACATAGAAACATAAACACATAATGATGCATACACACACATACACATGCATACACACATACAGACACATATACACACATACACACACATATATGCATACACACACACATAGAGAGACATACACACACATACACATACATGCATACATATGCATACATAATGCATATGCATATGCATACATACATATTTACATGCATACATAATGCACATGCATACATAATGCACATGCATACATAAACATACATAATGCATACACACACATATGCATACATAATGCATACACACACACATACACATATGCATACATACATGCATACACATACACCCATAGACACATACACACACATAGACACATACACCCATATAAACACATACACACTCATAGACACATAGCGACACATACACACAGACACACACACATGCACACACACATACACACATAATGATGCATACACACACATACAGATGCATACACACACATATGCATACATACATGCATACACATAGACACATAGACACATACACACACACACACATAGACACATACACACACATAAACACATAGACACTCATAGACACACACACATACACATAGACACACACACACATACACACACATATACACACACACATACACACATAGACACATACACACATAATGATGCATACACACACATACACATGCATACACACATACAAACACATATACACACACACATACACACACATATATGCATACACACACACATAGAGTGACATACACACACATACATATACATGCATACATGCATACATATGCATACATAATGCATATGCATATGCATACATACATACTTACATGCATACATACACATACATAATGCATACACAGACATATGCATACATAATGCATACATAATGCATACATAATGCATACACACCCATACACACACATATGCATACATACATGCATACACATACACACATAGACACATACACACACATAGACACATACACACACATAAACACATACACACTCATAGATGCACACACATACACATAGACACACACACATACACACACATATATACACATACACACATAGACACCTACACACATAATGACACATACACACACATAGACATGCATACACACATACATATAAGCACACACATACATACACGCACACACATACACACACACATACACACATACATACACATATATGCATACACACACATAGAGAGACATACATGCACATACACATACATGCATACAAATGCATATGCATATGCATACATACATACTTAAATGCATACACACACATATGCATACATAATGCACATGCATACATACACATACTTAATGCATACACACATATGCATACATAATGCATACATAATGCATACACACACATACACACACATATGCATACATAATGCACATGCATATGCATACATACATGCATACACATACACACATAGACACATACACACACATAAACACATACACACTCATAGACGCATACACATATACACATACACACACATACATACACACACATACACACATACTTAATGCATACACACACATATGCATACATAATACATACATAATGCATACACACACATACACACACATATGCATACATAATGCACATGCATATGCATACAAAAATGCATACACATACACACAGACACATACACACACATAGACACATACAGACTCATCACACATACATACACATAGACACACACACTTACACTCACACATATACACACACACATACACACATAGACACATACACACATAGTGATGCATACACACACATACACATGCAAACACACACACACATACACACACATACACGAAGATACATACACACACATGCATACATACACATACTTAATGCATACACACATACATATGTACACGTATATATATAGATTTTTAACCCATTTTGTTTTATATGTTAGGTATTATTGATCCTAGTAGAGAGAGAAAGGTGAAACTCACTCTCATAAAAAGTCTTATGAGAGCAAGAGTTTCATTTGATACTCTAGGGGCCATCATGCTTGATTACTTATAGATGTCTGATGATGAGCTGTACTATACGATCCAGATGCTTACACAGCAATCAGACGAGGGCTCTTCAGCGGCTCCACATGCAAGAAGATAGCTATCTACTCAAGGGTATGTTTTTTTTTTCATAAACTTTTTTAATGATATTATAACACAAATTTTTATTTATTTTTATCTATCTATTTTCAGGACACCTATACCACCTCCAGATCATGATAGTAGAGCAGAGTTTCCTATGAGGACATGCATAGGCACCTTTGGACTAGAGTGGGATATAAAGCCAGAGGGGAACATTGCGTAGATAGGGAATGGATTGGAGTTCAAGAGAAGAATGCGGGCATTATGTGACTCTTACCTGTGCCTTGTCCACTTACCGTGGAAGTAAGTATAAATTTTACATATAAATTGAAATAAATATCTTATGTTTTATTTACATTATTTTTTTTTATTTTTGTAGTGAGCCTGATGAGATGGATAAAAAAATACGTACTTAGTTTTGAGATAGAGTTTGGGACAGGATGGTCGCATAAGTGGTGTCTAAAAGAGATGCGAACACTTATGGCTCATTGTCGCGATAATGCATGGTATGCACTGCTTTTATGTATATATATGTGGATATGAGTATGTGTGTATGTATATGAATGAGAGAGAGAGAAAAGAGTGAAACTAGAGGTACAAATACACGAATACACACACATATACATCATACATGCACATTTACACACATTTACACATACATGCACATTTATACATACACACACATACATGCACATTTTTACACACACATACACATGCATGCAGTTAAACACATATAATGAATACACATAGACACCTACACATACTCACATACAGGTACACATACTGACATACACATACACATGCATAATCATATGTACACACACATAGACTCATATAATCATATTTACATGCATATATACATATACACATGCATATATACACACACACACAACACATGCATATGCACATATAGATACACATACATACACAACACATGCATACACATAAATAAATAAATAAATCCTATTTCAAAAATCCTAAATTGAAAACACTAATTTCGATATTAGGGTTTTAAAACCCCTAATTTAAAAACTCTAATTCAACCTTTTAGCCATATGTTTGAAGTATATGTACACATTGCATCTATTCCTCCGACGTCGTACTAGAGAGATGTCTCTCCTACCAACCTTATGCCTCTATATATAGCTACTCAAATCAACGAGGATAATAATATATATAAAGATATATACACATCATGTAGATACACATACATAAATATAAAATGGAGTAGATATATTATGCATCACACATACATGTCTAAATGCACACATAAATATATATATACATGCATACATATTTACATGTACACATTTACACATAGACACATATACATATATACATGTACACATCACATATACATGCCTACGTGTACACATAAACATATATATACATGCATACATATTTACATGTACATATTTACACATAGACACATATACATATATACATGTACACAATTATAAACACTTGCATATATTACATGAATATACATGAATATTTTACATAAATGCATATGCATATATACACATATGCGTACTAACACATGTATACATATATATCACACATGCAAACACATACATATACATGAAATATATATATATATATATATGGATACTAACATATGTATACATATAATACACATGAATACACACACATATGCATACATACATGATACAAATTTTCTCCTCGAAGATAAAGATATATATAAAATAGTTAGGCATACCCCTGAGCTTCATGTTCTAACTTAAAAGAACATGATTTCATCTCTTAGTAGGATTCATCGTTATTCAAGTTAATAAAAAAATCTATTATCTGATATCCATTCAGGAACTTCAAGTTATTGATCGATAACTAGAGTAGAATTTACTATCTAATCTGCTCATATGTTTTCATTATTGCCATCATTTTGGTAAGACATCAATATAGTCTCATCTTCATTATCCTTATTGATTTCATTTATTTCTTCTATTGTTAAATCTATGTTCTCATGAACCACATCATCTATTGATGGATTAATATCTATTTTTGGTAATTCCTCTTCCTCATTAGTAGAATCAGCATGTAGAGAATTATCCTCTTCATCAAAAAGATTAGTATCATTATCACGTATAATGATTCTAATTTCTCTTTGAGATGTTGATGTATCAGTATCTGATGCTGAATCATCAATAGGACTTTCTTCGATCTCTCTAACAATAATTTGTTCAAACAATGACCTACCTCTAGGTTGCACATGAATGACTTGCCACTAAGGATTAGCATCTGGGTTTTTATAAAAAAATGCTTGTTCAATATGCCTAGGAAGAATATATGGTTCTTTAGTAGATTGCATTACCTTGGAAGAATCAATTGCCCGAAACCCAGATAATTCCTTTCTTAATGTGGAATTACTACCTTTATACTCGTGCTTAAAAAAATAACTAACTCTATCATAAAAAATATAAACTTTTTTCTACCTGTTTGAATGTACGAAATGAAATTTCGTAGATACCAACAATAGTTCCTACGTAACCAAGTTCGCCATCTATAAGGTTTGTGTCTGGTGAGCTAGCACATGATAGTTGCTTGAAAGAAGCAACAATACTAGAATCGTCTGTTTTACATAAAAAATCAATGCAAAATAGATTCAATTAGTAATTAGAAACTAATATACATATATGGAAAAAATAAAATATTATTTTAATAGAATTACCTTTCGTTCACAACCTATCATTAACTCTCTTTGCTCATCTGAGATTTCTTCATTATTTGCGTTGGCGCATTGCAAACAACTATATAGCCAATCCGTGAAAGAAGATATATCTATAATCTCATTATTATTGAGATTACGTCTATATCTTTTGTTTCTTTGCCTTTTACTTCGGAGATTTTGAAGTTTCTCGTACTCGTTAAGGAATGCTTGCATGCATTCGCTATTATATGCTACAAAAGTAGAAACATCATTTTTTTCTTGAAATGTAAATAAGAATGGAACTCCCTTACGTGATAATACCTCATGTGTTATTTTTGAAGAAGACTCGTTGGTCCATGCACGTGGACCTTCTTCTTGAACTCTTTCAAGGTACTTACTAACGTAATACATGCACTCTTCAAGCATCCAACCCTTTGCCATGGATCCTTCTGGTTTCGCTCTTTGTCGCACATAACCTTTTAATATTCCCATAAATCACTCGACCCAAAACATCCATCAAGTGTTGACAACACCTTCAATCTCTGTTTCATCTACAAGATGGAGTAATAAATGAACCTGAATATCAAAAAATGAAGTAGGAAGTTCTTTCTCCATCAAACATAGTATGTCTTTGCATTCACATTTTTTTTTGTGGGATCGAGTTTTTGTCAACCTCTTTGGATGTTATCCACCTATACATATCATAAAAACAATTATAAAGAAGTTAATTAAAAAATAAAAGATATCTAATATTCATACATATTAAATATAAAAGTAACATAACTACCTTATAAGTGATCCAAGATGGTAGATCACATCCTGTACTCCTTTTGTTGTACATCCATCAATAACCAAAGGTAAAATGTGTTTCAAAAAGTTATGCCAGTCATGGGTCTTTAACCCAGATAAGCTCTTATCATCCATAGTAAACATATTTTGAGAAGATGCTCCATATCTTGTAGGAGTCTTAATCAATTGAATTCTATTTGTTGATAGTTTGTATCTCTTTTGTTGTAAGTACCCAAGGAGCAGGTGCATATGTCATTTCTTGTCAATGTCTATCAAAAACTCGCCATAACTTTGGTTTGGATTTTTGATCTTTCAAATCATTGCTTGATGCTATGGTAACTTTTAGTCTAGGAAGATGTTGCCATAGTGAATAACCAATATTGTTTAATATATGAATAGGATCAAGAAGATGACATAGTTTAAACTCTTTCCAATACTCTAAAGAATACCATATTGATATGTTCTCTATGAGTGCCAATTTTCCTTTACCTCTCTTCACATACTCATTATCTGAATCATCACTGAAGATTTCTGATTCTGGATCTATCAGAGGTCCATCTATCCATTTTTTATAACAATCCATAAGCGTCTTAAGTTTTGGACACAGAGCTGTTTCAAGCTTTCCATTAAAATGTATCGTTTCTCTTTTAGATCTTAATGGATGATCATCATGCAAGAATCGTCGATATCGAAGATAAATATTTTTGTTGAGATTCTTACTATCGATTGATCTCAACCAATCACCACAATATGGACAAGCTTTATAGCCCTTAGTAGATATTCTTGCATCATGAAAATGATAAAAATATAATTAGATTAAATCATATTTATTTACATGCATATTGAATAAAAAAATTACATCAATACCTGAACAAACACCATATCTTGGAAAATCGTGAATAGTCGAAGCCACAATACCACAAACCGTAATATGTCTTTCATTGATGCTTTTTGATACATCAATCACATTAATAACTCTCCATAACTCTTGGAGATCATCAATGAGAGGAGCAAGATATATATTCATATCTTTAACTTGTCTTTTGCCCGGGATTAAAAGTGAAAGCATTAAATGTTCCTTTTTAATGCTAAGATATGGCGGAAGATTGTAGTTTATGACTACCACTGGCCATGTTGACCATTTACTGGAATTCATGGAGAATGGATCTACCCCATCTAATGCAACTCCTAACTTTAGATTCTGTGGATTTTGTGCAAATTCAGGCCATGTAGAATCAATATGTTGAAAAGCAACACTGTCACGAGGAATTCTGATTATTCCATCAGTACTTTTGTGATCATCTCCCCAAGTCAAAAGCTTTGATAATTCGGGGCTATGAAACATATGTCTAATCGGTGGAGCCAATGAAAAATGTATCAATACCTTTTTTGGTATTTTACCTCCTTCGCCCTTATATTGAGGAGATTGACATTTGGGTCATGTCAAAGAGTTTGCATATTCACCTCTATATAAAATACAATCGTTAGGACATGCATGTATACATTGATAATCTATACCAAGATTGTTGATTATCTTGTTCATTTCATCATGTGAGGTAGGAAGAATATTCTGAATTGGTAAAAACTTTTCAGATAATAACCTTTAAGTTCATCAAAAAAATATATATTAAAAAAAGTAAGTAAATAAATAGAAATATATATATATATATATATATATATATATATATATATATATATATATATATGTATATATATATATATATATATATATATATACATATAATTTTATATATGTGTATGCTTATGTGCATCTTTCAAATTATTCGCGAAAAATTTGATTGTTTTGGATGGCAAGATACGATTGTTTGTTTTGGAGGATATGAAGTATGTACCTTCATTGAATGATTTGTCGATTCTATCATATGTTAAGTTTGAAAGTGTGAGAAGCAATTTTATAATTGCTATTCAAAGAATTTGGCACTGTTTATAGGCCATACGATGGTGACCTGGATAAATCGCAAGCACAGAGGTTACTCAAGATAGAGCAACCTCATTATAATGGACTAGTGCCAGCAGGATTCCTGGGGTATGCAGTAAACCTCTTGCATGTCAATGATGAGCATCTGAACTTTAAGATACAATGTGGAAATCATGGTGGCTTGAGAGGATCACTTTTATACAGCTTGTTCAAAGAACTTCATGTTTATGACACTAGGAGGAATCTTTTAAGAGCAAAAGATGCACTTAAAACTGGAGGAATATCACTAGATGGTGGTGTGGTCCGTGCAAAAGGGTGTGAAGACTTTGGGCATTGGTCTTTCTCTTTCCCTTAACTCACTATTACAATGAGTGTATAGTCTTTCACATACAAATGCTTTCATTTATTTTCCAGTTCACCAAAAAAGATAATTCTTATATGCATGATGGCCTATTGAATATGCTACGGAATAGTTTTCCTTTGTGTATTGTGTCTAGTCAAAGTGCATGTTTCTGTTCTCTTCTCTCGCATGTGAGGAAGAAACATGATACAATATTTCTACTTGTGGTTGTAAAACAGGGAAAAGACAAAGGTTCTCTTTCGAGTCTATTCAAAGTCTGGACAAAAGATTCCATCTCTACGGTCTATAAAACATATTACTCGGTTAATACAGATCAAGGACACGTTGAAAGACAAAAACATGTCCCTGATCTGCATTAACCCAGTAATATGGTTTATAGATTCTAGAGATGGAATCTTTAGTCCAGACTTTGAATAGACTAGAAAGAGAACCTTTGTCTTTTCCCTGTTTTACAACACCAAGTAGAAATATTGTATCATGTTTCCTCATCAGATGCAAGAGAAGAGAACAAAAACATGCACTTTGACCAGACACAGTACACAAAGGAAAACTATTTTGTAGCATCTTCAACAGGCGATCATGCATATAAGAATTATCTTTTTTGGCGAAGTGGAAAATAAATGAAAGCATTTTTATGTGAAAGACTATAAACTGATAGTAAGAGTGAGTTAAGGGAAAGAGAAAGACCAATGCCCAAAATCTTCACACCCTTTTGCATGGAGCACACCACCATCGAGTGATATTCCTCCAGTTTTAAGTTCGTCTTTTGCTCTTAAAAGATTCCTCCTAGTGTCATAAACCTAAAGTTCTTTGAACAAGCTGTATAAAAGTGATCCTCTCAAGCCACCATGATTTCCACTTTGTATCCTAAAGTTCAAATGCTCATCATTGACATGAAAGTTTACTGCATACCCTAGGAATCTTGCTCGCACTAGTCCATTATAATTAGGTAGCTCTATCTTGAGTAACCTCTCTGCATGTGATTCATCCAGGTCACCATTGTATGGCCTATAAACAATGCCAAATTCTTTGAATAACAATTATAAACCCGCTTCTCACATTTTCAAACTGAACATATGATAGAATCAACAAATCATTCAATGAAGGTACATACTTCATATCCTCCAAAACAAACAATCGTATCGTGCCATCCAAACAATCAAATTTTTTGGCGAATATTTTGAAAGATGCATTAATAGTTTTAAAACATGCACGGACAAAATCTTCAAGATAAATTTGCTCCTCCCATTTTACATGTGGCATAATACCTTCCTTGGTAACTGCTATTTAAAATTTGTATAACTAGCAGCACAAGTATTAGGTCGACTAAAATAGGAGAAACGTATGTGTCAAGAAGATTCTAATGGCAAGGTGGACACTTCTAAAGGCTAGATGGAAAAAACATCTTCATTCGATACATGTATGTATAATTTGACATTACTCTCATAACATGTGTATGTGTGTATATGTGTGTGTATGTTTATATGTGTGTATGCATTCATGTATATTATGTATATGTTTATATATGCATGTATTTATATATATATATATATATATATATATATATATATATATAGAAAATTGAAAATTATACCTTAATAGTGTCGAAACAGATACATTACTCCATCCAAAATGATTTTGAAGATTGAGAATAAGTAAGCTCGCACTTATTCGTGTCAAACAACTTCCTTCATATACATGCTTTAGACATTCCTCTCGAAGATATTTCTCATTTTTAGAAATATCAATGCTCTCATTGTCATTTTGATACCAATCCTCAATAAAATCTGCCATACCATCATCTTCATCATTGGCACACAAATCTTGTGCTTTATCATCTTTTGAATATAGATCTTTCAACCTTGCATATTCCACATGATTACTTTTGCGTAGCCTCCTCATAGAAGCTTCTGATAAATGAGGTCTTACTGGCAATTGTGAATGGTGTGGAGGAATATCATCAACATCATACGTTGGAATCTACAGATATAAATAAAATTCATTAGTATTCCATAAATGAATAAAAAGTAAATTTTAAATATAAAATTAAGTATATAAGTTTCTAAATATGGATAGAAAATTTTTATTCTCTCTAACTAAAAGGTTCTCTTCGAGAACTACGCCATCCATAGTTCACTAATAGTTCATCACCGACATGTAATGTAGTAATAGCATTGACAACTATGTATCTTGATACATCTCCAGTCATGTATGCTGATTCATGATTATTTTCACGCTCCTCAGATGTGCAATTGGTCCTTAAACTATTATGTAACCCTCGACTACTATTTATTAAACTTGCTATATTTTCATGTGTGTAAGGTTTTCCATCAATATATAATTCTCATTTTCTGCATGTAAAATCCTTCTACAAGTAAGGGATGTTGCGTTCAAGCATATTCCATAAGTACTCATGCTTTGAACATAACGTGAAAGTCGATGCCAGTCTCCCTATCCATATATAGGACCACAAAATGACATAAGAGTGACTTCAGAGTTTGGAGGCACATACAAATCCTCTACAATAAAGAGACCACGACCAACATTAGTAATAATGGATGCAGCAATCATATAGGGATTACCCCAAAAGTTGAAAACCTCTCCATCTAAAGGAAGTGGTCCTCTATTCCATCCTCCATATCTTCTTCTATCATATGTTTGTACTAAAGAATGATCATGAGCTGGCAATGGATAATCTCCAGCCGCTTCACTCTCTAAACCAGGAGGTAGAGGATTTCTAGAAACCGCTGCTTGTAATTGATGAACAACAAGTCCATGACGTGTACAAGGTATATTAACATTATGAGAAAAATTATCATCATCATCATCATCCAGCAAGTATTTCTATATATCAACAGTAATTTGAGTTTGTATATGGTTTTTAAATAAAATAATGACATGCATATATATAAAAAATACATACCCAAGCATTATCACATTGATCAGGTGATGGTGCATGCTCACAAGTACCATACTCTGCCTCATGTTCACTAAATTCCAATCGTGGTCTTCAATATGTGCCATAACAAGAGTTACACCAACATATAATATGCTCTTGATAGTAAAAGTCATCATAATTCCTATCGGAGTACACATGTGAAGTCGTTGCATGTGTAGGAGGTGGTGGAGTACCCTCTGATTGATCAGAATCTGCACATAATAAGAAACAAAAAAAAAACTTATGTATCCATAAAATATATTTAAGATTAAATGTTTGATATACTTACAGTATATAGTCATTGCACGATGAGGAGACGGTTGTGAGTTCCATCGATTGATCAGAATCTACAAATAATGGTATTTGATATTAATAATCTGATTATCTACATACACAAAAAATTCACATATACATATTTACACATTCACACATATTCTATTATACACATTTACACATACACACATATTCACATATACACAACTACACATTATTGTGGGATAAATGCATGTATTTTGTATGACTGAGTGTATAGCATGCATGTGTGTGTACGTATATATGTGGTTATGTATATGTGTGTTTATGTTATATGTATGTATATGTGTATATATATACATATGTGTATGCGTATATGTTTGCATGTATATGTGTATGTGGGTATGTGTTTGTGTATGTGTGTGTATATATGTGTATGTATTTTGAATTTTTTTCTCTTTGAGATTAAATTAAGAGGAGATATTGTATGGTGGAAAAAAATCAGAGGTGACCTAACATACCACCTGAGACGTGGCAGTTTTTTCGTAGACAGCTACGTCTTCAGGAGTCATTTCCTCAGCAGAAGGTACACAAATTAATAGTTTATATTTCTAATTTTTATATATTTTAGTAATTTTTTACATTTAATTTATGTATTTTTTGTTTCTTAAACAAACACGCTGCTGCAAAGAAGAGAGTGGAGTCGGGCCACACATCGCACCTAGGCCGAATGGGCCATAATGGTTTTGTACCTACATTTGTAAGTATATGTGTTATTGTGAGTATATTTTTTATTTTAGTTAAAATGCAAACAACTAATCTTTTTTATTTGTTTTAATGTAGCGAAAGGATTATGGCCGATATCCTACAAAACATGAGATCGAGTATGCTACACGTTTTGGATATCGACGTTTGAGCGAGTATATGCGAGATCATCCTGATGCCTTTGTGAGTATTATTAGATTTTATATAATTATTTGAATTTTATGAATGGTTTAATTGTTTTATTGATTTATGTTTGTTATATGTAATACAGGAGTATTATGGAGAGACACATATGGATGAGGTGGAGAGACAGACACAGGAGGGACGATCTCCATCGTCACAGGGTGATCATGAGGATGAGGATGACGATGATCAGGATGATCATGATGCTGATGATGATGATGATGATGATGATGATTAGGATTCTAGTTGATTATGACATTGGATGATATGTATTTACATTGATATATATATTTACATTTCAGTTATGTTTTGAATTGTGTGTATGGTATAAAGTAATGAAGAGTTTTGTTCTATTGCTTGTTATTATTGTTTATATTTAGCATGTGTTTTAATACTTTAGTTATATAATTCATTCATATGTGTGTACGTAAGTCTATATGTATCTATGTGTATATGTATGTATGTGCATGTGTATGTGTGTGTATATGTATGTATGTGCATGTGCATGTGTAAGTGTATATGTGTGTATGAGTATGTGCATGTGCATGTGTATGTGTGTGCATATGTATGTGCAAGTATTGTGTAACTCTATGTGTATATGTGTGTATGTGCATGTATATGTGTATATGTAGGTATGTGCATGTGTGTGTGCATGTGTATATGTGTGTGTACGTATGTGCATATATATGTGTATATATGTGTATAATGTATGTATATGCTTGTGTAAATGTATGAAACATGCATGTGTATGTGGATGCATTACCATTTGCATCCATGTGGATGTGCATATACATGTATTTACGTATATGTCAATGTGCATATGTATATATATATATATCTATATATATATATATATATATATATATATATATATATATATATATATATATATATATATATATATATATATATATATATATATATATATATATATATATATATATATATATATATATATATATATATGTATGCAATAATGCATGCATGTAAGTCTTTTTATGTGGTTGTAGAAATGTTGTGCATATGCATGTGTATATGGGTGTATGTGCACATGTATCTGTGTGTATATGTGTGTGTTTATGTGCATGTGTATATGTGTATATGTGTGAAAGTGCATCTTCATCATGCATAAGTATATAAGTGCATATCAATAAGTGTGAGTATGCTATCTAATGAAAATAACACAATTCAAATGATATACAAAGAATAGAAATTGTACTTAGAATGGTTAGCCATACTTTTTGCTTGGTTAGCTTCTTGAATAACCTGCAATAAAGAGAGAAAGATGAGAGAGAGAGAGAGAGAGAGAGAGAGGAGAGAGAGGAGAGAGAGAGAGAGAATTCAAAGAGAGAAAGATGTAGAAAGAGAGAAACAGAGACAGAGGGGGACAATAAGAGAGAGCTTAGGCAAAAAAAAAATTATGCATATACTTGTTTCAGCTCGTAAGCGCAACACAATTGCGAACATTGGAGAGTTATTCGATCACATCAGTGAAAATGCCGATCGAAGAGCCTCCAACATTTTGATTTTTTTCCGTCAACACACGGTCATGTAAGCGGTGCTAATGCGTTGTAAAAACCACTAGAGTTGACGTCGCATAAGCAACATTTTTAGCGTCGCTTATGTGATGCAAAAAAGCCTCGCTTATGCGATGCAAAAAGTGTTGCTTATGTGATGCTGATTAAAACCGTCATGTTAGCAACACTCGATGCAAGCGTCGCACACCCCGTCGCGCCACACATCAAAAAAAATGTTGTTTGGCTCGTCGTTTAATCGACACTGTGCGCTCGATGCTCATTGTGATGCATCTTGCAATTTTATAGCGATGAAATTGTGTCACCTTAACCGTCACTATGCGCCCATATTCGTTGTAGTGATAGATGGAATTCTATGGAATTGTGCAGTGAGTATACATATAGACTACTTTCTAGGCCCAAATTGTATCACTCAATGGTTTTTCATAGTTAGATATATGAATATTTATTAGCTTTTTGAATATCTTAAAAACAAACCTCATTGGGGACCTCAGATTGTCCATTTTCTTGTGGGTTAGAGGGTTTGGATTTGTAAGGAGTAACCAAAAACTCATAGTCAAATGGTATATAATCTCATTAATAAAATCCATGGCTTAATCACTACCTATGTCAACCTCTAACAGATAAAATGAGTAATTTTTAGCGGAAATAAGAATTTGCTAATCCCACGCACATAATTTTTTGCTCTTGATTTGTCTTCCACCCATATCCTGAAATATAGGTAAAATGGGCAACCTAGTTTGCTAGAGAGCTTCAGTAAAATGTCGGGGAGGGATTGTTAGTAGTGTTAATTTGGGAAGAATCGTTTCCCATTGGCATGGAAACCAGTTCGATGAACTTACGGACATAGCCAAAGCTTTTGATCATATGATTTGTCAAGCTCTCTCTTGAAGAACAGGATATCCTATGTTGATCCCTTCGCATAGTCAATTCCTCCAAAATGTCAATGATCACTTCAAGAATTGATGTTCCTCTGATCAATTCATTATGATCTGCATTAATCCAGTAGAAGGTGGTGCGCAAAACATTTTTCAGGTATGTTTTCAAAGAATGTGTAGCCTCCATAAAGCTTGGTAATAGGCCTCTCATTCTTGTTGTTGTCTTTCTTATGGATGAACTTGATAACACTTTGATTGAAGCACTTTGGTGCCATACTAAAACATATTATTTCATTCCAAATAGACTAGAGCGCACAAAAATCTCCTTTAAAATCTTGAAGAACTCATTACTTAGGCCAGCAAGCACTATGATTCAGTCTTTAGGGAGCGAGTCAATTTCTTCAAGAACCTCCTATCTAAAAATTGGACAGGAGACTACAAGATTTCCTAAGGATTTGTCCTAGGTTGGACGCTTAAAGTCATGGCCATGCAGTCGTGCCTTCAAGGAGACATCATAGCAGAAATCTCACACAGTTTGTTCAAGTGATTGTTGATGAGATTCTCGTTTTTAGCACAAGATGTGCATTCGATGACTTTGATGTAAATCAAACTAGGAGATATTCTTTAATTTGTTTCTTCTTGAAGACTCTACCTATTTATCTAGTCAATTTGGCAGCCTTGCCTACCCGATAGTATTTGACATGCATTTGCCACTTTTTCTCTTCATTTACTTTTTGTATCTCGAAATGCTTATAATCTGATGCATGCCCTTTTGGAGGTGTGATTTACCAATGTTAACTTCATAGTCAAGCTGATTGGATCTCCTATGGAGCTCCACATAAAATGACATGTGTCTGCCTTACAGCTTTGATCCAACTCCTTGAAGGAGTGGAGTCTTCACTCAATGCTTGTCTGTTTGATGTTCATGAACCGAAGACAAGGAGAAGGTCGTATGATCAACGTGTCCTAGGAGCTTTTTTTTTAATCTTTGAAAAGAGTTTAAATGATAACACTATTGGATAAAGATTAAAAAAAACAATATCGATGTTTAAATGATCACTAGCTTGCAGCTACGTCTGATCATTTAAGAGTTCTAAATCGATTGATACATTACCACTTCTACGCATAATATCAGAATATTGATTCACCGTTGGGTAGTCTTAAGCACCACATCTGCTATTCGACGTACATATTTTTCGTTAGTTTCACATTTGCTTCACATTTGCTTCTTGCACGTAGAGTATGTTTGCTTCTTGTGTTTTAAAAAATAATGAAACATATAAAGAGGGAGAATTCATGGAAGCGCTAGGAAGGAATGCAGAGAGTGATGAATTTCTTTCGTAAAAGTAAAATCAAGAATATTGTGGTAGTCAGTGTATAGATGAGGCGAAAGTGCTCAACGTAATTGCGAAGGTTCATGTTTATCTATGACGATGGCCTCCCCAATACACTCCAGTACTTCACCTTCACACTTCTTCTTGTTCAGTACATGTTTACCCTTACGCTTCACCTTCAGAGGACAAGGGCGACTTATGAAGGAACGTTGAAAGGGCTTCTTGTTGTCATAGGATTTGTGTACTCGTGTTTTTCTTTTAGAAAAGTTTCTTAGGTGAACTTCCTCGCCACGATTTCATAGAAAGTGATAGCTGTCTGGTAAAATCAGGCCATTAGATATTACACATACCATGCAAGTATGTAAATCTGATGCACTCTCCTCCATTCGCACGTCATTAATAGGTCGTAGGTGTGATGTATAAGCAATTCGAACAAGAAATAAGGAATTCAGTACAAACTATTCATTTGAAGTTATTTTAAGAACATCAGAAATATGAAGCCAACTGAGAAAAGAGCATGCAGTATTCAAAAGTGGCTTTTTTTATGATTTATCGACCTGCCACTATGTCGGAAACATGTCTTGTTACATTGACTTCTATTACACATCTGTGTGGGAGTGTAACTCTTGTCGCAACAACAAGTCCAGTTGTAGATTCTTGGGTACATAAGTTTAAATACGTCGAACATAATCAAAACCGAATATTAGAAAAATTACACTTACGCCGTGCTTTCTTCTTGTGATTTTTGAGATCACAGGTCTATCTCCAAAAACGACTACAGAAAATACATTATGTTTGCTAGTCAGAGATATCCATCCTTATTTTTTCTCCACTCCAGCTTAAATATTCATATAGCAAACAATTACAAATAATTGCACCTTAACTACCTTATTTATCCCACGTCATATAGTCCGGACTCAGTATAAGACTACCTTAAAATCTGTGCTTCTCCTACATGTTGAAGGATCACATCATGCTGGACTGACATCAATATAAAAGAAAAAATACATATAATACCAACGTGAGCCTTATATAAACTCGTCCAAAAGAATCTTTATACAGGCGATCTTGAAAGATTATATCGCATATCATCCATTCTTGAATAGAAGAAATTACTTGTTTTTCTAGCTAAGTAACTTCACACAAATATCAAGAAGTTTAGGAATTAAACTTGTATATTCCAGTTTTCAATCCGTTCAATTTTAAATTATTCATCATCTAAAGTACTAATGTGAAAATTCATATTGTTCCATTAATTAGCCCTCATAATTCGCTATTTCTTGGACTTGATGACCTCTTTAATTCTATGTTGTATGGTGTCTTCAAAGAATATACTATTTTTTAAGTGAAACAAACTTGCTATTCTCTTTCTACTATCTCTTCCACTGGATACTAATATAATATTGGTGTTCGGGAAGCATTAAGCACATCTTTTAAAGATTTGTCCTTCTCCAAGAGTTTGAAGACGAAGCAACCTCTATGAGTAAGCGAATACTCGATTATACATTATTTTTTTCATGTGATTTATTGGTTGGTCTATGAAAATTATAGAAATAACCTAGATAAATCTCATGTGGCTGCACTCAGTGTCGCAACTGTCCATCCCCCTCCATGCGCCATCTGTGCATCCCCTTCTGTGTCCTCCCCAACTCCATTCCCCTTGCTTCCCTCCGATGCGGATCATTTCTCCCCCTCTACCACCTTCCTTTGGG
The DNA here is from genome assembly GCA_020310875.1 of Ceratopteris richardii. Taxonomy (NCBI): domain Eukaryota; kingdom Viridiplantae; phylum Streptophyta; class Polypodiopsida; order Polypodiales; family Pteridaceae; genus Ceratopteris; species Ceratopteris richardii. The sequence continues at coordinate 19,234,533 of CM035430.1, forward strand.
TTTTGTTGCCTCCATCCACCTTCTTCCCCTCCCCCCTTACCATCATTACTCCATGCCATGCTCCATCCGGCTCTTGCTGCCCAGCCCACCTCCCCTCTTCTTTTTGGTTGTTCTTACCCTCTATATGTTTGTCAAAAGCCCCTCCCCCTTGCTACTCTTCTTGATTCCTTCTCCATAATGGCAAGGATTTTTATAGTTTTTCTTCTTCTGCTTCTTCTCCCTCTTGCCCTATCTAGGGTCCAGCTAGGTGGATTTTCTTGGTTCAATCCCCTTCTTCTTGTCATGGTAGGCATGACTGGCATCAAAGCATTACCCCAAGAGGAATTCTTCTAAAGCTCTCGGGCCCACAATGACTCCATAAGCTAATCAACTATTCATAAATGATCAAGGTAGAGCAAGTTTAATGTGGGATGCTTGTTAGAATGCTGCTCACTCTGATGTTATGCAGTTCTCTTGACTCACATTTTGCTGAGTTAGCTTTTGCTGTATGGGATTGATTTAGATTTTGCTCATGGAGATTCTTCTATTTGAAGTTATGTTTTTTGCAACAAGAAACTTTGATTATGGTTGGGATAAATATGATCTACATCAAAACCATCACCTAGATGGTATTTTAGATACTCATTGAAGATATTTTTACTTTTTGCACTCATTTATTATATTAGGTGATTGATCACATATGATCACACTCTTATGTAAGTTGCAAAACATTTACCTTTGTAAAAGAAAAAGTAAAAGGCTCAAAAATCATAAGTTAGAGGTGGTTGTGATTTGTTCAATCAATGAATCAATCAGCCCACGAAAGTAGATCTTGATTAGATTACTTTTCCTTAATTCATGGAAAAGATCTTAATCACTTTGAACTACCAAACTGACTACTTTCAAAACAAAACTCAATAGTAAAAAAATTATCTTATACTCACTTAAAAAAATCTTCATCTAAGATTGAATGAGTTGTATATTAAATATCTATATATGATGTTAAATTGAGTTACCTAGTCAAACTAGGAAAACATCTATCTCCGAGGCTAAATTGAGTTAGATATAAAAATCTATTTACGATGTTGAATCGAGTTACATATTCAAACTAGGAAGCTTTTCTTAAGTATAAATGACTCCAATACTCTAGAAAGTACAACTCCAATGTTCTCATCAATAGAATTCAACTAAGTCGGGGCAGATTTAAAGAGCTTCAAATCTTTAAATCTTCATCTATTAAAGTGAAAAAATCTAGAATTATTTAACCTATCTTCTAGATTGTGAGAAAGATACTTCCAGTTAAGTTAGACTATCGTTCACCCACCAACCTGTTTTGTTGCACAAACATTGGTCTCTCAAGTGATGGATATTGTATATAAGTCGTGTCCATCTTAACGTAAAATATTCAGTCTTAAACTAGCTCAGAAGATTTGCTTTTCTTTACAAAGTCCCGTAAAGCTCATTTCTATGAGAATGATGCATCATTGATTCCGCTATTTGTATTGTTTTTTTTTAATATAAAGGAAGTTCGGCATTAGTCTACTCTCCTGGACTTGAATCAAATAAAGAAAAGTACAAGAGAAGGGGACTAGTGACCACGGGACCCCCCAAATCCCACAAAGCAGGGGAAGCTTTTACAGAGCTTAGATGGCATTACAAAGAAGGTTAATCACCCTCTCATCACCCTCATGAGGGGCCCACTTGGGTTTAAGCCTATTATTGATCAAAAGGAGAACTTGATGATGTTTGAAGGGGGGGGGGGGGAAGATATCTTGCAGTTAACAATCCATTTGCCAAGGAGGAACAACGATTTCTCAATTAACCACTCCTTGGGGGAGTCACCGAAGTTGAAAGCACATCTTTCCCCCCAGATTTTCCATAGGACCTCCCCTCTGATGGCATTCTAGAGAGTCCCGGAGCAGTCGATCCCTTCTCCCAGCAGCGCTTGCTACCAGATGAGATGTTTCTGAAGTCTAATTTCTTTCCAACCCTCTGCTAGAGTCTGTTGGAGTTGGGGAAGGTAAAGAAGATGTGTAGAACATCTTCGATAGACCGGTAACAGCGTTTGCAACACGGAGGAGCCCCACAAAGTTTGCTAGCCTTAAGAATGGTCCAGATTCCATGATGAAGAATTTGCCATAAGAGGATAGAATTTTTTATTTCTATGAGGGGGTGGCAGATAGCGATAAACTTCATGTCCCACCGAAGCCGCGTCCATGACAGGCACCACTTCTTGTTGAGGTTAACCTGATAGTCAATCGTTTCTTTGATGTTCTGGACTTTTGATAGGCTATTCTCATTGTGCCATTTGAGACCAAGCGAGCTCGATGTGTCATGTCCCATGAGAAGGCAAGGTTTGTGTCGGTCCCAGGTGAGACATCTGCTTTGCAAAGTGTTCCATTCTTCGTACGAAATGTTGACACAAGGGTCAATATCCTCAAAGTTGATCCAGTGGTTGGTGTCTTGTTTCGAGAGATGTTTCCAATTTTTCAAGCCTTTGTTCCATAACTTCTTGGAATTTTGAATGTTCCAATATTCCACACTCCGGATGCCATGGATCGGAAACCAAATAGAGTCCTTTTGTCTGATACCGTTAGCCCACTTCTAGTCTTCACTAATTCTTGTGTAGTGACTTTATTCCAACTCTTCCATAGGAAGCACACGAGATTAGAGCCTTTCAGGAAGACGGGGATGGAGGAAAACAGCAAGGTCAAGATGTCGAGATTCTTCCAATTTGGGAAACCCATGAGAGCCAACTCGTTCTTGTTTCTGAAGATCAACTTGGCCCACGAGGCCTCCCCGTTGCACCAAGCCTTAATCATCTATTTGGCTGCCAGTTTGTTAGCCATGCAACCAATGTCCATGATACCAAGACCCCCACTATCTCTATGACTAGTGCAAATGGACCATTTGATTTTAGGCACCCCCCTTCTATTGTGTCGCCCGTCCAAAGGAAGTTTCTACCTATTTGTATTGTTAATCTGGTGCGTACGTCTTTTACTTAGTTCTTCTAACCTTTCCTAAAGCGATGTTTGCGATTTCCTTCTCTTCAAAAATGCATGTGCCATTTTCTCTAAAAGAATTAAATATAATTTAATAATTTGCTGTCCAAGCGTTCAAGTGACACTTTGTTTTCTCATACTTGGACACGAAAGGAAGATCTAGGAAGCTACGTCATAATCATGTAACTTCCTTGTGTAGATGTTTTTGAGTGTTTTGAGGTTATGCTTTTGGCCATTGAATGTCATTGCACAGGAGCAAGAGGGAGATAATAAGTGTCCTTGGAGGTTACCTGAGATTTCTCTTTAAGGTGTGTGTGCTTGTTAGACAAGAGATATGCTGAGAAAGGAGAGAGATGCCACATAGATGGAGTACAGGAGAGGAATATTACTGAGAGGGAGACATCATCGGTTTGCATTCAAAACGTGGATTCATATATCATAAGTGGAACTCATGCCACTTGGTCACAAGAAAATTTGATGAGAAGGCTTTTTGTGTCCTTTTTCTCATGCTTTCGGAAGTCATAGTGGGACTTCTACAGGTGCGCACCACAAGTGGGCTCTTTATAACGGGGAGGAAACAAGAAGACATATATTTGGGTGAGGGATTTGTACTTTCAAGCCGTAGGGGACAAGGGAGGAGTGGGGGGTACAAGATTTGGGCTAAACAAGATGGAAGAGTCTAGAGTGCAGTAAACTACATCGTTAGTTGAAGGATATGGAGATCGTGTGTTGAAGTGCCATATCTGTTATTGAAGTGTAAACAATCAGGGGTTTTGATGCTTCATTGAGATATAAGGAACACCGGCTCGAGGAGACAAAAGTTCGGGTGATCGATGGCGGAAGGAATAAGAGTGAGGGAGACCGAATATTAAGAGTTTATTGATCCGAGAGACCAAGAATTTCAAAATATAAAAGCTCTATAAGGGAGTGAACCTTGGAAAAAACAACCGTGGAATACGGAAACATTGGAAGACTGGAATGGCAGAAGATCATATACTGTGAGGCACCTAACCTTGGTAATCCAAAATTTCGGAAGTCCAAAAGATATTACAAAATGAGTGAATTCACATACAAAATGATGTCTTTCTTACATGGGAGGTATTTGCAAGTGCCTGAGCAAAATGATTGTGTGAGTTCTCCTTGTGAGGCCTTGAGTAGGTAAGGTTTGAGTCCTGAGAAAACTGACCAAGGGTAGATGCTGACCCAAGAGAGTGATGAGCGTTGCTAGACCCTTACTCAAGCAATGTTTACGTATCTATTAGCCTCTTGAACATCGGAAGATTTTGAAGGTTAATCATGGAACGCTGGGCCGACTAGCTGATTAATGCTATCCTGGAGTGCTAGATAGTGCTATTGTTGTCATGGAGTGTTATTGCAACAAAGGTCTATGGGTGCTACTAGGAAATGTTATTGATGGCTGCTATCCAGGAGTGCTACATAGAGTAGCCAATTGATGCTATCTTGAAGTGCTGGACGGAGTCCCTACTCTTGCAGTGCTGCTATCATGGAGGTCTTTGAGTTGATGGCACTCGTCGTTATACTTGATGGGTGTTCTTGTTAAGTGTTTTGATTATTTCTCAAGTTGAGCGCGCCTAGTGAATCGTTTCCTACTTATTTCTTTGGCGTTCGTATCCATCATGGTTTTGGGACTCTCTCTTTTAGTCAAAGGGTCGTCCATCTAATTTTTATTATCAAGGGACGTCATCATGAAAAGTACTATTTCGGACATTGCCAGACTTTCGGACATCGTGCTCTGGTCTGGTCTTCAGTGGATTCATGGTCGGGACATTGTTGAATCATATGCTCTACGTTTCTCACCCAAAAAGTCATCATGTTCACTATGGCGGACCTCGTTGGATTATGCATTGTAGTTTCTTCTTCATGCCCCTTGATTCGTGCTCGGTCCACTAGAGTCAAAGCTCATGGCAAAAGTTATAGCATGGAATGGCATGAACCTATGAATTAGTGCAAGAACTCCTCTTGACCTATCCCTCTAAGGCTTTCTCTTTCCTCATTGATTTATGCCAGAAGTCAAGCGCATCTCTTCTTCTGTGTGCCTTGTCGCCCTCGATAAATGAGAAACTCAATCAAACATATTTGTACTAGTGGAAGTTAGCGAATTCCTTTTTTTTTACGTTGGTTTTTTTTCTTAGGCAAAACAATTTAGCGCTTTTTGTTTTTTGGGGAAGAGTTGCGTAGTGTGAGATTTGTTTGGTTTTTTTCATTATTAGTGCTTTTTCGTGGAAATTAAAACGAAAAGAGTCTTATTTAAAAGAAACGTAAGCCTCAAGAGTAAAAGGCTTGGAGAAAGAGAGAAAAAAGAGAGTTCAAGTAGAAAATTGAAAAGGGAAAATAGGAAAAAAAATTTAAATAAGAGAGTAGCAGCTTTAATTTCAAGTTTGTTGAGCTAATCTACTTTCATTTTAATTTTAATGGCTTCTAGTTCCGCCTAGCCATTTTCATTGTGAGGGTCCTTCGACGTTCTTTATGTGGTGCTTAGTGTGTGGATTTTCCCTCTCTTTCGCTCTTTTTCTTGCTCCTCCTCTATCTCCCCTTCCCCCTCTTCTTCTCTCCCTTCTCTCTCTCTCTCGATTTCTGTATAACTTTCTCTCTCTTCCTCAGTTAGCAGTCTCTCGAACAGTAGCCCCTTCTCTGGTTGTTAACAACCTTGTAGCTGAGGAAGCTCCGAAGAGAACCACTGATTCTCTAGCCCTTTTTGGTCTGATGCCCTTAGTGGTTCCCCTCTGTAGGTTGATAGCTTGAGGCCAACTACTTTTGTAACGCCACCCCGGCCTCTATTACAAGCCATGAAATGAATAAGCCAACACTAGGTCAACGACCATGCATATGATTTATGCAAGAAATGATGTATTTCTATTTGGGGCAACCTAGGATGTGGTCTATACCTCTTTCTTCATCTCATAAGACTAGATTTATACCATTGTGTAAAATTTATGAGCATCCTCATCATAGACGATGGTAACATTCTTGCAAGGGTCATAAGAATCCAAAGGAAGATTTGTCGATGTAAACGTCACATATCATTTTTTTTTCTGTGGGTACCTCCAACTTTGAGTGGGTCATTTAGATAAGGACTCGAAAGTTTTATCTAAATTGGAGTGGGGCCAAGTGTACGCATGCCTTGGGAAAAAGTGTAGAAAAATCTAGAATAGATCATGATAGGAAAATCACTTTACCATTACGCTGTCATCATTTTAGTGTTAATTGGGCCCAAAGGAGTACCCTCCTATCGAAGATTTTATTACCTTATATGTATTATATAATGGAGCACAATCACATAGTTATTACGAAATGGGTCCCTGATCTACTATGAATCAAAAATAATTTCACACATACACTTTTATTCTCATATACATGCTCTACCTTTATTGCGTACATGATGTCTCATAATTCTTTTATCTTCACATTCAAATTTCAACTGGAAAGCATGATGGAAGTAAGGTTTAGAGGGAGAATATAAAACTTGTCATCCCTAAATTATGCTTGTATAAATAAAATGACCTAATTATTAATTCTACAACTTATCCCCACACTGTATAGCAAAAAGTTTAAAATAAATTATCTCACTATCAAAAGGCCTATTACAATTCTTGCCCCCCTTGAAAGAAGTTTGTCTTCAGAGTAAAGATCCAATCTTTTTCAGATCCAATCTTTTTCAAGACTATAAAAGGACCTCTCTATCATGGAGAGAGTCTACGATCCTTCCCTAGAAACAAGTTTGATCAATGAGGACTGACTTTAAAAAACCCCAAATCATCTATTCCAAATTGAAGTGGTCGTCTCTTCAAATCATATAATTTCTTTTGCCTTTTCTAGGCCTCGTTTATGGGTTGCTTGAATTTTCAAAGTTCTACATTCATCTTCACAAGAATTTCTTTATATAATTCTATTTTATTTCCAAAAGTAGAAAACAAAGGAGGAGTCAAACAATTATAATCGTACCTATCCTCAAATCTAGTCATTTTTATAGATAAATGCCATGGAGTATTGTATGTAAACTTGACTAAGAGCAAATATTCACTCCAATTTTGTTTCTTTTCCTTCACATAAATATGCAAAATATCTTTGAGTAACCAAATAACCCTCTCCATTTCCCCATATGTTGTGGATGGAGAGTTGTATTTTAGACTCTAATGATGTATTTTGAATGCAAACTTAAGCCCTTACACTGCATTTCTCCAATGCTTAAGTGCATGTAAAATACCAACCATTTTTAGATCATGATTAGGATAATGAAGTTCATGCTTACTTAACTTTATGGATTCGTGTGCAACCACCCTCACATCTTCTGAAAGAGCACATCTTATTTGACTACCACTTCCATCACATGCAACCACAATAGTTTTTCCCATTTTTGGTATTTTCAAAATAGAATTTGCAATGAATGTTTTCAATGATTCAAATGTTTTTTGGTAGGCATCACTCCATACAAATCCTGCATTCACAAATCCTTCATTCTTTTTATTCAACTCTTTGAGGGGATTAGCTATCTTACAAAAAACCTTAATATGTGCTCTTTCATATTCCAACAATCTTAAAGTAGCTTCCTATACTCCTCACAATTTTAGTAATTGGCCAACCAACTATTGTTTTCCCTTTATCGTGTTCTACCTAAATTCCATCTTTAGATATGACACTTCCTAGATAAACATGTATGCCCTTAAAAGAGAAATACTTACACTTCTTTCCATACAATTTGTGTTCTATAAGAGTTTGCAAAGGCATCTTGAGATGTACAACATGCTCATAGCCATCCTTAGAGTATATAAATATATAATCAAGAAATAGTAATATGAATTTGTCTATATATTAAATAGAAAATATTGCTCATTAGTGACATGAATGTGGGAGGAGTGTCTGCTAATTGAAAAGGTAAAACCATAACCTCATAGTAGCCATAATGTGCTGAAAATGTTATCTTGAATATATCTTTTTGGTTTATTGTGATTTGGCGATATCCAAAGACCAATTCACTTTTGATGAATACAATCACACTTCTTAATTAACCTCTTAAGTAATCTACCTGATTTACTCCCGAGATACAAGTTGATTGCATGGTCAACCTACATAGGTGGAGGTATACAAGGCACATCTTCTAGAAATACATCTGCATATTCTTTCAAAAGATTATCTACATAAATTGGATGATTTTCATCATTATCTTCCTGATGCAAATTGTTCACATACACTACTAATGTTCTACAGGCATCACATTTACATCTAGTTATCTACATAGGAAAAATGAGAGGAGGCTTAGGATTATGCACATCACTCAAAATCTGCATAGAGTCACCATATAGTCTCATAGTGATTGTTATTTGTTCCCAAAAAATTGTTGTAGAATTTTGAACTAATCAATCCATGCCTATAAATGCTTCACTCTTTTTTATTTCAACAAATTAGAAACTTTTCAAAAAACACCTATAAGAAGATTAAATCTAAGATTTTCAATGTATCCTTTCATGTAGTGTAGTCATCCACTAGCCATCTCCATAGGTCTTGTTATCTACATTCTTAGGGTTATCGCTAAATTTTATACCAATTGTTATTCAACACTCCTGATGGCAAGCCCATCTAGGATAGGATACTCAATGCAAATGGAGTGCCTATTGTTGGAACATAAAGCTTACACTATGCTTGAGCTAGATTTGATCTGCATAAAAAACTATCACTTGGATTGTGGCAAAAGAATATCCGTTGGAGAGTTCTTTACCTATGATCACTCATTGTACTTTTTGAGAGATTTTTTATGTTTCATTTACCGTTGTAAAAGCCTTGAGCTTTACACATGTAAAAGTAGAAAAAGAGAGCTCAAATCCGACGAATTTGTGGTGTTGATTTGTAATCAATCAAACAATAAATCACCTAAAAGTAGATCAAACTAGATCTTCACTTTTCTTGGATTGTAGGAAAGTTAATTGATTCCCTCCAACAACCATTCCCACCTTCATTTGATTTCAAAATCCACTTGTGGAAGTCATGGAACAATCCTAGAGTCTATATAAAGACTTCAAGTCACTTGTACAATACATGGGAGCAATATACATAAAGCTGCGACCATCATTGACTTGCTCTTTCAATTTTTTGCATCATCTTGTTCACCAAGAGTAATCTTGTAGAGGTTGTTGTTCTCTCTCTCTCTCTCTCTCTCTCTCTCTCTGTTTAGAGCTCTAAATTTGATGGAAGATGACTGAATGGAAAGTTATTATTGTCTAGATTATGCTTGTAAATTTTCATAGCATTTGAATTAGTAGATTGGGAGAAATCTTAGTTTTCCCCTCTCAGGGTAAATCTCTACATATTCCAAAAAAATTAGAGGTACCACCGTTGAGTGTGTGATTCATTCCTATAGCATATTGCTTATTCCTTATACTTTTGTACATTATACACACTCAACCCTATGTGTACCACTCCCATAAAAGGATTTTTTCTAATTGTAATCACGCTGGTCGCTATGGGCATTTGAAGTTCATTGTCTCTTCCATAGATAGTAAGTTTTTTGAGCTAGTCGATGTGCGAACCTATTTGTTTTGTATTGATTTCTTCTCCTTGATGCTCCAAAGTACATAGTGCATTTCTTTGCACTTATTGCATGCGTATAAGGTCTATTTGAGTCTCCATAAGCTCAAGGATGGTCTTGTGCCAGTTGGCTCAACCAAACTTCGTCACTTTGAAACGCACTTTTCTACCTCCTACAAGCTTCTCCAAGTTCTTTCAGTGGTATCAGAGCTAGATCAAGATGGGTGATGGATTTCCCTCAATGATGGAGAAGCTTGATCAACAAAACTACGTGGTTTGGAAAATCAGAATGGTGGCCTATTTGCAAGGTAGAAATCCTTATGGAATTGTGGCAGGTGATGAAGCTATGCCTATTCCAAGGTCCAAAGGAGTACGTACACAAGAGGAGAGAGAGTGGTGTGCAAGGGATGCTCAAGCAAGGTAGTACATACTAAAATCTATCTCTGAATTTCTATTACCACATATTAGAGGATGCAAGACATCTCAAGAGACTTGGGATGCCCTCAAGACTCTCTTTTCTGCTAGTACCAAATCAAGAAAGAATCATCCTTGGAACGAGCTCAATCAAATGAAGAAGACACCTTAACAAACCATCATAGAGTTTGTTACCAAGGTCAAGGAGGTTGCGGATTAGTTAGCATCCATTGGAGAGCTGATTGATGAAGAGGCTATCATGACGCAAATTCTCAATGGCATTCGAAGTGATAAGCAATGGCAATCCTTCACGAGGGCTTATGATCTCATCATGGATGTGCAGACTCTAGACTTCAACATCTTTGTTGAACAATTCTTCAATCAAGAGGCCAACAATAGCATAAAGGAAGGTAACTCCTATCATGGTAATTCAAGGATTGCTCAACATGTAGATAAGAAGGACAAGAAGCTGAAAGGCAAGAAGAAGGAAGAAGATGAAGAAGAGACTTCTCAAGCCAACTTCACAAGCAAGAGCAAGTGGAAAGGGAAGAAGAAAGGACCAAACCAAGAAAAAGCCAAAGATTAGAATGTTCAACCTTGTGCCATCTGGGATAAGACCAACCAAACCACTCAAAATTGTTGGTTCAATGGGAAGAACCAGAAAGGAAGTGGAAGAGGTCGAGATGGCAACAATAGAGGGAGGGTGGACACAACTTCAACAATAACAATAGAAGCTATAATAGAAGGGACTACAACAATTATTTAGAAGATCAACGACATGAAGACTCATTCCTTCTCATGAATCTAAGCCACAAAGAAGGTAAAGAAGATGATCATTTGTTCTACATAGATTCACGATGTTCGAATCATGTTGCAAGCAACATTGCTCTTCTATCTGATTTGGAAAGTCCAAAGCATAGACATGAAGTGCAAACAAGGGATGACACAAAACACAATGTGTAGAAGATTGGTAATGTCAAAGCTTCCAATGGAAGGACAAACATTCTTAGTAAGTTCTCTATGTACCCTCTATCACTAAAAACCTAATGAGAATAGGTCAAATAGTTGAAAAATGCTTCTAAGTTAGGTTCACCCAACATGGCGCTTTTGTGGAAGATCCATGTCAAGGATTCACAAAGATAGCCAAAGGTGAGAAGCATGGTAGGCTCTTTACTTTTGAAGTAGGAGAAACTAGGGACATAGCTCTATTCACTTTTGGGTCTCAAACCCTAAGTGAGCTTGAACTGTGACAAAAGGGACTTGCTCATGTGAATGAAAGAATCATATTGGGAAGGCACAAAGACAACCATTCAATCACAAAGGCTACATTTACAACACGTTATTGGACTTAGTACATACAAATATATGGGGACCTAGTCAAGAACCTTCATTGGCACGATCAAGGTATTATGTCTCATTTATTGATGACCATAGTAGATGGTTTGTTCTATACTTTATCAAGATGAAGAATGAAGTGTTTGATTGCTTGAAAAATTATCTTGCACATGTGGGGAATCATACACATATCTGATGGAGGGATAGAATACTTCTCCAAAGAGTTTGATGAGTTCTTGTAGGACAAAGGTATCGAAAGGGAAGTGACTACCAAGTACTCTCCTCAACTAAATGGAATTGCAGAGAGGAGAAAGAAGATATTTGTTGATCAGACTAAACAATGATTAAAGAGAAGAAGTTGCCACATTATCTATGGGGGAAAGCTATTTCAACTGATGTGTACCTTATCAATACCATCCAAATCACTTCAAGGTATGACTCCTTATGAAGCATTGCATGGAAGAAAACCTAACCTTGGACATTGCAAGGTTTTTGGTTGTTTAGTTTATGTTCATGTACCATCACAAATAAGAGCTTATCTAGATGAAAGGGCAACAAAGGTAGTTTTTATTGGATACGACTCAACTTAGATGGGTTACAGGTTCTATATTCCTTCAAGCAAGCAATTCACTACAAGTAGAGATGTGTTTAAAGAACAGAGGTCTTGGTATGATGAAGCAAACAAAGGATAACTCTACCATATGATCTTGATTTTTATTTCTCATCAATTAGGAAGCAAGCATGATACACACGTCTAGGATCCAAGAAGTGATACAGACGATGAAGAAGATGAAAGAGAAAAGGATTACAAGTTATAGAAGTCAAGAGGCAAAGCAAAGATGCAAGAGGTTGAAGAATGCTCCAAATAAGCACCTAGAAGATCAACAAGAGAGAAGAAACAACTAGAAAGGTATGGATACGATTCCACATTTGTTACAAAGCATTCAATCTACTTGGAAAAAGACTATATTTCAAAGGAATCCTCAACCTATGAAGAGGAAACGGGAAACCCTAATTGGGAAAAGGCCATGAAAAAAGAAATATATGCAGTGAAGGAGATGGACACTTGGGATTTCGTTCCAGTGTCACCGAATTAAAAGATAATTGGTTGCAGATGGGTATATAAAGTTAAAAGAAATTCACATGGATAAATTTGAAGGTACAAGGTAAGATTAGTTGCCAAAGGTATCTCACAAACGCATGGTGTTGACTATGAGGAAACATTCTCACCACTTGCAAAGATGAAAACAATCAAGACATTGATAAGTGTAGCTATTGCAAGGAATCGGAGACTTCTCCAACTTCATGTGAAAAATTCATTCTTAAATAGATGTATAAGTGAAGAGGTATACATGTCACAACCACCCGGTTTTAAAAACTGTAATAAAGTAATTCTATGATCTAGGGGTCGAGACGATTCAAAAAAATCTAAAATCAGACATCGTTTGGTCATCCGTCTTTATGACCAAAGATCTCAAGTTTAGACTTACTAGGAGGTCTTGTGAACAAGTGATCCACTTAGCTTAGTGGTTAATTCTCAAGGATGTGAAGGAGGAGGTCTTGGGTTCAATCCTCATGGGGGACATGGGGAGAGTATTTTGCCCAAAGAGATCTAGAGCCTTCTAGAAGCATCCACTTGAGTTCACTTGAGTTAACTGGGACACTTGGCGCATATGTAGTTACATGGACGACACATGGATGGCTAGTATCCACCTGCCCAAGAAGGTAGTCCCCTGGAGAGAGCTATATATAGAGGCATTTGGTTGAGAGGAGAGTCATCTCTCTAGCACATTGTGGTCGTAATCCTTGTTGTCTTGCATTGGTAAAGTCTTTGAGAAACGTTTCCTTAGTTCGATAGATTTTTATTTTTGAATTTGAATTGGTCAAGTTATAGTATGGTTGACTCAAAGAAAATGGTAAACTTTCTCTTATAGTTTATTTTTAAACTCATGAGGACAAAGTAGTCCTCTAGTGGGGTGAAAAATCAAGTAATTGTTGGATAGGAGTAAACCATTGCACAAACATCCAAGCTAGATGTTTGATACAACCAAACTTCAAGTTCTCCAAACCAAATTCAAGTGAACCAAGAGTTCTCAAAGTCTTGCAAGGGATAATAATTCTAGCCTAGTTACTAAGTACATGCATCAGTCATGCCGAGAAGTGGACTAATCCATCCAATTCACATGTTTGTGCCCAGATCGCACCTAGAAAAACTGTGAATTGGTATGTTTCTTTTAATCCACCCCTTTTATTCATTCATTAGTTTGTACTTTGACTAGTTTATCAAAGTACAAAGCGAGACAGTGTTTTGAAAAATTTGGGTAGGGATGCCACCACAAGGATGAGACATGTTCTTCCAATTTTAGAACATGACCATGTTCTTGCATTTTTAGAACATCACCATGTTCTTCTAGTTTTAGAACATGAGGCTCGGGGGTTGCCTACAGTAGATATATAGCTCTACTTTGGAGGACAAAAATATTTTCCAAGGAGGCGTAATAAACTAAGTCTATGATCTAGGGGCCCGGTTGGTTCAGACAAATCGGCAATCGGACATGGTTTGGGCATCCGTGTGTATGACCAAAGATCGCGAGTTTAGAATTACTAGGAGGTCTTGTGAACAAGTGACCCACTTAGCTTAGTGGTTAAGTCTCAAGGATGTGAAGGAGGAGGTCTTGGGGGGAAATGGGGAGAGTATTTTGCCCAGAGAGATCTAGAGCCTTCTAGAAGCATCCACTTGAGTTAACTCGAGTTAACTAGGACACTTGGCGCACATGTAGTTACATGGCTGACACATGGATGGCTAGCATCCACCTGCCCAAGAAGGCAGTCTCCTGGAGAGAGCTATATATGGAGGCATTGGGTTGGGAGGAGAGTCATCTCTCTAGCACGTGGTCGTCCTAATTCTTGTTCTCTTGCACAAACCATAATCATCAATCTTATGTTTGTAGACTTAAGAAAGCATTGTATGGATTGAAACAAGCTCCTATAGCTTGGAATCATAGGTTGGTTACATATCTTCAAGATCAAGGGCTCAAAACTAGTAGCTCAGATCCTTCTCTATTCATCAAAAGGGATCACGATGAGGTTATCTATCTATGTGTATATGTAGATGATATTATTGTGACAAGTGATGATCCAAATGGCATTCAAAGGATCAAGAAACACATACAAGAGGAGTTAGAAATCAGTTACCTAGATGAGCTTACATATTTCCTAGGTATGCAGGTGATATACACAGATGAAGGAATGTATTTGAATCAGAGAAGATACATTTAGGATATTCTTCTCAGGTTCAAAATGGAGAACACTAAAGCTACAAGTACACCTTTGGAGATGAATCATAAACTTAATGTTTATGAAGGTGAGAAAACTGAAGACATTAAAGAGTATCAAAGCTTGGTAGGTAGCTTGATATATGCTACTCATACAAGAGCAGACATCTCACATAGTGTGGGCGTGCTTAGTCAATTCATGCGCTCATCGAGAAGACCACACATGGATGCAGCAAAAACTTCATTTGGTTTATCTTTCATAATTGACTCAACACTTTTTTTAGGACTTTGATTTTGTGAATTAGAATGATATTTGGTTCTTTAATTATATTTTTCATTTTTATTTTTTCTAGTTGCAAATCTCCTCAAGAATTGTTTTTGTTTTATGTGTTTGGTTTCCTACTCTAGTTAACTACTTGCTGAATTAATTACTAATGAAAAATATTTGCTTGCAAATTTGTTTTTTTTAATAAATGAAGTTCAACCAAGGCCTACTCTCGCCGACTTGTATTAATGAACAAAAAAGAAAAGTACAAGTGAAGGGGACAAGTGGCCACGTGATCCCTCGAATCCCACATAGCAGGGGTAGTTGTTACAAAGTTTAGATGACATTACAAAGAAGGTTGATCATCCTCTCATCACCCTCGTGTGGGGCCCACTTGGGTTTAAGCTTGTTGTTGATCAGAAGAAGCACTTGATGATGCCCGAAGGGGGGCGATTACTTAGAGTTATAAATTTTTTTGCCAAGGAGGAACAACGATTTCTCAATCGACCACTCTTTGGGGGAGTCGCCATACTTATAAGTGCATCTTTCTTGCCAGATCTTCCATAGGACCTCCCCTCTAATGGCATTCCAGAGATTCGCGGAGCACTCGATCGCTTCTCCTAGTAGTGCTTGTTTCCAACTGATATGTTTATGAGGTCTTATTTTCTTTCTAACAATCTGCCAGAGCTTGCTGGAGTTGGGACAGGTAAAGAAGATGTGAGAAACATCTTCAATGGACCAATAGCAGCGCTTACACCATAGAGGCAACCCATAGATTCTGCTAGCCTTTAGTTTGGTCGAGATTCCACGATGAAGAATTTGCCATAAGAGGACTTACTTTTTGATTTCTATGATAGGGTGCTAGATAGCCATGAACATCATGTCCCACCGCAACCGTGTCCATGATAGGCACTTCTTGTTGAGGTTAAACTCATAATCAATGGTGTCCTTGATAGTCAAGATTTTGTAAGGCAATTACCATTGAGCCATCTAAGACCAAGCAAGCTCGGCATGTCATGCCCCATTAGAAGAGGAACTTTAGATCAGTCCCATGCAAGACATCTACTTTGCAAAGTATTCCATTCTTCATAGGTAATGTTGATGCTAGGGTCAGCATCAACGAAGTTGATCCACTGGTTGTTGTCTTGTTTCCAGAGATGTTTCCAATTTTTGGAGCCCTTGTTCCAAAGCCTCTTGGCATTACAAATGTTCCAAGATTCCAGAATTGGGATTCCATGGATTTGAAACCAGATAGAATCGTTTTGTCAAATACCGCCCACCCACTTCTAATCTTCACTTATTCTTATAATGCATTTGACTTTATTCCAGCTGTTCCATAGGGAGCACAGAAGGTTCGAGCCTTTGGGGGAAAGATGGATCGGGGAAAACAAAAGGGTCAGAATGTCAAGATTCCTCCAATTCGAGAATCCCACGAAATTCAAAGTATTCTTGTTTCTGAAGATCAACGTGGCCCACGAGGCCTCCCCCTTCCTCCACGCCTTCATCATCCATTTTGCCGCAAGTTTGTTCGCCATGCACCCGATGTCCAGAATGCCAAGGCCCTAGTCATATCTTTGGCTCATGCAGATGGACCACTTGATTTTAGGCACTCCCTCCTATTGTGGTCGCCCATCCAAATGAAGTTTCTGAAGATACTCTCCAGTTTGGCCAACTCTTGCTCTTTCAATCGCCAACAGGAGAGGAAGTAAATGGTTGATGAAAGGAGGAACGTGTTGATAACCATTGCACGACCAATGAGATTGATTTACATACCTCTCTAATAGTTTCAATTGCTTTCGATTCTGGCTAGGACCGAGCTCCACTACAGGTCCATCGAGATACCAAAGCCCAAAGGGATCCGAAGCAGCTGCAAAATTTGACCCTAAGGAATGTTTTGATAGTCATGATCAAAGAGAAGGTTAGGGTGGATCCTGACAATAGCTTTGAAAGTGGTCTTTGAGTGGTTGATTTTGGATCCAAAGGTTACACAGAAAGTACAAGGTTAGTGAGCTCGACATAGAGAGGATAGTTGAGAGATTTTGATTTGTTGGGAATGAAATAGGGGGACCATTTGAACGAACAAAGGATCGCCTACCCGAGTTTCCAAGGTCCGACACTGAGGGCTTGGAATCCCATATCTTCATTCTCAAAAATTACCAACATATGACTAGCCAATAGGGACTAGCACTTGCTAACAATCAACCCATGAGAAAACCACTGTTTAGGAAGCCACTAGCGCAGAGTTTTGAGCGGTGGTCGAGGACCAAACACTTGGCCAACGAGACAAACTTTCTTGAGCTCTTCTTGCTTTGACAAGATTTCAGCTCTACTAAGAGAGACCATGGGAGCTACAACACGCTTGTCAGCCCAAGGAGCAACACAAGATCCCCCGTCCAAAATAGGAACTAAGTTGCGTGTCACACCCAAGGATGGGGCCAGGTTGCTAGCCACAAGGGAGGGGGCCACTGAAGCCATGCAAAGAGCCCTGAAAAGCACATCGGAGAAAACCTTCCGCCTTAAGACTCTTCTTTAAACAAGCACCACATAGATGGCAATGCTTCCCAAAGAATGATTGACGCATCACAAGTCTTCTATGGCTTCCACGATAGATTCGAAGATAAAAGGCATAAAATATAGAAATGGTGGGCATGAAGCTTTCTCATAAGTATAAAATTTTCATATAATATTTCCCCAAATCCAAAAGTCTTCAAAGTATGAAGCTTTTTGAAACATATATTCTTCGATTTTAAAGTCTTATTTTCCGTTTTTAATTTCGAGTAGGGAGCTGACATAAGTCTACCACCTACACCACTTCCTTCGGTGAATGCCGGAGCGAGGGGATGGAACCTTGGCGGTCACGACGGAGCTAAAACGGAGCTTGCTGCTGCTGTTAGCGAGGGGATGGAACCTTGGCGGTCACTACGGAGCTTCCTGCTGCTGTTCTCATCAATGCTTGTGTTGAGTGATGAAAGTGGATGCGTGTGGTGACCACGGACTCTGCCTACGATTGACAAAGGCCGATTGACAGCAGGCGATTGACAACAAATTGCTCCTCGCGATGACGATCGACTGGAGGTCATTGCGGGCGACTGATTTCACGATCGACTAGAGCTTTGTCCATCGCGACTGAGTGCATTGGTTGCGGGCAATTGACTGGTCCTCATCCCTCACGATTCACTGGTGGTCGGCGATTGACTGGTGCCTCCGTCGCGATCGACTGAATGCAGAGAGGTCCATCGCGACCGACAGAGGGGAGGTGCGAATGATTGGAGGAGCGGCTGTCCATCGTGGTTTGTGCCGACTGACTGACCTTGGGCACCGAGCCATTTGCGCATGTGGCGGCCTTGCTCTCCCGACGGACAGGGAACTTCCTTGGTCGATTGACTTAGCTTATCCATCGCGTTAGCAGCCGCGATCGACGGGCAATCCTGGGGGACTAGAAATCTCTAAGATTTCTTTCGATTCCCAAAAGAAAATTCTAAAAGTTTTAAAGAGGTATGCAAATTAGATTGAGGAGATCTTGCTACTCAAGAACTCTTTCGCAACTCCTTCTGTGTGTGTTGATCCGTCGTGGAGTGGGTGTAAGCTCAATGCAGTTGACATCTTCTCTAAAACTCTGAGTTTGTTCATCAAAAAAGAAAAAGATCTTCATTCTCGGGGTGTCCCTCTTTTGTCATGGATTTGGCGACCCCCTCTCTTGTGAGAAGTAACCTGGCCCCTCCTCCCGGGGAGACCGATAACCTGGCCTCTTTGTTGGAGGGGGGTTCTTGTGCCGCCCTAGGGGCCTTCGATAGTGCTGAACCCCCCTTGGTCTCCCTTAGTAGATCCGCAATTCTGTCAACTCAGGAGGAGCTCAAGAAAGTTTGCCTCGTCGGCCAAATGTTCGGCCCTAAGCCCTCGCTCGAAATTGTGCGACAGTGGCTTCACAACGAGTGGTTCCCCCGTGGGCTAGTTGTTTGTAAGTGTCAGTTCTTACCGGCAAGCCACTTGCTGCTAGTCTTTGAAAATGAAGATATGGCGTTTCGAGCCCTTAGTGTCGGAACTTGGCAACTCGGCCGGGCGACCCTGTGCCTATTCAGATGGTCCCCTGATTTTACTCCCAACAAATCAAAATCGCTTCGGTACCCTCTCTGGGTTGAGCTCCCTAACCTGCCATACTTCTTGTACAACTTCGTGTGGGACATCGTTTCTCCTATCGGCAAGCCGTTGGCCTCACGCGAGGACATTGGTGGTCTCATTTATGAAGGTGCAAGACACTCGTTCAACGCTCGGTGGCACCCTCAAATCTGTGTCGAGGCTGACCTCAGTATGCCACTTCCATCGAAGATCAAACTTGACTTGGGCGAAGGGGATGTATGGGAGCAAGACATCAGTTACAAAAACCTTCCCAACGCGTGCTTTCGTTGTGGCCAACAAGGTCACAGGATTAAAGATTGCCCTTTGAGACGAAAAAGCAAGCGAAATCAAGAAGCCCCCAAAAATGCTCAAGATAGCAATGGTGCATTGAATCACTCGACAAAAGTAGAGGAATTCAAGGGCCCCTTTAATCCAAAAGCTGATGCAGACGGGTTCATCGAAGTCAGAAGAAGAAGGAAAAGAAGCCCTAGGGCAACTTCTGAGCGAAACAACATGTCAGTTACCCCCTCCAGCAACTTGTATTGCAATCTGGAAAAGGACATCAATGAGTTTGACTACCCAGGTGGGAACCAACTTGAGGTGGACACCGACGTCAAAGGCCTAGAGATCCCTGACAATAAAGAAACCTTGCAGGAGGGTTACACTACAAGCAAAGAAGACGGCTTTACTACTAGCAACGAAGATAACATGGATTGTGAAAGCTCCATCATCGGATCGACTATTCCGGAAACGGAGCTGAAAACGGTGCCCAGTTCTTCCCAGCAGGAGGCATCCCGCAAAGGAAAACAATCTATGGAGTTACCGTGGAAAATCCCCCACAAGAACCTATTGCTAACTCGGGATCCGATCCGAGTGAAAAAGAAAGATGAATCCAAGAAAAGAAAGGACAAAGCTCCCTCCCGCAAAGAGGGATTATTACGACAATGATCATCATCTCGTTAAATGCTAGAGGGCTAACCGACCCCTCAAGAGCGATCATCGTTGGTCAATGGCTTCGCGACATTAGCGTAAACCCAGATTTTATATGTATCCAAGAGATTAAAATTGACGGAGAAGACATCCAGAAACGGCTTAGACATGTCTCCTCGACCCATGTTTGGATTTCAACGGCGCATCAGCGGGGGTCCGGTGGAACGGTAATCGGTATTAATCAACTCTGGTTTGAAAAGCTTGAGAACTCCATTGAAGATGAATGCCATCGATGGATTGCTGTTTCTTTCGGTGCTCCCTTGTGTTTTACTTTAGTTTCTTTGTATGCCCCTAATGGGGAGTTAGAGAGACTTAACACTTGGGCCTCCTTGGACTCGCTCCCCCACAACGTGCTTATTTGTGGTGACTTCAACATGGTAGAGGACCCAATGGACAGATGGATGGGCAAGGGTAGGGTCATCGATAGTCGGGAGAAAGAAACGTGGGACAAAACTAAACTACACTTGGATCTGGTCGAATTCAAAGACTCGAATGGCTTTTCTTGGTCAAATCTCCAAGCAGGCGAGGACCTGAGGAAAGCTAGACTTGATAGATGCTACATTTCTCAGAGTTTTACTCATCAGTGGGGCCACCCTTCCCTCTCGCAATGCACCGACCTCACCATCTCTGATCACTACCCGATCGTCATCACTTTTCAACCCCCCACGAAGATCCGTAAGGCTCCTTGGTTCCATGCCAGTGTGCCCTCCTTCTCTCTCCCCTCCGTCCATCAAGAAATTTCTGATGTGTGGAAGGAGGCATTCGCCTCTGGCTTGTCCCCAGCCAAGTGCTGGAGAAGTGCGGTCGACAAGTCACGACAGATCATGATTAGATCCAGGAAGATGCTAGAGACTGTGCGGCGGGCTCGTAGAGAAGCTCTATATCATAGACTCTGGCGGCTCGAGGAGGAAGTGAACAAAGGAAAATCTCAAGCCCAGAAAGGACTTCGAAAAATCAGAGCGCTGCTGAGATACGAGGAAGAGATACAAAGGAAAAATTTGCAAATTTTCTTCAAGGAGTGGTGGGCTGGCAAAGCCGACAAACCCACCAAAGAGATGTGCCGTATCCTCAAAAGGAAACACAACAGAGAATCGATCCCCTTATTGCTAGACGCAAATGGCAATGTATGCAATACGGAAGAAGATAATTTTGGGATCATTGAAGGGCACTTCACGAGACTCCTAGGGACCTCAAACCCCCTCTCCCACCATAGAAGGGACTATATGACAGCCATATCTAGGGTTTCCCCCCACAGGATACCACTCAACCTTCAATCTCTGCTTCATGCCTCTATCTCTGAAGCCGAAATCTTTGAGGTCATTGATGCCCTCCCTTCAGGTAAAAGCGCGGGACCCGACGGGCTCACTAATGAGTTCTTTAAATCCTTCAAGTTGGTGGTTGCCACCCCTCTTCGTTTGGTTTGGCAAGAGGCACTCAAGTTTGGCGCGCTTCCTTCTTGTCTCAACAATGGCATTATCAAGTTAGTACACAAAAAAGGGGAAAAGAACATAATAGAGAACTGGCGTCCCATTACAATGCTCCAAACAGGATACAAGATCATCGCCAAAGTCATTGCCAACAGAATCTCTTGCCACTTGAGAGCGTGGCTAAGCGAGGACCAAAAAGGTTTCATCAAAGGCAGGTCAATTTTGGAAACCATTATAGATATCTGGGAAGGTCTTGAATTTGCAAATGAGTCTAAACAAGAAGTAGTATTCCTCAAGATCGACTTTGATAAAGCCTACGACAGGCTAGAATGGGACTATATTCTACAGTCGCTACAAGATCTTGGATGTAGTCAGAAATTCACCAAGATGATTGCGACCCTTCTGGGAAACGCATCGACCCAAATTAACATTAATGGAAAACTTTCAAAGGTGATCAAACTTAGAAGATCTATCAGACAAGGGTGCCCATTGGCTCCCCTTCTCTTTGCCATTGCCACGGAAGGGCTTAGCAGGCTGGTGGAGCATCAGGTGGAAGCTGGTAACATTAAAGGCCTTCGTTTGCCTCATGACCACAGTCAGATCACCATGAGACTTTTTGCCGATGATATGAACGCTTTTGTTCACAATGATAGTACCAGCCTGGAGACATTCTGGAAGTGTCTTGCTACCTTTTGTGAAGCCTCTGGATCCATAATCAACCACTCTAAGACCGCCTTTAGAGCTATTGGTGGGTCACAACCCGACCTTCTCATTGATCATGGCTGTCAAATCATTCCGCAGGGCCAAATTTTCCGGCTTCTTGGGATTCCATTGGGGTTTGGCGTCTCTATGGAACAGCGGTGGAACTGGGTGCTTGCCAAACTCGAAAACAAGCTTAACTATTGGAGAGGTATGCAAATCAATCTTGCTGGCCGTGCTATGGTCATCAACACGTTCCTCTTATCATCTACCATTTATTTCCTTTCTTGTTGGAGACCGAAAGAGCAAGATCTGTCCAAACTGGACAGTATTTGTAGAAACTTCCTTTGGACGGGCGACCACAATAGGAGGGGGGTGCCTAAAATCAAATGGTCCATTTGCACCAGCCATAGAGATAGTGGGGGACTTGGTATCTTGGACATTGGGTGTATGGCTAACAAACTATCAGCCAAATGGATGATTAAGGCTTGGTGCAACGGGGAGGCCTCGTGGGCCAAGTTGATCTTCAGAAACAAGAATGAGTTGGCGCTCAAGGGTTTCCCAAATTGGAAGAATCTTGACATCTTGACCTTGTTGTTTTCCCCGATCCCCGTCTTCCCGAAAGGCTCTAATCTGGTGTGCTCCCTTTGGAAGAGTTGGAATAAAGTCAAAAGCTTCACAAGAATAAGTGAAGACTGGAAGTGGGCTGCCGGTATCAGACAAAACGACTCTATCTGGTTTGCGATCCATGGCATCCGGAGTGTGGAATCTTGGAACATTCAAAATGCCAAGAAGCTATGGAACAAAGGCTTCAAAAAATGGAAACATCTCTGGAAACAAGACACCAACCGCTGGATCAACTTTGAGGATATTGACCCTAGCATCAACATTTCGCATGAAGAATGGAACACTTTGCAAAGTAGATGTCTCGCCTGGGACCGACACAAAGTTCGCCTTCTCATGGGACACGACATGTCGAGCTCGCTTGGTCTCAAATGGCACAATGGGAATAGCCTATCAAAAATCCCGAACATCAAAGAAACGATCGACTATCAGGTTAACCTCAACAAAAAGTGGTGCCTGTCATGGACGCGACTTCGGTGGGACATGAAGTTCATGGCTATCTGGCACCCCCTCATAGAAATCAAAAAGTCTTTCCTCTTATGGAAAATTCTTCATCATGGAATCTGGACCAACCTTAAGGCTAGCAAAATTTGTGGGATCCCTCCCTGGTGCAAACGCTGCTACCGGTCTATCGAAGATGTTTCACACATCTTCTTTACCTGCCCCAACTCCAACAGACTCTGGCAGGTGGTTGGAAAGAGAATTAGACTTCAAAAACGTCTCAGTTGGCAGCAAGCCCTGCTGGGAGAAGCGATCGGCTACTCCGCGACTCTCTGGAACGCCATCAGAGGGGAGGTCCTATGGAAAATCTGGCGGGAAAGATGTGCTTTCAACTTCGGTGACTCCCCCAAGGAGTGGTCAATTGAGAAATCGTTGTTCCTCCTTGGAAAAAGGATTGTGAACTGTAAAAAATCACCCCCCTTTAGGCATCATCAAGTACTCCTTTTGATCGATAACAAGCTTAAACCTAAGTGGGCCCCACATGAGGGTGATGAGAGGGTAATTAACCTTCTTTGTAATGTCATCTAAGCTCTGTAAAAGCTTCCCCTGCTTTGTGGGATTTGGGGGGTCCCGAGGGCACTAGTCCCCTTCTCTTGTACTTTTCTTTATTTAATTCAAGTCCGGGAGAGTAAGCTTATGCCGAACTTCCTTTATATAAAAAAAAAAAGTCTACCACCTACATTTTCTAGAGAGCGACGGCCATTGAGGAAAGCACTCACTTTTTAGATTTTAGGGCCAAAACAATTAAAGCTTTGAAATCCTTCCACGAGCGTAGGCAAGCATTGTGGCCCTAGGCCCCGGAAAGATGTGTTGGGCCTTTTTTTTTTAATTTAATAAAAGGAAGTTCGGCCTTGGCCTATTCTTAAACAGGTCTTTCAGAGTGTCGCAATAGACAGAACACGGACACTCGGTGTGTCACGATAGACATAGAGTATCGTGATAGACCGGTACAACAGTGTGTCGTGAAAGATAGCAAGCGCAGTTGTTGTCGTAGTGTCACATCAAAAAATTGAAGTTGTTGGAAACCTCTGATGACACCGCGCAACTCCATTCTCTACATGATCACCTCAGGGGACACCAGTCAGCCTCAATGATTTTCAATTTGCAAATTTGTTTTTGATTTTTCTTTTTTGGATTTTTCATGTTTATGAGTTTTTGAATTTTGAGATATTTTTGAGTTTGAATTTGTGTTCTTTTTAAATTTTAGGCTTATTGTTTTAGGTTTTTCATTATTTTTTACTTTCTTGGGTTTTATATTGCTTTAATGAAATAAATAATATATAATAGTTGCAGCGTTTTTCTATATAGGGTAACTAAGTAAAAAAAGCACATAATGAGTATCTCATCCTAGTGTCAAACTTGAGTGTTCACAAACAAAGAAAACCACTCATTAATTTTTAAGAGCATGCTCCCTTGCTATCAAGGCTTTGAGAGTATAGTGAAATAAATATTTCCTTCCATTTAAATTCTGAATACAAATGAGGCTATGTGAACAATGTGCTTTGTTGGTTCTGGCGCTATAAGTGGTTCGATGACGGTTTCAAGGAGTCACCTCACTTCATGTTGGATTCACTTGTGGGTAAGGAAGGAGTGCGATGAGAGTCATCTCACTTCATGTTGGATTCACTTGTAGGTAAAGAAGGAGTGCGATGAGATAGGTGGTTAAATAGGGCATGTCATTAATTCTTTTTGCTATGATACAGCTTGGGTGTCTTTTAGGATAACCTAAACCGCTCTTGCTCTTAAAAGGAAGCATACTAATGTGCACGTGGTAAAGGGAATTCGTATATGAAAGAAACATGTATGAAATTTACTTGAGTGGCACGTGAGAAGGATATATGAACTAAAACTTCTTAACTGAAGTTTATGGATATCACTACTTTCCATGGAATTTTAAAGGTATACAACAAATCAATCTGAATAGCTATACAACGTAATGAATTGCTTCTATGAGGTATAAAGTATTAATGATCAATGAAATCTATCCACTAGAAAAATGCTTGGAGGAAACAAGCTTTCCTTCCAAAGACTCAAGTATCTCAAGCTTAATAGTCGAAATGGAGAATCACTTCATCGAGATCGCATGAACTCCTACAGGCATGCATCTACACTTCCCTCTCAGGTGCTCGTTAGGTCCAACTGCTACATGGAGTTGACTCGAGGTCTTCAAATGTTATGCTAGCTTCAAATCTTCAACGTTTCTGCTACATGCATGATTCTGAAGCTCTCTACTCCATGTATTCATCAATAAATCTCCAAGTAGAAGATTAGGAGAAACACAAAACAACACCTTATATACATTGATATATAAATAACATGCGCACCCACACACACTCACCTATATTCCATATACACTTAATTCATTCACACCACAAAAACCCATGCACAACTCATACACATGCACACGAATCACAACCATGCCACACATAACTCATACACACATAGGAACCTACACGAATCACAACCATGCCACACATAACTCATACACACATAGGAACCTACTAATTGACTCACATGCACATGCAACACACTAACACTTTTCACAAACTTACATTTTTTTTAATCTGGTCTTTTGTTGTATATTTATTATTTCATTGTTTCATTATTGTTCTTGTCTTTTGAGTTACAATCTTACACCACACGATTTAGGGTCATATGCACAAAATCATATGTTCACAACACACAATCACATATAGATAATTCATATCCACACATACTCATATACATAAACCATTCACACATGGACAGTTATGCCCACACATAGACAAATAGATCACAAATTCACATTTTAAATAAATTCATACATGGAAAGGTTCTCATATACAATTCGCAAACATATTTATTTAACACATAAAGCATACACAAACTAACACTTATACATATCTTTAACACATAAACATTTGGGAGTCACAACATACTAAGATACCTCATCATATGCATAAATACTTAGGTTTTGAGACATAGGGATGTACACATACACATAGGTTTCTTTTAAACACTCGCTTGCTAACGGTATCCACATATTTCGGGTTTCCCATAAACACTTAGGGTAGCACAAGATTAAAAATTAACATAACCATTTCAAGGTAGTATTCACATCCTTAAGTACAAACACATTAACGATATCATGCACATACACAAACACATAAGAACAATGAGGCACTATCTAACTTTATGTTTTTAATTTTCTTTCCTTCAAGTTATTATATCACAACACATCATCAGCGTCAGCATTTCGCATGTCAAAGAAAAAACTTTGATAGAAAAGAGTCAAAGAAAAAAAAAATTGAAACTTCATCGTCTTCTGGTGGTAATAGAGGGATTTCATCCGGACAAAGCATAACAAATGGAAGCCCTCCTCAACCACCTTTAGGAGTGCATCCCTCCACCAACAGTGGTCATTGCCACCATGAAGAAGTTCTAGTGCCTTCCCCAAATGAGATTTGATTGACCCCCATGAAGAAAACACATGAACCACTGAGAATATCAAGTATCATCATCTCGGTGTGTTGCATGCAAAACGTTCCAAAAATCTTGCATTTCATATGTCTACTACTATGTGTCAAAAGGTGGCATGAGTAGCTCCTATAGAAAATGTATGTAAACAAAAAACATTTGCACCACAACATATAGACACTAGACAACATACTCAAATAGTAATAGAAAGAAAATTCTTTTAAGCGTTGTGAAAAATCATATTACAGAATTTAAGAGTTAATATTAGCCTCCAAATTCTAGAATTCCTCCCTGCAAGTGCAAACATTGTATGGAGGAGGAAAACGTGCCATTATTTTGCAATGAACTAATTTTTGGTTCTCAATTGGTGTCGCTAACACATGATTCACAAAACATTTGGAGATAACTTTTTATTGCTAGTATGAATACCCCACCTTTCTCTTATACAACACTTCCCTATATTTTTAGAGAGGTTATGCAAAACTATCTTCCAAATATTCTTTTGATATGCGTAAAATGACCTAAAATACATTCTAAACATTATGTAAACAATCTATAACCCCAATTCTGTAAAGAAATATTTCATTGTCAATAGTACGTTTACATAACCAACCAATGATACAGAAGCAAAACATGAGCTAGAAAATCAACAAGAACAAATGGACTTTGTGACCGTCAATATGCGTCAAGAGACATTAGATACCTACCAAAAAGATGAATTCAAAGATTTACGGCCACTAGAAAGTTTCTAAGAGCCTTTTGAGCAGAATTAGATTCGATTTCACATAATCGAAAAGATGTAGAAACCAAGCAAAGACTTACAAGTAAATACCGGGCTAAGGAAATAGAGTAAGGATCCAAACAAGCGGCAATTCAATACAGAATCATGGGTCTCAAGGATGGAACGGAGTGAAATATCAATAAGATATAGTGCAAGGAGTAAAAGATATAACTTCTCTAGGAATAAGAAATTAACATCCAAGATGATCATAGGAAGGTTGTAGAAGAGATAGATAGTCTGAGAAAAAATCCTTACTCTTAGATTATATGCTCTTTAAGGTCACCTAGTTCATCCCATTAAGTGAACATATGTATACCAAACTACAAGTCGCGCATCGTGCCTCGTGACATGAGCTTGAAGAATAAGAGGATCTCATCATAACTTCTCTATAACGATTGTGGAGATTGGGTCAAAGGAAAATCCACAATCTCCTAAAAAGCGAACAATTTATGAGCTACTTGACAAATTGTTGTTGTGGGGATACACATGACTACATAGGAGGAAGAGAAGATGAGCAAGCGGTAATGGCATGTATTAGTGAGTGGCCACTTTCATCTGCACTTGAATGGCCCATGCTTTTCTAATTGCAAGAACATCATTACTACATCATTAAGATCTCTACCATGAATTCCCAAATAATGACATTGACCCGTATGTATTTCAAGGTTTCAAAATTAAAGATCATGGATCTCGTATGACATTAGCTACTAGCTTATAACTTCAGTCAAGTGAAATATATCCAATCCATGAAAGGGAAGATCAAACTTTAGAGAGATATAGCTAGGCATCTCACAAGAGAATAATTCATAGATATCACTTTTAAAGAGGTGAAAGAAGCCAATCGTAAAGGGTTCAAAACGTTTATCGAAATCCATTAATTTCCAGATATTATCTAGAGACAAGCTCGAAAGTTTTTGAAGCATAACCCATTGTATTTCCCAGTGACGCACGACAACATTTGGTCCACATATGAAATCCTGAGAGCATGCTCAGTCAATAGATATGTATTGATTTAACTACTCGTATATTGCACCACATTCACAAGCAAGATCCAGAATGCAATACATACGTAGAATGATATCCTACTGGTAGGAAATGGTGAAATACATGCTTAATTTATCCCTTCAAATGCTTATGAATATTTTCAAGGTAATTAAAGTTTTTTTCATAGACTTCATTAGCATAGAGGCCCCACAGTCAACTCACTAAGATTGAAATATGAGATTAAAATAATTCTTTCTAACTTGATTCAGACCCCTAAACTCAACAACATGTAAACTATTTAAACAATCTAGAAACCTCCCAAGCCACTTTATCTGAAATTTTAAAGAGACTTTCTTGATATGATTATAAAATAACTAGTGAAAATGATCCGGTAAGGTAAATGTTTCTCTCATGGAATAGATCATAGCCATGGAAATCAATATGCACAAAATGTCTCTCTTATTATCAGTCACAAAAGAATAAGTAGTGGAGTCGAACTAGCTGATGATTCAATCGGCAAAAAAGAACTCCCAATAAAACATAGGAGCAACAAATTTCCTCTTTTCAACTATTATGTAGACATCCCTATCAACAGGCATATTGAGAATTAAAGATTCTGAGAGGAATTTGTTGGCAATCACATAAAGGAAAGATAAGAAGATAAAGATTCATAGAGGGCACCGCAAAGATCGTTTCTTATGGAGTGCATGGCATATCCCATGAAACTATATCCAAGAAATATGAAGCAACAAAGCAAAGATTTCAAGGGTTTAGAGGCAATTCTTATATCGAAACTACCTACTTTTGAATCATTCCAAGCCGTTCACTATAAATAGGGAACACATTTCTTATAATAAGCTCCACTTTTGAAAAGGCAACGAAGTATTTCACATTATCCATCCATTCATCCAAATATGTCTAGCTAAAGATGAGAAGAAAGTAGAAAGAAGGTTTGAATAAGAAAAAAATGTGTCTTATGAAGTCCAAAACTCTAAATCCGAATCAGATATTTTTCAACTTGTCTCATTGGCCTTGTATATGATATGATTAAATTTAAATCCTAAAAACTGCAGCTATCGTTTTCTAGAGTCCAAGCACCATAATATGAAGTTTTTCTTAACTAAAAGAGTTTCCTCATGATTTAACATATAAGGTTTCTCATGATTCTAGGCCAAATGTTGGAGGATGACAGTTGAGAAGACTTCTCACATTCTAGTGAGGACTCACAAGATGCTTCGCAATGGTTAGTGAATGTAGAGAGAGAAGCTATATCAGAGACTATGGCATGTTGAGGAGCAACAGAACAAAGGGAACTACCAAATTAGATTTGATTACAAAAAATCAAAAGCATGCTCAGATACGATGAAGAAATTCAAAGGAAAACATTGCAAAAAGTGGACAAGTAACACCGACAAACCAACTAAGGAGATGTGTGGCATCTTCAAGAGAAAGCAAACAAGAGATTATATTCCCTTCTTCATAGGTGGCAATGGGGTCGAATGCAAAACAGAAGAAGAAAATAATGATATTATTGTGGACCATTGTACTCAACTCTTGGGGCTTTTGATGCCTCTTTCTCTCTAGAGGCACCATTGTAGGGCGACCATCATGAGAGTGTCTCTCGTGAGAATACCACATAATCTAAAGCCCCTCCTTGATGCACCCATTTTAGATAATGAGATTCAAGAAGTTATCGATAAGCTCCCCAATGAAAAGCCTAGATCCAGACCGCCTCACAGATAGTTTTCTCAAATCCTTCACATAGGTCATTGCCATGCCATTACGTTTGGTCAAACAAGAGGGGTTGGCTTTTGACACACTTCCTGAATGCCTGAACAAAGGCATCATCAAGCTTAGACATAAGAAAAGTAACAAGAATAGGATTGAAAACTAGCACCCGATCACAGTGCTACAAACAAGGTACAAGATTCTTACAAAAGATATTGCCAACAAAATATCTTACCTCTTGAAGAGGTGGCTTAGTGAGGACCAAAACGGATTCATCAATGGTAGGTCAATACTGGAAGCTATTATAGATATTTCAAAAGGTTGTGAGTTTGCTCAAGAGTCCGAGCAAGATGTGTTTTACCTTAAAATCAACTTTGACAAACCTACGACAAACTAGAATGGGACTTTGTTCTCGAGTCCCTCAAAGACCTTGGCTGCAATCACAAAATCACTAAAATGATCATTACATTGTTGGGAAATGCATCAATGCAAATAAATATCAATAGTGAGCTATCAAAGGCTATCATATTAAAATTCTCTATTAGGGAACGACAATCAATGGCCCCTCTGCTCTTTGCTATTTCAACAAAAGGGCTTAGCCATCTTGTGCAACATCACATGGAAATGGGCCATACTAAAGGTCTTTCTCTACCCCTCGACCATGGATAGATGATCATGAGACTATTTGTAGATGAGATGAATGCCTTTGTACATAATGATCCGACCACCATTGAAACCCTTTGGGGGTGCCTTGACACATTTTTTGTGGCTTCTGGTTCAAAATTAACCACTCAAAAACCACTTTTAGAGTCATCATTGGATGCACATCCCAGCTCCCCATTGACCATGGCTGCCAAATTATTCCTCAGGGTCGGGTCTTTTGTCTTCTCGATATCCCGATGGACTCTGATGCCTCGATGGAACAACAATGGTATTGGATCATCTCCAAAACTGATAGCAAGTTAGTGTATTGGAAGGGCATGCAAATCAAGCTCACGGTGCATGTCATGGTAATTAATACCTTCCTCATCTCTTCGACCAATTACTTTCTTTCTTGTTGGAGACTCAAGGATCAAGATCTTAGAAAATTGGAAAGAATCTGGAGAAACTTTCTTTGAATGGGGGACCACAACAGAAGGGGGTCCCCAAAAGTCTACATGCATCAGCCAAAAGGATTATGGGGGTCTGGGCATTTTGGATATTGATGGAACAAGAGCATGATAACATTGGTGGGCCTCCGTCGTTGGAAGGAATTGGGCCTCCTTGCCCTATGATTCTCCCCGATTTTGATTTCCCCTAAAGGCTTGACTCTTGTTGGATCCCTATGGAAGAGTTGGAAGAATCAAAGAAGATTGGAAATGGGCGGTCGATATTAGATGGAGTGACTCGATTTCATTTTCCATCATCGACACGAAGGGTGTGGCTTCTTGGAACCTTAAAAAATGCTAAGAGGCTTTGAAAAAAGGGTTTAAGATATTGGAAACACCGCTTGAAACACAAAACTAGCCAGTGGATCAGCTTTCAGGACATATACCCTGACATAAGAGTGAACTACAAAGAATGGACTCTTTTCGAGAGTAGATGCACTACCTAGGAATGATAAAAAACCCAAATCCTCTTCGGGTAGGATCCCCGGTGCCAAGAGGTCTTAAATGGGACAATGGCAATTGCCTCTCCAAAATTCCTAGGATCAAGGTTAACACAGACTATCATATCACACTTAACAAGAAGTGGCACCTGACTTGGACTAGGGTGCATTGGGATTTGAAGTTCATGTTTATCTGGAATCCGCTCATTGAGATAAAAAATTTGGTTCTCATGTCAAAAATTCTCCATCGTGGTATTTGGACCCATCTTAAGGATAGCAAAATCTATGGGGCTTTGGCTTGGTGCAAGCATTGTAATGGTAGCACTGTGGATCTAGGTCACATCTTCTTCTTCGTGCCCTAAGTCGCTTCTGCTCTAGTAGGCTTTGGGGAATATTTTGAGACTGCAAGAACAAATGACTTGGAAGCAAGAAATTATGGGTGAAGCAATCCGCTGCTCTACGGCATGGTGGAATGCTATAAGAAGGGAACCCCTCTAGAAGATTTGCAAGAAGCATTGTGCCTAAAACTTTGGTCACTCTCCCAAAGAGCAGTCGATCGAGAAGTCTCTACTCCTCCTGGGAGAAAGAATCTACAATTGCAAGAATTCTCCACCCTTTAGGCATCATAAAATGTTTTTCATCCAGAAGAACAAGATTAAACCAAAGTGGAACTTGCATGAGGGGGATGAGAGGCTTATTAAACTCCTTTGTAACATGCTCTAGAGCCACAAGTTGTATCCCTGCTTTGTGGGACTCACGGGGTCCCAAGGACACTAGCCCCATTCACTAGTCCCATATACGGTTTAAATTTGTTTTACGAGATTATAATTGATACTCTAGATTTTATTATTAAATTCCTTTGAGTTCCATCTTGGTCCATTTTTTTTCTAGAACTAGAAACTTGCAAGGGAAAAATATATGTCATCCAAATATTGCTCTAAGAATCAAGCGACCCATTTAAATGAGGATACACATAGATACGGACATTTGTACACACAATCGCACATATTTATACACACATAGATACATATACACATCCAGGCACACATACATACATACACCCATAAACATACATAGATACACATATAGATGCACTTATAGAACTACATACATAAATACACATGTAAACACACAAACACCTTCACACATGCTTACAAACACAAATAAATAAACACATAAGCATACACACATACATGTACATGAACAAATAAACGCATGAATATACACGTTCACACCTATTGTCATACATACACGCACAAACACAAAAACATACACACATAAATATATAGACACTTACATACATATACACAAAAATACAAATATGCACAAATATTTACATACATACACATAAACACACACAAAGACAGAACGCATCACACATACTTTATACACACACACACAAACGCACAAAAAGAATAAACATACACACATGCATAGCCACAAAAATAGATAAACCTGCATACACACATACTGCAGTATGCATACACATACATACACACATACACATGCACACTATAGAGTATATTACATGGAAACATATTCAATAAAAATGTATTTTATTTAAAATGAACTAAAACTTTACAATTAAGCTTAGAAATGGAATATGTGCATCTTTATGGACAAATCTTTATATGCTTCGAGAATCATATCATCCCACTATGGCTCACAATCAAGAGAGGAGATTTTTTGTTTTCGTTGATTGCTCCAAGAAAATATAAAGTGAATATATGTATGTTCGGCCAGCACATTCGATGAAAATCTTGAAGAATTTTGTTCTGATACGTAGTAAAATTTTGATTAAAGATGATAAAAAGAAATTATTGTGTCATTTCGTAGTACCCTTTAAGAAGCTCTCTTATGGTATATAACATTGCATTATCAGATGCCAAAAGCACAATCAAAAGTCAAACCCTAAGTCTTTCTATCCATTAAAATATGAATAACTGACTAAGATTTAAACTTTGAGAAGCAATTACATCAATGGAAATAATTCAATAGACCATAAATAATGAATTAAAAATCCAAAAAAATCTCATACATGGTTTGAGCATCTTGAGTCAATGTAGAATATATGGTCATGATTTATACCTAGTTTTAAAGTCATATTCATAATCAATAGAGAATCCTCTTGCTCCTCTTTGTAGTTGTTGTAGTCTTCCCTTGATTTATAGCCTCCTTGGTAGTTGCTATTTTAGTTGTTGTTGTAATTGTTATTGTATCCTTGATGATGATTGAATCTTCCTCTTGATTGTGTATATCCACCTCTTTAACTTCTACCTCTCTGATTCTTGAAGTTCTTATAACACTCATATGTAGTATGATTTGAAAATCAACGAATATTACATGGTGAGGAGTTATAAGGTCTCCCCCTATCTTGCTTACGTCCTCTATCCCTTCCTCTTGAGGTTCTACCTCTCCCTGCATAGTTGGCTTGGGAGGTAGCTCCTTCATCCTCAATCTTCTTGTTCTACCCTTTCTCTTTTGGACTTACTTTTATCAATCTATAGGGTAGAAGAGTTATTACCTCTTGATGAATGTACATTCTTGTTGAGCTTGGCCTCCTGGGTAAAAAGTTGCCCCATGAGTGTGGTAAGGTTTGGAATCGGCATGTCCATGTACAAGTCCATGGCAGTTGTGAAGCTCTCCCATTTGTCATCAGCTTTAATACCATTGATTACTTGTCTTAAAATCTGCTCCTCTTCAATTTCTTCTCCTATGATTGCCAATTGATCTACTACATCTTTGACTTTGGTCAGATACTCTGAGATGCCTTTCTTGGGTTGCTTTCTTTGAGTGGTAAATTCAATCCACAATTGGTTCTTCCTAGCCTGTGTTGGAAGACAAATAGGAAGACAATGTTTCCCAAGTCTCTTGGGATGTCTTATAGTTTCTAATATGTGGAAGAAGAAAATCATAGATTGAGTTAAGTAAGTAAGACCTTGCTCATGCATCCTTGGCACACCGTGTGTTGAGTCTTTCATGCTCCTCTCTTGTAGGTTGTCCTTTGCTTCTGAATATGGGCATCTCCTCATCTCGTGAGATGTATCCATAGAGGCTCCTTCCTTGAAAGTATGTCTTCATCCTCAAGGACCATGCTTGATAGTTATTCATGTCCAATTTATCAATGAAAGAAGGAAAACCAGTTCCCATTCTACCTTAACTTTGCAATGCTACCATTGTCGGGAAAGATGGATGGACACTTCAAGAAATGAGTACGTACTGCCAAATCCTGCTTTGTGACAGCCCCTTCTTGCTTCTAAGTTGAGTTGTAGGCCTTTTTAGCTTTCGAATGGCACTATGCAAGTGCCTATGTACTTTGGAAATGATGTGTGAATAGATTGAACCAAAATAGACTACTTCCAACATGAAGGATTAATTAAAACCTTCTATTTTTGTTCACACACCTACTGCTTGTTACGATCAGTGCTCGAGTATAGTAGGAATTAGAAAAATTGCTTTTAGAGATATCAAATATCTTAATGAGATAATGATTCCAAGTGGAGTCACTTAAAATTATGCACTATACACACAGTAATCAATTTAGCAATTGAATCATTACCCCCAATTCTGTAGGACTTCTATAGAGTTTGACCGGTGATTGCTTCGACACGCTTCTCTCCAAATTGGCTGAATGGATTATCTTCAAAATTTTTGAATACGTAGAGAACTTTGAGCAGATTCCAGCAAGATATAGAACATTGAAAATGGTGAAGGAATGC
The DNA here is from genome assembly GCA_020310875.1 of Ceratopteris richardii. NCBI lineage: Eukaryota > Viridiplantae > Streptophyta > Polypodiopsida > Polypodiales > Pteridaceae > Ceratopteris > Ceratopteris richardii. Next base: position 19,269,956 of record CM035430.1, read on the forward strand.
CTGGAATATGGGCAGTACAAGTTGACTGCTATGAGTGACTATGATAGAGAGACCATAGATGAGAAGTATAGATCTATTGTATTAGAACACAATGTTGTACAAGATCATAGGCATGATAATCAAAGACTAACAATTATAAGCAGTATGGGCTATGATGTAAGCCTTACTCTCTTACAATGTGGTCAAGGAGAACTTGGGAATGGAGTCACATATCCAGCAAGTTTTTTAGACATCTTTTATAGATGTGATATTTGAATTTGAATTTGAATCCTCCATTGGCTCTCACTAAAAGTGTTCCTCTAATGTAGGAGATATTCTTTGAAGTAGAGTCGGGACTTTTCCAACTAACAAGTCCCATGCGTTTAGTGGTAGTTACAAATATTCTTACATGTCAAAAATGACTTTTACAAATGGTAAATGATAAAAGACTTCCTAGCAATGGTTTCCATGGAGCTTCAATTGTCTATAAGCGCTAGCCAAATGTGTAGGCTTGACATTTGCACCAACCAACTATCTATCAAGACTTCATCAACATAAATCAAGTACTTCTTCCAATCTTTGATCTTTGTCAAAAAAATTTCAATGGAATCTCCTTCGTTCATGTGCTCATTATGCACTTTGTTTTCAAAGGTAAGCAGCATGAGCCTCGTTCCTTTCATGGTATAAAGTGGTAAGTATATCCCAAGCATCCTTTGTTGTTTTGGAGGATCAAATATGAGGAATAATAGCACGTTTGATAGACAAGGCTGTCAATGCATGTATTTGAGCATCTTTGCAATCTTGAAAAAGTTTCCCTACAGAAGGTGGAGGAGGAACTCTAGCACAAAGAGGACGCTGAAGATCACCATCCTCACCGCCATCCACAACACCTTCATTAATTGTATCTTTAGTTGTAGTAGGATATTTTTCAACACCGTGGACAATATTCAATAGTCCTTTTGCAACCAATACATGAAACATCATATATGCCCATAATGGGTAATTCATACCATCTACCTTACGCTCAACAACCAACATACAAAATACATCACTATGTTCAGTCATGGCCACTGATTCAAATACATTGATGCACAAAGAGGACTATATCTCAAAAATTTTAATAGAACTACACTATTGAGTTCTTCCAAAATTGTAGCACACTTTGAGGCACTGATACTAGTTAACTGAAACCTCTATATATGTATGGGAAAAAACATCAAATCACCAGCACAAAAATTGATTGGAGGTCGAAAAAAGCTTAGATCACCTTGAATATGCTCACCAATTTTTATGTGATTCTGAGAGTATGATTGGAAGGGTTTCAATGATGCACTAGATGAAGTGGCAACCTACTTTGATACCAATTGGTGGATTTTGATGTCTGTGGGAGCACACGAAGATCTCAAGGAAGAAGAAGAAGAAGCTTGGAGCACAACACACAATACTTCTTGTATTACCAAGAGAATGTACAAAGATAAGTAACCCATCACGGCTATATGCTTATATACAAGCCAAGGGAAAAAATCTCCTAAAGAGGGAAAAAATTGCCGTTGTGGTGCTAGTCTGTTCACACACATCAGTACCGGAATATATGAACAATGTATTCTCCCCGTCCATATAACCTTAGTCTCTTTATGCTTTTACTTGATTGATTTTCCACAAGAGATACATACTTTTTGAAACATGTAAACAATTCATCCTTATGCATCATAAAGTATAATATAGTCCATCTGCTAGAGTCATCTCCAAATGATGCATACTGTGTGGATCCAAAAAGTGAAAGTTCCTTTCTAGATCCCCAAATATCTATGTGGACCAAATCCAATAGATCTTTATGAATGTAACCTTTCTTGGCGAATGATGGCCTGTGTCACTTAACAAATTAATAAACACTACATTTATAAATCATATGTTGTTTTGATATGCTTGGTAGACCAATTACACTTTAATCTTTGTTGATTTTCTTGAGACATCTTTGACTTATGTGAGCCAAACTCTTTTGCCAAATCTCCATTTGTGCTAGATTTTGAGTAACATGTTGAAAAATGCAATGTTCTTGTTGTCTTGGAGTTCAAAGGTGAACAATCTACTTGATTTTTGTCCTCCTTCAATCTTTTTGAATTCTTTATGTGGGTCTCAAAAATATGCTCTATGCTTGGTGAATTTGACTTGCAATCCTTTCTCGACAATTTGACCTACACTGATGAGGGTCTTGGTAAAAGTAGGTACATAGATTACTGTACTTAATAAGTTCATATTACCATCTCAAATATTCACATCACCTATCTTTTCAATTAGATGCCTTGTGTCATCTCCTGTTTGGACTTCATGTCTATTCCTTTAACCTTCCAAATTTTAGAGCAGAGCTACGTTTGTTACCATAGCATATGAGCATCTTTAGTCTATATGAAGTACATATTCATCTATCTTAGCTTCTTTCATAGTCATGTTCATAAGAACAAGTGAATATTCTTGATTTTTGATCATCTACATACTTGTTGTAATCTCTCATTCCTTTGTATCAACCTTTGTAGTTGTTGTATTAGTTGTTAGTGTATCCATACGAGTTTTTGGATCTTCCTCTTGAGCTTCCATAGCCTCCTCTGTTGTATCCTCTTCCTCTCTTCTTCCTAGGATTTTTGAAACAATTCTCTGTAATATGAATTGTAAGACCACATATGGCGCAATATTATGATCTTTCAACTCTCTCCTTTCCTTTTCTACCTCCTCTGCCTCTTCCTCTTGAACCTCTACTTCTTCCTCCAAATTTTTCTTGAGAGGTACTTCATCACCAAGATTCTTATGATTGCCTTTGTTATCTTTCCTTCTATTCCTATATGTATGGACAAGTAAGGATTGATTACCTCTTTTGGTTGTCTCTTTTCTTCATAAGCTTTGAATAATGTATAAATAGTTATCCTATGAGGGTGCTGAAGTTAGGAACTTGCAAATGCATGTAAAGATCAATTGTTGTGGTGAACACCTCCCATTTTTCATAAGCCTTGGTACGATTAATGACTTCCCTTACTATTTGTTCTCTATCGTGGGCAACATCGAGTGTTGTAAACTCTATTCATAATTGATTCTTCCTTTCTTTGTTACTTGGTGAGAATTATGTTACAAGATCATTGCATGTTTGTACTGATGTCTTGCAATTCCTAATGTGTGGAAGTAAAAACTCCGAGAAGGATTTGAGAATATATGTCCTTGCATCCTTTGAGCACCATGCATTCAACTTTCCTTGCTCCTCTTCTGTTGGTTGGGTCTCTCTTCTAAGTATTGAAATCATCTCATTTCAAGATATGTATCCATAGATTTCTTTTTAATATAAAGGAAGATCGGCCTTAGCCTACTCTCCCAGACTTGAATTAATTAAAAGAAAAGTACAAGAGAAGGGGACTAGTGCCCACGGGAACCCCCGAATCCCACAGAGCAAGGGTAGCTTTTACAGGGTCTAGATGGAATTACAAAGAAGGTTAGACACCCTATCATCACCCACATGCGGGGCCCAGATGGGTTTAAGCTTGTGTAATGAGAACTTGCTGATGCCTAGAAGGGGGTATTTCTTACAATTAGCAATACTTTTGCCAAGGAGGCACAATTTATCTCAATCGACCACACTATGGGGGAGTCACCTAAGTTGCAAGCACACCTTTCTCGCGAGATCATCCATATGGCCTCCCCTCTCATGGCGTTCTAGAGAGTCGTTAAGTAGCTAAACGCTTCTCGGAGCAGAGCATGCATCCAACTGATATGTTTTTGAAGTCTAATTTCCTTTCCAACAATCTGCCAGAGCCTTCATGGTGGACCATACAAAGCTTACCTGAAGTTATAGAGGAGGTTGACAAACCTCGCATTCCCATCATGTGGAGCCCACTTGGTGTAGCTCTATGTGGTGTCTGAAGCTTGGGGGGGGGGGGTTCTTACAGTTAGCCATTCTGTTTCTGAGAAGGGAAAGGGACTTCTCGATCAACCACTCCTTGGGGGTGTCGCCAAAGTTGTGAGTGCATCGTTCCGCCAAATCTTCCAAAGGTATTTCTTCCGTTTAGATAATATCTCATGATGAGTCACCATGTTGAGTAATTACCCTGAACTAATTTGTCAATGGATAAGTGGAATCCATCACACATGATGCTTAGTTGCTCTCATATTATTGTGAAGAGGTGAATACAAAATGTCCTCATATGAGGTGATGTTTTAACAAATCTGACCTACACGTGGCAATGTGACTTCGAGTAAGCTTAATACACTTCCTTGGCTTTTGATGTATGCATAAAGATTAACCAAGTGCTTTGTAACATCATTTCCAAAAGTTTGCATAAAAAAAGATGACTTGTAATTTTTAAGAGTTTTTTTTAATATAAAGGAAGTTCGGCAATAGCCTACTCTCCCGGACTTGAATTAAATTAAGAAACAAAGGTACAATAGAAGGGGACTAGTGCCCACGGGACCCCCCAAATCCCACAAAGCAGGGGAAGCTTGAATGAATTCTAGGTTGCATTACAGAGAAGGTTAATCACCCTCTCATCGCCCTCATGCGGGGCCCACTTGGGTTTGAGCTTGTTTTTGATCAAAAGGAGGACTTGATGGTGCCTGAAGGGGGGGGATTTCTTACTGTTAACAATCCTTTTGCCAAGGAGGAATAGTGATTTCTCAATCGACCACTCCCTGGGGGGATCGCCGAAGTTGAGAGCACACCTCTTCCGCCAAATTTTCCACAGGACTTCCCCTCTGATGGCGTTCCAGAGTGTCGTAGAGCAGCCGATTGCTTCTCCCAAAAGGACTTGTTTCCAACTAAGCTGTTTTTGAAGTCTGATTTTCATTCCAACCGTCTGCGAGATTCTGTAGGAGTTGGGGCAAGTAAGGAAGATGTGTGGGACATCTTCGATAGCACGGTGGCAGCGTTTGCACCAAGGAGGGATCCCACAAAGTTTGCTAGCCTTATGGTTGGTCCAAATTCCTCGATGAAGAATTTGCCATAAGAGGACTGACTTCTTAATCTCTATTAGGGGGTGCCAGATACCCATGAATTTCATGTCCCACCGAAGCCGCATCCAAGATAGGCACCACTTCTTGTTGAGGCTGATCTGGAGGTCAGCTGTTTCTTTGATGTTCGGGATTTTGAGTAGGCTATTTCCATTGTGCCATTTGAGACCAAGCGAGTTCGGTGTGTCGTGTCCCATGAGAAGGCGAGTCTTGTGACGATCCCAAGCGAGGCATCTGCTTTGCAAAGTGTTCCATTCTTCGTAGGAGATGTTTATGCGAGGGTCGATATCCTCGAAGTTGATCCAGCTGTTGGTGTCATGTTTCCAGAGGTGTTTCCATTTTTTGAATCCTTTGTTCCATAACTTCTTGGCATTTTGAATGTTCCACGACTCCACACTCCGGATGCCATGTATCGGAAACCAGATAGAGTCGTTTTGTCTGATTCCGGCCGCCCACTTCCAGTCCTCACTAATTCTTGTGAAGCTTTTGACTTTATTCCAGCCCTTCCAAAGGGAGCACACGAGATTGGAGCCTTTCGGGAAGACGGGTATCGGGGAGAATAGCAGGGTCATGATGTCAAGATTCTTCCAGTTCGGGAACCCCGTGAGGGCCAGCTCATTCTTGTTTCTGAAGATCAGCTTGGCCCACGAGGCCTCCCTATTGCACCAAGCCTTAAACATCCATAATTTTTAAGAGTTGAGGAAACCTTCTGTTTTGGAAATGAAGGTCACATAAAAATGTTGAGAGCTCACAACATGATATGAACTTCTCAAAATAGATTTTTGACACATCTAATTGAAGTGTATAGCTAACTAAAGCAATTTATTTGATGAATCTAAACAATACAAAAGAGAAGTGAATTTAACAAGTCTAGGGCGTCACCCCAACTTTTCTCACACAAGATGGATTGTAGAGATAATCACCTTCAATCCTTCATAAGGCACTCCTATCTAAATGATCCAAGTGAGATTATATTAACTTGATACTCAAACATAGAGAAATTTATGAGAGAATTTCACTCAATACCTCAAGGTAGTTTAGCAACATACAAACGATGACTACTCAAATTAAATTAATCAAAATGTGTATAATATTGAACATATGATACATGGGATATATGGAGCACTACTCTCACTTGTAGTGAGTAGAATGTTAGCTCAAAATCTTAGTCCAAAGCTCTATGTATAGCTCGAGATATCCTCTAACTTGGAGGTGGTGTGTTTATACATAAATTTGAATTTGATTGAGATTGATTCTTTACCTAAAAGTGATTCTGGATTTTTTGGGATGAGATAAGTTTGATTACAACTAACAAAATTCATGGAGCTAGCTTCCTAGCATCACGCGATTCCATCTCCTCTTGGCTTGTTACAATTAACTAAGACAAGGTGAAGCATAAAACGTAGGACTTTTACAAGCAGAAGTTCTCACGAGTTATGTGATGAAAGGTGAGAGTAAACCAAGATGTTTAGCAAAGTACTTAGGATTGCTAATTGCATCAACACTTGAGAATGCTTATGTGTAGATTAACATCAGTATCCAAACATCCCATAGTATTTTTCTTAAGCAACTCATAAGGCAAGGTTGTCCGATTGACACTTTCATATGCCATCATTACTTAATGGATCAGTTCCTTTATTATCAATTAAGTGAATTCTCGGCATATTTTGGGCCTCTAGCTCCCTAAGAATGATCTATGGTTTTGAAACTTTTTACTAATGAAAAAATGTCTTTTTATAGAATTATATTGATCATGTCTCTTGCTTCTAGCATTTCTTTGACATATTTTGTGAAAAAATCAAAGATATAGGATGATCCAAATAAGGATCTATCAAATATTACAAAAGGCTTTGTAAAAATCTTTTGAAAAAAATCATATTGTTTAGAGAAATGTGGGTCTGAAGTTTGAACAATCAAGTTCATATGTAGATTGATATATCTTAGAAGATTGGAACGATGTCATTTGTGAAAAGAAAAATCAACAATAAACTAAGCAAAAGTGTAAAAAAAGGACTAGTGCTTGTATAGTATGGCCTTCAAAAGAACGACCTAAAACTAGTTCTAAATTGGTTCATCCACATAAAGAATTAGTAATCTATAATATAGAAACTTGTTATATATGAATTTTGTGCTTTAAATGTACATCAATATCTCAAAAAAAAGAGGACATAAGAGATATGAAGATAAATTAACCAAGAATATGGATCCTTGTTCAAAACAAAGTGGTGAAACAACCATGAACATGATCTTTAATACATTCCTAAAAAGTATCAAAGGATTGATATCTTGGGTAATTCATATCCAAGTATAGGAGCCTAACTATAAAGGAAAAAGAATCCTTGAAATATACAAGTAAGGTCTAGAGAGAAGTGAAGTTCATCCAATGTCACATTTTAAATGAAAGATCTGAGACAAATGGCTTTGTTGGTTCATTAAATGAAATATATGATGCCAAGTAAGGCTTATAGAAGGCTAATGATCATCAGTTATTTCTTGAATTTTAAGCATATTTGGTGCACCGTAGAGAGTATGTATTTCAAGTAGGAATTATAACTCAGAACTGTATGAAAAATGGATTAGATAAATGCATGAATGATTTTAAAAGAATTTAACAAAAAGCCAACATAGAACTGATGCAATGATATATCTAGAATTTTAGATGCACAATAACCTCAAATTTAGTTTGGTATACGGCACCACATATTGGATCCACAAAGGTGTAAGAAAGATGGTATGGGACATCACACCTTGAGATGTGGGTATCTCCTAGTATCAAAATCAATCCAAAAGGGTTTATGGTAAAAATAAAATATGGAAGTTAGAATTTTTTATAACCATCCAAATCATCTAAGAAACCACTTAAGCATTTGAACATTTTGAGAAATGAAAATCTTCAAGGAAAATTATGAGTAAAGTAAAGTACTTGTCTTATTGATTGTGTAATTAGAAGCTATGCATGTTCTTAAAAAGATTCCTATTAATTGAAACCTTGATGGAATAAGAAATTGCTACAATTTTAGTGGAGGATAAGGTGTCTTAAAAGTCGCTAGACCAATCTAACACCTTGAATGTTGAAAAAGAAAATTCAAGTTCAAGACTAAAGCCCTTGTCGTAATCACTTGATTAGTAAGAAATGATCACACTTGGAATTATTGAGAGTAATGTACCTTGTGCGAGCTCCAATTGTGAGGCTTGACACATACTTAGCTCTGATTATTTATATGTTTGTCATGTATGTATTTCTTGTAAATGCAAAAGGAAGTTAGGTCCTAAAAATATAAATCCTACACTCCTATCCTTAAAGGAGTGTTAAATTAAAAAGTGCAAATATATTTATGGCTTAGGTCAAAGCCAACTTATGTTTGGAGGGATAGATTACTAAACAAAACTCATAATCGTATGCATATAGAGTGATTTGGAGCACGCAATGGCACCTAACAAAATGAAAGACAATTGACAAGAAGTGAAAGATCAAGAGGTGAGAGAAGATCCAAGGGTAGGTGAAGAGAAAGAAACTCCCTTGCACATATCTCTATATATAAAAGGATTTTGAATGTGGAAATTTGTGGAGATGACAAGGCAACAGTGAAGACATATATGCTCTTCTTTTGCTCACCAATGGATATCAAAAGGGCACTCAATAGTGTGCTACAAGGCACATATGGATTCCAACTATAGAACCTTTTGTACGTAGCCATTTTGTGAAGGTGATATCTATCTAGTGTACTTATCCATCATTAGCTTGTTGCAAAAGGTATATTTCATACATTCTTTGTACTAAATACCTCTAGTAGACTGCTCTCGAGTAGTTACTAGAAACATTTTGTGTGAACCTCAGGTTTATGCTTAACTTGAGATGACAGGTAGTCTATCCATAGATAGCTCATTGCCTAGCTATATGAACTCTAAATGGAGTGAATTTTAGCTTGTTGGAAAGCTATGAGAATCTAATATGTGTGGAAAAAAATGTTAGAGTCACTGGATCTCTCCGGTGTGACTAAATCATGTTTTAGTAAGCAAGTTTATAATAGGACACTTTGTATAAGAGGTTCTCTAGCTTTGGTTATGTATATTGGAGTGCAATTTCTCCATGGAAACATGGGTAGAGTGATATGGCATGTCATAATTAAAGTGATTAATGCACAAGCGCAAGTTCTCATAGGATCTTAAATTGAGTGAATTGATTGCTATAGTTGAATCGAGGTTGACAAAACATGAATAGAAACCTACTTCCACACCTTCTTCCAAAGACTTAAAGTGAGGACAAGACACATTAATCATATAGCTACGGAAAAGATGGTAAATGCTGGCTGAAAGTAGAACCTAATAGAAACATCCAAGCTAGATGTTCTTTTCAACCCTAGTAAAACTTTATCCATCCAAATTAAATTCAAATGAGTTTGAAGAAAACGATCAAAGACATGAAATATATAGAAGATTTGGACCAATTATTGGACACATCCACACAATTATGTAGATACCCAAAATATTTTACGGATGTTAAGTACTTGGATAAGTCTCGCCGAAGTTCAAAGCAGTTTCTAGAAGAGTACTAGAGTTATTCATAAGCTTCTATTTGAGCCAGAGAGACATGAAAACGTATGATTTTTAAGCAAAGATTACTTCCAAATAATAAAATTTCTACTCGGATCATATGTCCAATTCATACTCATGCATCTAAATTGAACGTGTAAAGACACTTGGACAACAAAAATGCTTGGATAATCAAACTATTTTGTTAGTTCCATATACAAGGGGTTCCCGAATATGGATTAGAAGAGCAAACTGGATTTGGACATCTAAGATACACCCATTTTACTAGTCCCTAGTAGGAAACGAATGAGTGAATCCGATAGCGATGATTCTTATGCAGCATTGTCATTGTCACCACATTTTGTTTTACATTCACCCTACCAAATGAAAAGATATATATTGTTCAGTATAACGGCACATGGACCATACTAAACATGGATTCCAATGTTTCTCACACCATCTCCATGATATAATCCCCTTTTTTATGAAAGAAAAGGTAAGAGATGACAACCATGCTCCTCAGTAAAGACCATGGGCACGGGGGAAGACTACGATAGAAATACGTCTACGAATAGTTAAAATTGAACCACTTGACATTTTTCATTTTGACTATGCATGTGGGAACGGATAGTTTCTACTGCATGCTTATCAGTACTTGTACTTTGTATTGGATCTACCGTATCTGCTCCAAACAAAGAAGATGCATAGTATGACGTGGCTCAATACTACAACACTAGAATACTCCTTTTTTTAAGATTGAGACTGAGATCGAATTCCCTTCCATGTAAGGCAGCAAATTACAGAGATTACAATCATGCTCCATAGACAACAATATGCCCAGAGTTCTTCAACATCAATTTCTGTCTCTATGCAGAGCATCGGTCACCATGTTCACAAAATAGGGAGTAGGCCTAACGGGTCACTCCATCATTTAATTCAAAGTTTGAATTTTTAGCTACAATCACAAAGATGCACCCTCCATCTAAGAACAAACAATCGATCTTAAATGTAACAATCACCAAGAAGTTGAGTACTCTGTCAAATGTTATATTATTTTGGGTTACATATAAAAGGTGTCAGTTTCCTCAAACAGAGCTAGTTATCATAAGGAATTTAATGGTCATCTTGTTAAAGTATTGTTTCATACATGATCGATGCACAATGTTATTAACTCATTCTTGGGAAAGAATTATCTTAAAGACTAGTCCATATGAGCACACCTACAAATTAGAGTAAGCACATAGGAAGGGATCTGAGACCTCGGATTGGTAAAGTATTGGACTTCTAGTCAAGATTAAAAAGTATACATATAAGCTTGATCTCAAGATCACCAAGTTCGTTAGATTTGACCTCGTTATTAGCAAACAGTGGCATGCAAGCAAGAAGAAGCCAATTATAAATTTTCGGACTCATGTGGTCATTTTTTTCATAATTCTTATGCATCACTATCTCTGGAGAGCATGTTGTTCACAAATATAGATGGATGTCTACTCTACAATGGTAAAAGCAAAGTAATTGCCTGCTAGTTCTATGCCTCATAAAAAAGTGGAGCATAAGATTAAGCTAGTAATAGGAGCTCATTCACTAGCGATAAATCTATATTGATTGAGTCAGCAATAGGAGGCAAAAGTACATCATAGGATCAAGGAGTATCTAAGAAAAAGTCGTATCGGATTGAGTTATTCATCTTTTGCATCCCCAATGCTTTTGGATTGCAAAAAGGATGGATCCTTTAGGATGTGTATAGAATATAGAGCATTGAAAAAAGTTACAATAAATCACATATATCCAATGCCTCACATTGATGATATTTTGGACGCACTAGGAGGTGCTACTCTACATAGTACAATATATTTCAAAAATGATTATCATCATATCAGAGTCAAGGATGATGATGTACATAGGGTAGCTTTTCATACTAGGTTTGTTCATTATGACTATCTTGTAATGCCTTTTTGTTTATCTAACACTCTAGCTACTTTTATAATATTCATCAATTCTATTTTCTCTCCTTTTATTGTTCAATATATAGTTGATTTTTGTGAATGATCACTTGGTTTATAGTAAGAATTTAAAACAAGAACACAAATACCGCTTCTCTCCAATTTTTCAAATGGTAGATGAGAATACTTTTTACATTAACACAGAGAAGGAATAGCTAATTTTATTTGAGGTTGAGTACAAGGAAATATAATTTGCATACATGGAATCAAAATGGATCGAAGAAAAGATTTTATGATTTGGAGTTGATGGATTCCTAACAATTAGCGCTAGTTGTGATCATTGTTAATATTATCTAACTTCAATAGGAAATGCATTTCCAACTAATTACACATGGATTTGACATTAATAGATTTGTTGCAAAATAATCAGAAGTTTGTGTGGGCTAGTGCCCATTAACAAGATTTTGATGCATTGAAACAAGTAGTTTCAAGTTTTGTAACATTATTAGTGGTAGTTTCACAAAAAAACTTTTGACTTGGAAACCGATTCTAGTGGCATTCGAGTTGGTACAATTCTGATTCAAGATGGTAGACCAACAACTTTTGAAAGCAAGAAAGTTTATTCAGCTCAAACAAACTAGCTTGTTCATGAATAGTAACTATATGAAATAATTAGTTGTTTGAGAAAATGGAGATGCTATTTGTATGAAGATGGTCTTAAAGTATACACAAATCCTCAAGCATTAAAATGTTTTGTTCCCAGCTTAATCTTCATGGGAGACATTCTAGATAGGCTGAGTTGATGGAAAAAATTTACATGGAAATTCTATATAGAAAACAAAAGAGTATGAAAGAAATATCCTAGTGCTTCAAATTTCCTTACAAATATGCAAGCTAATATGAAAATAGCTCAAATTAATCCTCAACAAATTGTTGAGAGGATGAAAGAATTTGTAGATCGACATATCACAACACAAATGTTTGAAGATGTTGATCTTTAACAAGTTCCACTTTGTTCATCACTGATAGTGGGTCAGAAACCCAAGCTCTCCCCTAGAATTTGTGGACCTTGGACAATTATCAAAAATATTATTCATGTCACATACAAATTAGGATTCCCTAATAATTATAAAATTCACCCAATTTTTTATCTTGGTAAGCTGAGAACATACATTTATTGAGGTGAGAATTGTGTATATGGTTTTGTGGCTTTTGGAGATAGGAAATCTCAAGGAGATGCTACATTTTTAGTTATCGAGGGAGTGGTAGTTGCAGAATTGCTCCATACCTAAGTCTTTACTAGCAATGGACGAGTCATCTGCACATAGATACTACTTCTGAATCACAAGCTCTGAATTGAACACACTTTCCTTCCCTAGTTACCGAGTTTAATGATCTATAGAAGGGGACAAAGTTTTAGATTCATTTAGAACTTTATTGTCTACCATTGGTCTACCTTGATTTGTTCAAGGACCCTTGTGGAGTCAAGGACTAGAGCTCATGTAAAACGAGGCTCTAGTGCTTTGGGGAACCAAAATGATTTCTTAGGATAGCTCCAATTCTTGCCTCCTCCTTGATCATGATCGCCCTCAAATTCAACGTAAAAAATGGCACAATGGTAACAACTTGGCACATACTTTCCATTTTCAAGAAGAATTTGGATCATAATATCTCACTTAAGAGGAAATGGGGTCTTACTTTGTTGAGTAGGAGACTGGATTTCAAGATTGTTGGTGCAAGACAACCATCAATTCATGATTTGGACAAGTTTTGAATTCAAAGAATAAATCAAAGGTCAAATTTTGAGTCTTGAAGATGAGTGCATGGTCAGAAGATTAAGACTTGTATATACATGTACATTAAGCTTGTAATTAGTTCACTTATGCCTTTGAAATCATGATGATTTTGTACATATATGCTTATATATACTAGTATAGAGTCAGGACATATATGAGAGAAGAGATATAGAACAAGAATAATGAGTAGAAGCAGAAAATGTGTTATGAATGTATGAGATTCATCAATCAAATATTTTCCATGAGAGTAGAAGAAAACTTTTGAAATTTGTGTCCTGATCTTTTCTCCATCTCTCCTTCTATGCTTGATCATTTCGGAAATCCTTTTGTAGATGTCTAAGTCCATAGACAATGCATCTATGGTCAATATTTGATAGTCTAATTGTAATCAGGCTGAGAGAATTTTAAGTAGGAACAATTACATTTGTAAATGTGAAGAGGTGAAGGCAAGAACATGCTCAATCTGGATGCTCAATGTTTTGATCAGTTTTCCCTCCATAGTGTAACTTTTTGAGCAACTAAGAACTCATTCTTTAAGTTGAGAGGCAATCTACTGGTAACTAAAAGAATTTGAATAAATGGGCTCTAATTTGGGACAACCATGCATTAGAAGTTGTAAATGTCAATGTCGACTACACAGAAGACCACTTTTAGACATAGGTACATTCTTTGAAGGAAATCTCAAGATCTACTGATTTTTTTGGACAGATCTAACTTGGAGAAGGTGTGAAAACATTAGACGACACCTTATGTATTAGAGCACGAGTCATCAGATTTGAAGAAAGGAGAATCTCGACTATTGCAGATATACAAAAATCAACCTTTGAAGATTCAAAAGGTAAAAGTTTGAAGTGAAAGCTAGAGAAGGAGGCCTGGAATCTATCAAGAGGATTAAAAGGATCTATATTTGAATTAAAGGTACATACATTATTCATAAAGCTTGAAGAATATATTGCAGAGGTGAAGGGAGGATGGGAGATTCTCTTAAGATAGAGAAATTGGATAGAGAAAACTATCATGTTTGGTCAATGTGGATGGAGGCTCATCTTATGAGCAAAGACCTGATAGGATACATTACAGGTGAAGAAGAAAAACTAGAATTTAGGGATCCTAGTGTTCCAACTAGGGAAGAGCTCTCAGATTTGAAGACATGGATGAAAAAGGATGCTCAAGCAAGGAGCATTATCTACATGGGAGTCAATGATTACTTGCTACCTCACATTAGAGGACTCGAAAGTGCAAGTGACATATCGAATGCTTTGGAAGAGCATTTCCAAAACACTACAAAGTCAAGGAAGGCATCTTTATAGGCAGAATTCACCACATTCAAGAAGGCTTTTCAATCCATTTTCTATTATGTAGCAAGAATGAAGGATATTGCAGATGCATTAGGAGCACTTGATGAAGAGATTGAAGAGGATAAATTGGTAAGACAAATTCTCACAGGTTTGAGAGGAGATGATAAGTGGAATCCATTCATTCTATCCATTGAATTGTCACTAGATCATTTTCACTCCTGATTTTAATCAATTGCTAGGGTATATGCTAACATTTGAGGAGGATATCAAAGGTTATGTTGATAAGAGTATAGGTGAAGCAATGTATTCAAAGGACAAGAAGAAGATTAACAAAGGCAAGCAACAATTGAATGAAGATGAAGACACTATGAGTCAAGCTAACTTCCTAAGAGGAAGAGGAGGTGGCAAAGGAAGAGGAAGAGGCAGGAGCAATAAAGATGGTGTTAAAGCTTGCTGGATTTGTGGTAAGACTAATCATTTAGCTCATGAATGTTGGCATAATAATCAGAATGGTGGAGGATATAATAAAAACTTTAATTCAAGAGGAAGAGGTGGTAGAAATCACAGAGGTAATTTTAGAGGTAGAGGTAATAGTGGTTTCTTTGGAAAAAATATAGGAAGAGGCTTTCAAAATCAATGCTACGAAAATACCTACTACAATTATGCTTTAGATAAGAAAGAGGATTCAACCTTAATTATGAATGCAACATGTGAAAGGCAAAGTGAAGATCAAGGAGTTTTCTACATTGACTCAAGGTGTAGCAATCACCTAAGTGGCAACATAGCTTTGATGACTGATTTCGAGAATACGGTGAGTAATCATATAGTCCAAACAAGTGATAACATAAAGCATAATGTGAAGTCCATTAGATCAGTAAAGGCCTAGGATGGAATCACTTTTTTGAGTAAGGTCTTGTACGTCCCTACAATTCCAACAAATTTGATAAGTGTAGGGTAAATTGTAGAGAAAGGATATGAAGTAAGGTTCACTCATGATGGAGTTTATGTTGAAGATCCTATCCATGGGTATAAAAAAAAATTTTCAGGGAAGAAAGAAAGAAGACTCTTCACATTGAAGATTCAAGGCAATGTTTTTCATGCCTTGTTCAGTTATGGAGAACATAAGATCTCTGAGTTAGATCTTTGGCACAAAAGGCTTGGACATTTTAATGAAAAATGTTTTAAGGATATGATTAAGAATTGTTCAGTCCTTGGATTGCCTAATATTTCAGGTCAACACATGACATACAAGTGTGAAGCATATCAATTGGGTAAAGATCACAAGAATACTTATGTTAAGAAGGGTTTATGTATTAAGAGAATCTTAAATAGGTGCACATAGATGTGCGGGGTCCATCAAAGGACTTTAGCATTAATGGTTCGGGATATTATGTGATTTATGTTGATAATGCCACCAGATGGATCACTATATATGTGATCAAAGATAAATTAGAGGTGTTCAATACATTTAAACATTATCATGTGTATGTAGAGAGAATCACAAAGCAAAAATTGAAGATACTAAGGTTAGATGGAGGGGGAGAGTACTTCTCTAATGAGTTCACTGATTACTTATGGAATGCAGGTTTAAATAGGGAAGCTAGTTGTAGGTACTCTCGTCGAAAAAATGGTGTAGCAAAAAGGAGAAATAGAACTCTTGTTGAGTTTGCAAGGTCAATGATGAAGGAGAAGAGTTTCCCTAGTTATTTGTGGGTTAAGGCTGTGAATAAAGCTACTTATTTGGTTAATAGACTTCCATGTAAGGCTTTGAATGGTATGACACCATATGAGACATGATGGGGTAAGAGATATACCTTAGATCATTGCAAAGTATTTGGATGTTTGGCTTATGCATATGTACCATCTCAATTAAGGCATAAATTGGAACCTAAAGCTGAAAAGCATGTGTTCATTGGTTATGATGATAAGCAGATGGGTTATAGAATGTCGAGTCCATCCACAAGGCAATTCCTTGTGTCAAAGGATGTTACATTTGATGAGCAAGGTACTTGGTATGCAAGTACAATTAATATTTATGTAGGTGATGAAGAAGTCATGACCCAAAGAAAGGGGAAATCAAAGATTCAAGTTCCTAAAGATGAAGAGATTGTTGATGCTCAAATTGATAATGAAGATTTGCCAATGTTTGATCTAGAATATGAAGAACCAGATACTTCAAAGAGTGGAGAAGCTAGAAGGTAAAAGAAACGGAAAGAAACCCATAAGCTATAGTTATGATACTTTATTTTTTACCACTAAAGATTATGCTTACATGGTGAAAGCAGAAGAAGACCCTTCTACATATGATGAGGCAAAAGGTAAGAAAAATTGGGAGAAAGCTATGTAGAAGCAATATGATGCATTGATGGAGAGTGAGACATGGGATTTGGTTCCTAAACCAAATAATCAAAGAATCATTGGATGAAAATGGGTTTACAAGACAAAGAGGTATGCAAATGGAAGTGTGCCTAGGTATAAAGCTAGACTTGTTGTGAAAGGGTATGCTCAAACATATGGTGTAGATTATGATGAGACTTATAATCTTGTAGCATAGATGAAAACTATAAAGACTCTCATAGCTACTGCTGCATGTAAAGTTTGGAAGCTATGTCAATTAGATGTGAAGAATGCTTTTTGAATGGTTACATTTTAGATGATGTTTTCATGGAGCAACTAGAAGGTTTCAAGGATAAATGTTATCCAGAGTATGTATGTAAGCTCAAGAGAGCTTTGTATGGTTTGAAGCAAGCCCCAAGAACATGGAAGTACATACTTGTGAAGTTCTTGAAAGAGCTTGGTTTCCAAGTGTCTAAGGTAGATAGTACCTTGCTTGTTAAAGCAAGTGATGATGGGTTCATTTACATTTGCATATATGTTGGTGACATAATTGTTACAGGTACAGATGAGGAGGGCATACAAAATGCTAAGAAGTGGATGGAGAAAGAGTTCAAGATCAGTGACTTGGGAGACTTGTCATATTTCTTGCGAATAGAGATTTCATATCCTCAACATGGAGTATATGTGACTCAAGAAACGTATTTGATGAATTTTCTAATCAAGTCTAAAATGGAAGATTGCATGGTAGCACCTACTCCAATGAAGGTGAATTATAAACTGCATAGATATGGAGGAGAAGAAATCAAGGACATGAAGCTATATCAAAGTTTGGTTGGTAGTCTAATCTATGCTACATTATTTAGGCCTGACTTGTCATATGCAGTTTGAGTGTTGTCTCAATTCATGCATTGTCCTAGGAAAGAACATTGGATTTCAAGACAAAGGGTGCTAAGATACATTAAGGGTACACTCAAAGAAGGTTTGTATTATGGATTTACATCAGATACAAAAATCAAGATATATAGTGATGCAGATTGGGCAGGTAACTCTGATGATAGGAAGTTAATCTATGGATATTTATGTTATGTGGGAGGTAAATGAATGTCTTCGTGTTTTGTCATCTAGAGAAGTAGAGTATAAACATATGGTTGAAGCTGCAAAGGAGGTTATGTGGTTGAAGACCCTCATGAAGAGTTTTGACATCAATCAAAGTACACCCATCATTCATGAAGATAATATGAGTTCATTGTATCTAGATACTAATCTTGTTTTTCATGCTAGGACTCAACATATAGTTGCTTTGTCATCTAGAGAAGTAGAGTATAAACATATGGTTGAAGCTGCAAAGGAGGTTATGTGGTTGAAGACCCTCATGAAGAGTTTTGACATCAATCAAAGTACACCCATCATTCATGGAGATAATATGAGTTCATTGTATCTAGATACTAATCTTGTTTTTCATGCTAGGACTCAACATATTGAGATCCAATATCATTTCTTGACAGAGAAGGTGATTGAAAAAGAAATTGAAGTCATACACACTTCTACAAAAGATTAGATTGCAAACATGTTAGCCAAAAACTTCGATGGACCTAAGTTGCAAAGGCTCAAAGACATGGCAAGTATAAAGAAGATGGAGAAAATCACAACTGATGATTGAGTGGGAGCTATTGGTGTAGGAAAATCATCAATTGATGATTTGGACAAGTTTTGAGGTCAAAGAATAAAGGAAAGATCAAAGTTGGAGTCTTGAAGATGAGTGCATGGCCAGAAGATGAAGACTTGTATATACATGTACATTAAGCTTGTAATTAGTTCACTTATGCCTTTGAAATGGTGATGAGTTTGTACATATATGCCTATATATACTAGTATAGAGTCCGCACGTATATGAGAGAAGACATATAGAATAGGAATAGATGAGTAGAAGAAGAAAATGTGTGATGGATGTATGAGATTCATCAATCAGATGTTTTTCATGAGAATAGAAGAAAACTTCTGAAATCTATGTCCTGATCTTTTCTCCATCTCTCCTTCTATGCTTAATCATTTTAGAAATCGTTTTTTAGATGTCTAAGTCCATAGTTAATGCATCTATGGTCAAGATTTGAGAGTCTAATTGTATTCACGCTAAGAGAATTTTAAGTAGGAATATTTAAATGTGTAAATGTGAAGAAGTGAAGGCAAGAAGAGGTGCAATCTTGATGGTCATTGTTTTGATCAGATCTCCCACCATTATGTAAAGTTTTGAGCATGTGGCCACTCATTGTTTAAGTTTAGAGCTAAACTACATGTGGCTAAAAGCATTTGGATAAACAGGATCTAGTTTCGGAGTACCATGCATTAGAAGTTGTAGGTGTGAAAGTCGACTACACAAAAGAACAATTTCAGACATAGGTACATTGTTTGAAGTTAGTCTTAAGATCTAGTGATTCTTTTGGAAAGATTTAACTTGGAGAAGGTGTGAAAACATTAGGAAAAACCTTGTATAAAGTGTCCTTGAAAACTTTACACATTTGATCAGTAAATGAGTGGATTAAGTGCAACAAACATTTTTCTGTGACGAGTTTCTTCATAGTTAACTGAAGTCTTGATAATTTGTCAATAACTTTCCAAAATTGGTTTTTTTATGAGTTTTTCTTGATACAGAGGTGCTCTAACATCAAGGATAACTTGTTCTTTTGGAGATTAATGATCTCCATCAAAGCTCCATGGACTTTGGCATCTTCTCATTGAGAATAAAAACCTTTTTTGTATTTGGAATATTCTCCATCACAAAATCGAGAGAGATGCTAAATCTTGATGTGTCAGACATGAATTGGAAAAGGGCAAGTTAAAACTTGCAATAATGGATTTTCTTTTGCTAGGACCATCGGTGCACTTTTCTCCCTCTTGAGGAGGGTTTTTTCCCCGGTTTGTATATATGCCTATTGCCTTAACGTGTTACTTATCTTTGTACATTCTAGTGGTAATACATTGAGTATTGTGTGTTGTACTCCAAGGTTCTTCTTCTTCTTCTTCCTTATGTTGTTTGCGTGCTTTTGGAGACGTCTAACTACAACAATTGGTGTCAGAGCAGGTCGCTGCCTCATCTAGGGCATCGTCGACACCCCTTCGATCACAATCTCCTAATCGCATGAAATCTGGTGAGCATACTCAGGCTGCTTAGGAGATTGAAACAGCTTTGTTGTGTGGTGCTGAAATCATGATTTGAGCTTATTTCATCCTCCAAACGCACTATCGTGGTGCTTGTGCATGCAATTTTCTCTTTTTGTGCCAAAGATATATACAGGTTTTGGTTCACTAGTATAAGCATCTCAAAGTCTGCTACAGGTTTAGCAGTAGAACTCATCAAGGTAGTTCTATTCAACTTTTTGAGATGTGGCAAGCTAGAGCGTTCCTTCTTTCAAAGGATGATGTAGTTCGGGCTATTGAGAAATTGCAGCTTGTACACAGTGATGTCTATTGTCCTATGTAGACACCTTCTTTTGGAAACTATCTTTACTTCATGACTTTCATTGATGATTTTTCCAGGTATGCATGGGTACATACGAAATTGTTCTGTACCCACAGTCACTCTCGGCGTCGGTATAAATGTTGAAAAAGGTCCACTTAAAGATACCGGCGGTTAAGTGACCGTTGCTATGACCGTTTAAAACGGATCCTCGGTGTGTCTCGCAGCTGTCGGTATAAGCGTCCGTATGGGTGTCGGTATAAGCATCCGTATAAGCATCGGTATAAGCTTCGGTAATTTACTGAAAGTTAGTGATGCCCATACCGACGCCCATATCAACGCCCATACTGATGCCCCTAGCGAGACCCATACCGAGGCCATGTTTTAAACATACCGGGAACCTCAGAGCAAAACTGAACATTTTTGCACGTGTTTGAGTACTCATTGTCTTCTGTCGAACTTGTGCACGCAAACCGAATTGTGACCTGCATTCTCTTGTGCACACACACACATAGAGATCTCTCTCTCTACACACACACTCTCTCTCTCTCCGTTTAGATCTCACATTTTAACTGGTGCGCATACTCTTAGCCTTTGTCTTTCTCTATGCTTTACGTCTTATAATTCCTCTTCTCTTTGATTTTGTAGAAGTTCTTTGGCCTTGATTGTTTGGAATTCGACGATAGACGACATACATTACGCTGTGACGACAACGATCCAAAAGAGGGACATACTTGTAAGTGATTGTTTTATTCTCTATTTATAGAGAGAGAAAGAGAGAGAGATGAGAGAGAGAGAGAGAAAGAGAGAGAGGAAAGAGAGAGAGAGAGAGAGAAAGAGAGAGAAAGAGAGAGAGAGATAGAGAGATAGCAGTACACACATACAAACACAGACACATATACACACATACATACACACACACATACATACACACACACATACATACACACACACATACATACACACATATACACACATGCATGCATATATACACACACATATACACAGATGCATGCATACACACATGCATGCATACACACATATACACATATACACACATGCATACATACACACGCATATGCATACACACATACATACACACACATATACAAATATGCATACACACATACATACACACATATACACAGATGCATGCATACATACACACACATACACATATACACACATGCATGCATACCTACACACACATACACATATACACACATGCATACATACACACACACATGTACACACATGCATACATACACTTACATATGTACACACATGCATACATACACACATATACACACATGCATGCATACATACACACACATATACACACATGCATGCATACACTCACACGCACACACACACACACACATACATACACACATGCATGCACACACACACATGCATACATACACACACATACACATATAGTCACACATGCATACATAGACACACATACACATATACACACATGCATACATTCACACACAGACACATACATACACACATGCACACATATACACACACATAAGGTAGTGTTTTAATTAAAATTATATAATTAAATATATAAAATTTTGGTTTTGAAGTTTTTTTTACATCAAATATATAAAAATAGGATTAGGGTTTCTAGGCTATTTACACATACATACACATATACTTATACACATATATATGCACATACACATATATATACACATGCATACACATACACACATCTAGGTCTTTCCGATTAGGGTTTTAGGGTTTTTACACATGCATAACATACATGCACACATACACATATAGATATAATACATATATACATGTATATACATATGCATATAAAAATATACATATTTTAGGTCTAGATATTTAAGATAAGGTTTTTAGGGTTTAGGCATACATATAACTCAATTAAATTTATATAAAGACAAAATATAGAAAAACAATTAAGGAAAAAATCTAAATATATAGATAAATATATATTTAAAATAGGATAATTATATAGATAAATAAATATAAAAATAACTTGTGTTTTAAATAATTAATTAAATACATATAATTAAATATATATAATTAAATATCTAAAAATAGGATTAATTAAGAAAAAAATCGGAATATATAAATAAATATATATATAAAATAGGATAGCTATATAGATAAATAAATATGATATAAGTAGTGTTTTAAATAAATAAATTTAATATATTAGATTAAATATATAAAAATAGGTTTAATTTGAATCATTTTAATCAGAATAAATATACATAAAGATACACATACACACATATACTTATACACCTATTTATATACACATATATATAAACATGCATACACATATATGCATGTTTTAGGTCTAGGTCTTTCTGATTTGGGTTTTAGGGTTTTAACACCTACATAACATATATACACACATACACATACACATATAATACATATATATATTTATATACACATGCATACAGAAATATACATATTTTAGGTATAGATCTTGAAGATTAGGGTTTTAGGGTTTAGGCATACATATAACTCAATTAAATTTATATAAAGAGAAAATATAGAAAAAAACTAAGGAAAAAAATCTGAATATATATATATATATATATATATATATATATATATATATATATATATATATATATATATATATATATATATATATATATATATATATATATATATATATATATATATATATAATAGGATAATATATAATATATATATATACATATATATATATATATATACATATATATATATATATATATATATATATATATATATATATATATATATATATATATATATATATATATATATATATATATATATATATATATATATATATATATATATATATATATATATATATATATATATATAATAGGATAATTATATAACATATATATATATATATATATATATATATATATATATATATATATATATATATATATATATATATATATATATATATATATATATATATATATATAGGATAATCATATAGATAAATAAATATAAAAAGAACTAGTGTTTTAAATAATTTAATTAAATATATAAAAATATGATTAATTAAGAAAAAAATCTGAATATATAAATAAATTTATGTATAAAATAGCATAATTATATAGATAAATAAATATGATAAGAACTAGTGTTTTAAATAAATAAATTCAATATAGAAGATTAAATATATATAAAAATACGTTTAATTTTAATCATTTTAATTAGAGTAAATATACATACACATACACATACTCACATATACTTAAACACCTATTTATATACATATATATACACATACACATATATATACACATGCATACATATATATACATGTTTTAGGTCTAGGTCTTTCTGATTAGGGTTTTAGGCTTTCAACACGTACATAACATATATACACACATACACATACACATATAATACATATATACATGTATCTACACATGCATACACAAATATACATATTTTAGGTATAGATCTTTAAGATTAGGGTTTTAGGGTTTACGCATACATATAACTCAATTAAATTTATATAAAGAGAAAATATAGAAAAAATTTAAGGAAAAAATTTTAATATATAAATCAATATATATATATATAATGGGAGATAAATAAATATAAAAAGAACTAGTGTTTTAAATAATTTAATTAAATATATATAATTAGAGATATAAAAATACGATTCATTAAGAAAAAAATCTGAGTATATAGATAAAATAGGATAATTATATAGATTAGGGTTTTAGGATTAGGGTTTTAGGTTTTTTTAGGTGTTTAAGTATTTAGGTTTTAGTATTTCAAGTTTAAGTTTTTAGGAGTATGATTTTTAGGTTTAATTTAAAAAAACAAATGTTTTAAAATGTCCATATTGTATCAGATGGCTAGTCTGGATTTGTACTGCACATGTTAGAGAGTATCGATCCTTTGATAAAAGTCGACTAGAAAATGCGTGCTAACATTGGCATGGTTCCCCAGGTGAGCAGATGGACCCAAATGACATTGCACTCCTAACCTCTCATGGACAAAAGAGAACAAAAAAGGAGTTATATGTACAATCATGTACTAATAACAATACACGGAATGAACATATAGAAGAGATGCTAGAAGCATTTTATGAGATGGACGAAGATCATGATGGTGGAGAAGGTGTCGAGAGTTTCATGGACACAAAAAAATTTCCACGATTAGAAGTCGATGAAAAATATGAAAACATGTGAAGACTAGCTCGTTTACCACTTTACAATGGAGCAAAGATATCTATACTATGTGCGTCACTCGTGATGCTCAATCTACAATCCATTTGTGGATGGTCAGATAGTAGTGTCACTGAATTGTTCAGGTAAGTTTATTTGAAATAAACTTTCATTATTGTATCAAAATAACTTTAAGTCTTTGGAAATTCGATGAAGGACAACTTCAAGTCCATTTTGACGACAATGATTCAACAATTACATCGATGTAAGTGATTGTTTTGTTTCCGATTGACATAGAGAGAGAGATAGAGAGAGAGAAACATATACATATACATACACACTCACATATGTATAAACACACACACACATATACATACACACTCACATATGTACAAAAGCATATGCATACACACATGCATATGCATACAAACATGCATATGCATACATGCATACACACATGCATATGCATACACACATGCATATGCACACACACATGCATATGCACACACACATGCATATGCACGTGTGTATGCATACACACATGCATGTGCATACAAACATGCATATGCATACACATATGCATATGCACACACACAAGCATATGCATACAACCATGCATATGCATACACACATGCATATGCATACACATATGCATATGTACACACATTCATATGCACACACACATGCATATGTGTGTGTGTGTGCATACACACATGCATATGCATACACACATGCATATGCATACAAACATGCATATGCATAGACACATTCATATGCATACACACAAGCATATGCATACCAACATGCATACGCATACACACATCGATATACATACACACATGCATATGCATAACCACATGCATATGCATACAAACATGCATATGCATACACACATGCATATGCACACACACATGCATATGCACACACACATGCATACACATACACACATGCATACACATACACACATGCATATGCATACACATGCATATGCACACACACATGCATATGCACACACACATGTATACACATACACACATGCATACACATACACACATGCATATGCATACACACATGCATATGCATACACACATGCATATCCACATACACATGCATATGCACACACACATGCATATGCATACACACATGCATATGCACACACCCATGCATATGCACACACACATGCACATGCATGTGTGTATGCATACACACATGCATATGCATACGCACATGCATATGCATACACACATGCATATGCATACAAACATGCATATGCATACACACATGCATATGCATACAAACATGCATATGCACACAAACATGCATATGCATACGAATATGCATATGCATACACACATGCATATGCATACAAACATGCATATGCATACACACATGCATATGCACACACACATGCATATGCACACAAACATGCACATTCATGTGTGTCTACATAGAAACATGCATATGCATACACACATGCATATGCTCACACATGCATGTGCTCACACACATGCATGTGCTCACACACATGTATATGCATGTGTGTATGCATACACACATGCATATACATGCACACATGCATATGCATACAAACATGCACATGCATACACACATGCATATGCATACACACATGCATATGCATACACACAAGCATATGCATACCAACATGCATATGCATACGCAGAGGCATATGCATACACACATGTATATGCATACAAACATGCATATGCATACAAACATGCATATGCATACAGACATGCATATGCACAGACACATGCATATGCGCACACACATGCATACACATACTCATGCATATGCATACACACATGCATATGCACACACACATGAATATGCGCACACACATGCATACACATACACACATGCATACATATACACACATGCATATGCATACACACATGCATATGCACACACACATGCATATGCACACACACATGCATATGCACACACACATGCATATGCAGACACACATGCATATGCACACACACATGCCATGCATGTGTGTATGCATAGACACATGCGCATGCATACACACATGCATATGCATACACAGGTGTATATGCATACAAACATGCATGTGCATACACACATGCATATACATACAAACATGCATATGCATACGAGCATGCATATGCATAGACACATGCATATGCATACAAACATGCATATGTATACAAACATGCATATGCATACAAACATGCATATGCATACACACATGAATATGCACACACACACATGCATATGCACACAAACATGCATATTCATGTGTGTATGCATACACACATACATATGCATAAACACATGCATATGCATACACACATGCATATGCACACACATATGCATATGCACACAAACATGCATATGCACACACACATGCATATGCATGTGTATGCCTACACACATGCATATGCATGTTAATGCCTACACACATGCATATGCACCCACACATGCATGTGCATGTGTGTATGCATACACACATGGATATGCATACACACATGCACATGTACACACACATGCATATGCACACACATGCATATGCATGTGTGTATGCATACACACATGCATATGCACGCACACATGCATATGCACGCACACATGCATATGCACACACACATGCATATGCGCACACACATGGATACGCATACACACATGCATATGCATGCACACATGGATTTTAACAACTGCATGTTGGATCAGATGGGATCTCCACGTACACCTCAGGGAGTGCATGACCATAACGACTCAAAGATATATCACATACGTAATGGAGCTCCAATCAGGGATGCAGTCGGAATGCTCATGCATGAGCGCATTCAACAACTTTGCTCGATAGTGTTTGGACATTCTGTAGTTAAAATGGAGCAAACAGGATAAGGATTCCAAAAATTATATCACAAAATCGATATATGAAGAGTAACAGCCAACACCTGGACATCCTATTGTGAGTTCGGAATGGGTTGAGCATAGGGCACGCGAGATGATGTCTCTTCGATGGTCCGAAGCTCGCAATGCTTTTAGAACAGGCTTACCGAAGCCTGTGTGGTTAGATGTTGAAGAGTGGGAATCGATTTAGGATGAGGAGCAAGATACTCTTGATCGATATCGTGAACAATCAGATGCAGCCGCCACACGTTTAGATACAGTTGGAACGTCGCATTTAGGTAGCGGCAAATACGACAGTATGTGCTACCAATTTTTAAGTATCATTTTAATTATTGAATTTGTCTGTGTTAAGCACATCATGTATGTTCATCTAACATTTTGCATATTTATTACCGGAGTTGGTAGTGGGTCGTCCTCCGACGCAAATCAAAGAAGCTTATGGATATCATCATGGATTGGCTGCACTGTTGCAGGAATTAGAGGGATGCGGTGCAATCATTTCATGGGAGAATCTATGAGTAGGTAAACTTATAGCTTGGTTTCATATTTTTTGTTGTTGTTTATAAATGCGATGTCAATTTGTCTCATTTTACACATATGCTTTGTTGCAGGATTCTAGGTGTAAATTTTTTGATCCCCTTGTGTATATGTATGGTAGTGCTTTGCTACAATTTTGTATTACACTCCTATGCGGCAATGATGTACCATAATTTTGTATTTGATCCCTATATGAAAGTGCTTTGTAACATTGCCACAATTTTGTATTACACTCCTATGTGGCAATGATGTACCATAATTTTGTATTCGATTCCTATATGGAAGTGCTCCATAACATTTTGTAATCGGTTCTTGTATGGAAGTGCTTTGTCACACTCTTGTATATCCTTCATTTATGGAATATACAAATTTTTGTACATGATTCATGGTTCACTTTTGCTCATATAAAATCATGTTTTGGTTGCCATTAGAGTACATAACACATGTACTCGGTCTAGAGTTGGGCAGAGTGTAGTGTCTTTTACTTAACAACATCATGCTGTAGCAAAAGACAATACACTCTGCCCAAAAAAATTTGTGCAGATATGGTCATTGATATGGGCGTCGGTACATCAGTAGATCGCCAGTATGCACGTGGCTACACCCAGTATGGGTGCCGGTATACACATCGGTATAAGCATCCGTAATACCAACACTTATACCGACGTTTATACTCGTGCCCATACCGACGATTATACCGGCGTTACGTTTTGGATGCGCATACCGACTGCGAGACTGACGTCGTGGGAAAATTATGCCCGTTCATTTTCCTCGGTAACAGCCTCGGTATACCCTCAATACGTTGTAGTAAACACTTATGTAGATTATCAAAATCAAGAATACTTACTTGTTCTTATGACATGACTATGACAGAAGGTAAGATAGATGAATATGTATTTAATATAGTCTAAAGATGCTCAAATCCTATGGTAGGAAATGTAGCTCTTCTCTCTGACTTCCAAGACCAAAGAAATAGACATGAAGTCTAAACAAGAGATGACACAAGGCATCTAATTGAAAACATAGGTAATGTGAATATTTCAAGTGGTAATATGAGCTTATTATGTAGAGTAATCTATGTACCTACTTTTACCAAGACCCTCATCAGAGTAGGTGAAATTGTTGAGATAGGATTGCAAGTCAAATTCACCAAGCATGGAGCACATTTTTGGGAACCAAATAAGGGATTCAAAAAGATTGAAGGAGGAGAAAAATCAGGTAGATTGTTCAGTTTTGAACTCGAAGACAACAAGAACATGGCATTTTTCAACTATCCTACTCAAACTCTGGCACAATTGAAGATCTATCTAAAGGGTTTGGCTAGCATAAGTGAAAGATCTCTCAAAAGAATCAATAGGGATTAAAGTGTACTTGGTCTACCAAACATATTGAAACAACATTCCATTTATAAATGTAGTGCTTATTAATTTGGTAAGTCACACACGCAATCATTTGCCGAGAAAGGTTATATTCATAAAGATCTATTGGACATGGTCCACACAGATGTGTGGGGACCTAGGAAGGAACTTTCACTCTTTGGATCCTCATAGTATGCAACATTTAGAGATGATTGTGGCATATGGACTACATTGTACTTTATGATGCATAAGGATGAAGTGTTTACATGTTTCAAAAATTATTTAGCTATTATGGAAAATCAATCAGGTAAAAGCATAAAGAGACTGAGGTTAGATGGACAGGGAAAATACATTGTTCATATATTCTGGTAGTGATGTTTGTGAACACACAAGGACCACAAGTGCACTTTTTTCCCTCTTTAGGAGGTTTTCTCCCCTAGCTTGTATATAAGCCTATAGCTTTAATGGGTTACTTACCTTTGTACATACTCTTGGTAATACATTAAGAATTGTGTGTTGTGCTTCAAGCTTCTTCTTCTTCCTTGAGCTATTTTTTTGCTCCCATGGACATCAAACTCGGACTATTGGTATGGAAGCAGGTTGCCACTTCATGTAGTCCATCATTGACACCCTTCTAGTCATAGTATCAAAATCGCACAAAAATTGGTGAGCATACTCAAGGTGATATGAGCTTGTTTCAACCTCCAAACACATGATCACAATTCTTCTACTGGTTATTTCATCCTTTTTCCCAAACATATATAGAGGTTTTGGTTTTCCAGTATAAGTGCCTCAAAGTGTCCAACATGTTTAGAAGATCTCAATAGGGTAGTTCTGTTAAACTTTTTGAGATACAGTCATTTTTGTGCATCAATGTATTTGAATTAGTGGCCATGATTGAAAGTAGTGATATATTTCGTATGTTGGTTGTTGAGGATAAGTTAGATGGTAGCAATTACCCATTATGGGCATATGTGATCTTTCACGTATTGGTTTCAAAAGGACTATTCAATATTGTCCACGGTGTTGAAAAATGTCCTACTACATTTACGAATACAATTATTGATGGTGTTGTGGATGGCATTGAAGATGGTGATCTTCAGGGTACTCTTTGTGCTAGAGTTCCTCGCCCACCTTTTGTAGGGAAACTTTTTTGGGATGGCAAAGATGCTCAAATACATGCATTGATAGCCTTGTCTGTCAAACGTGCCACTATTCTTCACATTTGGCCCTGCAAAACAACAAAGGATGCTTGGGATACACTTACAACTTTATACCATATATGCAAGGAATGAGGCTCATGTTGCTTATCTCTGAAAACAATTCGAGAGTGAGCACATGAATGAAGGAGATTCCGTTGACCGCTTTTTGACAAAGATCAAATATTTCAAGAAATACTTTATTTATGTAGATGAAGTCATCCTAGACACTTCACTTGTGCAGATAGTTTTGAATGCTCTTCCAGATTCATAAGCAATTTTTGCTTCCACTCTTTGATTGATGATGATGAAATGAAATCAAAATGCCTTAACATTTGAGGAGTTAGTTTTCATTTTCTTGTAAGAATATGAGTCTATGCAAAAGAGGTCCATTATGCATGTTGGAAATCAAGATTTCCTAACTAGTCAGAAGGGCAAGGGTAAATAGAGCTCATCTACTAGTAAGCATAACTTTTCTAATTTTACACAATCAACGAAGGATGGACACTAGAAGAAAAGAAGAAAGTAGAAATTGTTTTGCAAATATTTTATAGGAAATGACGATTTCATAAAGAGTTGTCCAAAATGTCTACAAAAGTGTGAAAGAAAAAATAGGTTGAAATGGTTGTTGCAGAGGCCTCCACACCCAAATCAGAGTCTCAAAATCTTCTGCAAAATGAAGAATGGGCATTTACTATTGTTTGTAGTTATGAGCCATCTTCTCATGAATAGTGTATGTCTATACTAGACTCAGATATTTGGTACTTTCATAGTGGTGCAACCAAACATATTACCTCACATCATAGTCTCTTCACTTCACTTGAGCCTGCCCCTTTTGGGAATACTATCACATTGTCAGGTGTATTGCCTCTTGCTGATGAAATAATTCATTTTGAATTTTCCGAATTGCATTGTAGGGATAATTCTTAGATTGAGCAATTAGGTCATTTTATGCATGTAGGAAAAGTGTTTAGATGACAAGTTCCATATTGTCTCTCTAGACCTTATCCATATGTTTTCTAGTTCAAAATTGAATGTAAAGAGGAAATAATTAGGAACAAGTTTGTATGATAGAAAGGTAGAGCATGCTTAAGAGAATAAAAGTACCTCTATGATATTTTTGTGAATCATATTGTAAGTAACTCGTTTAGGGGTCTACATTTAATTTACTATAAGAAAATGCCTTGATTATATTCTTTCTCTCGAATTTCTAAAATTTTAAGGCTCAAAGTGGTACTTGGAGGTAGATTCGGACCTAGGTAATCTATAACACTATTGTGGAGATTGAAAAATTGAATTATAGTATCTCTCACAAACTTAAGCTGATTCCTCATTGTTTTTCCATTACAGTGCTTGCAAAAGTGTCATCTTTTAAGGTACTTAAAAAAAAGAAAAAAAGAGAGATTCTCTATTTCTATTTGAATATGTGATTCTAATGCTTACATGTTGTCATGCATAATTACCGATGTCTTCGAATATGTCTTTTTGGTACTTTTCTTCATTATCCATTTCCAAAATTCCGCCCACATTTCTCTTCTATAGGGAGGAACTTGATACTATCTTTGAATCTAAGTAATGAGTATGCTTTTTCTTCTTCCTCCTCTTTCTTTTACCTCTTGCTCAGAAAAAATTGGTGCATCAAGTTTTTTGGATGATGAATCTCCATCCTCAAGCGCTCTTTATGGCCTCAGGTTCTTTCCATTTATAATATTTCATAAGTCCCTTCAAAGTAACAAAATCATCATAGAAAACCCCGCATTGCATAATTACACATTTCATAAAGCTTTTTTTGTTGTTCCCCTTTATTTCTATACTCATTCATCTTGAGTACAAGGATCTAGTCAACTATGCTCTCATACTAAATGTTGGAAGTAAGGTAGGCCCAACTAATAAATTCTATGGTAATCAAGATCTTTCCATCACTTGAAACTTAGCACATAACACACCTTGAGCTAATCAAATGATATGAATGACAATATAATAGAAAAGTGAAGAAACTTATAAACATGTAGCAACAAAGTTCTAACTATGGAGGAATTAAATGCCAAATGTCAATATACAATGTATGTAATGATAAAAAAAAGAATATAAGCTCAATGAAAATGGTACTAGGTACAAAATCTACAAAGAGAGTTCTTAAGAGGTAATATGTGAGAGAATATGTACAATATGATGTGTGTAAATTAACAAAACAAATTATTACAACAAAGACTAATCTAAAAATAGGTCTTCTATAATGTAGAGCAATAACTATGGTAGGCTCGTGGTAGTTGATAACTTTGTACAAAGAAAAAACACTTGAAAAAAGCCAAAAGTGAAAAGCTTTCACTCAAAAAATTAGCAAAGGCTAATGTACGTGTGAAGATGGAATGTATGTGTGAAGAAGAAGAAATGTATGCTACAAGAAACTTTTCAAAATCTACGTATACTCCTCCAAGAGTCCTCCTAGATCAATAACCTAGGTCTCTTAATCTTGTTAGCTTCTAGGTTGGTGATCTATGTAGGAGATAAAACCTTCCTTATATAGATAGATGGATCCCAAAAAAAAAAAGATTAACAAAAAGTATATACAAAAAACGTCAAAGTTTTTTTGAAAAAGTGCACCAAACTTTATAAGAGCTATGCATGAGATTCTTCTTGATCTTTAATTGAAGCTTTATGGTCTATTGAATGATGGCCAATTGATATAGTTGCTTCTCAAAGTTTAAATCTTAGTCAGTGATTCATATTGTGATGGATAGAAAGACTTAGGGTTTGACTTTTGATCACACTTTTGGCATCTGATGATGCAAGGTTATATACCATAAGAGAGCTTCTTAAAGGGTACTATCAAATGACACAATAATTTCTTTTTATCATCTTTCATAAAAATTTTCTTACGTATTAGACCAAAATTCTTCAAGATTTTCATCAAAGGTGCTAGCTGAACATACACATTATTCACTTTATATTTTCTTAAAGCCCACGTAGCCTAGTGGATGATGCCTTGAAGTTGTAGGAGGAAGTCCTCAGTTCAAGTCTTGGTTGGACATGTCCATGAGTCTCTCATGATAGGTGCCTCTACCTTATGAGGTTGGGTGTTTTGAGTGTGTAATTCCAATTCATTGTACTCTAAAAAAAAAAACCTCCTCTCTTGATTAAAAGCCATAGTGGGATGATATGATTCTCGAAGTATATAAAGATTGACTCCATAGACATGCACGTATTTCATTGTTAAGCTTAGTTGTAAAGTTTAAGATTTATTTTAAATAGAATCCATTTTTATTGAATATGTTTCCATGTAATATACTCTATAGGCCAATGACATATATCATCTTTAGATCTATTTGATGCATGTTATTGAGCCAAATCTATTATAGCGTGATAATGTAACGTGCTATTTATTCTATGAGCTATAGTAAAAATACATAGAGTTTCTATTTGTTGAAATTGTCCAAGTAAATCTCTTTTGTAACCTTTTTCTCCAAATTTGGAACATTGTTTATGATCCATGGACTCCACTAGAAACAAAACACAATCATTTGGATATGCATGGATCTTGGTGTATTCCATACCTCCTATTTTGAGTTAGTTTTGTTGCATCCGCTCTAGATGGTGCCACTTTATGTACAATGGGTAATACGTTATCTCGTAATAATCTAAAGAGGGCACTAAAGGTTAGATCCAACCACCCATACATTACTTCTAAAATTATACATGAAATACATGATTGCAGAGCAAATATAATTGCACTTTTATATAATCCAAGAAGCCACACGCCTCATGCACATGATCGCAAATGAAATCGAGTCACTTTGTCTAATACCGACCACCCATTTCCAATCTTCTTTGATTCTTCCAACTCTTCCATACGGATCACACAAGATTTAAGCCTTTCGGGGAAATCAAAATTGGGGAGAATAATTGGGCAAGGAGGCCCAATTCCTTCCAATGAGGGAGGCCCACGAGTTTTATCACCCTCTTGTTCCATCAGTATACAAAATGCCCAGACCCCCATAATCCTTTTGCCTGATGCATGTAGACCACTTAATTTTGGGGACCCCCCCTTCTGCTATGGTCCCCCATCCAAATAAAGTTTCTCTACATTCTTTCCAATTTGCTAAGATCTTGATTCTTTAGTCTCCACAAAAAAAGAAAGTAATTGTTTGAGGAGATGAGGAAGGCATTAATTACCATGCCATGCACTGGGAGGTTGATCTGCATGCCCTTCCAATACACTAAGTTGCTATCAATTTTGGAGAGGACCCAATACAATCGCTTCTCCATCGAGACATCAAAGCCCATTGATATACCAAGAAGACAAAAGACCATACCCCAATGGATAATGTGCTAGCCAGAGCAACCAAGAGCTGGGGTGTGTGTCCAATCATGGCTCTAAATGTGGTTTTTGAGTGGTTTATTTTGGAGCCAGAAGCCACAAAAAATGTGTCAAGACACCCCCAAAAGGTTTCAATGGTGGTCGGATCATTATGTACAAAGGCATTAATGTCATCTACAAATAGCCTCATTATCATTTGTCCATGATTAAGGGGTAAAGAGAAACCTTTAATATGGCCCATTTCCATGTTCTGTTGCACAATATGGCTAATCTCTTTTGTGGAAATAGAAAAGAGCAGAGGGGCCAATGGGTGATTTTGCCTAATAGAGAATTTTAATATGATAGCCTTTGATAGCGTAGTGTTGAGATTTATTTGAATCGATGCATTTCCCAGCAATGTAACAATCATTTTACTAAATTATTGATTGCAGCCAAGGTCTTTGAGTGACTAGAGAACAAAGTCCCATTCTACCCTATTGTAGGCTTTGTTGAAGTCGATTTTAAGGCAAACCACATCTTGCTCGGACTCTTGAGCAAACTCGCAACCTTCCGAAATATCTATAATAG
Source organism: Ceratopteris richardii (assembly GCA_020310875.1). Taxonomy (NCBI): domain Eukaryota; kingdom Viridiplantae; phylum Streptophyta; class Polypodiopsida; order Polypodiales; family Pteridaceae; genus Ceratopteris; species Ceratopteris richardii. The sequence continues at coordinate 19,305,346 of CM035430.1, forward strand.
CTTCCAATATTGAGCTACCATTAACGAATCCTTTTTTGTCCTCACTAAGCTACCACTTCAAGAGGTAGGATATTCTGTTGACAATATCTTCTACAAGAATCTTGTACCCTGTTTGTAGCATTGTGATGGGGTGCAAGTTTTCAATCCTATTCTTCTTAACTTTTTTATGTATAATCTTGATGATGCCTTTGTTGAGGCATTCATGAAGTGTGTCAAATGCGAATGCCTCTTGCCAGACCAAGCTTATTGGAGTGACCATCACCTTTCTCAAGGATTTAAAAAACTCATTTGTGAGGCCGTCCGGATCAAGACTTTTTTCATTGGGGAGCTTATTGATAACTTCTAGAATCTCATTATCTAAAATGGGTGCATCAAGGAGGGGCTTTAGATTATGTGGTATTCTCTAGAGAGACACTCTTGTGATGGTCATCATACAATAGCATCTATGGGAAGAAAGAGGCGTCAAAACCCCCAAGAGTTGATTGAGTGAAGTGGTCGACAATAATATCATTGTTTTCTTCTTCTGTTTTGCATTCGACCCCATTGCCACCTATCAAGAAGGGAATAGAGTCTCTTGTTTGCTTTCTCTTGAAGATTGCACACATCTCCTTAGTTGGTTTGTCGGCCTTACTTGCCCGCCAATCTTTAAAGTATACTTTTGGGTTTTTCCTTTGATTTTCTTCCTCGTATCTGAGCATGCTTTTGATTGTTTTGTAACATCTCATATTGGTAGTTCCCTTTGTTCACTTCCTCCTATACATGCTAAAGTCTCCGATACAACTTCTCTCTCTGCCTTCACTAACCATTGCAGAGCATCTTCCGAGTCCTCACTAGAATTTGAGGAGTCTTCTTAAGTGTCGTCCTCCAACATTTGGCCTAGAATCATGAGGAACCTTATATGTTGAATCATGAGAAAACTGTTTTTAAGAATAACCTCATATTATGTTGCTTGGACTCTAGAAAACGATAGATCCACTTTTTTAGGAATTAAATTTAATCATATCATATACATGGCCAATGAGACAAGTTAAAAAATATATGATCCTGATATAGAATTTTGGACAACATAAAACATATTTGTTTTCTTATTCAGGCCTTCTTTCTACTTTCTTCTCATCTTTATCTAGGCATATTTGCAAGAATGGATGGATAATGTGAAATACTTCCTAGCCTTTTCAAAAGTCGAGCTAATTATAAGAAATGTGCTCCCTATTTATAGTGACGACTTGCAATGATTCAAAAGTAGGTAGATTCGATAGAAGAATTTCCTCTAAACCCTTGAAATCTCTCCTTTGATGCTTCATATTTATTGGATCCAGTTTCATGCGATATGCCATGTATTCCATAAGAAACGATCTTTGCGGTGCCCTCTTTTAATCTTTATCTTCTTATCTTTCCATTATGTGATTGCCAACACATTCTCCTCAGAATCTTTAATCGTCAATATGCCTATTGATAGGGATGTCGATATAATAGTTGAAAAGAGGAAATTTGTTGCTCTTATGTCTTATTGCGAGTTCTTTTTTGCCGATTGAATCATCAGCTAGTTCCACTCCACTACTCATTCTCTTGTGACTGATAATAAGAGAGACATTTTTTGCATATTGATTTCCATTGCTATGAACTATTCCATGAGAGAAACATTTACTTTACCAAATCATTTTGAATAGTTCTTTTAGAATCATATCAAGAAAGTCTCTTCAAAATTTCAGATAAAGTGGCTAGGGAGGTTTCTAGCTTGTTTAAATAGACTGCATGTTGTTGAGTTTAGGGGTCTGAATCAAGTTATAAAGAATTTCTTTTATCTCATATTTTAATCTTAGTGAATTGATTGTGGGGCCTCTATACTAATTAAGTCTATGAAAAAAACTTTAATTATCTTGAAAATTTTCAAAAGCGTTTGAAGGGATAAATTAAGCATGTATTTCACCATTTCCAACCAATATCATATCATTCTACGTTTTTATTACATTCTGGATAATGCTTGTGAATGTGGTGCAATATACGAGTAGTTAAATCAATACATTTCTATTGATCGAGCATGCTCTCTTGATTTCATATGTGGACAAACTTGTCGTGCGTCAGTGAGAAATACAATGGATTATGCTTCAAAAACTTTCGAGCTTCTCTCTAGAGAATATTTGGAAATTAATGGATTTCGATAAACGTTTTGAACCCTTTAGGATTCGCTTCTTCCAGCTCTTTAAAAGATATATCTATGAATTATTCTTTTGTGTGATGCCAAGCTACGTCTATCTAAAGTTTGATCTTCACTTTCATGGATTGGATATATTTCACTTGACTGAAGTTATAAGCTAGTAGGTACTGTCATAAGAGATCCATGATCTTTAATTTTGAAACCTTGAAATACATACGGGTCAATATCATTATTTTAGATTTCATGGTAGAGATTAAGGTGTTGTGTTTTTTTTTTCTCCTAATCTTCTCCTTGTAGATTGATTGATGATTGCATGGAATAGAGAGCTTCTGAATCATGCATGTAGCAGAAACTTTGAAGATTTGAAGTTAGCATAACATTTGAAAACCTCGAGTCAACTGCATGTAGCACTTGGACCCAACGAGCACCTGAGAGGGAAGTGTAGATGCTTGCGTGTAAGAGTTCATGCGATCTTGATGAAGTGATTGTTCATTTCCACTATTGAGCTTGAGATCCTTGAGTCTTTGGAAGGAAATCTTGTTTCGTCCAACCATTTTTCTAGTGGATTCATTTCATTGATCATTCATACTTTATACCTCATAGAAGCAGTTCATTACGTTGTATAGATATTCAGATTAATTTTGTTGTATATCTTGAAAATTCCATGGAAAGTAGTGATATCCATAAACTTCAGTTAAACAATTTTATTTCATATCTCCTTCTCATGTGCCACTTCAGTTAATTTCATACATGTTTCTTTCATACAAAAATTCCATTTAAGTGCAAGAGAGGTTTAGTAGATTATCCGTAAAAGACACCACGTGCACATAGCAGTGCTTCCATTCAAGTGCAAGAGATGTTTAATAGATTATCCCTAAAATACACCAAGGTGTATCATAGGAAAAAGGATTAATGACATGCCTTATTTAACCACATGTCTCATCGCACTCCTTCCTTACCCACAAGTGAATCCAACATGAAGTGAGATGACTGCTTGAAACCCTCATCAGACTACCCATAGCGCCAGAACAACAAAGCACATTGTTCACATAGGCTCATTTGTATTCAGAATCTAAATGGATAGAAATATTTATTTCACTACACTATCAAAACCTTCAGAGCAAGGGAGAATGTCCAGGTAATTTTTTTCAAGTTCTATCCATTTTGGCATTGCAAGCATGCACTTAAAAACTAATGAGTGGTTTTTCTTGTTTGTGAACACTCATGCTTGACACTAGGATGAGATACTCATTATGTGCACTTTTACTTAGTTACCCTATATAGAAAAACTCTGCAACTATTATAGATCATTTATTTCATTAAAGCAATATAAAACCCAAGAAAGTAAAAAATAATGAAAAACCTGAAAAAAATATATATATCTCAAAATTAAAAAGAACAAAAACTCAAAATATATCTCAAAATTCAAAAACTCAATAAAATAAAAGACAAAAAAGAAAAACCAAAAACAAATCTGCAAACAAATCTTTTTCATTAGTAATTAATTGAACAAGTAGTTAACTAGAGTAGGAATCCAAACCTTAAAAACCAACCACATAAAACAAAAAGAATTCTTGAGGAGATTTGAAAATAGAGAAATGAAAAAAGAAAAATATAATTAGAGAACAAAAGATCATTCTAACTCACAAAATCCAACTCATGAAAAAAGCGTTGTCAAGTATCAAAGATAAACCGGATGAATGCAACTTATGCTTAGGATAGGATTGCAAAGCGATGACGAACAAGACTAATTTCAAAACAAAAAAATAGAAAATCTAAACTCTACAGAAGGACTTAAACACAAAGAACTAGAACCTAAAAGTTACATTCAGCCGATGGCCTTAAAACACCTGGTTGGAGAATCACCTTTAAATCTAGTCTTTTATGAGAAACTGTACTTTAAAGACAAACTAGAAATGGAAGAGAAAACCTAGAGTTAAAATTCTGATTGCAAACCTATTCTTAGGCTCATCTTCAAATGTTTTATTCAGTATTTAGGGGAATACTATAAAAACCTACCTCATAGAATAGACTGACTGTAAGTGATCATTAGATCTACAAGTTCATACAAAAACTTAGCTTAAATTTTAGGAAGCAAAGAAAATAGATATTACTCAAAACCCTAGTCAATATGTCAAGATTCTTTGTCGAGAATCTGCGAGAAAAGAGAAAAAATAGAAATTAAAAACTAGAGAGGCTATCGAGAAAAGTAAGAAAATCTTAGGAAAGCCTACTTGTCTTCCCTAGGCTCATAGTACAAGTGAGGCTTTTTGTGATATTTTCTTTGAGTTATGGGAAGTTATTGTGCCTATTTCTCTAGATAATGTTTTAATTCTAGAACAAACCAAAGAAGGGAGATGGAGAAAGTTCTTTGAGGGTTTATGATTGAGAAAAAAGGAGCAGGAGTGGTACATGCTATTCTTAAGGATAACGGGAAATTCAATAAGCTTGATGCTATTGAGAAAGTAGATAGTTTTTGAAGAGCAAGCTCAGATCGAAGGACTTCTCGAAGAGATGCTTACACATCACTTCTTAGGGGTAGTTTTAGGATGCATCATGCATGGGATCCATGAACATGTGGAAAGAACTAGACTCATTTTAGGATGGAGTTGCATAAGCTAATTTATTTATAGAAATTTATATATCATAGTTAAGAAGGACTTTTAAGAAGGGTTCATTCCCCACAACCTACATCATCCTTGATGCACTTGCTGAATGCATTTTTGACAAGATTTGTTAAACTCCTTCAAGCTCATCAAAATTCCCTAAACTTGGATCTCATAATTATGTTTCTCAAGATTTGAAGCCTTGAATACAAGGTTGAATTTGAGAGAACAAATGAAGATCCTCATAAGAGACTTGACTAATTCATAGCTGAGAGACAATAAGAAGAGAGATAGATGTAGTTCCTCAAATGAGGAATTTCAAGATTTCGTCTACCATAGGATAGATCAATTGCTTCAATTTAGCTCAACAAAGACATCTGCACCAATGGAAACAAATGCATATCTAGGTAACGGCTCCAATCAATGATGCATCTAGATCTCGAAATCCATTTTAACTTCAAATGGTCCATTTGAGATAAAATTTGCAATCCCTGCAAGTCAAACAGTATTTTTTTTTGAATCACGTAAAAAATAAAAAGAATCTAAGAATGAACCCCATAAGCTATTACCATCGAACATGCGATGATTGTGCAATAATGAGGGAACATCAAGCATATTTTGATAAAAAATTTTCTTACGTCCCACTATTGTTCGAGACAACAATGGAAAATGGTTTGATGTCTTACATAAATCTGTACATGGTTTTGAAAAAAAGAATCTATATATATTTCTACCTTCAAATAACGTTTGTCAAGAATAAAACATAACAAAAAAACTCAAAAAAACAGATGAAAAACAAAAAAAAAATTCAAAGGGTAATAGTAACTTCCATGGAAATTAGTGATAGCCATACACCTTAGTCAATAGTTTCTATTGCATCTTCTTCACCTTGTGTGCCACCTTAACTAAACGACAATAAACCGGATCCAATTACTCATCTCATCTCGCTCCTTCCTTACCTACAACATCTTTGTCTTTAGCTATGACGAGAGTATAATCATATTTCTAGGTTCTTTGGTGATGAAATGGGGTTTTTAATGGTGCATAAACTCTCTTTCTCCAATTTTAGTATTGAGCCTTTTCTTTCTTAGTAGCAGAACTTTCTATATTAATGTCAACTTCCTCCTCTCGAGTAATCCCTTGTGAAAGTCTCATTACTTTTGCACATGTGAGGCCCTTGAGATGTTTTCGCCCATGTCTCACTCATCCTCAAAGTTAGCACCCATGTCAAATTGTTACAAGGAATTCCATTTTTCTATAGGTGTTCTCTTTCCTCTAGTTCTTTCACCGTAACTACCTGTTCGTGGGCCTCCAAGACTGATATATCTTCTCGGGATGCGAATTCCTATCTCCTTTCATCTAGCCTTTACTTTTGAATGTTCTAACCCTCGCTTTACTTTTTGTGTTAAATATTGCGCCCCTCATGTTTTGAGTTACCCATGATTTCATCCTTTTTTTTCTTGGTGTGACTTATACTGATCGAGTGGGTGTAGCCATTGTCTACCTCTTCATGAATAACTCCATTTTCGAAATTTTGAGAACAAAATAGAAGTCTTCATTAGAGTCTAGTCAATCTGATTGTCTCCTTGCCAAAAAGAATAAGGTGTTTTATCTAAGTTTCACATGTAGCAAAAATGGAGTTTTGCTACAAACTACTCTCCCAAACTCTAATTAACAGAAATAACAAACCTACAAGTGAACTAGCCTAGTGGCCATGGGAGCCCCTAAATCCCACAAAGAAGAGGCAGGTAAAAAAACTTTCTAGAATTAGAGAACATTACAAACAAAGTTAATAACCCTTTCGTCCCCCTCATTGGGAGGGGGCACTTGAATATAATCTTGTTCCTCTGAAGGAAAAACACTCTATGATGTCTAAATGGCAAGGATTCTTTTTAATTGGAAAGTATTTTTCCTAAAGGCAAATAGTCGTTTTGATAGACCATTCTTTAGGAGGGTTGTCAAGGTGGCAGCACACCTCTCTTTCTAGATATTCCAAAGGGCCTCACCTCCTAAAGAAATCGAGAATGTTTTAGAACAACGAATTGCTTCACCTAGAACTACTTGTTTCCGATTGATTTGGCCTTCTTGCAACATGACTCTTCTAAGGGCCCACAAGACCAACAATGACTTCAGGCACAAAACGAAGACGTGTCCCAAATACGCGTTTCCATGTAGGCAATGTTTACACCAATGAAACCCACTATCTCCTCATTCCTTAGATTAGAAAGTTAGGTTGACTTATATGGATCATACACACCCATTGAAACCAGCTCTTTTCTAACTCCAAGATTCTGAATTCATAACCTCTTTACACACTTGAATACATATATTCAGATCTTCATCATGGAAAAAATATGTTTGGGAGAGAAATGGCAATTTCCATTCTCCTCTAAATTAGAAAATTTGGGATTAATGGAATGAGTATCCTCAACTTGCGAAGTCTTAGTGACTAGTGTCCCATCTTCCCCACTCCACGGAGACTTGATGCCTACTTCACTATCTTCTTCAAAAAACCAAGCTCTCAACATCACTCAAGGTTGTGTCAACATATGACTCACTTAAACCTTCTTCCAATACATCCTCTTGCCACTCAATAAGGTTAGCATCTTTTGGTCAAAAGTATCATGTTTGACTCCTTTTTAAGCAAACTCACTAGTGCACTCATATAGGATATGAACAACATATTTGGTTCTCCAATGCTTGGAGCCAAATCAAGGTTGTACCATTAACGGAAGCCCAAAAGCTACATATTGAGTGAAAAAAGTGTTTACTTTCTCTAATCAAAGAACTTGTTTACACTATGCCAAATGATTATAGGGATCATTTTCGTGATCAAAATGATTCTTCATGCATTTGGAAACTTGAGAACGAGAAAGAATTCTGTCATTCTCTTGTGGTAGGATGAGTGGAGATGGGAGAATGTTTTGTTGCATGACTTGTAGATTAGTAGGTCTCTACCAGTTTTGAGATCTAAATCATGGATCAGGGTCTACCCCTCCTTAACCAATTCTGATTGGTTCTTGTGGCAGTATTGGGAATGTGGGATTTCTCACCATCACGTTTCCTCAATCTTAAGAGTCTTCATTCGTCTTGCATCTCTCTTGAATGTTTTGTTCCTATGTCTTTGGAGACAAGTTAGACTATCTTAGGCATGTGATTTTGATTGTGTCCTCCTTTGACACGTTCAAATACATTTTTTCTTTTTATCTATTTATGCCATCAAAACATTTTTCTCAAAGTATTTCATATCTTTCACTATGAGTGAAGCAGGTCCCTCTTCACTAGTAGACTCAATGGTCAATAACATTTTGCTTTATTTCTTTTATGAAGTGGAATTTCTTAAGTGTGTAGCTAGTCCATTTGCATTGAGTATCCTATCTCATATGGGCTTGTGATGAGGAGTGTTGAATAACAATTGGTATAAAATTTAGTGATAACCTAAAAAAGTAGATAACAAGACCTATGGAGATGGCTAGTGGATGAATACACTACATCAAAGGATACATTGAAAACCTTACATTTCATTTTCTTATAGGTGTTTTTCTAGGAGTTCCTATTTGTTTGAAATGAAGAAGATTGATGCATTTATAGGCATGGACTAGTTCGTTCAAAATTCTAAAACAATTGATTGGGAATAAATAACAATCACTATGAGACTATATGGTGAGTCTATCCAAATTTTGAGTGATGTGCATAATCGTAAGCCTCCTCTCATTTTCGCTATGTAGATAATTAGATGTATATGTGATGCATGTAGAACATTATTAGTGTATGTGAACAATTTGCATGAGGAAGATAATGACGAAAATCTTCCAAATTATGTAGACAATCTTTTGAAAGAATATGCAGATGTATTCCTAAAAGACATGCCTGTTATACCTCCACCTACGTAGGTGGACCAGGCCATCGACTTGTATCTTGGGAGTAAATGACATATATTACTTATTATGTTAATTAAGTGGATTGATTGTATTCATCAAGATTGAATTGGACACGAAACACAGAAGACATATTAAAGAAAACTTTTTGAACACATTATAGCCACTATAAGCTTATGGTCTTACCTTTTCAATTGACAAACACTCCTACCACATTCATGTCACTAATGAAGAGTATTTTCTATGAGTATCTAGGCAAATGCATCTTACTATTTGTTGAATATATATTTCTATACTCTAAAGATGATTATGAGCATGTTGTACATCTCAAGAAGACTTTGCAAACCCTTTTAGAAGACAAATTGTATGGAAAGAAGTGTAAGTATTTCTTTCCCGTGTTTATCTAGGAAGTGGCATATCTAAAGAAGGAATTTAGGTAGAACACGATAAAGGAAAATTAATAGTTGATTGGCCAATTCCTAAAATTGTGAGGGGTATAGGAATTTCCTTTAGCATTGGTGGAATATGAAGGAGCACATATTTAAGATTTTTTTAATGTAGCTAATCCCCTTAAAGAGTTGAATAAAAAGAATGAAGGAGTTTTTAATGCAGAATTTGTGGGGAGTGATAGCTGCCAAAAAACATTTGAATCATTGGAAAAATTTCATTGAGAATTGTGTTTTGAAAATACCAAAAATAGGAAAAACTATTGTGGTTGCATGTGATGGAAGTGGTGGTCAAATAAGATGTGTTCTTTCACAAGATGTTAGGGTGGTTGCACATAAATCCATAAAATTAAGAAAACATGAACTTAATTATCCTACACATGATCTAAAAATGCTTGGTGTTTCACACGCACTTAAGCATTGGAGAAATCCACTATAAGGGCTTAATTTTGGATTCAAAATATATCATTAGAGTCTAAAATTGATTTTCATACAACTTTCCATCCACAACAAATGGGGAAATCGAGAAGTTACGTGGCTACTCAAAGATATGTTGCACATGTATGTAAATGAAAAGAAAGAAAGTTGGAGTGAATATTTGCCCTTAGTCAAGTTTTCATACAATAGTCCATGGCATACATCTAAAAAACTGACTCGATTCGAGGATAGGTTTGGCGACAACTCTTTGACTCCTCCTTTGTTTTCTACTTTTGCAAATAAAATAGAACTATCCAAAGAAATGCTTGTGAAGATGAATGAAGAGCTTTAAAAATTTAAGCAACACATAAACGAGGTCAATAAAAGGCAAAAGAAATTATATGATTTGAAGAAAACACCATTTGAATTGGGAATAGATGATTTGGTATTTGTTTAAGTCAATCCCCATTGATCAAACTTATTTCTAGGGAAGGATCGTACACTCTGTCCATGATACAAAGGTCCTTCTATAGTCTTGAAAAAGATTGGATTTTTTGCTTATTTGTTGGAATTCCCTAAACATTTAAATGTGCATCCCATATTTCATGCTAGATTTCTTAAAAGATATGTACTTAATGTCGTTCATGAACTATATGACATGTATAAGCTTAAATATTATGGCTCTTTTGAGCTTCGGCCTAAAAAATTATTAAATAGGAGGGAAAGCTTACTTAGAAATAGATCTATCATAAATATTTTGGTAAAATGGCACACGTATCTGGTTCAAAACTCAACTTGGGTGAAATTAGAAAAATTTCTAGTACATCATCCTTCTTTCCAACTCTGAGGAAAAACTTCCTTGAAGGGGGCAAGAATTGTAATAGGCCTTTTGATAGTGCCATAATTTATTTTAAACTATTCGTATACAATGTGGGGATAATGATTAGAATGAATAGTAAGGTCATTTTATTTATACAAGCATAATTTATGGATGACAAGTTTTATATTCTCCCTCTAAACCTTACCTCCATGATGCTTTCTAGTCGAAATTTAAATCTGAAGATGAATGAATTATGAAAATCATGTATTTTAGAAAGGTAGAGCATGTATAGGAGAATAAAAGTTAATATGTGAATTTTTTTTTTATTTATAGTAGATCAGGGACTCACTTTGTAATAACTATGTGATTGTGCTCCTTTATATAATACATACAAGGTAATAAAGTCTTGGATAGGAGGGTACTCCTTTGGGCCAAATTAACACTAAAATGATGATAACGTAATGGTAAAGTGATTTTCCTATCATGATGTATTATAGAGTTTTCTATACTTTTTTCCAAGGTACGTGTACGCTTGGCCCCGCTCCAATTCAGATCTATCATAAAGACTTTGGTAAAATGGCAAACATATTTAGTTCAAGACTCAACTTGGGTGAAAATTTCTAGCACATCATTCTTCTTTCCAACTTTGATGACAAACTTAGAAATAGATCTATCGTAAAGATTTTGGTACAATTGCACACATAGCTAGTTCAAGACTCAGCTTGGGTGAAATTCGAAAAATTTCTAGCACATCATCCTTCTTTCTAACTCTGAGCACAAACTTCTTTCAAGGGGGGCAAGACTTGTAATAGGCGTTTTGATAGTGAGATAATTTATTTTAAACTTCTCGCTATACAATGTGGGGATAATGATTATAATAAATAAATAGGTCATTTATTTATACAAGCATAATTTAGGGCTGACAAGTTTTATATTCTCCCTCTAAACCTTACCTCCATCATGTTTTTTGGTTGAAATTTGAATGTGAAGATGAAAGAATTATGAGAAATCATGTATGAGAGAAAGGTAGAGCGTGTATAGGAGAATATAAGTGTATATGTGAAATTATTTTTGATTCATAGTAGGTCAAGGACCCATTTTGTAATAACTGTGTGATTGTGCTCCTTTATATAATACATACAAGGTAGTAAAGTCTTGGATAGGAGGGTTCTCCTTTGGGCCCAATTAACACTAAAATGATGATAGCGTAATGGTAAAGTGATTTTCCTATCATGATCTATTCTAGAGTTTTCTACACTTTATTTCAAGGTATGCGTACGGTTGGCCCCACTCCGATTTAGATAAAACTTTCGAGTCCTTACCTAAATGACCCAAAGAAAGTTGGAGCTACTCAGAGAAAAAATGATATGTGGCGTTTACATCCACAAATCTGGCTTTGGATAATTATGACCCTTGCATGTTACCATCTTCTATGATGAGGATGCTCATAAACTCTACACAATGGTATAAATCTAGTCTTATGAGATGGAGATAGAGGTATAGACCACATCCTAGGTTGCCCCAAATAGAAATAAATCATTTGTTGGACAACTAAAGGGATTGAATCCTTTGGAAGAGAAAACGAATTTTAAACATTTGCAACTCCCAAGTGGTTACAAAAATATATTACGTAATCTTGCAGAACTCATATGCATGGTCGTTGAACTAGTGTTGGCTTGTTCATTTGATGGCTTGTAGTAGAGGTCGGGGTGGCATTAAAGAAGTAGTTGGCCTCAAGCTATCAACAATTAAAATTGTTATAGTATAGAGAATAACAAGGGAGATCAACTTATTTGAAACTAATCAAGCATGCGAAATTTGTTTTAATTCTTATAAACTAGTTCTTTTTTGGAAAAAAGAAAATTAAAAATGAATTATTGTAGAACTCAAGAGGAACTTCATGGGTATCCCACCTAATATTACAAGCACCAATGGCCCATATATATTATTTTCGTGTACTTCTTACTTATAAAACACTACCCCACGTGCTTGTTTGATGAACTCATTATATAAAGCATGTGGCCCTCACTCAGATGCGTACTTTACATGCTTGGCACCATCATGGTGTAGTGCACTAATCCCTATTGTGATTTAAGGCTAAAGATTTGGTTTTTCCCTAGGAGCTCCACATAGTTGGATTTACAAAGCATCATAGGAAATTGATACAATGCATCGTATTCTTGTGAAACATTACTGTCCAAACCCTCTACTTTGTCTTTACGATCTCCATGGTCGTTGAGGATTTCACTAGTCAGTTTATTCACATATCCTAAGTCAATAGTAGTTTTACTTACTAACTGATTGCTCTTATCAGAATGATTTTCTATTTTTGAGATGGATGGTGTTGGAACTAAGAACTTAAATTTGACAATCGGACATTGATTCTGGTTCAAATATGCTTGGACAACAGAATCGGTTGCGAGTACTTGAGTATACAATTTTCACTTTCAATGAAGTAGAATCGTTTACTTGGATATTCAAATCCTTGAGGTCTTATATAAGATTTCTATTCTACTTCCTTTTTCAATATAGTGCTATTTTTAGTTCTGAATGAAAACATTTTGGTGATATTTTTAGTGCTGAATTAAACTTTGTTGCCGATTTGTATGAGATTTTCTTAGGGGTATATTTTGTGCCATGATGATGTTTCTTGACTTTGTGAACAAATCACATGTCTTTGTGATATGTAATTAGTAATACTATTTTATCTTTGTTTTAACTTTCATGACCCACACCCTTAAAGATAATTATCCAAATATTTCTTTTTTTTTTGTGTATAAGAAATTGGTAGCTAAGTCCACGCCTACTGGGTGATCTAGTAGCCAATCTCATAGACGAAGGCTAACCTGTGTCTTTTTTCCTTGGCCAATGTAGATAAGAAATGATATTGCTTCAACTGGATTTTCTTCTTGTTAAGCTTCTCTTCTTCGATGCGATAATTGTCTTTATTTAAGTTGATACAACATATCTTCACTGATGAGCTTCCGGTAGAGTTTGACTCCGCAACTAGTAATGTAATCGGGAACCACCTCAAAATCAATGATGTTAATAATACAATAATACAAAATGGTATTCTATTTATTGGTATATGGTTGTGTCCTTTCTTATAGGATTTCTTTGCATGTTGCTTTACAGTGTAAACTAGTGCTAGATTTGCCACTTGAAGCTCCTTTCCTTTGATCTGTTCATTTGTATTATACATGAGTGGTATTACTCAAAGAAAATTCTCGTCTACGTTTTCCAAGTTGTTTATCAATTTTGAAAGTTCTCGTCTTGTACATCGGTATCCTTGTGCGTCTTTAAGAGTTGGAATTAAGAAGTCTATTGGTAGGATATTTTGCTGTCCATAGATAAAATTGTATGGAATCGTGAGGTGAGTATATATATAGGCTACTTACTTGGCCCAAATTGTATCACTCAATGGTCTATCATAGTTCGATATACGAATATTAACTAGCTTTTTTAATATCGTAAAAACAAACCTCATTGGCGATCTCAGATTGTCCATTTTCTTGTGGGTCATAGGGTTTGGATTTGTTAGGAGTAACAATAAACTCATAGATCAAATGGTATATCATAGCATTAATAAAATCCATGGCTTGATCACTACCTATGTTAACCTCTAACAAATAAAATGAGTAATTTTAAGTTGAAATAAGAATTTGCTAATCCCACGCACATCATTTTTTGTTCTTGATTTGTCTTCCACCCATATCCTGAAATATAGGGCAAGTGGGCAACCTAGCTTGCTAAACAGCTTGAGGTAAAATTCGGGGAGGGATTGTCAGTAGTGTTAATTTGGGAAGAATCGTTTCCCATTGGCCAGTAGTGTTAATTTGGGAAGAATCGTTTCCCATTGGCTTTTTATCAGATGCTTTGTCAAGGTGTTTCTTGAAGAACAGGATATCCTATGTTGATCCCTTTGCATAGTCAATTCCTCCAAAATGTCAATGATCACTTCAAGAATTGACGTTCCTTTGATCATCATTAATCCAATAGAAGCTGGTGCGCAAAACATTTTTGAAGTAGGTGCATTGTCATGCTGTGTCTGTTTAAATAGGATCATTGCCAGTAGTTTTATCCGGTAATGGTCTGAATTGGGTCCATCATATGGTCACTTGAATACTGACATCTTCGAGATTCTTTGGTCAATGATGATCCATTAGATTATCAGCAGGATGTCTTGTTCTTAATGACTGGGTGCTGAGTTTCATCAACAGAGAAAGGCGTCTTCTCTCTGTCAGAGGTTTGTCCATCGCATGTAAGTCCGTCGCAGGAGGAGTGTCCCTCGTAGGCAGTTCAGTTCAAGACCGTGGACCGTGACTGTCTCTTTCCTCCAAGTTGTATATCGCAGGCCGGCGACAAACTCATTTATTTGTCCGAATCGTTCCTCTTTTAATAGACGCGTGACGGACGATGTTGCTTCTATTCTTCATCATAGAAGTTGCAGCGCAAGAAGATGCAGGCAGAAGGTGAAACTCCAGTTCGAAGGATCAAGAATTCAGTCGATCGCGAGTCAGTCGATCGCGACTGATAGGATTCAGTCAATCGCGACTGATAGGGGCGCGTCAGAAAGCTTTAGGTTCGCGGTCGCTGTTTTGTCCGTCGCGGGCTTTGGGCTTGAAGCAATCGCGACTGATAGGGGCGCGTCAGAAAGCTTTAGGTTCGCGGTCGCTGTTTTGTCCGTCGCGGGCTTTGGGCTTGAAGCTGTCCATCATGTTTTGGTTCAAGCCAATCGCTGCCCTTCGCGGTTGCTGATGTGTCCATCATGTTTTGGTTGAAGCCAATCGTTGCCCTTCGCGGTTGCTGATGTGTCCCATCTCGGCGCTGTCAACCGTGAACCTTGGTATTCGTCGTGGAAAGGACTAAAGGTGTGTGTCCATCGAGGGTCCCGTGTATCGCGGATCATTAGCGTTGTCCGTCGCGAGCGTTTCTTTGGCCGGTCGATCGTTGCTCTTTAAGCCTTGCCCTCGCGCTTTAAGCCTTGCCCTCGCGCCTTTTGTTTGCTCTATCCTTCGCAGAGCGCTATCTGCAT
The DNA here is from genome assembly GCA_020310875.1 of Ceratopteris richardii. Classification (NCBI taxonomy): domain Eukaryota; kingdom Viridiplantae; phylum Streptophyta; class Polypodiopsida; order Polypodiales; family Pteridaceae; genus Ceratopteris; species Ceratopteris richardii. The sequence continues at coordinate 19,320,706 of CM035430.1, forward strand.
GGTGTTTTGTATTTCCTTTCTGATTGTGTTGTTTTTTGATTTAGTATTACCCTTTGGTTTGTGTTGTGTTCTCCCTCAATCGTTTATCTTTAAGTTTTACCTCTTATGAATATGTTGCGTTGTGGCTTTTTCTTCGCTTCAATTATCGTTTAATCTTTTACGTTTTATGAAAGTGTTGCCTTGTGGTTCCATCCAAGCCGCTCTCGCGAACCTACTTTGCTGGGATTCTTAAGTGTTGGAGCTCTTGTTCTTTTAAATATAGAAGAAATTTTCATGGATTTGGCGACCCCCTCACTTGTGAGAAGTAACCTGGCCCTTTCTCCGGGGGAGACCAGTAACCTAGCCTCTCTGTTGGAGGGGGGATCTTGTGCCGCCCTTGGGGCCTCCGAGGGTGCTGAACCCCCCATGGTCTCCCTCGGTAGATCCGCAATTCTGTCAACTCAGGAGGAGCTCAAGAAAGTTTGTCTGGTCGGCCAAATGTTTGGCCCTAGGCCCCCGCTGGAAACCGTGCGACAGTGGCTTCGCAACGAGTGATTCCCCCGTGGGCTAATCGTTTGTAAGTGTCAGTTCCTACCGGCAAGCCACATGTTGCTAGTCTTTGAAAATGAAGATATGGGGTCTCAAGCCCCGAGTGTCAGAACCTGGCAACTCGGCCGGACGACCCTGTGCCTTTTCAGATGGTCCCCTGATTTTACTCCCGACAAATCGAAATCGCTCCGGTACCCTCTCTGGGTTGAGCTCCCTAACCTGCCATACTTCTTGTACAATTTCGTGTGGGACATTGTTTCTCCTATCGCCAAGCCGTTGGCCTCACGCGAGGACATTGGTGGACTCATTGGGTGCAAGACACTCATTCAACGCTCACTGGCACCCTCAAATCTGTGTCGAGGCTGACCTCAGCATACCGCTTCCATCGAAGATCAAAGTGGACTTGGGCGAAGGGGATGTATGGGAGCAAGACATCAATTACAAAAAACTTCCCAATGCGTGCTTTCGTTGTGGCCAACAAGGTCACAGGATTAAGGATTGCCCTTTGAGACAAAAAAGCAAGAGAAATCAAGAAGCCCCCAGAAATGCTCAAGACAACAAAGGGGCATTGATTCACTCAACAAAGGAAGAGGAAGTCAAGGGCCCCCTTAATCCAGAAGCTGATGCGGACGGGTTCATCGAAGTTAGAAGAAGAAGGAGAAGAAGCCCTAGGGCGACCTCTCAGCGAAACAACATGCTAGTTACCCCCTCCAGCAACTTGTATTGCAATTTGGAAAAGGAGATCAATGAGTTTGACTACCCAGGTGGGAACCAACTTGAGGTGGACACCAAAAACAAAGCCCTAGAGATCCCTGACAATAAATAAACCTTCCACGAGGATTACACTACAAGCAAAGAAGACGGCTTTACTACTAGTAACAAAGATAACATGGATAGTGAAAGTTCCATCATCGGATCAACTATTCCGGAAATGGTGTCGTATACGGTGCCCAGTTCTTCCCAACAGGAGGCATCTCGTAAAGGAAAACAACCTATGGAGCTACCCTGGAAAAGCCCCCATAAGAACTTTTTGCTAAATCGGGACCCGATTCCAGCGAAAAAGAAAGATGAATCCAAGAAAAGGAAGGACAAAGCTCCCTCCCGCAAAGAGGGCTCACTACGATAATGATCATCATCTCGCTAAATGCTAGAGAGCTAACCGACCCCTCAAGAGCGACCATCATTGGTCAATGGCTTCGCGACATTAGCCTAAACCGAGAATTCATATGTATTCAAGAGATTAAAATTGATGGAGAAGACCTCCAGAAACGGCTTAGACATGTCTCCTCGACCCATGTTTGGATTTCAACGGCGCACTAGCGGGGGTCCGGTGGAACGGTAATCTGTATTAATCAATTCTGCTTTGAAAAGCTTGAGAACTCCATTGAAGATGAATGCCATTGATGGATTGCTGTTTCTTTTGGTGCTCCTTTTTGTTTTACTTTAGTTTCTTTGTATGCCCCTAATGGGGAGTTAGAGAGACTGAACACTTGGGCCTCCTTGGACTCGCTCCCCCACAACGTGCTTATTTGTGGTGACTTCAACATGGTGGAGGACCCTATGGACAGATGGATGGGCAAGGGTAGGGTCATCGATAGTCAGGAGAAAGAAACGTGGGACAAAACCAAACTGCACTTGGATTTGGTCGAATTCAAAGATCCGAATGGATTTTCTTGGTCAAATCTCCAAGCGAGCGAGGACCTGAGGAAAGCTAGACTTGATAAATGCTACATGTCTAAGAGTTTTACTCATTAGTGGGGCCACCCTTCCCTCTCGCAACGCACTAACCTCACCATCTCTGATCACTACCCGATCGTTATCACTTTCCAGCCTTCCACCAAGATCCGTAAGGCTCCTTGGTTCCATGCCAGTGCACCCTCCTTCTCTCTCCCCTCTGTCCATCAAGAAATTGTTGATGTGTGGAAGGAGGTGTTCGCGTGTGGCTTGTCCCCAGCCAAGTGCTGGAGAAGTGCGGTTGATAAGTCACGAAAGATCATGATTAGATCCAGGAAGATGCTCGAGACTGTGTGGCGGGCTCGTCGAGAAGCTCTATATCATAGACTCTGGAGGCTCGAGGAGGAAGTGAAGAAAGGAAAATCTCAATCCCAGAAAGGTCTTCAAAAAATCAGAGCACTCCTGAGATACGAGGAAGAAATACAAAGGAAAAATTTACAAATTTTCTTCAAGGAGTGGTGGGCTAGCAAAGCTAACAAACCCACCAAAGAGATGTGTCGTATCCTTAAAAGGAAACATAACAGAGAATCGATCCCCTTACTACTTGACTCAAATGGCAATGTATGCAATACGGAAGAAGATAATTTTGGGATCATTGAAGGGCAGTTCACGAGACTCCTAGGGACCTCGAACCCCCTCTCCCACCATAGAAGGGACTGTATGGCAGCCATATCTAGGATTTCCCCACCCAGGATACCACTCAACCTTCGTTCTCTTCTTGATGCCCCTATCTCAGAAGTAAAAATCATTGAGGTCATTGATGCCCTCCCTTCTGGCAAAAGCCCGGGACCTGATGGGCTCACTAATGAGTTCTTTAAATCCTTCAAGTTGGTGGTCGCCACCCCTCTTTGTCTGGTTTGGCAAGAGGCGCTCAAGTTTGGCGCGCTTCCATCTTGTCTCAACAATGGCATTATCAAGTTAGTACACAAAAAAGGGGAAAAGAACATAATAGAGAACTGGCGTCCTATTACGATGCTCCAAACGGGATACAAGATCATTGCCAAAGTCATTGCCAATAGAATCTCTAGCCATTTGAGAGCGTGGCTAAGCAAGGACCAAGAAGGTTTCATCAAAGGCAGATCGAATTTGGAAACCATTATAGATATATGGGAAGGTCTTGACTTTGCAAATGAGTCTAAACAAGATGTGGTCTTCCTCAAGATCGACTTTGATAAAGCCTACGATAGGCTGGAATGGGACTATATTCTGCAGTCACTTCAAGATCTTGGATGTAGTCGGAAATTCACCAAGATGATCGTGACCCTTCTCGGAAACTCATCGACCCAAATTAACATTCATGGCAAACTTTCGAAGGTGATCAAACTTAGAAGATCTATCAGACAAGGATGCCCTTTGGCTCCCCTTCTCTTTGCCATTGCCACAGAAGGGCTTAGTAGGCTGGTGGAGCATCAGGTGGAAGCAGGTAATATCAAAGGCCTCACTTTGCCTCATGACGATGGCGAGATCATCATGAGACTTTTTGCCGATGATATGAACGCATTTGTTCACAATGATAGTACCAGCCTAGAGACGTTCTTGAGGTGTCTAGATACTTTTTGTGATGCCTCTGGATCCACAATCAACCACTCTAAGACCGCCTTCAGAGCTATTGTTGGGTCACAGCCCGACCTTCTCATTGATCATGGTTGTCAAATCATTCCGCAGGGCCAAATTCTTCGGCTACTTGGGATCCCCTTGGGGTTTGGTGTCTCTATGGAATAGCGGTGGAACTGGGTGCTGGCTAAACTCAAAAACAAGCTTAACTATTGGAGAGGTATGCAAATCAATCTTGCTGGCTGCGCCATGGTTATCAACACGTTCCTCTTATCATCTACCATTTATTTCCTTTCTTGTTGGAGACCGAAAGAGCAAGATCTGTCCAAACTGGAAAGCATTTGTAGAAACTTCCTTTAGACGGGCGACCACAATAGGAGGGGGGTGCCTAAAATCAAGTGGTCCATCTGCACCAGCCATAGAGATAGTGGGGGCCTTGGTATCCTCGACATTGGGTGCATGGCTAACAAACTGGCGGCCAAATGGATGATTAAGGCTTGGTGCAACGGGGAGGCCTCATGGGCCAAGTTGATCTTCAGAAACAAGAATGAGTTGGCTCTCATGGGCTTCCCAAATTGGACGAATCTTGACATCTTGACCTTGTTGTTTTCCGCGATCCCCGTCTTCCCGAAAGGCTCAAATCTTGTGTGCTCCCTATGGAAGAGTTGGAATAAATTCAAAAGCTACACAAGAATAAGTGAAGACTGGAGGTGGGCAGCCGGAATCAGACAAAACAACTCTATCTGGTTTTCGATCCATGGCAACCGGAGTGTGGAACCTTGGAACATTCAAAATGCCAAGAAGCTATGGAACAAAGGCTTCAAAAATTGGAAACATCTGTGGAAACAAGAGACCAACCGATGGATCAACTTTGAGGATATTGACCCTAGTGTCAACATTTCATACGAAGAATGGAACACTTTGCAAAGCAGAAGTCTCGCCTGGGACCGTCACAAAGTTCGCCTTCTCATGGGGCACGACACACCAAGCTCGCTTGGTCTCAAATGGCACAATGGGAATAGCCTATCAAAAATCCCGAACATCAAAGAAACGATTGACTATCAAGTTAACCTCAACAAGAAGTGGTGCCTCTCATGGACACGGCTTCGGTGGGACATGAAATTCATGGCTATCTGGCACCCCCTCATAGAAATCAAAAAGCCTGTCCTCTTATGGCAAATTATTCATCATGGAATCTGGACCAACCTTAAGGCTAGCAAATTTTGTGGGATTCCTCCCTGGTGCAAACCCTGCTACCGGTCTATCAAAGATGTTCCACACATCTTCTTTACCTTCCCCAACTCCATCACACTCTGGCAGACAGTTGGAAAGAAAATTAGACTTCAAAAACATCTCAGTTGGAAGCAGGCCCTGCTGGGAGAAGTCATCGGCTGCTCCGTGACTCTCTGGAACGCCATCAGAGGGGAGGTCCTATGGGAAATCTGGCAGGAAGGATGTGCTTTCAACTTCGGCGACTCCCGCAAAGAGTGGTCAATTGAGAAATCCTTGTTCCTCTTTGGCAAAAGGATCATTAACTGTAAGAAATCCCCCCCTTTCAGGCATCATCAAGTACTCCTGTTGGTCAATAACAAGCTTAAACTCAAGTGGGCCCCACATGAGGGTGATGAGAGGGTGATTAACCTTCTTTGTAATGCCATCTAAGCTCTATAAAAGCTTCCCCTACTTTGTGGGATTTGGGGGGTCCCGTGGGCACTAGTCCCCTTCTCTTGTACTCTTCTTTATTTAATTCAAGTTTGGGAGAGTAGGCTACTGCCGAACTTCCTTTATATTAAAAAAAAAAACGTTTTTGAAGTATGTTTTCAAAAATTGTGTAGCCCTCCTAGAGCTTGGTAATATTCCTCTCATTCTGGTTGTTGTCTTTCTAATGGATGAGCTTGATAACACTTTGATTGAAGCACTTTGGTGGCATACCAAAACATATTCTTCATGCCAAATACAGTAGATCCCACCAAAATCTCCTTCCAAATCTTGAAGAACTCATTACTTAGGCCATCAAGCACTAGGACTTGGCCTTTAGGGAGCGAGTCAATTGCTTCAAGAACCTCCTATCTAAAAATTGGACAAGAGGTTGCAGGATTTCCTAAGGAGTTATCCTAGATTTGATGCTTAAATTGGTGGCTATGTAGTCGTTCCTTCTAGGAGACATCATAGCAGAAATCTCACACAATTTCTTCAAGTGATTGTTGATAAGTTTTTCGTTTTTAGCACAAGATGTGCATTCCATGACTTTGTTGTAAATCAATCTAGGAGAGCTTCTTTAATTTGTTTCTTTTTGAAGAATCTACCTATTTATTTGGTCAATTTGGCAGCCTTGCCTACCCAATAGTATTTGACACGCATTTGCCACTTCTTCCTCTTCATTTCCTTTTTGTATCTCGAAATGCTTATAATCTGATGCATGCGTTTTGGAGGTGTGATTTACCATTGTTAACTTCATAGTCAAGCTGATTGGATCTCCTAGATGACATGTGTCTGCCTTACAACTTTGATCCAACTCCTTGAAGGAGTGGAGTCTTCATTCAATGCTTGTCTATTTGAATGAGAGATATCTTGATGAACCGAAGACAAGGAGAAGGTCGCATAATCAACGTGGGTCCTAGGAGCTTCTTTTTTTAATCTTTTAAAAGAGTTTTAATGATAACACTATTGGATAAAGATTTGAAAATACAATATCCATGTTTTGGGAGAGGGAGGAGAACCCAAATTATCAATGAAGCTTTGAAATGTAGCTTCTTTCAAGTTTATCTTTGTGCAGATGATCACTAGCTTGGAGCTACGTCTGATCTTTTAAGAGTTCTAAATCGATTGATTCATTACTACTTCTACGCATAATATCAGAATATATTGATTCACCGTTGCGTAGTCTAGCTGTCGCGATGTCAGAAACATGTCTTTCTTACATTGAATTCTATTATACATCTGTGTGCGAGTGTAACTTTTGTCGCAACAAGTCCAATTCTAGATCCTTAGGTACATAAGTTTAAATACGTCGAACATAATCAAAACCGAATACTAGAAAAATTACACTTATGCGGTGCTTTTTTCTCGTGATTCTAGATATCACAGGTCTATCTCCGAAACCGACTACAGAAAACACATTATGTTTGCTAGTCAGAGATATCCGTCCTTATTTTTTTCTCCGCTCCAGCTTAAATATTCATAGCTTAAATATTCATAAAGAAAACAAGTACAAATAATTGCACCTTAACTCCCTTATTTATCCCATGTCATATAGTGCGGACTTAGTATGAGACTATCTTAAAATCTATGCTTCTCCTTGATATTGAAGGATCACATCACCTATTATACCAAAGTGAGCCTTTTGTAAACTCGTCCAAAAGAATCTCTATACAGGCGACCTTGAAAGATTCTATCGCATATATTCCATTCTTGAATAGAAGAAATTACTTGTTTTTCTAGCTAAGTAACTTCACCAAAGATCAAGAAGTTTAGGAATTAAACTTGTATATTCCACTTTTCAATCCGTTCAATTTTAAATTATTCATCATCTAAAGTACTAATGTGAAAATTCATATTGTTCCACTAATTAGTCCTCATATTTTGCTATTTCTTGGACTTGAAGACCTCTTTAATTCTATGTTGTATGGTGTCTGCAAGGAATATACTATTTTTCAAGTGAAACATACTTGCTATTCTCTTTATAATATCTCTTCCATTGGATACTAATATAATATTGGTGTTCGGGAAGCATTAAGCACATCCTTTAAAGATTTTTCCTTCTCCAAGAGTTTGAAGATGAAGCAACCTCTATGAGTAAGCTAATACTCAATTATACACTATTTGTTTCATGTGATTTATTGGTTGGTATATGCAAGTTACAAAAATAACTTAGATAAATCTCATGTGGCTGCACTTGGTGTTGCAACTATCCATCCCCCTCCATGCTCCATTTGTGCATCCCCTTCTGTGTCCTCTCCAACCCCATTCCCCTTGCTTCCCTCGAATGCGGATCATTGCTCCCCCTCTACCACCTCCCTCTAGGTTTTGTTGCCTCCCTCTAACTTCTTCCCCTCCCCCAGTGCCACCATTACTCCATGCAATGCTCCCTCCAGCTCTTGTTGCCCAGCCCCCCTCCCCCTCTTCTTTTTGGTTGTTCTTACCCTCTTTGTGTTTTTCAAAAGCCCCTCCCCCTTACTACTCTTCTTGATTCCTTCTCCATAATGGCAATGAATTTTATAGTTTTTCTTCTTCTTCTGCTTCGCCCTCTTGCCCTATTTAGGTTATAGCTAGGTGGATTTTCTTGGTTAAATCCCCTTCTTCTTGTCATGGTAGGCACGAGTAGCATCAAAGCATTACCCCAAGAGGAATTCTTCTAAAGCTCTCTCGCCCACAACGAGTCCATCACCTAATCAACTATTCATTACTGATCAAGCTAGAGCAAGTTGAGTTTGGGAGGTTTGCTAGAATGCTACTCACTCAGATGTTATGCAGTTCTATTGACTCATATTTCGATGTGTTAGATTTTATTGAATGGGATTTTGCTGAGTCAGATTTTCCCCAACGAGATTCTTATATGAGCAATTATGTTTGTTGCAACAACAAACTTTAAGTATGGTTGAGAAAAATATGATCTACATCAAAACCATCACCTAGATGGTATTTTAGATATTCATTGAAGATATTTTTACTTTTTGCACTCATTTATTATATTAGGTGATTGATCACATATGATCACACTCTTATGTAAGTTGCAAAAAATTAACCTTTGGAAAAGGAAAAGTAAACGGCCCAAAAATTACAAGTTAGAGGGGGTTGTGATTTGTTCAATCAATGAGTCAATCATACCACAAAAGTAGATCTTGATTACATTATTTTTCCTTAATTTCTAGGAAAAGATATTAATCACTTTGAACTAGGAAAACTGCCTTATTCCAAAACAAAACCCAATAGAAAAAAAATAATTTTATACTCACTTAAAAAAAAATTCATCTAAGATTGAATGAGTTTTATATCAAATATCTATATATGATGTTAAGTTGAGTTACCTAGTCAAACTAGGAAAACATCTATCTCCGAGGCTAAATTGAGTTACATATAAAAATCTATCTACGATGTTGAATCGAGTTACCTATTCAAACTAGGAAACATTTCTTTAGTATAAATGACTCCAATACTCTACCAAAGATAATTCCAATGTTCTAATCAGCAGAATTAAACTAAGTCAAGGTAGATTTAAAGAGTTTCAAATCTTTAAATCTTCATCTATTAAAGTGATAAAATCGAGAATTACTTAACCTATCTCACTACAATAGACCGACCATATACCGAGGCTTTTAATGAAAAAATTGAACGAGGGTATTTTTCCCCGCTGTCGGTGTAGGTGTCGGTATGCGTGTCAGAATTAAAGCACCGGTAAAGACATCAGTATAACTGTCAATATGAGCACCGATATCAGCATCGATATAAGTGCCGGTAGTACGGATCCCTATATTGATGGTTATACCGATGCCTATGCTGGGTGCACTGTCGTGTATATTGGTGCCTGCTGGGTGTACGGATGCTTAGTTTGATGAACCTACTAGGACTACTCTCGCTTATACCGATGACCATATTTGCAAATTTTTTTTTCGGGCAGAGTGTGTTGTGTTTTGCTACAGCAACATTACCATGATGTTGCTCAGCAAACAATAGTACACTCTGACCAAAAAAAAATTGACTACATGTGATGTGTACTCTAATGGCAACCGAAATATTATTTCATAAAACAAAATATTATTGGACACAAAGAGATAATCAGAATGAACCATGAACCATGTACAAAAAGAGTAATATATTTCATAAATGAAGCATGTACAAGAGCGTGTCAAACCACTGTCACATATGAGACTCTTACAAAATGTGGCAAACCGTTGCCATATAAGAATTAGATACAAAATTTTGGTATCCTACTACCATATACAGGCAAAGAATGTTCGATATCAATAGTCCTACAACAAAGAACATTCATGAAATGAGAGAAATTCACATGAGATTTACAAACAACAAGTGAAAACCAAGTTTATAAATTCATCACCTCATTGCAAATGCTCCCATGAAACGATCGCACCACGTCCCTCCAAGTCCTCCAATAGTGCAATCAATCCATGACGATCTCCATAAGCCTCCTCCGCTCATGTTGGAGAATGACCCATTGCCAACTCTGCACAAATATACAAAATATTAGAGGAACATACATGAGAAGATTAACACAAAGAAATTCAACAAACCAAATGGTACTTACAAACTCGTGATGCATCGTGTCATGTCCACCGTTGCCCAAATGTGACAGTCCAACCATCTCTAAACGTGTGGCTGCGACATCTCATTGTTGGCGATATCGAACAGGAGTCTGCTACTGCTCGTCACAAATCATATCCCACTCCTCAGCATCTAACCATACAGGGTTTGGTAAGCCTGCTCTGAAAGCATCATGAGCCTCGGATCGTCGATGGGACATAACTTCACATGTGGTGTGCAGAATCCACTCTAAACTAACAAGAGGTTGCCCATGTGCTGGCGAGAACTCCTCATAAATCATCTTTGTGATATAATTCTTCCGATCTTTATCTTGTTCACTCCATTTCAACATGATAGAGTGTCCAAGCTGTATGGAGCAAAGCTATCGTATACGTGCATGCATCCTTTTGCAGCCGCATCCATCATCGGAGCTCCATCTGGGATATTATACACATTGGAGTCATCATGGTCATGAGCATGCCAAGGTGTATGTGGTGTTCCACGTGGTGTACCACATGGCATACCTACATCTGAGGTACTCATTCTAGGAGTAGAAGTGGGCAAAAGAACGTTTGTCGCAGTGCCTCTAGAACAGAAACCTCCTCTAGACCTACTTGTAGATCCACTCCTAGAACCTCCTCCTCCAGAGCATGACCTTGACCTAGGAGAGTGGCCAACACCTGTATCGCGTTGAGGTGTAAAATGCACATGTCTACTACTAGAGCCAGTAGGGGATGGCTAAAAAGGTGGTCGGGGTGGTGTCATAAAGCTAGGAGACCTACCTACGACAAGAGTAGCACCACCCGCAAGAGTGACCCTGGCAGGAGTGACACAGGTAGGAGTGACACCGGCGGGAGTGAGGTCGGTAGGACTGAGACCGGTAGGAGTGAGGCCGGGGGGAGTGCTACCACAAGCGATCCAATATTGTGACACAACGGCCATATACGCAGGAGGTGCCTGAGAGATGAACTCTAAGAACTATTCCTCTATCATGGAATGTGAAGTGACTCGACGACTGTCTCCCATTGTGGTTGGTAACAAAAGAACTCAAATAATTTGCATATGATAATAAAGGTAATATAGCGAAATGGTAATAAGGGAGTTCATGATAATAAGAGAGTTCATGAAAAATCGACAACCGTTTCATGCCAACGACTGGAGTTTCTGAATCCCACAGTTGTTTCTAATCGCTAGCTTTCATTTGGCGTTGCGCTTGTCAACCAATTTGTCCTTCACATAAAACAGGTTATGCAGTGCTATGGAATAGCATGCTTTGAGTTGTGGTCCGCATAAGGGACAAGCATAGTAACCCGAAATCGACAAACCTGAACATTCACCATAACCAGACCAATCATGCATCGCCCACATAAGTATGCCCTGCACTCGCACGTTGTCGCGGGGTTTCGTGTAAAGGAGGACGAGATATAACCAATCTTATTTTGGTTCTTGCCACCAAAGGGTTTTGGAATAAACATCATCTATTTCTAATGAAATTTTCAGGGTTCCACTTGAAGAGAAACTTGTACATTTAAATTGGCCTAGATAGTCAATTCATCTTTTAATACGTCGAAAACTCGAATCTATTAAACCGAACATAGGATATCTCTCAAAACCTTTTGATTGCGATTTCAAAGACTAATTCATTTACCACAAGGTTCAAGAACAGTGAGAATAGAAGGGAAAAAAAAAAGTTTGATTAGCTTGGATTAATGTTAAGGGAAACAGTTTTCTTAAACTGAACTATGGTTTTATGCATTACGAGGATATACACTCTATTCAAAACAAAGAAAGTCCTTCTCTAATTACGTAGAACAATAAACTTACGTGAACTCCTAAGGAAAAAAAATGCAAAATAAATACGTGTACAAACAGTAACTTCTTACTCATGCAGCCAGAACGCTAATATCACTTCAGTTTTTGCCCTCTCCGCATATGATCAACTGAGACAATACTCAACTTTTATTGCTCATTAGCAACAAGTCAAGAAGCTCTGTCTATGCGCGTTCATTAGCTATGGTCGCCGTGTCAAATTTCACATCCTAAGAACTTGTTTTAATGATGTTCTAAAACTCATCAATTCAGCATATTGGCGCAAAACGTCATAGACATTCAAACTATTATGTCATGTATGTTGGCTTATTATGTCGAATTGACAATATAAAAGATAAAAACGATCAAAGCTTCAGAAGATAACAAAAGAAATGACCCTTGCTCTAATGTTATAATTAAAGACACACAAATATAAATAATCGCAGCCAACTGAGTTTACTGAAGCGTCTGTATCGGAATGGTACAGTTAAAGAGACACAAATATAAATAATCGTCATCTCAATTAACAGCCAACTGAGTTTACTGAAGCGTCTGTATCGAAGTATTCATTACAGAAAGAAATCACTAGCAAAACTATATATAACCACTCATGTAAGAAAAGTAGAAGCTCATCAAAGCGTTCTTCTCAGGTATAATTTTAATCAGAAAAAAAAACATAGAGGATCTAATTGTCGAAGATATCAGAGTTCCCTCAACTAAGATTGCAACTTTCCGTTCAATCGCATATGCCAACAGTTTACAATGAATTGAGCCAACCCATACTGAGAGCTACAAAGTTTGAAGTTCTGACTTCAAGACAAGCTAGATCATCTTTTATAAGGTAAACATCTTCAGATTGTTACTCTATTTGAACATGAAATTTTATATATCTAGTTTTCATGATGCACGGATCAATGAACATATATCTTGTGATGACTATTCAAAGTGATAGTAAAGTTTAGAACAAGAATTTGATGTGCAAAATCCCTACAGATCGTTTACAACTTTAATCATGCATTTCGATACAAATAACAGAACTGTTTCACCAACCTGAGAAATAAATGCGATGTTCTAACACATTTGTGAGGTTGATACATTCATCCGAAATCTACCGTAAACCTTCCATAAAACTGCTTACTTGTGCATGTCATTAGTACCTCCATTTTCTTTTTCTCTTTTTAGCTACACTCTATGAAGCAACCCTCTTCTTCGGCTCTTAGTAGCGAAAATGATAAACCTTTTCTCAGTGTTTCCCGTTCACTTGAAGGCGATGAGCAGGTGTCATTTGTATCCCTGTTCAGATTGTATTCTGGTGCTTCACCTGAGTTTTTTGTTGTTGTCTCTTTATTTGATGAGTACTCTGGTGAGACGGATTGACTTTGCCATGCCAGACTCAAATACCAGTGCCTATAATCAATGCTCGAGGAGATTCTCTTCAGAACATCATGCGCCACTTCTTCAGAGAGAAAAGAACAACTCTTTTTCTTCCGACTATTCCCTCCTCTCCGAGAGGCGACCTCTGCCCAAAATCCCACCCAAACTGTTGTAATAATGATTCATATTCGTAGACACTCCACCTGTCGCTTTCGTTTCTCATATCTTTCCTTTTTCGATCTTCCATGTGGTTATGCATCTCATTATGAATACATTTTTGACAGTATATTTTCATTTTACTTTACATGGGTTCACACACTTGTGTGCATACATATGTGCAATTTTCGTAAACCCCACATATGAACATTCAGACACCTTTGACACATGAGGGACTTCCTCCACTATAGGATATTGAGGACCTTTGTCAAGGTAGCAAAAGGCACCACAACCTTTCATGCATGATGAGACGGTGTAAAGCCGAAACTGGAAATCTTTGTCATAGTCACACTTGATTGAACTTTCAAGTTTTGCTTCCCATTCGATCTTCTTGTGCGATTTTCATATCTTCACCACATCCACCCCCTCTAAACCTATGCATCTTCCGGATGCGCCACCATCGATCTCTGTATCTACAATTCATTGTGAAAATTCAAGTGCACGGGTTAAAACAAATGTGCCTATGCACGGCCATGTAATGGGCCCTACATATGCATACTTTAGATGCACAAACAAAAAACAACATGGTGTAGATAGGGGAGGTATTAGGCATTCGATGTTGAGGCTTTACACTCAGATTGAACTCACATTCTCATCATGGATATACAATTCAGTACAAGTGCAATCACTCGTGCAACTACGGGTTTTAAAAATACTCGTGCTCTTTACATTTCATTTATGCAAGTGTTAGGTGCATGAAGGGAAACAAAAATGGTGCAAAAAATCGAGGCTTTATGGTATCCAAGCAAGGAAGCTCACATCACTCAGAACTCCACTCTCTTACAGATGCAGTCATTCTTCCTTACTCAGAACTATTCTCTCGTATCAGTCAAAACTTGATTTATTATTTTTATTTACAATGATATTTACCTATCTATTTCATGTGCAGAGGAACATGCTTCTATTGGAATCAAAAGACGTGCTTTCTACACATTTTTACATGCAGATTTGGTGTGCAATGCATCTCAAAATGGGTGCAAAAAGATTTTTCTTAACAGGACAACTAAGAAAAAAAAAACAAGGCTTTCTGATCTTCACTTCATTTCGCATTTCCATCACCTTCCTTTGATCTTCTCCTGCATTCAAACACTGAACATGTGATAGGAAATATCGAATCAAAATAAATTCACGATAGGAAATATCGATTCAAAACCGTTGTTCTTCTTATGATCCATTCGAATTCCTGATTCGCAATCGGATCCAAATCTTTACCTGTACTCACAAACTCAGAAAACACATCACTAGGATCATATTCAAAACGATTACTTGAAAAAAATTCTTTTTTTTATGAAAACTAGATACATTTCCTTGCTCTATTTATTTATGCATTTATTTATTTAATTATGTATTTGTTTTATTTATTTTTTTACATTTATTTATTTATCTGTCTATTTATATATTTATTTATTTATTTATTTATTTATTTAATTTATTTATATTTGTGTTTATTTATTTATTTATTTATGTTTTAATTAATTAATTAATTAATTTTATTTTATTTATTTAATTTTATATATGTATTTATTTATTTATTTATTTTTATTTACTTATTTATTTTATTTATATATTTATTTATTTCTATATTTATTTATGTATTTATATATTTACTTATTTTTATATTTACCTTTATACATCTCAGCAAATCAAAACATAATTATTAAGTATTTACATACTTATATTTACATAAGTCACTTTGAGTTTCTTATAAATTCAAGAAATTCTTTTCCAATACATTTTCATAAATAAATGCTCTCCAAAGAAGCTATGTTTGAAAATAAGCCATCTTTGAATTGCATCGAACAACATAACATTCATAAATATGGTAGATTTGTACACAAGCCACTTTGTTTTCTTGTCTATCTCTTGGTGGCTTGTCTGGTGTATATAGCTCTTGGAAAATTTGGAAATCCAAGCTTCCATTGCTTGGACATAGACTGATTTATTCGTGGTTATTTTAAGTTCATCATATCCAGAATCAAAAAGATGTGTATATGAAGTTCTCAAATTGAGCATGTTTGTTTCATTATTAGAAGTTTCTTGCAAACACACATTTTCTTCTATTTCATGTTTGAAATCATTTGAAGGACCTTCATCCTTCTCACCATCTTCTTTTTTATTCCCATCTTTATCAAGATGGGGTTCTTGAATCGATTCATTTAGATCCCACTTCAAATGGAAGTTTTCACCCAATTCAGACAATGATCCGTATTCATCTTTGCAATCTTTAGTGAGACCGTTTCCTTCTACCCGAGTTCCAAAGATTATAAGGTCTGCTTCTTCTTCCAACCTATCCAAGAACTCTTCATCGTCATCTTTTCAATGATCCCAATTAATTTCTTCTTCAAGGTGAAGGGAATCCATATCTTCATAATCAAGAAAGCTTTCATCTTCAGTGTCACTAGAATCTTACACATTGAGATCAGACTCATCACAATTTGAAATCTCTCTAGGACTATGCATATAATTTGAAGGAAACTCAAATTCTTTATATGCATTGCCATCATAAAATTATACATTCATCTCCATGGATTCTTGTTCATTTTCTTCAGAAGATGAACTTAGGCCATATTCTTCATACACTTCATCAGTTACTGATTCTTGCTCGAATGTCTCATCATATACGAGCACTTCAGTACCTAAGCTTGATTCAATTAGATATTTATTTATTTCACAAATTTCAGAGTCATTTGAATCAATCTTCTCACAATCATTCTCCTTAGGTAGCATGCTATCATGAAATGTTTCATACACTTCAATAAGTGCTACTTCCATGTCTTCATGCACAGTTTCTTCAGTGCATGGACTCAACTCATCATAATCATCTTTGACATTCACATTTGTATTTAGAAGATCAATTAGTGGTGATTTCTCATCCGCCTCATGATCATTCATAGCATCATACTGAAGCTCACTCAGTAACTTATTATTACTTCCATGAATAGGTACACACCCTTGTATCTCTGAATGCTCATTCAATATGGCACCACTCAAGAGTATATCATAATCTTGATCTTGATTTGGACTTCCCATAGTCTCAGCATCATGCTTATCACCGTCTATATGCATATCACTATCTAGAGGACTCTTCATTTGTATGTCCTCCCGATTAGCATTATGCTCAATTGGAGTCTCTTTACATAATTTAGTTATCAGATCATATTCTATGTTTGAATCATACACTTGGACATCATTATCAAATAGCATTAAATCACTCCCTAAATCTTGTTTAGCATTTTCACATAATGATGCATCTTGAGCTTGACTTTGAGACAGATTTATTGAAGTTTCTTTTTGCACTTCATCATTTAACTCCATTCGGTCACCTTTAAGCCTTGTAGATTCCTCTAACTCTTTATTTCTATCTTGAACTGTCTTTTGATATATTTGTTTATCCTCCAATGGATGTGAGGGGTTCAGGAGCACAAGTGAAGCCTCATCTTGATTTCTTGTTAAATTTTCTTGATTTTTGATTTGGTTTGTATTTGGTTTTTGTTTAATTTGGTTTTGATTGGCTTCCATATGCCCCTTTGCTCCTTCCATCATCAGTGTTTGTGCGTATATAGCACTTAAAGATGTAATCATTGTAGAAAAGCCTACAGACTCTTGGCACCTTGTAACATTAGAGGACATGTCAATCGCACTTTTAGAATTTTCTTGATAGCAGTTATCATTAGCGTGTGTATCAACCTCATGCATATTTGTTTTATGCCCAATTGGGGTCTCTATAACTTGATGGACTTGAATATTACTCACAAGTGGTAAAATACTTGGAGTTTGAGTTTCATTTTTATCTATATGAAGATCAATTCCCCACTCATTTTAGAACTTTGCAAACATTTGCTGCTTCCTAACATATCTTATTACAGCATCATGAACGAGTGTCCAATCCTCTATGAGCCCCGATTTGGAGTCTAGGTCTTACAGAGATGAAATTCGTTCCTCTCGGGCTCTAACATCTATTGCTTGTAGGATTAAGAACACCCTTTCATGCATTACACATCGCTGATCATATTCAAACATATCTTCGAATTGTTTCTTGAATTCTTTTTTTATTTCTAGGATCGGTTGATCTTTGGGCATATGAATCCACCTCAAGAAAGATCTATGAGTCACTTTATCAAGGTCCTCTACCATAAACTGCTTAAGGAGTGTCACTTTGTATCGAGACCATGTCGTTTGATTTATTTGCATTATTTGGTCTCGCATGTCATATCCCGACACATAGATGAAGTTTTCACATAATTCTTTTTCTATTATCGGAGCTAAACCGGCACCTAGGTACTTGGACTCGAGTTCGTACTCTTTAGAAAACCTAGATATGTTCTTTCCATTGAAAAATCTGCACCACCGGATTAATCGATCATTAAGGGATTGGATAGCTTTTTGTCGTCTATCCTCTTCTTGAAAGTGGACGAATCGGGCTATAAGGTCTTCCATTTTCAATTTTTGCTAGGCTCTATGTATATAGCTCTAAATCTATTCACCCCCTCCTTTCACGTCGGGTTCACCCGGTATGTCGCGGGGTTTCGTGTAAAGCAGGACGACATAGAACCAATCTTATTTTGGTTCTTGCCGCTAAAGGGTTTTGGAATAAACATTTTCTATTTCTAATGCGATTTTCAGGGTTCCACTTGAAGAGAAACTTGTACATTTATATTGACATAGATAGTCAGCTCATCCTTTAATGCGTCGAAACCTTGAATCTATTAAACCGAACATAAGATGTCTCTCAAAACCTTTTGATTGTGATTTCAAAGACTAATTCATTTATCACAAGGTTCAAGAACAGTGAGAATAGAAGGGAAAAAAAAAGTTTGAGTAGCTTGGATTAATGTTAAGCGAAACAGTTTTCTTAAACTGAACTATGGTTTTATGCATTACGAGGATATACACTCTATTCAAAACAAAGAAAGTCCTTCTCTAATTAAGTAGAATAATAAACTTACGTGAACTCCTAAGGAAAAAAAATGCAAAATAAATACGTGTACAAACAGTAACTTCTTACTCATGCAGCCAGAACGCTAATATCACTTCAGTTTTTGCCCTTTCCACATATGATCAACTGAGACAATACTCAACTTTTAATGCTCATTAGCAACAAGTCAAGAAGCTCTGTCTACGCGCGTTCATAGACATTCAAACTATTATGTCATGTATGTTGGCTTATTATTTAGAATTGACAATATAAAAGATAAAAACGATCAAAGCTTCAGAAGATAACAAAAGAAATCACCCTTGCTCTAATGTTATAGTTAAAGACACACAAATATAAATAATCGCAGCCAACTGAGTTTACTGAAGCCTCTGTATCGAAAATTTACAGTTAAAGAGACACAAATATAAATAATCGCCATCTCATTTAATAGCCAACTGAGTTTACTGAAGCGTCTGTATCGAAGTATTCATTACAGCAAGAAATCACTAGCAAAACTATATATAACCACTCATGTAAGAAAAGTAGAAGCTCATCAACGCGTTCTTCTCAGGTATAATTCTAATAAAAAAAAAACATAGAGAAACTAATTGTCGAAGATATCAGAGTTCCTTCAACTAAGATTGCAACTTTCCGTTCAATCGCATATGCCAACAGTTCACAAAGAATTGAGCCAACCTATACTGAGAGCTACAAAGTTTGAAGTTCTGACTTCAAGACAAGCTAGATCATCTTTTATAAGGTAAACATCTTCAGATTGTTACTCTATTTCATCAAGAAATTATATATATCCAGTTTTCATGATGCATGGATCAATGATCATATACCTTGTGATGACTATTCAAAGTGATAGTAAAGTTTAGAACAAGAATTTGATGTGCAAAATCCCTACAGATCGTTTACAACTTTAATCATGCATTTCGATACCAATAACAGAACTGTTTCACCAACCTGAGAAATAGATGCGATGTTCTAATGCATTTGTGAGGTTGATAATTCATCCGAAATCTACCGTAAACCTTCCATAAAACTGCTCACTTGCGCATGTCATTAGTACCTCCATTTTTCTTTTTCTCTTTCTAGCTACACTCTATGAAGCAGCGCTCTTCTTCGGCTCTCAGTAGCGAAAATGATAAACCGTTCTCAGTGTTTGCCGTTCACTTGAAGGCGATGAGCAGGTGTCGTTTGTATCCCTGTTCACATTGAATTCTGGTCCTTCACCTGAGTTTTTTGTTGTTGTCTCTTTATTTGATGAGTACTCTAATGAGACAGATTGACTTTGCGATGCCAGACTCAAATACCAGTGCCTGTAATCAATGCTCGAGGAGATTCTCTTCAGAACATCATGCGCCACTTCTTCAGAGAGAAAAGAACAACTCTTTTTCTTCTGACTATTCCCTCCTCTTCGAGAGGGGACCTCTGCCCAAAATCCTCCCCGAACTGTTGTAATAATGATTCATATTCGTAGACACTCTACCTGTCGCTTTCTTTTCTCATATGTTGCCTTTTTCGATCTTCCACTTGGTTATGCATCTCATTATGAATACATTTTCGACAATATATTTTCATTTTACTTTACATGGGTTCACACACTTGTGTGCATACATATGTCCAATTTCCGTAAACCCCACATCTGAACATTCAGACACCTTTGACACATGAGGAACTT
>CM035430.1:19350780-19375780 GCA_020310875.1 Ceratopteris richardii
ATGTGTAAAAGTCAAAAACCATAATCCTAAAACCCTAAGCCTAAAACATGTATATGTGTGTATGTGTGTATGTATATGTGATGTGTGTATGTTTATGTGCATGTATGAATGTGTGTGTATACATATGTGAGTGTGTATATATATATGTGTGTGTGTATGTAATATGCATGTGTGTATGTATGTTTGTGTGTGTATACATGCATATGTGTGTGTATGTATGTATGCATATGCATGTGGGTATGCACATATGTGTGTGTATACATATGTGAGTGTATATTTACATGTGCGTGTGTATGTATAAATGTGTGTGTACATGCAAATATGTGTGTATGTATGTAGGCATATGCATGTGTGTATGTATACATGTGTGTGTGTACATGTATGTATGTATATGTGTGTGTACATGTATGTATGTATATGTGTGTGTACATGTATGTACGTGAGTATGAGGATGCATATGTGTGTGTGTATGTATATGCATGTGTGTATGTAATATGTATGTGAGTGTCTATGTAATATGCATGTGTGTATGCAATATGTATGTGAGTATGTGTATGCATATGTGTGTGTATGTATGTATGCATCTCTCTCTCTCTCATTCTCTTTCTAATTCATATCTCTTTGTTTCATCTTTCTCTCTTTTACTCTCTCTCTCTCTATCTCTCTCTTTCTCTCTCTCTCTCTCTTTATGTTTCTCTAGATCTCTCTCTTTCTTTCATCTCTCTCTCTGTCTCTCTATCTATCTCTATCTCATTCTATATCAATCAAAAACAAAACAATCACTTACCTCGATGTAATTTTTTGGAGCGTTCTCATCAAAGTCCACTTAATGTTGTCCTTCATCGAATTCCAAAGAACTCACGCCAAAAAGCTCCTGCAAAACTAAAGACGAGAAATTAGAAAAGGGAAAAGACAAAGAAAGAGAAAGGGTGCTATAGTATGTGCGATACTTACCAAAATTTTAGATCTAGAGAAATAGAGAGGTGTGCGTAGAGAAAGAGAGAGAGAGAGAGGGAGAGAGAGAGAGAGAGAGAGAGAGAGAGAGAGAGAAAGAGAGAGATGTGTGTACACATTATGATAAGAATGTAGTTCACACGCACAAACTCGACAGAAGTGGACTTTCAAAAAATGTGAGCAAATTTCAAATTTTTGCTCTCGGGTTCGGTTAAAATGTTGCATCGATATAAACGTTAGTATGAGCGTCGGTATAAGCCTCGATATAAGTGTCGATAATTTTGAATAAATTACCGAGGCCTATATAGAGGCTCATACCGTCGGTATTGCATCCATGGTTTTTCAAGCATTTTCAACGGTCATACCGATGCCGAGACATGACCGTCGGTATGGACAACGTCGATATCCCCTTGATATGTTGTAGTGATTGGTGTCTCAAGTGATGGATATTGTATATAAGTCCTCTCCATCTTAATGTAAAATATTTAGTCTTAAACTAGCTCAAAAGATTTGGTTTTCTTTACAAAGTCACGTAAAGCTCATTTCTATGAGAATGAAAACAATGATGCACCATTGATTCCGCTATTTGTATTGTTAATTTAGTGCGTAAGTCTTTTACTTACTTAGTTTTTCTAACCTTTCCTAAAGCAATGTTTGCGATTTCCTTCTATTCAAAAATGCATGTGGCATTTTCTGTAAAAGAATTAAATATAATTTCGAAACTTGCTGTCCAAGCGTTCAAGTGGCACTTTGTTTTTTCATACTTGGACACTAAAGGCAGATCTAGAAAGCTACATCATAATCATGTAACTTCCTTATGTAGATGTGTTTTAAGTGTTTTGAGGTTATGCTTTTCGCCGTTGTATGATTTAAATTTGTTTTTGAGGTATAAATTTTGGCTCATGTAGGTCTGTCTTAAATGGCTTTTAGGGGTAGTGAGGATTGTTCTATACGGGTAATTTGCAATAACTATACTAACAATCCACCCAAAAATGAGTTTGGTGACACAAGAGTCACTCATCATTAATAGACTCAAAACAAGATGGAACCGTATACTCATAGTAAGTCAAAGTGTGGATAGATGGATGGAATGAAAAATGTCGATTAGGTAGATTAAGTGTATTGTTTAGAACCAAGATTGGAACTAACAGAAAGAACAATTTTCTCTAATGCGAACGCAGGCACCAACCTACGGAGCATCATATCCTTCTTGCTTCTCCTAGAGACTCCTATCGTTGATCCTATAGGTAGAGATCACACAGCGCCAACTCTTACTGAGTAACTCAAGTTTCACTAAAGTGAGTAGCTAGCTCTTGAGATGAAGGAAAACAAAAGAGTGAGAGGGTGCGAGGGAGTGCAAACATATGGAGCCGTGAGCAAGTGAACCACGCTACAAGTGAGAAACCTAGTTAAACAATAGTGAAATATTCATGAACCCTTCAATTCTCCCCTCCGTCCCCTTATATCGAATAGGGGGACATGATTTGCATAAGTTGTGGATAACATCTCCAATGGCTTAGCTTGTGGTACCATCATGATACCATCATGATACAAGATTCTGATAAATGGAAACTAAGGAGAAGAGATTACAAGAGCTGTCATTGCAAATGAGCAAGAGGGAGACAATAAGTGTCCTTGGAGGTCACCTGAGATTTCACTTTAAGATGGGTGTGCTTCTTAGACAAGAGATATGCTTAGAAAGGAGAGAGATGCCACATAGATGGAGTACAGGAGAGGAATATTACTGAGAGGGAGACAACATTGGTTTGCATTAGAAACGCGGATTCATATATCGTAAGTGGAATTCATGCCACCTGGTCACAAGAAATTTGGTGAGAAGGCTTCTTGTGTCCTTTTTCTCATGCTTTCGGAAGTCATAGTGGGACTTCTACAGGTGCGCACCACAAGTGGGCTGTTTATAACGGGGAGCAAACAAGAAGACATATATTTGGTTGAGGGATTTGTACTTTCAAGAAGTATGGGACAAGGGAGGGGTGGGGGGCACAAGATTGGGGCTAAACAAGATGAAAGAGTCTAGAGTGCAGGGAATTACATAGTTAGTTGAAGGATATGGAAATCGGTGTTTTGAAGTGCCATATCTGTTATTGAAGTGCGAACGATCAGGGGTTTTGATGCTTCATTCAGATATAAGGAACACCGGGTCAAGGAGACATAAGTTCGGGTGATCGACGGAGGAAGGAATAAGGGTGAGGGAGACCAAATATTAAGAGTTTATTCATCCTAAAGACCAAGAATTTCAAAATACCAAAGCTCAAGAAAGGGAGTGAACCTTGCAAAAAGCAACTGTGGAATACGGAAACATTGGAAAGACCCTTACTCAAGCAATGTTTACGTATCTATTAGCCTCATCAACATTGGAAGATTTTGAAGGTTAATCATGGAAGGCTGGGCAGATTAGCTGATTAATGCTATCGTGGAGTGCTAGAAAGTGTTATTGTTGTCATGAAGTGTTATTGCAACAAAGGTCTATGGGTTCTACTAGGAAATGTTATTGATGGCTGCTATCCAGGAGTGCTAGATAGAGTAGCCAATTGATGCTATCTTGTAAGTGTTGGACGGAGTTGCTACTCTTGGAGTGCTGCTACCATGGAGGTCTTTTTTTTTTTTTTAATATAAAGGAAGTTCGGCATAAGCCTACTCTCCCGGACTTGAATTAAATAAAGAAAAGTACAAGAGAAGGGGACTAGTGCCCACGGGACCCCCAAATCCCACAAAGCAGGGGAAGCTTTTACAGAGCTTAGATGACATTACAAAGAAGGTTAATTACCCTCTCATCACCCTCATGTGGGGCCCACTTAGGTTTAAGCTTGTTATCGATCAAAAGGAGTACTTGATGATGCCTAAAGGGGGGTGATTTTTTACAGTTGACAATCCTTTTGCCAAGGAGGAACAGCGATTTCTCAATTGACCACTCCTTGGGGGAGTCACCGAAGTTGAAAGCACATCTTTCCCGCCAGATTTTCCATAGGACCTCCCCTCTGATGGCGTTCTAGAGAGTCGCGGAGCAGCCGATCGCTTCTCCCAGCAGGGCTTGCTGCCAACTGAGACGTTTTTGAAGTCTAATTCTCTTTCCAACCACCTGCCAGTGTCTGTTGGAATTGGGGCAGGTAAAGAAGATGTGTGAAACATCTTCGATAGACCGGTAGCAGCGTTTGCATCATGGAGGTCTTTGAGTTGATGGCACTGGTCGTTATAATTGTTGGGTGTTCTTGTTAAGTGTTTTGACTGTTGCTGAAGTTGAGCGCGCCTAGTGAATCGTTTCCTACTTATTTCTTCGGCGTTCCTATCCATCATGGTTTTGGGACTTTCTCTTTCAGTCAAAGGGTCGTCCATCTAATTTTTATTATCAAGGGATGTCATAATGAAAAGTACTATTTCGGACATTGCCAGACTCTCGGACATGGTGCTCTGGTCTGGTCTTCAGTGGATTAATGGTCGGGACATTGTTGGATCATACGCTCTACGTTTCTCACCCAAAAAGTCATCATGTTCACTATCGCGGACCTCGTTGGATTATGCATTGTAGCTTCTTCTTCATGCCCCTTGACTTGTGCTCGGTTCATTAGAGTCAAAGCGCATGGCAAAAGTTATAGCATGGAATGGCACGAGCTCCTCTTGACCTATCCCTCTAAGGCTTTCTCTTTCCTCATTGATTTATGCCAGAAGTCAAGCGCATCTCTTCTTTTGTGTGCCTTGTGGCCCTCGAAAAATGAGAAACTCAATCAAACATATGTGCACTAGTGGAAGTTAGCGAATTCCTTTTATTTTTGATATTGGTTTTTGTTCTTTCTTTTCTTAGGCAAAAAATTTAGCGCTTTTTGTGTTTTGGGGAAGAGTTGCGTAGTGTGAGATTTGTTTGGTTTTTTTCATTTTTAGTGCTTTTTAGTGGAAATTAAAATGAAAAGAGTCTAATTTAAAAGAAACGTAAGCCTCAAGAGTAAAAATCGTGGAGAAAGAGAGAAAGGGAAAGTTCAAGAAGAAAATTGAAAAGGGAAAATAGGAAAAAAAATTTAAATAGGAAAGTAGCAGCTTTTATTTCAAGTTTCCAGTCTAAGGGTAATTTACTTTCATTTTAATTTTAATGGCTTCTCGTTCGGCCTAGCCATTTTCATTGTGAGGGTCTTTTGACGTTCTTTATGTGGTGCTTAGTGTGTGGATTTTTCCCTCTCTTTCCCTATTTTTCTTGATCCTCTATCTCCCTTCCCTCTCTCTCTCTCTCTCGATTTCTCTATCCCCTTCACTGTCTTCCTCAGTTAGTTAGCAGTCTCTCGAACAGTAGCCCCTTCTCTGGTTGTTAACAACCTTGTAGTTAAGAAAACTCCGAAGGGAACGAGTGATTCTCTAGCCCTTTTGGTCTAATGCCCCTAGTGGTTGCCCTCTGTAGGCTGAAATGTCGAAGGAATAGTTAATGAAGACAGGTCCTATATTCGGGGGGTGACTTCGGCATGAGATTTCTGATGAATCACAACCTTCTTGTTCTCAAAAGGGAAGGCTGTCATGAATATTTTCATCTTGTTGATTACTCTACAATTTAATAAAAATACAAGTATTTTGGAGAATGTTCCAATGTTTTGTCAAAGGTAAAGAGGGTTATGCTATGCATCCAACTGGATTCTGTTATTAACTTACTTGTTTAACTAAGTGTTGGGCTTATTTTGGTTGTAGATCTTACATCAATCCATAGGATTTTGGGCTCGCTTCCATCTTAAATGATATTCCTCCTCTTATATTGTTTTAGTTTCAACAGAAACTCATGAGATGCTGAATAGATATTCCATCTAAGAAGTTTCGTTCTTTTTGGACCACGAAGTTCGTGAAAAAACGAAGAGCTAAGATTAGTCATGTCGATGGGCACATGGAAGGCTTTAAGTACTGGCAACACTGTTGCGCATCCGTTTCAGGAAAAGTTATTTTTTTTCTATTTAAAACCATTCTTTTAGCACTTTAGATATCAGCCTTTATTTATGTAAAAAGGATCATTAAAAGTTGACCACTCTTTTAAGTGCTTTAAAATAGCATCCATTATTTTTGTGAAAAAATTGTTGAGCAACCTTTTAGTTATTATCCATTCTTTTCATGTTTTAATTATCTTTCACTATTTTTAAGAAAGAAAATCATTGGTACATATTTATTTCCAAACCTCTATATAAAGAGCTTAGGAATTCATTTTTGTATAGTGTAATTGATCTCAATCATTGTGGTTATACATAGATTTTTGTACAGAGAACTCTCTTTATCTATTCTTGTTTGTCTACTTTGCTCTATCATCTTCACAGTCTATGCTATTTTCTGCTTTCATTTTGTGCTACTTCTTGAACTTCCTATATTCTACATTGGTATGAGAGCTAGTTCATGCAT
This sequence comes from Ceratopteris richardii, assembly GCA_020310875.1. NCBI lineage: Eukaryota > Viridiplantae > Streptophyta > Polypodiopsida > Polypodiales > Pteridaceae > Ceratopteris > Ceratopteris richardii. Next base: position 19,357,114 of record CM035430.1, read on the forward strand.
CAAGTTGCTATACATGAGCTATATGCATACGATGCAGCACCAATAAGGTGATAATTTGCAAATACCTCTATTTAGAATTATCTTCTTTTAGGATGGTCGACAGAAAAAGCCAAATAGAAAAATTGAGTAAAACCAATTGTCAAGCGTGGCATTTTTGCATGTCTACAGATCTTATGGGTAGGAATCGGCATGGTCTTATTAGTGGTATGGAACCTCAACGTGACTTGCCTAATCAATATCTGACACCAGAGAAAGTCTGGGAATATTAGAGGTGGAGTGAGCATGACAAGAAGGTAATCTTTGTATTCTCACAAAATATTGAGTCGAGGATGATAGCACACATACAGGACTTGAGAACAAGCAAGGAGATTTGGGAAGCGTTAGAGCAACTCTTCTTAACAACCACAAATGCACGACGAATTCAATTGAAGAATGAATTAAATAATTTTTGAAAGGATGTTCGATAGTCAATAAATAACTATGTTTTAAAAACTGAGCAAATTGTCGATGCACTTGCTTCAATTTCATGCATAGTTGAAGATGACAATTTAGTCGCATTTCATTTAAATGGTTTAAAAGAAGATGAAAAATGGTAAGCTTTTACAACTTTTGTATTTGTGAGAGAGGAGTTGTCTGATTTTGATGAGTTGCTTTCACTTATGATAACAAAAGAAATTAATATTTATGGTGGACACTCTATGCAGAAAGGTAGTATAGGTCATGCACTTTATGCAAGAAATTGACATGGTTGTAGAGGTGGTAGAAGAGGAACTTTCAGAGGTTGTGGAGATCAAAATGAGACAAAAAACAATTATGATGCTAGCCGATCAGATATGATTATGCGTGATAAGGGGAGATATTCTTGCCGTGATAGAGGATGTAATGCATATCAAGGTAATTCAAGTATAACATGTTATAATTGTGGTGAAGCTGGTCATATATCTCGTGATTGTTGGCATAATCAAGAGCGAGATGTATCTGGAAGGAAAAATCATACACAAGGTAATTTTGTTCAAGAACAAAATGATGAAAATGTACTAATGATGAATGTGAATATAGATGCAACTCATAGCAATGATGTATGGTATGTTGACAGTGGATGTGGTAATTATATGAGCAATAATGTTGATTTCTTTCCTAATTTACATGCACCTTTTTTTTATGGTAAATTTAAAACAAGTAATAGTTCAATGCACAAAATAGCACAAGTTGGAGACGTGTGTTTTAAAAATAAAAAAGGCAATAAAATTTTAAAGATGTTCCTCGTGTACCTTCTTTAAGTAAAAGTCTTATTTTAGTTCGTCAAATGGCGGAGGGTGGCTATCAAGTAGGGTTCAAAAACTCTGGATGTTTTGTTGAAAATACAAAGCAAAATTATAAAGCCTTGGCAAAAGGTCAACGCCAAGGAAGACTTTTTATGTTGGATGTATCTCCTAATTTTTGTTCTTAGTATTTGTTGGAGCAAGTCTATGGCATGCCTAAGTATTGGCTTGAGTCTCACAAAGTCTTAGAAGAAGCCTTAAAATGAAGACTATGTAAAGTTCACTTGTGAACTACCTCTTGTAACTTTTGAAGAGTTTACTTAATGTAAAAGTAAGAGAATCTTAAGTGGATGAGTCCACTTGATCAAGAATGGAAAGAGGAGCCACGAATTCGTGATTTGTGGTAGGTAGAGAATCAAATCAATCATTGATTGATTGGAGAGTGATTGAGGGAAGTTAGCCTCCCAAACTCAACTATAAATAGATGGCAGTTTTAGTCGTGGTTATAGAGACCTATGTGAAGACCTCCAAGAGCTGAGCTTTATGCCATATCAAGGTGTGATTACAAGGCACACATATGTATCAGTAAGTCATTGTATTGTACAAGCAATATACTTTCATTTTCATGATTATTTGAGTTCATCTTTCCATGTTCTTGTGAAGTGTACTACTCACTGCCATTACTCTGAGTTTTTCAGTCAGATTGCAGAGATGTTTTCTCTGCGCTTGGTGCATCATTTTCAGTTATTTAACTTGGTAAAGTTAGCTCTATAAGTCTACTATATGCTCACAAATTTTCATGTCATTTGGATATTGCAATATTCAGTTATGTTCAACTGAAGTCAACAGTTTCTGTGCATTTTCACTTCTCTGTCAGGTACCCGACTTTTTCACTCATCTTGTCAGAGGTGTTTCTCAGTGGTTACTTATTAAAATTTAGTGATTTAAACCTTGTTAAATTCCTCTTACTGTCTAGTATAACTATACAAATTTTCATAATCATTGGATGCCGACATTTGGAGTTATGTTGATTTTTCTATTCACTGGTCTCAAACTATAGCAGCCCGTGAAAATCGGGATGATGTCATCAGTTGTTAAAACTCATTCTCAGTTTGTGGTTTCATTATTTTTTATGAGATTACTCTTGAAAGTTAGCTCTTTAAGCTACCTAGACTTCCCCAAGAGGAATTAAGCTAATTGCTGTTGTGCTTAGAGAATTATGTAAAACATTGGACAGGTGTATGAACCAAGAATAGCAAGTTTTTACCTCTGAGCTAACTCCAACTTATCTGTTTTGATCTATCTTTTTGAGAGTGATCTTCCAAGGTACATAGGGTGTCTAATACATCCATTGGCAAGCTAAAAGGGCCCACCATCTACTTCTGGAGTTCATTTGGCTGGTGTAGATCAAGGATTTTGCAACACCTCTTCATCTTCAAGCACATACCTATCCATCTCTTCACAGTGGTATCAGAGCAAGGTTGGACAACATGGCAGATGGATTTCCTTCATCAATTGACAAATTGGATAGAGGTAATTACTCAGCTTGGTCATTAAGAATGGAATCTTATCTCCAAGGTAGAGGTTTATATGGTTATGTGGCTGGAGATGAAGTTATGCCAAGTTTCAGGAACAAAAGTCAACCAACACAAGAAGAGCAAGAAAGATTGAGCACATGGTGCTCCAAGGATGCACTTGCAAGGTCTTATCTCCTCAACTCTATCTCAGATTTTTTGTTGCCTCACATTAGAAGTTGTAAGACATCTCAAGAAGTGTGGGATGCACTTGAAGCTTTCTTTTCTTCAAGTAGCAAAGCTAGGAAGCATCAACTATGGCTGGATTTCACAACTCTCAAGAAGGCTCCCAAACAAAATGTGACTGATTTTGTCACAAAGCTCAAGGACATAGCGGATCAGTTGGGAAGCATTGGAGAGGTAATAGATGAAGAGCAAATTGTAAGGTAGGTGATCAATGGCTTGAAGGCAGATGACAAGTGGGAAGCATTCACCACAGCTATGGATTTGTACATGGACATGCATGTACTTGATTTCAATACACTCATTGAACAACTACTTACTCAAGAGGCAAAGCTTATCAAAAATGGAGAAAGCTCTAAAGGTAATCAATCTTCAGCTTTATACACTGATAAAAGCAAGTCCAAAGATAACAAAGGAAAGGCAAAGAAAGTGGATGATGAAGCAGCTACATATCAAGCTAACTATGCAGGTAGAGGAAGACATGGCAGAGGTAGAGGAAGAGGAGATAGACAGGGCAGGGGGAGATCCCAAGACTCCAACTCATATTCTATTTGTGGATTAACTAATCATACAACTGAAAATTGCTTTAGGAATTCCAAGAATCAAAGAGGCAGAGGATACAATAGAGGAAGTTATGGCTACTCAAGAGGAAGGTTCAACAACTACCATGGCAACTACAACAACTACAATCATTCAAACTATCAAGGAGGCTACAAAGGAAGGAGAGACTACAATAACTACACAGAAGACTCAAACAAAGAGGATTCATTATTGATCATGAACATGGCTATTCCACAAGGTAAATGTGATGAGCATGTTGTCTACATAGATTTAGGTTGTTCAAATCATGTGGCAGGAAATGTGGCACTCCTATCAGATTTTGAAGATCAAAGGAATAAGCATGAGGTACGAACATGAGATGATACAAAACATCCTGTGGAGAAAATAGGCAATGTCAAAGCACCTGATGGAAACATCGACCTACTCAGTAAGGTACTCTATGTCCCTACCATTACAAAGAATTTGATAAGTGTTGGGCAGATAGTAGAGAAAGGGTTGCAAGTTAGGTTCACAAAAGCAGGAGCATTTGTTGAAGATCCAAGTCAAGGATTCAGAAGAATTGCAAAAGGTGAAAAGACAGGTAGATTGTTCACATTTGAATTACAGGACACTAGAAACATGCAGGGACCAAAGTGTACTTGGACTCCCTAATTTGTCAAAACAACATATGATTTATAAGTGTAGTGCATGTCAATTTGGAAAGTCTCACAAGTTACCATTCATGAAGAAAGGTTATATGCATGGAGATCTCTTGGAGTTGGTTCATACAGATGTATGGGGACCTAGCAAGTAAGCTTCAATATCTGGATCAAGGTATTATGTTTCCTTTTTTGATGATTGCAGCAGATGGCCTATCCTATTCTTTATGAAACACAAAGATGAAGTTTTTTCATGTTTCAAAAGATATTTGGCTCTTGTGGAGAATCAAACAGGTAAATCACTAAAAAGGCTAAGGTCAGATGGAGGGGGAGAATACTTCTCCCATGATTTTGATTCTTTTCTTCAAGAAAGAGAAATCAAAAGAGAGGTAACTACAAGGTACACTCTTGAGAAAAATGGAGTGGCAGAAAGGAGGAATAGGACAATTGTTGAAGCTGCAAGGTCTATGTTAAATGAAAAGCATTTACCTAATTACTTATGGGCTGAGGCTGTATCTACAGCCACTTACTTGATTAATAGGTTGCCTTCAAAATCCCTTGATGGGATGACTCCATATGAGGCTTGGAATGGAAGAAGACCAAGCTTAGATCATTGTAAAATTTTTGGATGTATTGCTTTTGCTCATGTTCCTTCACAGGTTAGAGGCAAGATGGATCCAAAGGCAGAAAGGTGTGTATTTATTGGATATGACAACAATCAAAAGGGCTACAGGTTATACAACCCTACCAACAAAGGATTCTTGGTAAGCAGAGATGTAGTTTTTGATGAGAACAATTCATGGTATGAAGATTCATGCAGGAAGGTCAATTTACCATATGATCTTGAAGAAGATTTTCCAAAGCTTGGTAGAGAACAACCAAAGATTGAAGAACAAGACACCTCAGAGGATGATGAAGAATCTCAGAGGGAAAAGATCAAAGCATGGAAGTCTAAAGGTAAAGCAAAATTGCAGGAACTTGGACATGAGGCAGAATCATCACATCATGGCCTAAGAAGATCTATGAGGGAAAAGAAAAAACCAGAAAGGTATGGGTTTGACACCTCATTAGTAACTAAACATTCTATCTACATAGCACAGGACATAAACCAAGAGGAGCCATCATCATTTGAAGAGGCCAAAGCAAAATCAGAATGGAAGCATGCAATGAAGGAAGACATCGAAGCACTCGAGGAAAAAAACACTTGGGATTTGGTGCCCAAGACTTCATCCATGAAGGTAATAGGCTCAAGATGGGTCTATAAACTCAAGAAGAATTCTGATGGTTCCATTAACAGGTATAAGGCAAGGCTTGTAGCAAAAGGCTTTGCACAAACTCAGGGAATTGATTATGAGGAGACCTTCTCTCCTGTGGCAAAGATGCCTTCTATTAGGGTTTTGCTTAGTATTGCCTCTTCCAAGAATTGGAAGATACTTCAACTAGATGTAAAGAATGCATTTTTGAATGTTTGGATAACAGAAGAGGTATATATGGCACAACCACCTGGTTTTGAGAATCAAGTTTATCCTGATTATGTGTGTAAACTTAACAAAGCATTGTATGGTCTCAAGCAAGCTCCAAGAGCTTGGAATTTCACGCTTGTTTCATTCTTGCAGGACAAAGGCTTTCAACCAAGCAAGGCAGATCCTTCACTCTTTATTAAAAAGAGTAATTCTGAGGTCATCTACTTATGTGTATATGTAGATGATATTATATTGACAGGAAATGATGCAGATGGTATGAAGAAGATCAAAGATCAGATGAGAGAAGAGTTCAAGGTAAGTGATTTGGGTTCACTTACCTACTTCCTAGGTTTGGAAGTTGTCTACAAAGATCATGGTTTGTTTCTCACTCAGAGAAAGTACATTAAGGACATGTTGGCAAAATTCAAGATGCAAGATTGTAAGATTGCAGGTACTCCAATGGAGGTCAATCACAAATTGAGCTCACATGAAGGTGAACTCATAGAGGACATCACATCATATCAAATTCTAGTGGGTAGTCTCAACTACGCCACATTGACAAGAGTAGATATATGTTAGAGTGTGAGTGTGCTAAGTCAATTTATGCACACACCAAGGAAACCACATATGGATGCTGCCAAAAGGATTCTCAAGTATCTTAAAGGAACCATAAATGAAGGACTTTATTATCCTTATGTATCTGGTTTAGGTTTGAAGCTATTTTCTGATGCAGATTGGGCTGGCTCGAAAGAAGATAGAAGGAGCACTTCAGGTTATCTTACCTTTGCAGGTTCAAAGCTTATTTCATGGTCATCCAAGAAGCAACCCACAGTTGCTCTCTCTTCTATTGAAGCTGAATACAGAGGTCTTGCCATAGCTACTCAAGAAGCTATGTGGATGAAGACATTATTCAAAGATCTTGGATTGGAGTTTGGAACTCCAACTATTTATGGTGACAATATGAGTTCTATTCATTTGGCTGCTAATCCTATTTTTCATGCAAGGACTAAACATATTGAAGTTCATTATCACTATGTAAGAGAGAAGGTTCTAACCAAAGAGATTCAAATATCATATGTGTCCACTCATCAACAATGTGCAGATATTCTAACCAAAGCATTGGATGGTACAAAGTTTTGCAAATTCAAGGCTATGATTGGTTTACAGGTAATCTTGGAAGATTGAAGACCTCAAGCATACTTGGCTTGAGGGGGAGTTGTTGGAGCAAGTCTATGACAAGCCTAAGTATTGGCTTGAGTCTCACAAAGTCTTAGAAGAAGCCTTAAAATGAAGACTATGTAAAGTTCACTTGTGAACTACCTCTTGTAACTTTTGAAGAGTTTACTTAATGTAAAAGTAAGAGAATCTTAAGTGGATGAGTCCACTTGATCAAGAATGGAAAGAGGAGCCACGAATTTTTGATTTGTGGTAGGTAGAGAATCAAATCAATCATTGATTGGTTGGAGAGTGATTGAGGGAAGTTAGCCTCCCAAACTCAACTATAAATAGATGGGAGTTTTAGTCATGGTTAGAGAGACCTATGTGAAGACCTCCAAGAGCTGAGCTTTATGCCATATCAAGGTGTGATTACAAGGCACACATATGTATCAGTAAGTCATTGTATTGTACAAGCAATATACTTTCATTTTTATGATTATTTGAGCTCATCTTTCCATGTTCTTGTGAAGTGTACTACTCACTGCCATTACTCTCAGTTTTTTAGTCAGCTTGCAGAGATGTTTTCTCTGTGCTTGGTGCATCATTTTCAGTTATTTAAATTGGTAAATTTATCTCTATAAGTCTACTATATGCTCACAAATTTTCATGTCATTTGGATGTTGCAATATTCAGTTATGTTCAGTTGAAGTCAATAGTGTGTGTGCATTTTCACTTCTCTGTCAAGTACCCAACTTTTTCACTCATCTTGTCAGAGGTGTTTCTCAGTGGTTACTTATCCAAATTCAGTGATTTAAAGTTTTTTTGATTTCGCTTACTGTCTAGTATAACCATACAAATTTTCATAATCATTGGATTCCTACATTTTGAGTTATGTTGATGTTTCTATTCACTGGTCTCAAATTATAGCAGCCCGTGAAAATCGGGATGATATCATCAGTTGTTAAAACTCATTCTCAGTGTGTGGTTCACTTTTTTTTATGAGATTACTCTTGAAAGTTAGCTCTTTAAGCTACCTAGACTTCCCCCAGAGGAATTAAGCTAATTGCTGTTGTGCTCAGAGAATTATGTAAAACACTGGACATGTGTATGAACCAAGAATAGCAAGTTTTCACCTCTGAGCTAACTCCAACTTATCTGTTTTGATCTATCTTTTTGAGAGTGATCTTCCAAGGTACATAGGGTGTCTAATACATCCATTGGCAAGCTAAAAGGGCCCACCATCTACTCCTGGAGTTCATTTGGCTGGTGTAGATTAAGGATTTTGCAACACCTCTTCATCTTCAAGCACATACCTATCCATCTCTTTACAGTATTCACTTGGTAATAATAAGATTTCTCAAATTGAGTTATGGCACAAGCAAATAGGACATGTAAATGTAAGTAAGTTGAAGGACATGGCTAAAAGAAATATTGTTGTTGGCTTACCTGATATCTTAAAACAAAATATGATACATTTGTGGGATGCTTGTCGCTTTGGTAAGCAAGCAAGGCATCCTTTTTCTAGTGCAAAATTGCAAAGTAAGGATCTATTAGAATTGGTGCATACTAATGTTTGGAGTCCTACGAAGGAGACATCACTTGCAGATAGGAAGTATTATGTTACTTTTGTGTATGAATTTAGCCGAACGACTTTTGTGTATTTTCTTAAGCATAAGACTGATGTATTTGATTGCTTTGCCAAATTGAAAACAATGGACGAAAAAAAAATGGGAAAGCTAATTAAGAGGTTAAGATCTGATGGTGGTAGTGAATATTTTTCAAGAATGTTTAATGACTTTCTTTGGAATGAAGGTATAAAGAGAGAAGTCACTTGCAGGTATACTCCTCAGCAGAATGGATTAGCAGAAAGACGGAATAGGATTATCACAGAAATAGAAAGAGCAATGTTAAATGAAAAGCATATGCTATTGAAGTTTTGGGCTTAAGCAGTAAATATAGTAGTATATTTGCTGAATCATATGCCAACATCTACAAAAGATAATGTAACTCCTTTTGAGGTTTGGTATAATAGGAAACCTATTATTGATCACTTGCGTGTGTTTGGTTGTGTGAGTTTTGCAATTGTTCCATATGCATTGAGAACTAAATTAGAGCCAAAAGTAAAGATATGTATTTTCATGGGTTATGCAGATAATAAAAAGGGAAGGAAATGATTATTAGCTGTGATGTACACTTTGATGAGTTATTATCTTGGTATATAGATCCTATTTTGCAGCTTCAAGAAGAAATGCAAGAAGAAGTGAGGATGATTTACGTGATACTATGGGAGCGATCTTAGAAGATGAGAATGGTCATAACGAAGAAAAATTATCATCTACATCAAAAGAGAAGTGTCAGAATGTAATGTAGTTGCAAATCCTTCAGAACCTAATGTAAACTTGAGTATACATGATGGTGTGCATTTTGAAAATCTAGACATGTTTAGATATGCAATTGCAAATCCTTTGGAACCTAATGTAAACTTAAGTATACATGATGGTGTGCATTTTTGAAAATTTAGACATGTTTAGATCGCTGATTGGATCATTGTTGTATGCTGTAATTACAAGATGTGAAATTGGTTATGCAGTTGGAGTACTTTCACAGTTCATGCACAAGCCTACAGATGTACATTGTAATGCAGCTAAGCATGTGCTACGCTATTTGAAAGGCACTTTGAACAAATGTTTATTTTACTCACATGATATTAATCTTGATATTCAAGCTTTTAATGATGCAAATTGGGTAGGAAATAAAGATGATCGACATAGCATGAGTGGCTACATATTAATGATGGGAAATCGGCTTGTATCTTTGAAAATGCGGAGGTGGAGAGACTAGACACCTGGGCCTCCTTGGACTTGCTCCCCCACAATGTGCTAATTTGTGGTGACTTGAATATGGTGGAGCACCGTGTGAACAAATGGAACACCAAGCGCTGCGTCATCGACTGTGGTGAAAAAGAAATTTGGGACAAAACAAAACTGCACTTGGATCTAGTCAAATTCAAAGATTCAAATGTCTTTTCATGCTCAAATCTCAAAGTTGGTGAGGACTTGAGGAAAGCTAGACTAGATAGAAACTACATTGCTCATAACATTATTCATCAATGGGGCCATCATTCCCTCTCCCAATGCACTACCAATCATGAACACTACCAATCATGATCTCATTCCAACCTCTTACTAAGCCTATAAGGTTCCTTAATTTCATGCTTTCTTGATTCTTTCTCTCTCCCCTCTATGCATCAAGAAATCGCTAAAGTGCGGAAGGAGGAATTCATCACGTGTTCGTCCCCAGCCATGAGCTGGAGATGTGTGGTTGAAAACTCGTGGCAAAACATGATAAGAACCAAGAAGATGCTCTAGATTGTTCGGCGTGGACATAGAGAAGCTCTATGTTATAAATTCTAGAGACTTGAGGAGGAAGTGAACAAATAAAAAGCTCAATCTCAGAAGGGTCTACAAAGAATCAAAGCACTTCTAAGATACAATGAAGAAATAGAAAGTAAAAATTTCCAAATATTCTTTAAAGAGTGGTGGTTCGGCAAAGCCGACAAGCCCACCAAAGAGATGTGCAGCATTCTTAAAAGGAAACAAAACAGTGAATCGATCCCCTAATTGATAGACTCAAATGACCATGTATGCAATACAAAAAAAGAAAATATTGGAATCATTAAAGAACATTTTATGAGACTCCAGGGGATCTCGACTCCCCTCTCCCTTAATAGACGGGACTGGTAGAAATAGTAATCATTGAAGTCATTCATGCCTTTCCCAATGGGAAAAGCTCAGGGCTGGTCACGCTCACTAATGAATTCTTTAATTCCTTCAAGTTGGTGATGGCCACCCCTCTTTGTTTGGTTTGGCAAGAGGCACTCGAGTGTGGCGTGTTGTCGAGTTGTCTCAACAATGGCATCATCAAGTTAATCCACAAAACAAGGGAAAGAACAGAATTGAGAACTAGCATGCGATTAGGATGCTTCAAATGGGATATGAGATCATTGCTAAAGTCATAGCCAACATAATTTCTAGCCATCTAAGAGTTTGGTTAAGTGAGGACCAAAAAGGTTTCATCAAGGGCAGGTCAATATTGGAAGTCATAATTGATAGTTGGGAAGGTCGTGACTTTGTGGATGAGTCAAGCGAAGATGTGGTTTTCTTCATGAGCAACTTTGACAAAGCTAAGGATAGGCTAGAATGGGACTATATTTTGGAATCACTGAAAGATCTTGGTTGCAGCCAAAAATTCACCAAGATGATCTCGACCATATTAGAATATGTGTTGACTCAAAGTAATGTTAATGGCCATCTTTCGAAGGCGGTCAAATTAAAACGTTTGATTATACAAGGGTGCCCATTGGCTCCCCTTCTCTTTGCCATCATGAGGGATATGTTTAACCAGCTGGTGGAGCAACATGTGGAAATTGGTAATATCAAAGGCCTCTTGTTTCCTTCTAACCATGATCAGATCACCATGAGACGTTTGGTTGATGATATGAATGTGTTTGTCCACAATGCATGTACGTGCATGGAGACATTTTGGAGGTGCTTGGATACGTTCATCAAAGCCTCCAATCCAAAATCAACCACTCAAAGGCTTCTTTCATAGTTATTGTTGAGATCCAACCTGACCTTCTCTTTGAACATGGCTATCAAAACATTCCTCCTCGCCAAATTTTCCGCCTTCTTGGGATTCCCTTGAGCTTTGGTATCTCATTGGAGCAACAATCGAATTGGGGCCTGACTTGACTCAAAAGAAAGATAAAGTATTGGAGAGGTATGCAAATCAATCTCGTGGGTTGCGCAATGGTTATTAACAGGTTCCACATTTTGTCGACCATTTACTTCCTTTCTTGTTGGACACCGAAAGCATAAGAGCTGTCTAAACAAGAAAGTATTTGTAGAAACTTCCTTTGGACAAGAGACCACAATAGGAGGGGGTGCCTAAAATTAAATGGTCCATTTGCACTAGCCAAAGGGATAGTGGGGGCCTTTGTATTCTCGACATTGGGTGCATGGATAACAAACTTGCGGTAATATGGATGATTGAGGCATGGTGCAATGGGGAGACTTCGTGGGCCAAATTGATCTTCAGAAACAAGAACACATTGACTTTTGTGGGATTCCTAAATTTGAAGAATCTTGAAATTTTGACCCTTTTGTTTTCCTTGATCCTAGTTTTCTCGAAAGGCTTGAATTTGGCATGCTCCCTATTGAAGAGTTGGAATAAAGTCCAAAGCTTCATAAGAATTAGTGAAGATTCCAAGTCGGTGGATGGTATCAGAGAGAATGACTCTATCTGGTCTCCGATTCATGGCATCAAGAATGTGGAATCTTGGAACATTCGAAGTGCCAAGAGGCTCTGGAACAAGGTCTTCAAAAAATGGAACCATCTCTTGAAACAAGACACCAACCAATGCAGCAACTTCAAGGATATTGACCCTAGCATTAGCATTACCTATGAAGAATGGAATATTTTTCAAAGTAGAGGTCTTGGCTGGGACCACTCTAAAGTCCATCTTCTCATGGGACATGACTCATCACGCCTGCTACATCTCACATGGCATAATGGTAATTGCCTTACAAAATTCCCGAATATCAAAGGAAACATTGATTATCAAGTCAACCTCAACAAGGAGTGGTGCCTGTCGTGGAGGTCGCTATAGTGGGATATGGAGTTCATGGCTATCTAGCGCCCTGTCATATAGAAAAAAAAGTCTATCCTCTTATGGCAAATTCTTCATTTGGAAATTCGGACTATCCTAAAGGCTAATAGAATTGGTGGGGTGTCTCTCTGGTGCAAGCACTCTTGTCGATCCATTAAAGATCTTGGTCACATCTTCTTTACTTCTTCCAACTTCAACAGGCTCTTGCAGATTGTCAAAAAGAAAATTAGACTTCAGAAGCATATCACCTAGAAACAAGCTCTGTTGGGAGAAGCGATCAGCTACTCCGTGACTCTCTAGAATTCCATTAGAGGGGAGGTCCTCTAGAAGATCGAGTGGGAAAGATGTGGTTATAACTTTGGAGACTCTCCCAAAGAGTGGTCGATTGAGAATTTGTTGTTCCTCCTCGATAAAAGAATTTACATCATAAAGTTCTCCTTCTAGTAACCAAAAAGCTTAAACCCAAGTGGGCCGTGCATGAGGGTGATGACAGGGTGATTAAACTTCTTTGTAATGCCATCTAAACTCTCTACAATCTACCCCTACTCTCTGGGAGTTGGGGGTCTTGTGGGCATTAGCCCCCTTCATTTGTACATTTCTTTTCCTTTTACTCAATACAAGTTTGAGAGAGTAGGCTAAGGTCGAACTTCCTTTATATAAAGAAAAGAGGATCTACTGCTTACTATGAGACATGGGGTCAAGCCCTATGGGCTGCGTTGCTAGGGGCATTCCTCATTAACTTGTTGTGCTGAGAAGGTCGAAAAGTTTCACTAGAATTGTTATCGAAAACTCTCTTGTTGTCGACAAGGATCCTAAACATTGCACCATGTTGAAACTAGTCTCTTCGTGTGGGCTCAACACAATTCCTACGCACTTTCTACATCTACTAGGCCTTCAATATTTTTGAGCTCTGTCATTCGTTAGTTCCAAGTATCCTAAATAGTAGATCAAATCAATGAACTTCCCTATAGAAAAAAACTAGCAATTGTTTATTTTTTAATTATATATCATAGACATCTAAATTTTATTTTGGACATAATTTCCTTAATAGTAGATCGCAAGATTGAACTTCCTTGATAAAAAAACAAACAAATGCTTCTTTTTACTATACATGAGAAAAATATAAACTTAGTTTTGGATACAATTTCTTGTTGTTCAGGTGCTCCTAGTCTCTATGCTAGTTTGTATGAGATAGGGATTATGTATCATTGGAAAATTAAAAACAAGAAAACTCAATCTGAACAATTCTAAATTTTTTGCCTTCTCCTAGAATGCAAGCTCTATCGATGCCTAATCTCCATTGCTTGAATTTATAACGGAGACAATAGATAGTCAATAGTCATAGTGCCCTTTGGGATCCCCCTATACCCCATAAAGGAGGCATATTGACTATGACGGCCCAAAATAGGAACGAGACCTGAGATTTGGCGAGAAGCTAATGGTTTAGATCAAGTTACTAAGAAGGTATTAGTTCTTTGTTTCCGTAATGACTGACCCACTTGATGTATGAAAGGCAGTGAATTTTTACATTTAAATATTCTTATACCTAACAATCCTATGGATTTTTAAATCGACCATTCTTTTGGATGGGCAGCAAATTTGATCACACATCTTTCTTTCCATATCTTCTAGAGTGCTCCCCCTTTGATGACATTCCATGAGGTAGAAGAAGAACCAATTTTTTCACCAAGTAACATGTGGGCATGAGAAAATAGTTGTCCAAGGATTCTCTTCCATGAAGACAAATTTTGCACCAAAGGCCCCAAAAATTTTATGAGATTTGGCATTGGAATAGATTCGACGATGGAGGATTTGCCACATCATGAGCAGATTTTTGTTCTCTATGAAAGATGCCAAAGTTCCATGCACTTAAGTTGCCATGTGGATGTTAGAACACTCGTGTTAAGGGAAATATGTCAATGAAGGTTATTATAGATCCTACAAGTTTTATAAAACATATTACTATTGATCCGTCTTAACCCTTCACTCTAGCGTGGGTCATTCTAGAGAAGGAGATGAGTCTTTGAGCTATGAAAAGCATTTATTCTATGAATAGGAAGGAACCAATCATCACCGTCAACTCTCCCCCTAGGATCTTTGTCCTCAAATCTTTTCCAATGACGTCTCTCATGGTTCCAAGGATGTTTCCAATGACCAAATCCTTTATTCCATAGCTTCCTTTTTGTTTACATTATCTCAAAGTTAATTTCTTGATTTCCTTTATAGGAAACCAAATAGAATCATTTTCCCTAATCTAACCTTCCCCTTTCCAATCTTCATCAACCTTGATATATTGTTTCATCTTGTTCCAAATTCTCCATATGGAGGAAACAAGGTCTGATCCTTACATAATCTCTAAACGCTAAGAAGAAATCTACATGAGTAGATCAAGATCATAACACCTAGGGGTTCTGATGAGCATAAGAGAGGATTTATTTATAAGAGTCAATTTAGGGCATGCAACTTCTAGGTTGCACAAAGATTTGATCATCCTCTTGGCTGCCAGCTTATCATACATACATCACACATTTAGAATGCCCATCCGGCTAAGGCTTTTGTGGTTAGCGCATAAGTTCCACATGATTTTGGGAATGCCCCTTCTACTGGCATCAATATTCTAGACAAAATTTCTACAAGTACTTTCAGTCTTCACTAATACTTGTCTTTTGATCTCCAACAAGCAAGGCAATAGACAATATAGGAAATGAAGAAGGCCATGATCACCATTGCATGCTGCATAGATTGAGCTACATGCCCTTCTAGTAGAAAAATTCAACATCTAGTTTGCGAAGAACCTAGTTCTAATGTTGGCCCGTAGAAACTTCCAACGTCATTGAGCTACCAAGGAACCGGAAGATTTTTTCATAATGAAGCTCTTTACATCCTTGTTTAAGAAACAATTGTGCTGAAGGCACAAAGATGACCTTGAAACTAGTTTTTGAGTGAGTGGTTTTAGAGTCCAATGCAATGCAAAAAGCATTTAGACATTTTTGAAAGATGTGGATGCATTTAGGATCATTATGCACGAAAGCATTCATATCATCGATGAAGATTCTCAAAACCATGTTGCTCGAAAGATGAGGGACCAAAAAACCCTACATGCAACCAAGATGCACTTGACCGTTAATCAAGCATGTTAGGACATTGATGGCAATGACAAACAAAAGTGGAGCCACAAAACAAACCTCACCAATAGAGCATCTTAACCTGATTTCCTATGAGAGATCACCATTGATATTTATGCACGTGGAGACAATCCCCATTAGGTTAGAGATCATGTTGATAAACTTACAACCACAACTAATATCTTAAATTGGATTGAAGAATCAAGTCCAACTGAAGATGATCATATGCTTTGTCAAACTTGATCTTGAAGAAGAGGCCATCTTCAATGGAGACCCTCCCACACATCAATAATAGCCTCCATGATGGATCTTCTGCTAAAACGAATTCCATTTGATCCTCATTGATCAGTGCATGCAAATGAAAGGTTATGCAATTTGTAAGAGCCTTTGCTAATATCTTATAGCTAGTTTATAGCATTGTGATGGGTCTTCAATTTTCAATACTACTTTTTCTATATTTTTTGTTAATTAGCTCAATCATGCCTTCCACATCTGAAGAAGTGGCTCCATTAAGAAACTTTTGGAAGTCTTCAAGAACTAGGTATTTAGACCTAGGCTTTAACCACTAGGCAAGCATCAATAAGTTCTAAAAAACTTATGTCAGTGATAAGGGAGTCAAGAAGAAGCATGTTGTTTTGAGGACACCCTTAGCAGTTTACTGAAGTGGTTGGTAATTAGCTCAATATCTTGTTTGTGGAATTGCATTCGGCCGCATTGTTATCGATCATGCAAGGGGCCTCTTCCTTGTGTTGCTTATTCTTCAAGGGCTTACATGTCTCTTTTGTTTTTTAATCTCCTTTTCCCTTCCATCACTCTTTAAAATAAATTTGCATTTTCATTTATTGAATTTCCTCTTTGAATACTAGTTAGCTTCTTATTTTTTGGAGTGGGACTTGGAGATTGGGGTCACCATTGTTTCCTTCCATCTCAAGCCACCAAAGTAGCCAACAAAGAATACCCTTAACAAGAGGTGGTGCCTTTCTTGGATCAAACTTCGATGGGAACTAAAGTTCATGTCTATTTGGCACCCCCTAATTGAGATCAAAAAGTCCATTCTCATGTGGTAGATATTGCATAAGGGTATCTGGTCCAATGCAAGGGCTAACAAAATTTGTGGTGTGCCTCCATGGTGCAAGCATTGCCATTGATGCATCGAAGATTTAGTTCACTTTTTCTTCAATTGCCCCAAGTCCCGTGTTATCTGCCATTAGGTGACATGGGTATCGAGACTTATGAACCACATCAATTGGCAACAAGCACTGTTGGGTGAGCCGGTTGGCTGCTCATCATGGTTCTGGAATGCCATCAGGGGTGAGACTCTTTGGACGATTTGGAGGGAGCGATGTGTTGTCAATTTTGGCCAAACTCCAAAGGAATGGTCAATTAAGAAATCCTTGTTTCTTCTAGGTGAAAGAATCTCCGAAAATAAGTGGGTCCCACATGAGGGAGATGATAGACTTGTCCGCCACATTTGTAATGCCCTCTAGCTTACCGAACTTGTCCCCTGCATTGTGGGATTTGGGGGGTCAACCACCCCCCACAATCTCCCACCACTCCCACACCCCCCACAAACCCCCACAACCTCTCACGTCCCCCCACAACCTCCCCCTATTCCCGCCCACAACCTCCCACACCCCCCACAACCTCCACAACCTCCCCCTATTCCCACCCACAACCTCCCACACCCCGACAACCCCCCACAACCTCCCCCTATTGCCACCCACAACCTCCCACACCACCCACAACCTCCACAACCTCCCCCTATTGCCACCCACAACCTCCCACACCACCCACAACCTCCGCAACCTCCCCCTATTCCCACCCACAACCTCCACAACCTCCCACTCCACCCACACCCCCCACAACCTCCACAACCTCCCGCTATTCCCACCCACAACCTCCCACAGCCCCCACAACATCCACAACCTCCCACACCCACTAGAACCTCCACAACCTCCCCATATTCCCACCCACAACTTCCGACACCCCCATAACCTCCACACCTTGATCTTCTTGAGTTCTTGAATGAGTTTTTTTTACAATGAGCCAATGGCCTCATTATATAGGTTGTGTACTTAGCTACGATCAATAAACAAAAAATCCATCGCAGATTCGGCGTCGCTCGCTTTTGTTTTTCCAATCGTGATCAGCTTTTCAAAAGATTTTCCCGCTGCCTCTGGTAGGAATCAAACTTGGGTCTCCACATTGGGAGGCAAATGCACTGTCCAAGGCACCCGTCGGGTTTTCTTATATGAAGATATAAGAGAAATTAAATTAGACAAAGTTCTCAGCAGTTTTGGATGGATATTTTGAGGATCATTTTTCAACCAAACACTACAGTTTTGTATATCATTGGAAAGCTCTCGACGAGTAATTTCCAGTGGTGAAATAATAATTTTTAAAATATTGGATCAATTTTTCACCAACAATGATTTCTCCCACCACTCCACCCACACCTCCCACACCCCCCCAACCTCCACAACCTCCCCCCATAACCTCCCACACCCCTCACAACCTCCACAACCTCCCCCCACAACCTCCCACACCCCACACAACCTCCCACACCCCCCACAACCTCCCCCTATTCCCACTCGCAACCTCCCTCACCCCCCACAACCTCCCACACCCACCGCAACCTCCACAACCTCCCATTACTCCACCCACACCTCCCACACCCCCCACAACCTCCCACCACTCCACCCACACGCCCCGCAACCTCCACAACCTCCCCACACAACCTCCCACACCTCCCACACCCCCGCAACGTCCCACCACTCCACCCACACCTCCCACACCCCCCACACCCCCCACAACTTCCCACCACTCCACCCACACCTCCCACACCACCCACTATCCCTCGTACTCAATATGTAAGGGCCAAAAGCTACTACAAAAATTACGTGAAGGATGTGCTTCTCAAGGTCATTCGAATGTCACGGGCGGTAAAAAATGAGGATCTAAGCTTGCATGCAAAAGTGAGAGTAAAAGTAAAAGTGAAAGCAGAGAAATGACTATTGCTGCCAACCATTCATGAC
>CM035430.1:19408280-19410780 GCA_020310875.1 Ceratopteris richardii
AAGCTTATAACTAGACAAAAGTATAAGTGATCTATGTCTTCACTAATGTACATATGTGTACATATCATTCATCCTGTGAATGTAGCCACCTTCTTTGCTTCAAGACTTGATCTTATCTCCATCTTTTTGTCTTCCAAACTTCAATTGGTGATTGGTCTGCACCAACAGCTCCCCCTCAATCATCAATTGAGGTTTCTCTTATCTTCTTTATGCCTGCCATGTCTTTGAACTTCTGTAACTTTGGTCCATCTAAACTTTTTGTAAGCATATTAGCTATCTGATCTTTTGTTGAAGTATGTATAACTTCAATCTCCTTATCCATCACCTTCTCTCTTAGAAAGTGATACTGTATCTCAATGTGTTTGGTCCTGGCATGAAAAACAGGATTAGCAGCTAGATATAATGAACTCATGTTATCACCATAAATGATAGGTATGCTCTGTATAGTATCAAAACTCTTCATGAGAGTCTTAAGCCATATCACTTCTTTTGCAGCTTTAACCATGCCTTTGTACTCTGCTTCTGTAGATGACAAAGCAACTGTATGTTGCTTCTTTGAGCACCAGGAGATTAACTTATCTCCCACATAACACATGTATCCATAGGTTGACCTTCTATCATCTGGATTACCTACCCAATCTGCATCACTATATATTTTGATATTTGTATCTGATGTAAAACCATAATACAAACCCTCTTTGATTGTTCCCTTAATGTACCTCAACACTCTTTGTCCTGCAATCCAATGCTCTTTCTTAGGACAATGCATGAATTGAGACAACACACCAACTGCAAATGATAAATCAGGCCTAGTTAATGTAGCATAGATAAGACTACCAACCAAACTCTGATATTGTTTCATGTTCTTGAACTCTTCACCTCCAAATCTGCTTAATTTGTGATTCACCTCCATTGGAGTAGGTGCTACTCTGCAATCATTCATTTTAAACTTGGTTAACAAGTTCTTCAAGTACCTCTCTTGAGTCACATACACTCCATGTTGAGTGTATGAAATCTCCATGCCCAAGAAGTATGACAAATCTCCCAAGTCACTGATTTTGAACTCTTTCTCCATTTGCTTCTTTAGGTTTTGTATGCCTTTCTCATCTGTACCTGTAAGAATTATATCATCAACATATATACATATGTAAATGAACCCATCATCACTTGCTTTGACAAGCAAGCTACTATCTGCTTTAGATACTTGAAATCCAAGTTCCTTTAAGAACTTTACAAGCCTATAGTTCCATGCCCTTGGGGCCTGCTTCAAACCATATAAAGCTCTCTTGAGCTTACACACATAATCTGGATATCTTGCATATCTGAATCCTTGAGGTTGCTCCATGAAAACATCATCTGAAATATAACCATTCAAAAATGCATTCTTCACATCTAATTGACACAATTTCCAACCTTTGCATGTAGCAATTGCTATGAGTGTTCTGATGATTGTCATCTTTGCCACTGGACTATAAGTCTCATCATAGTCAATACCATATGTCTGAGCAAACCCTTTTACAACAAGTCTAGCTTTGTACCTAGACACACTTCCATCTGCAAATCTCTTTGTCTTATAGACCCATTTGCATCCAATGATCTTCTGGCTATTTGGCTTTGGAACCGAATCCCATGTTTGATTCTCCATCAATGCATCATATTCTTCTTGCATAGCTTTTTCCCAAATCTCTTTACCTTTTGCCTCTTCATATGTAGAAGGGTCTTCATCTGCTTTAATCATGTAAGCATAATCCTTAGTAGTCAAGAATGAAGTATCATAGCTATACCTTGTAGGTTGCCATTTGTTCCTTGTAGACCTCCTAAGTTCTCCACTTCTTGAGGTTTCTGGTTCTTCACATTCAGGATCAAACCTTGGTGTTTCTTCCACTTCAACCTGCACTTCATTATTCTCTTGCTCATCAAATATCTGAACCTTTGATTTACCTTTCCTTTGGCTCACAATTTCTTCATCATCTATATTAATATTGATAGTACCTGCATACCAAGTACCTTGCTCATCAAATGTAACATCTTTTGATACAAGAAAATTTTTTGTGGATGGATTCCACAACCTGTATCCCATCTGCTTATCATCATAACCAATAAACACATATTTTTCAGCTTTAGGTTCCAATTTGTGCCTTAATTGTGATGGCACATATGCATAGGCCAAACATCCAAATACTTTGCAATGGTCTAGTGTAGGTCTCTTACCCCACCATGCCTCATATGGTGTCATACCCTGCAAGGCTTTACATGGTAGCCTATTAACCAAATAAGTAGCTGTATTTACAGCCTCAGCCCACAAATAATTTGGGCAACTTTTCTCCTTCATCATGGACCTTGCAAACTCAACAAGAGTCCTATTCCTCCTTTCTGCTACACCATTTTGTTGTGGAGAGTACCTGCAAGTAACCTCTCTTTTTATACCTGTATTCCACAAGTAATCACTGAACTCATTAGAGAAATACTCTCCCCCTCCATCTGACCTTAGTCTTTTCAA
>CM035430.1:19430780-19433280 GCA_020310875.1 Ceratopteris richardii
TTAGTGAGTACCTTGAAAGAGTTCATGAAGAAGCTCCACGTGCATGGACCAACGAGTCTTCTTCAAAAATAACAGATGAGGTATTATCAGGTAAGGGGGTTCCATTCTTATTTACATTTCAAGAAAAAAATGATGTTTCTACTTTTGTAGCATATAATAGCGAATGCATGCAAGCATTCGTTAGCGAGTACGAGGAACTTCAAAGTCTCCAAAGTAAAAGGCGAAAAAACAAAAGATCTAGACGTAATCTCGATAATAATGAGATTACAGATATACCTTCTTTCACGGATTGGCTATATAGTCGTTTGCAACGCACCAACGCAAATAATGAAGAAATCTCAGATGAGCAAAGAGAGTTAATGATAGGTTGTGAACAAAAGGTAATTTTATTAAAATATATATTTTATTTTTTTCATATATGTACGTTAGTTTCTATTTACTAATTGAATTTATTTTGCAGGCTTGAATGTTCACTAATATGTGGGCTTTTGGACAGCATATTAGAATCAAAGCCATTGATTCTTTACGTAAAACAGAGGATTTTAGTATTGTTGCTTGTTTCAAGCAACTATCACGTGCTAGCTCAAAAGACACGAACCTTATAGATAGCGAACTTGGTTACGTAGGAACTATTGTTGGTATCTACGAAATTTCATTTCGTACATTCAAACAGGTAGAAAAAAGTTTATATATTTTTTTTAGAGTTAGTTATTTTTTTAAGCACCTAATAATGGGACGTTTTTGTTGTTATA
Organism: Ceratopteris richardii; assembly: GCA_020310875.1. NCBI lineage: Eukaryota > Viridiplantae > Streptophyta > Polypodiopsida > Polypodiales > Pteridaceae > Ceratopteris > Ceratopteris richardii. The sequence goes on from CM035430.1 coordinate 19,431,533, forward strand.
TATTTTGATAGGTCATTTTGAAGGTTGACTGGTATCGAGCGGAGTATAAAGGTAGTAATTCTACAATAAGAAAGGAATTATCTGGGTTTTGGGCAATTGATTCTTCCAAGGTAATGCGATCTACTAAAGAACCATATATTCTTCCTAGGCATATTGAACAAGCATTTTTTTATAAAAACCCAGATGCTCATCCTTGGTGGCAAGTCATTCATGTGCAACCTAGAGGTAGGTCATTGTTTGAACAGTTTATTGTTAGAGAGATTGAAGAAAGTCCTCTTGATGATTCAGCATCAGATACTGATACATCAACATCTAGAATAGAAATTAGACTCATTATATGTGATAATGATACTAATCTTTTTGATGAAGAGGATAATTCTCTACATGCTGATTCTACTGATGAGGAAGAGGAATTACCAGAAATAGATATTAATCCACCAATAGATGATGTGATTCATGAGAACATAGATTTAACAATAGAAGAAATAAATGAAATCAATAAGGATAATGAAGATGAGACTATATTGATGTCTTACCAAAATGATGGCAATAATGAAAACATATGAGCAGATTAGATAGTAACTTGAAGCTTCTGAATGGATATCAGATAATAGGTTTTTTTTATTAACTTGAATAACGATGAATCCTACTAGAGAGATGAAATCATGTTCTTCTAAGTTAGAACATGAAGCTCGGGGGTATGCCTAATTATTTTATATATAGCTTTATCTTCGAGGAGTAAATTTTTATCATGTATGTATGCATATGTGTGTGTATTCATGTGTATTATATGTATACATATATTAGTATGCATATATATGTATTTCATGTATATGTATGTGTTTGCATGTGTGTGATATATGTATACATGTATTCATGTACGTAATATATGCAAGTGTTTATAATTGTGTACATGTATATATGTATATGTGTCTATGTGTAAATATGTACATGTAAATATGTATGCATGTATATATATGTTTATGTGTGCATGTAGGCATGTACATGTATGTGTAAATATGTACATGTAAATATGTAAGTATGTATATATATATTTATGTGTGCATTTAGGCATGTATGTGTGAAGCATAATATATCTACTCCATTTTATATTTATGTATCCTATCTACATGATGTGTATATATCTTTACATATATTATGAATCATGATCCTCGTTGATTCGAGTAGCTATATATAGAGGCATAAGGTTGGGAGGAGAGACATCTCTCTAGTAGGACGTCGGAGGTGTACATATACTTCAAATATATGGCTAAAAGGTTGAATTAGAGTTTTTAAATTAGGGATTTCAAAACCCTAATATCGAGATTAGTGCTCTCTGTCTCTCTCTCTCTCATATACATACATACCGTGTATTGTCACGACGATGCGCCATAAGTGTCCGCATCTCTTTTAAACACCATTTAAGAGACCACCCTGTCCCAAACTCCGTCTCAAGTGAACTGAGCACGTACTTTTTATCCCTCTCATCATGCTCACTACAAAAATAAAAAAACATAATATAAATAAAACATAAGATATATATTTCAATTTATATGTAAAACTTTTACTTACTTCCACGGTAAGTGGATAAAGCGCAGGTAAGAGTCGCATAGTGCACGCATTCTCCTCTTGAACTCCAATCCATTTCCTATGTATACAATATTCCCCTCTGGCTCTATGTCGCACTCTAGTCCTAACGTGCCTATGCATGTCCTCATAGGCAACGTCTCTGCTCTGCTATCACGTGC
>CM035430.1:19455780-19468280 GCA_020310875.1 Ceratopteris richardii
TCCCACACCCCCCGCAACCTCCACAACCTCCCCCCACAACCTCCCACACCCCCGCAACCTCCCACTACTCCACCCACACCTCCCATGCCCCCCACAACTTCCCACGGCCACTCCACCCACACCTCCCACACCACCCACCATCCCTCCTACTCAATATGTAAGGGTCAAAAGCTACTACAAAAATTACGTGAAGGATGTGCTTCTCAGGGTCATTAGAATATCACGGGCAGCTCAAAATGAGGATCTTAGCTTGCATGCAAAAGTGATAGTAAAAGTAAAAGTGAAAGTAGAGAAATGACTGTTGCCGCCAACCATTCATGATGACTCCCTATTTTTGAGGATCCAATTCAAGACTGGTGGCATATTTGACCCCTCCAATTTTGGGCAATCAATCGACGCATGATCAGTGGACGTGAGGAATTGGCAAGGCCCTGTTGGCCTATTGGAGCCTATAAAAGCAATGGACTAGTACTCATTGGGGATATATCCATATACAGACACGTACAGAGCGTCTTTGGTCCTCTCTTTGCACTCTGTGGCTACAAGCCTACTCTAGGAAGTCACTCTCTGGAGGGGATACAAAGTGTGGGCTTCCCAGTGGAGGGCTAATAGCATTGTAGTGTAAAGAAGTGGCTTGATTTTGTCATTCAGTTTGAGTCAGTGGTATTTCTGTGCTCTTCCATTAGAGCAAGTCTTCATACCTTGTTCTTGTGAAGAGAGATGGTGGATGCAATCCAAAGATGAGTAGACCCTTTAAACTTCCTAAATCCACCAAAATATCAACCAAGTACTTTGGAACATGTATCCCAAAATTTTAAGTCAAGACAGACTAGTTGCGAAATGACTAGCTCCCAAAACTTGCTATTTTTGGACATACACCTGCTGGAAAAAATGAACAGTGCTCTCAACCTAGTAGGAATTAGAAAAATTCCTTTTGGGCATAGCAAATAGACTTAGCAAGCTTTCCAATCCAAGTTAAAACACTTCAAATGATGGATTGAGCACTGAGAACAAGTTTCATCAATTTCTGGAACATGTCCACTATTCTCGGGGCTCTGCAGAGATAGACCAGTGATCAGTAAATTGCAGATATCTTCAAAACTATTAATCCAATGACCTTGAAAATTTATAAGTAAACAGTAGTCAGTATGAGATATCCAACACAAGTTAAATCACTGAAAAAGGGTCAGTAGAACTCGAGACATGACCTTCTGAAGTTACTACTCTGAGTGAGTATATCAGAGAACAAAACAGAGAAGTAGATGATGATAAATGTATAGATTCACATATGATTACAACCACATTGGCAATGAATCTTTGCACAATGGGAGTAGAATGATAGAGCTATGGAGTAAGCTCTTCAATCTCTACAAAATCACATGAAGTGGTCACGTACAAGGCTTGCAAATCGCCTCTTCCTTCTTGCTCCTTTTATAGCTATTCTTGGAGGGAGTTTTGAATTCGAATTCGAATGGCTCCACCTAAAAGTGATCCCCAAAGTTAGGAGATATTCCCTCAACTCAAAAAGTCGTGGGTTTTGGTAGTTAGAGCCACAAAATTGCTTTTACATCATGCATGAGGTAAACCATCCTTTTCCTTTTTCTTTTTTCAATTACAAGAGATAAAAATGAACTCTTTTACAAGAGGTGTTCACATGACTACTCATGTGACTTACAAATGAGGATAATATCAAGCATATGAAGCATGTAGGCTTGGGTAAAATGCACCAACAGCTCCCCCTCAAGCCTAACATGCTTGGACTCCAAATAAGTCTTCAATTGTCCTTGATTTCCTGCAAGCCAATCATCAACTTGAATCTACTTAACTTCATATCATCAAGAGCTTTAGTCAACATGTCGGCACATTGCATATCTCTAGAGACATAGGATAGTTGAATATCCTTGCTCATTAGCTTCTCCCTTACGTAATGGTAGTGGACTTCAATATGCTTGGTTCTAGCATGGTATACCGGATTAGCTGCTAGATGTAGTGAGTTTGTGTTGTCACAAAAAATGTGAGGTGTTGAAGAATGAAGTCCAAGATCTGTGTACAAAGACTTTAACCACATGATTTCTTGAGTTGCATTAGCCAAACCTCTATATTCTGCTTCAGTAGAAGATAATGCCACGGTTGGTTGCTTCTTCGATGACCAAGAAATGGTTTTTGAACCTGCAAATGATATATACCTTGATGTGCTTCTTCTATCATCTTTAGATCCGGCCCAATCTGCATCTAAGTAGACCTTAAGTTCAATACCTGAAGTAAATGAATAAAACAAACCTTCATTCATGGTCCCCTTTAGGTACTTGAGGACTCTCTTGGTTGCTTCCATATGTGCTCTTCTCGGGTTATGCATAAACTGACTCAATATGCTAACACTATAGCATATATCCACCCTTGTGAGTGTTGCATAGTTCAAACTTCCAACCAAGCTTTGATAGCTTGTGATGTCTTCAATTTGCTCTCCTTCATAAGCACTAAGCTTATGATTTTGCTCCATAGGTGTACCTGCACATAGAATTTTCCATCTTGAACTTGACGAGCATGTCATGCACATACTTCCTTTGTGTGATGTATATACCTGAATCTGTGTAGATCAACTCCAATACAAGAAAATAAGTGAGTGGTCCGAGGTCACTTATTTTGAACTCCTCCTTCATTTGACTCTTTACCTGTTTGATTCCTTCAAGATCATTGCCTGTGATAATAATATCATCAACATACACACATAAATAGATCACTTCAGATCCATTCCTCTTTATGAACAAAGAGGTATCCGCCTTGCTAGCTTTGAATCCTTGGTCCTGCAAATAAGTCACCAATCTGAAATTCCAAGCTCTTGGAGCTTGCTTGCCATATACACTTCCTCAGAAATCCATCCATTCAAGAAGGCATTCTTTACATCAAGTTGATAAAGATTCCAATTTCTAGATGCAGCAAGACTAATGAGAACCCTAATTGTAGGCATTTTTGCAACAGGAGAGAAAGTCTCCTCATAATCAATACCATGGGTTTGAGCAAACCCTTTAGCAACTAACCTTGCTTTGTGCCTATTTATACTTCCATCTGGATTCCTCTTGATTTTGTATATCCATCGAGATCCAATTACCTTCATAGATGGATTGTTAGGTACAAGCTCCCAGGTGTCATTCTCCTTCAAGGCTTCCATTTCTTCATCCATTGCATCTCTCCAAGCTTTCTTGCTTTGTGCTTCTTCAAATGTGGTAGGTTCTTCATTGCTTGAATCCTTTGCAATGTAGATTGAGTGCTTCGTGACCAAAGAAGTATCATAACCAAACCTCTCTGGTTTCTTCTTGTCCCTCGAAGACCTTCTAAGTGGTTGATGTGAGCTCTCGGGTCCATATGTAGCATCGTGCATCTTTGCTTTACCTTTGTTCTTCCATAGCTTTAGTCTTTCCAAGTCTTCATGGTCAATCTGTGAATCACTTTCTTCAATCTGCTTTGGCTCCTTTGGTTGAAGTGATGGAAAATCTTCATCCAAGTCATATGGCAGCTTCACTTTCCTGTCATCATCAAACCATGATTTGTTTTCATCAAAAATTACATCTCTACTCACAGAAAATCCTTTATTGGTTGGATTGTACAATCTATATCCTCTTTGGTTTTGATCATAACCAATGAATACGCACTTCTCTGCCAAGGGATTGAATTTCCCTCTTACTTGAGAAGGAATGTGAGCATAGGCTAAGCATCCAAAGATTTTGCAATGCTCTAGACTAGGTCTTCTTCCATTCCACACTTCATATGGAATGGTTCCATCTAGTGACTTAGATGGAAGTCTATTTATGAGATATGTGGCTGTCGACACAGCCTCTGCCCATAGGTAGTTCGGCAATCCCTTTTCGTTGAGCATGGACCTTGCAGCTTTGACAATAGCTCTGTTCCTCCTCTCTGCTACACCATTGAGTTCGGGTGTATACCTTGTAGTGACTTCCCTTTTAATGCCTCTTTCATGCAAGAAGGCATCAAATTCAGAAGAGAAGTATTCTCCTCCACCATCTGATCTGAGTCGTTTCAAAGTCCTACCTGTTTGATTTTTAACAAGAGCAATATACTTCTTAAAGCAATTAAACACTTCATCCTTGTGCTTCATGAAAAACAAAATGGTCCACCTGCTACAATCATCTATGAAAGACACATAATATCTTGAGCCTGATATAGATGGCTCCTTACTTGGACCCCACACATCTGTGTGCACCATATCCAAAGGATTTTGATACATATATCCTTTCTTATTGAAAGGTTGTCTATGAGCCTTGCCGAGTTGACAAGCTTCACACTTATAAATCATGTGTTGTCTTGTGATATTAGGCAAACCAAGTACACTTTGGTCCCTGCAAATCTGTTTGAGTGTCCTCTCACCAATGTGAGCAAGCCTTTTGTGCCATAACTCCAACTCTGTTAGAGTTTGAGATCCATAGCTAAACAAAGCTATGTTCTTTGTATCTTCCACTTCAAAAGTGAAAAGCCTTCCTATCTTTTCTCCTTTGGCAATCCTTCGAAAGCCTTGCCTTGGGTCTTCAACATATGCTGCAAATCGATTGAATCTAACCTGCAATTCCTTTTCAACAATCTGTCCAACACTTATTAAATTTTTGGTAATTGTAGGGACATACAAGACTTTGCTTAAGAGGTTCATATTCCCATCTCATGTCTTCACATTACCTATCTTCTCCACTAAGTGCTTTGTGTCATCTCCTATCTGCACTTCATGCTTGTTATGAGGATCTTTCAAATCAGAAAGTAAAGCCACATTTCCTGCTACATGGTTCGAGCATCCCGAATCAATGTAAAATATGTGATCATCATCCTTACCCTTCTTCGCTGATAGATTCATAATCAATAATGAATCTTCTTGACTTTGGTCCTCTGCATAGTTATTGTAATCTCTTCTTCCTCTATGGCCACTTTGATAGTTGTTGTTGTTGTAATTGTTGTTGTAGTAGTTGTTGTTGTTATAGCCTCCATTGTATCTACCTCTATTTGATCCATAGCCACCTCTATTGAATCCTCTTCCTGTTGAGTTCCTCGGGTTCGTGAAACATTCTTCAGTAGTATGGTTAGATAAGCCACATATGTTGCAAGGTTGAGATGATTGGAATCTCCCCCTGCCTTGCTTTCCACCTCTGCCTCTTCCTCTAGCTCTTCCTCTACCTACAACGTTTGCTTGGAAAGAGCTACCTTCATCTTCATTCTTCCTATTCTTTGACTTGTCCTTGACCTTAGCTTTATCAGAGTATAAGGAAGAAGTTTGATTACCTCTTAAGGACTCACCACCTTTGCTAATCTTTGCTTCATGAGTGAAGAGTTGGCCCATGAGTGTGTTGAGGTCAGGTACATGCATATCCATGTATAAATCCATGGCTGTTGTGAATGACTCCCACTTGTCGTCTGCTTTGATTCCATTCATGACTTGTGTAATGATTTGCTCCTCTTCAATTACCTCTCCAATGCTTCCAAGATGGTCCAAAATCTCCTTTATCTTTGTGACATAATCAGTCACATTTTGCTTCGGGCTTTTCTTCATTGTTGTGAACTCCATCCACAATTGGTTCTTCCTTGCTCGAGTGTTGGAAGAGAAGAAAGAAGCAAGTGCATTCCAGGTCTCTCTTGATGTCTTGCATCCCTTGACATGAGGTAAAAGAAAATCAGAGATTGAGTTTAGAATATAGGACCTTGCAAGTGCATCCTTCGAACACCAATTCGAAAGTCCTTCCACTTCTTCATGTGATGGTTGCCCTTTGTTCCTCATGGTTGGCATTGCTTCATCTCCGGATATGAATCCATATAGATTCCTCCCTTGAAGGTAAGCCTCCATCCTTAGAGACCATTCCGGGTAGTTGTTTCGATCCAATTTATCAATTGTTGATGGAAATCCATCTCCCATGTTGCTTGACTATGCTCTGATACCACTGTGAAGAGAGATGGTGGATGCAATCCAAAGATGAGTAGGTGCCGCTACAACCAGCTTCACACCAGCCAACTGAGACTTCAGAGTTGATTAGTACACCCTTTAAGCTTCCTAAATCCACGAAAATATCAACCAAGTAATTTGGAACATGTATCCCAAAATTTTAAGTCAAGACAGACTAGTTGCGAAATGACTAGCTCCCAAAACTTGCTATTTTTGGACATACACCTGTTGGAAAAAATGAACAGTGCTCTCAACCTGGTAGGAATTAGAAAAATTCCTTTTGGGCATAGCAAATAGACTTAGCAAGCTTTCAAATCCAAGTTAAAACACTTCAAATGATGGATTGAGCACTGAGAACAAGTTTCATCAAATTCTGGAACATGCCCACTATTCTTGGGGCTCTCCAGAGATAGACCAGTGAGCAGTAAATTGCAGATATCTTCAAAAATATTAATCCAATGACCTTGAAAATTTATAAGTAAACATTAGACAGTATGAGCTATCCAACGCAAGTTAAATCACTGAAAAAAATTTTAGTAGAACTCGAGATATGACCTTCTGACGTTACTGCTCTAAGTGAGTATAGCAGAGAACAAAACAGAGAAGTAGATGATGATAAATGTATAGATTCACATATGATTACAACCACATTGGCAATGAATCTTTGCACAATGGGAGTAGAATGATAGAGCTATGGAGTAAGCTCTTCAATCTCTACAAAATCACATGAAGTGGTCACGTACAAGGCTTGCTAATCGCCTCTTCCTTCTTGGTCCTTTTATAGCTATTCTTGGAGGGAGTTTTGAATTCGAATTCGAATGGCTCCACCTAAAAGTGATCCCCAAAGTTAGGAGATATTCCGTCAGCTCAAAAAGTCGTGGGTTTTGGTAGTTAGAGCCACGAAATTGCTTTTACATCATGCATGAGGTAAGCCATCCTTTTCCTTTTTCTTTTTTCAATTACAAGAGATAAAAATGAACTCTTTTACAAGAGGTGTTCACATGACTACTCATGTGACTTACAAATGAGGATAATATCAAGCATATCAAGCATGTAGGCTTGGGTAAAATGCACCAACAGTTATGAGCAGTGCAAGTCTTCATCTAGTTGTGTTCAATGCAAATCTTCATCTAGTTGTGTTCATTTTATTGGACGAGTCCCTTGTATTGATTCCATTTGTTCTGGATTGACATGTTAGCAGAGAGCATCAGTTTTTGTAGCATTTCCTTTGCCTTCATTGTAATCATCTGTGCGAACTAAGGAGTGGGTTCGGTCTTCCACTATTGTCATCTGTCATTTCCCTGAGTATTTACAATTCTGTGCAATTATTGTTATCTGCCTGCTCACAAAAGTGTTGAAGGGTATATTTCCCTAAGGAGAACCTCCCTTGAGTAGTCGAAGTAGTGGTGTGCATGGTGCATGTTCCTTCTAAAAGTAGATACCCCAATACGTCCTCTATAGTTTGGCACGTGTGTGAGAGGCCGTGAGGATAGTAAATAGTTCTTTTTTAAGTATTTTTGCCCTATTGCATTTGCAAGTAGGTACATGACCCATACGCGAGCAAATAAGGAGCCTCTTCGTGTAGGAAACAGCCTTAACAAGTCAGCTATATCTTTGACTAGTGAACCTAGCTCCCCTCTACCCTACTTGAATTTATCTATTGATTTGGGTGCGACACCCCTCTCAAAGGAGAAGCATAGGAGAACATTAGATTTCTCCTCAGATACGTTAGAAGAAACACCACTGCAAATGGAGGATCTCTCTCATTTACTCTCCAAACTCAATATCAAGTTCCCTACCTTCAAGGGACAAGCTTATGAGGACGTTGATGATCATGTGAGGAGGTTCATCTCCTTATGTCGTGGACGAGGTTTGAAGAATAGAGAGGATGCAGTGCTGGTACTCTTCCCATCCACATTGGAAGGCCTTGCTGACAAATGGTACAATCAATATGCAGATGGTCATTTTGATACATGGGAGGCTCTAAAGACGGCATTCTCACAGACATTTCGACCTAGTGACTCCTCGGAAAGAGCTCTAGACGAGCTCGAGAATCTAAGGCTAGGATCAGGTGAATCCTTCCATGAACTTCACACTAGGACAAGAGCACTTGTTGCACGTCTTCCACATGCTCAAGGTGATTTCTTGGTTAAAAAATGGATAGAAAAAGCTTTGCCTAGGTCATCTCCGCAGAAGTTACGTGAGTCTCTTAGATTGGATGCAACCCTAAATGATTTTGTTGCAGCAATATCACGCATTGAAGAAGCTAGGAAACATTTTGAAGGGGATACACAACCGAATTATTTTGCAGAACTAGACCCTATTGGGCAACTGAGGAAGGAACTAGAGGCATTGAGATTGCAACAAAATCACCAAGAAGAGAAGGTCTTGCCACCACTGCGTTGCACTACTGATGAAGTAGCCCAACTTCGCCGTGAGTTAGAATATTTGCGGACCACTCAGGATATAAGAAGGCAGATTGGGTGCACAATATGTAACAACAATGGACATTCCAATGCTAATTGTCCTAATAAGGTAAGCTATCAATTTTGTGGAAAGGATGGCCACGATGCTAGAGACTGTTACTACCTCAAAGGTACACCACAGTGAGGTAACCCTCAAGCTCTGGATTCATATTATCCTACTACTTCAAATGCACCTAATAGAGAGGAGAATCGCCCAACGAAGCCTTCATATAATAGACCTTTGATGTGTTATTGTTGTGGTGAGTATGGCCATATGCAAAATAGGTCTTCCCTTCCAGAAGATGCACCTCCTTGTCAGCATTGTCCAGAGGCTAAGGATCATCATACCAAAGACTACCCAAGAAGCCATCCTTCTCCAATCCACATGATTGCAGTCTCTCCACAAGAAGAAGGTATGACCACTCAGTCTTATGTTGTTTCATCCTCTGCAATGCCCATGATGACTAGAGCCAGACAAGCAGAAGCAATCCGTAGAGAGGAATAATAAGGACTCCAGGATAAAGAGGAGGAAAAGAAGGCTGGGTGGAAGGGCCAAGCAGAAATTGAAGGAGCTTATGAAAGGATGGCTTCTTCTCTAAGGGATCAACCAACAAGTCTGCAAAAAGAGACTCATGAGGTAAACATTGAACAGATCTTGAAAGGTATTCATGACAAAGTTAGTTTGTACAAACTCATAAAGATAGATTCAAAAATAAGAAGTGACCTATTAAAGATTATACACTCTCCTCACTTGATCCATCTGCCTAGCATAGATGGTTTCATGGTTGATTTTCCCCCTGCACCCCTGGCAAACTACCAAAGCTAAAGGTTATCTGTTTGCATAAAGGATGAAGCGCTCATAGGTGTGATCATAGATGGAGGCTCTGGTAGCAATTTGATGCCAGATTTCACAATGAGGAAACTGAATTTGAACCCCACTAAGGTGGCACCATTCACAATTACACTAGTAGATCAACATCAGGTTGCGCCTCTTGGCATTATTGAAAAGGTACTATTGATAGTATAGGGTTGCCACTTTGTTCTAGATTTTGTTGTTATTGCACTTCCACAAGAGACTTCTTACCCTTTACTCTTGGGGAGACCTTGGCTGAGGCAGGCAAAAGCTTTGGAAGATTGGGGGAAAAACAAACTGTGGATTTCAACAAACACCAATAGCCAACTGCAACTACATTTGGAAGAAGGATTCGACTCAGGAAAAACTACTAGGTATACTGTGGACACTCAGGTAATGCCGTCTGTACCCCAAGAAGAAGATACATTATTGAATTGGATGATGGAAAGTACAAAGTGTTGCACGGTGGAAATCAATGAAATAGAGGAAGACGTTGCAGATGAAGGAGTTGTAGGAAAAGGCTATGAAGTTCACAAGGAGTTGGAGAATGAGAGTATGCAGGAAAATACAAACTTTGAAGGGGCAACAAATATAGAAGTATCAGGGAAAGGAAGTTATGAGCCTGAATGTAGAGAAGATCTCCCCTTTTCGGATATACCTCAAGGATGGACCAGAGAACATATTATAGAATATAAGCTAAAATCCACTCTTGCATACAATGGAGATGATTTCTCAAGAGAGACTAGTCCTGAAATAATGGTTCAAGAAGTAAATCTAGGGGATGAAGAGAACCCTCAAGTAATCCACTTGGCCTCTTGGCTATGGCATTATCCCCCTTTACTGCAGAAGGTAACTTCTTTACTTTTTGCTTACAAAAATTTATTCGCATGGTCCTACAAGGATCTAATAGGGATACCAGAGGAGCTTGGATTACATCGGATACTCTTAGTTGAGGGAGCTGCGCCTGCAAGAAGTAGGCCATATCGAATCAATCTGAAGTATGCAGAGGTGGAAAAGTTGGAAATTATAAAACTAGAAGAAGCAGGTATAATTGTTCTAGTAGAACATTCCAGGTGGCTTTGTTCTATGGTTATTGTACCCAAGAAAAATAGTGGAAAAATAAGAGTCTGCGTTGATTTTCGTGCCTTAAATAAAGTGATTGTTCAAGATGGATTTCCTCAGCCCTTTATAAAGCAAGTACTTGAGGAAGTAGCCAGTCACACTTTGTATAGCTTCTTGGATGGTTTTAGTGGCTACAATCAGATAGTGATCCATCCTGATGATAGGGACAAAACAGCCTTCATTACTCAATGGGGCACTTATGTCTAGACCCGCATGGCTTTTGGTTTGAAGAATGCACCAGCTTCATTTAATAGAATAATGTATCTAATATTGGGTAAATGGTTGACAACCTTTCTACACATTTTCATGGATGACTTTTCAGTGTTTTCAGACACAGATAGAAGAGCAGTAGTTCAAGATTTCCATGATCATTTGGAAGAAATCTTTGAGCAATGTCTCAAAATAGGTTTGAAATTAAATCCTACTAAATGTCATTTTTTGGTCACCAAGGGCACTCTTTTGGGTCACATAGTATCTACTGAAGGGATAACGGTTGACCCTGCAAAGGTTACTGCTATTTTTCTATGCCTATTCCACAAAGCCCAAAGGAAGTGCAAAGTTTTTTGGGCCATGCAGGATACCATAGAAGATTCATACGAATGTATTCAGAAACAGCTAAGCGCTTGTCAAGGCTTACCAGTAAAAAGGTCCCCTTCTCATGGAGTGTTGAAGCTGAGAAAGCATTTTGTGAACTAAACTTGAGGCTATGTACTGCTCCACTTTTAAGTGTTCTTTATAACTGGTCATTAGATTTTCATGTGCATATAGATGCCAGTCTTCATGTTGTTGGTGTGGTTCTAGCTCAACCATCATCTCACAAGGTTCATAGACCTATCCCCTATGCCAGCAGACTACTCACCAAGACAGAAAGGAACTACAGTACGACCGAAAGGGAAGGTTTGGCCATTGTATTTGTTCTTCAAAAGTTTCGGCATTACCTTCTTGATGTACATTTTATAGTCATATCTGACTATCAGCCCTTGAAGTACTTGATAAACAAGCCTAGAGTAGCTGGAAGGGTTTGGAGATGGTCACTCCTGTTTCAAGAATTCAACTTTGATATTCATATTAAGCCAAGAAGAGAGCACTACATGGAAAATCAAGTATCCAAGACCGCAATGAGCGAGAAGGCAACAAGTATTAATGATGAATTGGTGGATAGTAATCTCTTCTTAGTAGCAACCCAAACTGATTGGTATGATAAAATTCTCGATTTTCTCCCTACTAGAAAACTCCCAGAACACTTGACACCTATAGAAAAGAGAAGATTGCTCCTTAAAACCAAAGCGTACTCACTTATAAGTGGAACTTTATATAGATATTGTGAGGATGGTATCTTGAGAAACTGTGTTTATCCAGAGGAGGTAAATCTTTTGGTAGAGGCTGCACACAGTGAAGGGCATCTAAAGGGGGAAGAATTGGCTCACAGAATTATCCACAAAGGACTATGGTGGCCTCATATCTACACGGATGCAATCAAGTTTGCTAAAGAATGCCATGTTTGCAACAGATGTGCTCCTACGCCAACCACATTCAATTTCCAACCATTAGTCATATCCACGGGATTGCTCCCATTCGAACCATGGGGTCTTGATTTCATAAGACCAATTAGTCCAACTGGTCAACTTGGGGGTAAGAAGTATATTTTGATGGCCACATGTTATGCAACTAAATGGATAGATGCTAAAGCTACGGTGGACTGTACAACTTTAACAGTAGCTTAGTTTTTATATAAACGTATTTTCTCAAGATTTGGGTGCCCATTGGAAATCACTAGTGATAGAGGCATGCATTCTGTAAATCATTTGCTCCAATTTATATTTGAAAGGTACAAAGTTTTTCATGCCTACTATCCAAGGTCCAAAAGAAATTGGAGCCAAAACCATTGGAATTGAACCCCCCCCCCCCATGAGAAGACTAGTGGCATTAGAAGAATACAGGGAAGGAGAAATGCAAAAACTTCAGGTAACACAAGAAGAGCGCAAAAGCTTGCATGACAGGTATCTAAGGTCCAAAGAAGTATAGGAAGGATCCTTGGTTTTGGTGCATCAGATCCCAACAGTTTCAACCAAATTGGAACCCAAATGGATAGGATCGTATAGAGTGATAAAGGAATTACCACATG
>CM035430.1:19552996-19597996 GCA_020310875.1 Ceratopteris richardii
ATCTCTAATTCCTTTAAATTGAACAATGATTGGATATACATAAACATATTGAAATTATTATTGTAGTATTATATATATATATATATATATATATATATATATATATATATATATATATATATATATATATATATATATATATATATATATATATATATATATATATATATATATATATATATATATATATATTAGTATATGTACACTAACAAATGTATAATTAGGGTTTTAGGGTTTATATGAGTATATGAATATACATACATAAAGAGTCAAGGTTTAAGGTTTATATATATATATATATATATATATATATATATATATATATATATATATATATATATATATATATATATATATATATATATATATATATATATATATATATATATATATATATATATATATATATATATATATATATACATACTACATACCTATAAAGATATATACATACATACATAGAGCCATATAGACATACATACATACATACATAAATATATAAAATAGACAAAGAAATATGGCTTATGTATATATACTAGTATATATAAATAGAAAAACAAAGAAGTAGGGTTTATTGACTCAAATTAGTATATAAACAGAAAGCATTTACGTTTAATGATTTATACACAAAAAATAAATATGGATCCATAAAATATATTGGTTTTAGTTTTAATATGAGTATAGATACATAAGAAGTAATAGATTCTGGTTTATCAATATATAAAAGTATGTATGCAATAAGAGTATGTTTTTAACTTTGATACAATTTAAATTGTATGTAGCTATGTATGCATGGGTGCATGTATGTAGGTGTGAGTTTGTCTACACATAAAAGGAGGAACTAGTGGCTAACTTATACTTTACAAGTTATACCTAAAGGAGTAATAAGTTCAATTACATTTACATGCATAATTTCTACTTGTTTTAAATTCACTAACTTGTAAATGTATTAATAGATATATATTTTGTGTATCTAGAAAGAAAAAACATATGGTACTAGAGATAATGAATCAATCAAACAAAAAAATTCAAATATGTGATGCATTTTTGGCACAATGCAAGTATTTTGATAACCTTGAAAATCTCATTTGCATGCACTTATCTATGCATGGAGGCATCTTTATATGTAGTTATGAACTTTTATGTGGATAATATGAGGCATTTGTTAGCACCTTTGACCTTACATCTCAAGGATTGATAAGTTTGATCATAATTTAAATAAAAAATATCCTATTCACTTAAGCTGACCAACACTTGGATGTACATAAAATGATTGCACTTACAGTTCTAGGATATATAATAGTATGCATACGTAAACACATTTAGAATGAGGGTTTTGGGACTCTCACTAGTATATAGCTATACATACCTAAAGCACTAGGGTTTTATGTTTCAGATTAGTAGAGTTATTTTGTAGAACTAGGGATTATTACATAGGCTCCAAGGGTTAATAGAATTAGGTTTTGTACGGAAACCCTTGTGAAACCTTTGGCGAACCCTTGGGATTTAATCATGAACCCTTAGGAATTGAATGGTTTGAGCCATATGTTTTTTATAATAAGGTGTGGAGCTCTACTAGCTGAATAATTCAAGTCAAGGCCCTTTGAGGGTGTAAGTATAATTCTTGTTGATATATTTAGGTAGTGATGTGTGTGAACACACTAGGACCACCGGGGCACTTTTTTTCCCTCTTTAGGAGGTGTTTCTACCCTGCCTTGTATACATGCCTATTGCCCTAATGGGCTACTTATCTTTGTGCATTCTCTAGTAATACATTCAATATTCTATGTTGTGCTCCAAGCTTCTTCTTCTTCCTTGTGTTGTTTCCGTGCTTCCGCAGATGTCTAACTCCAACAATTGGTATCAGAGAAGGCTGCGGCTTCATCTAGGGCATCATCGACACTCCTTTGGTTGCACTCTATGAATAACACAAATTTTGGTGAGCATACTCAAGGTGCCAAAATCGCGATCTGAGCTCGTTTCCGCCTCCGAACGCACTATCACAGCGCTTGTGTAGGCTACTTCGTCTTTTTGTGCCAAAGCTATATACCAGTTTTGGTTTGCCAGTATAAGGGTCTCAAACTCTACTACAGGTTTAGCAGAATTCATCTAGGCATTTCTTTTCAACTTTTTGAGATATAGTTGATTTTCTACATCAAGGTATTTTAGTCACCGGCCATGGCTGAAAGCAGTGATGTATTTTGTATGTTGGCTCTTGAGGATAAGTTGGATGGTATCAACTACCCGTTATGGGCTTATATGATGCAACATGTATTGGTTGCAAAAGGACTGTGGAATATTATGGCGGGTGTTGAATGACATCGTGTTACACCTGCGAATATAGATACTACAAATACCAGTGTTGGAGCTAATGAAGATGTTGTCGAAGATTATGATATTCTGTAGATTCCTGTTCGTGCTACGGTCTCTGATGCACCTATCGCAGATCGGATTTGTTGGGATGGAAAAGATGCTCATGCACATTCATTCACAACTTTTTCTATCAAACATGCCATTATTCCCCACATTTGCCCTTGTAGAACAACTAAGGATGCTTGGGATACACTTACCACATTGTACCAAGCTAGGAATGAGGCTCATGTTGCTTACCTCCGAAAACAGGTGGAGAGTGAGCACATGAATGAAGGTGATTCTATGGACAGTTTTCTAACAAAGATCAAAGACTTGAAGGAACAATTGATTTCTACTAATGAAGTTATACCAGATAGCTCACTTGTGTAGACCGTTCTGAATGGTCTTCCTTATTCAAATCAGGTTTTTGCTTCTACTCTTTGGTTGATGATGGAAGGCAATCCAAATTTCTTGTCATTTAAGGTTTTGCAGGAAGCTCTTCCACTAATAAGTAGAAATCTGCTAGTTTTGCACATTCAAAGAAGGAAGAAAAAGATGAGAAGAAATCACAAAAGTAGAAATTGTTTTCCAAGTACTCTCAAGGAAATGATCATATCATAAAGAACTGTTCTAAACTGGCTGCAAAAGAGGCAAAGAAAAAAGAGGCTAGAATGGTTGTTGCAGAGGCCTCTACTCCAAAAACAGAGTCTACTAACCTTATGCAGCATGAAGAATAGGTGTTTACTACTGTTTGCAGTTTTGACCCATCCTATCATGAGAAGTGCATGTTTGTAGTAGACTCACATGTTTGGTACTTTGATAGTGGGGTGACCAAACATATTACCTCGTAGCGTAGTTTCCTCTCTTCACTTGAGCCTGCCCCTACAGAGAATACTATCACATGCGCCAACAACTCCTCTTATCCTTTCATGGGAGTTGGTAAGATCACTCTGACTATTGTTGATGATAGTTCTTTCACTTTGTCAGATGCTTTATTTGTGCTCAAGAAGAATCTATTATCAATTTTTGCATTAGCCAAGATTAGCTTGGTTGTGAAATTTGTTGATGATAGATGTACAATTCATGGTATGTCAAATGACGATGTTATTATTGCTTTTGGTATTTTATGTCATGGGCTATATAAGCTCATAAACTATGAAAAGTTGGTGAATGATTTGGCATGTGCAGTACATGATTCTCAGGCTATATCAGATGCAAAGCTTTGGCATGCACGCTTTGGTCATCTAAACTTTGCTAGTTTGCTATGCCTCCAAAAATTTGAAATGGTGTCCTCTTTGCCCAAACTTGAGGCACCTGATAAACATGTATGTGAAGGCTGTATTTTGGGAAAAATGCAACGTTCCTCATTTCCAAAAGATGGTTCATTTCGGGCTACTAAAAAATTGCAAGTTGTTCATAGTGATGTTTTTGGTCCTATGTAGACAGCCTCTTTTGGAAATTATGTTTACTTCGTGACTTTCATTGATGATTTTTTAGGGATGCATCGGTATATCCACTCAAAGCAAAATCCAAAGTGTCTATATGTTTCAAACAGTTTTTGGTTTTCGCTGAAAATATGTCATCATGTAAAATGGGCATCCTCCCTTCTAATTGAGGGGGGGAATATATGTCTTCTGATTTCAATGCATTATCCACATCAATAGAATGGAGTTCCTGAACGGAAGAACAGGTCACTCATGGAGATCGCGAGGTGTATGATCAAGAGTAAGGCCTTACCACATAGTTTCTCACTTGAGGACATTATGTGTGCAACATATGTACTTAACAGGTGTCCCACTAAAGCACAATATTCTATCACTCCATATGAGGCTTGGCATGATCGCAAGCCATCTATTGCTCATCTGCGTGTTTTTGGTTGTCTGGCATATGCACTAGTGCCTGAACAACATCGCAGAAAATTGGATGATAAAGTAGTAAAATGTATTTTTGTTGGGTATAGTTCTAGAAGTAAAAACTATCATTTGTATCATCCACAGACTAAACATATTCTGGTTAGCCTTGATGTTGTTTCTGTGAAAGATGCTATTCAGCCATTACTTTCATGTACTAAGAAGACTTCTGTTAGCTCCAAAGTTATGTATGATACTTTGCTGCCTCTTTTTATAGCTGGATAGTCTATTGCTGGTCCTAATGAGGCAACTTCTCAACCTTTGCAGGTTTCATGTGATGATGTAGACCATTCCATTTCTGATGGAGATTTACATGATGCACTTATTGATGAGAGAGCTGATATTGAGCAGGCTTAAACTATACTAAAATGGCTAGTTCGGATGTTGTGTGACAACAAATTAGATGCACCTCTATCATATCGTACTTGATCATGCTCTCATAGTGCCTCTTTTGCATCACATTGCTATGATATGACTGCCTCTAGTCTCTGTGATGAGATTGAACCTATTTTGTTTGATGAAGCATAAAATTCTAAACATTGGATGGCTGCAATGCAATCTGAATATGATGCTATAATGAAGAATGGTACTTGGTCTTTATGTGACTTGCCTCCTGGAAAGAAGGCCATTGGCACAAAGTAGGTATACAAGTTGAAGCGTAAACATGATGGAACAGTTGATAGGTATAAGGCTAGGCTTGTTGCAAAGGGTTATGCACAGGAAAAAGGCATTGATTTTGATGAGACCTTTGCACCTACTTGCCAACTGACTACAGTTTGAAGCATCTGTGCACGTGCAGCTCATCATGGTTGGAATGTACATTAGTTGGATATCCAAATAGCATTTCTCAATGCTCTCTTGCGAGAAGAAGTGTATGTTTTTCAACCCCGTGGCTTTGTGCAGAAAGGGCAAGAGAACAAGGTGTGCAGGTTAAAGAAGGCATTATATGATTTAAAGAAAGCACCATGTGCTTGGTATGAAAAGATTCATGCCTATCTCATTGCACATAGTTTTCAGAACAATCCAACTGAAAGCACCTTATATGTTAAGCATGCTAATGATGTACTTCTGACCATTGTGGTTTATGTTGATGACACGCTGCTCACTAGTCCTCATGAGAGGCATATTGCTGATTTTAAGGGCGATCCACATGCCTCATTTGAGATGTCTAATTTGGGACATTTGAATCACTATTTAGGCATTCAGTTTATGCACGTTGATGGGGGAATGGCTTTGTGTCAAACGGAATATATTGACACATTATTGCAGCATTTTGGCCTTGAAGACTGTAAACCTATTTCCACTCCTATGGAAACAGGTTTATGACTGAGTCTTCATGATGCTTGAGATGCATTTGATGCTATTCTGTATCAGCAAGTTGTTGGATGCTTGATTTACTTATGCATTAATTGACTAGATATTTAGTTTGCTATCTCACAAATGAGCAGGTTTATGCATTACCTACGAGTAAAGGATTGGCAGATGGTGAAGCACATCTTTCACTACTTGAGTGGTACCCGGCTAATTGGTTTGCTTTATCCCAAGGGGGATCACTACTGCCAGATTTGCATGCTTTTTCTGACTCTGATTGGGTTGGTTGCTATGAAACTCATGTGTCCACTAGTGGTTTTTGCTTCATGCTTAGTAGCTCATGCATATCTTGGCTGAGCAAGAAGAAGCCTACTGCAGCCACTTCCACTTGTGAAGCTAAGTATAGGGCAACTTTCACAGTGACTATTGAGTGTGTGTGGCTCAGATGCCTTATGGCTGATTTGGGTGTTGGTTAGTCTTCTGCCACCACCATCTTCACTAACACTCATAGCGCATTGGCAGTTGCGAGGAACTCTGTGTTCCATGCTCGCACTAAGCACATTGAGGTGCATTATCATTATGTCAAGGAGAGGTTCTCTGCTGGGGAGGTTAGCTTGGCATATGTGCCCACGCAAGAGAACATTGTAGACCTTTTCACGAAGGCTCTACCTAGGGAGAAGTTTTAAGCTTTCTAGAAAGCCTTGGGCTTACTTCCTTTTGTGGATTGATTCCACATATATTGGGACTTTCATATACATAAGTGCTAGCTCCTTGTTCACCGCATCATTCCCAAGGGGGATTTGTTGATATATTTAGGTAGTCATGTGTGTGAACACACTAGGATCGTGGGGGCACTTTTTTTCCTCTTTAGGAGGTTTTTCCCCCTGGCTTGTATATACGCATATTTCCCTAATGGGCCAATTATCTTTGTAAATTCTCTAGTAATGCATTCAGTATTGTGTGTCGTGCTCCAAGCTTCTTCTTCTTCCTTGTTTTGTTCACATCCTTTCGTAGACGTCTAACTCCAGCAATTCGAGAGCCCCCTTTAAGAAACCATTTGGATTTAAATGATGCCATGTGATCTTGTAATAGACCTTTTGATAGTGAAATAATTCATTTTGAGTTTTGTGTATTACATAGTGGGGATAATGCTTAGAATGAAAAATAAGGTCAATTTAAGCATGAAGGCAAAACTTTGGGATGACAATTTTTATATTCTCTCTCTAGACCTTATCAGCATCATGTTTTCTAGTTGAAAATTGAATGTGATGATGAAAGAATTAGGAAAAAGTCTATATGAGAGAAAGGTCGAGCATGCATAAGAAAATTAATTTGCCTCTATGAAGTTTTTGTGAATCATGTTTTATGTACCTTCTTTAGTGCTCTATGTTTAGTTCACTACAACAAAATGCCTTGTTTTTATTTTCTCTCTATATTTCCTAAACGTATAGGGCTTAAAAGTTATACATTGAGGAGGATTGGACTTGAGTCATGTTTAACACTATTGTAGAGATGAAAAAATTGAATAAAAGTGTCTTTCACAAGCTTAAGCTAATTTCTCACTATTTTTGAGTCATAGAGCTTGGAAAAGTATGTTTTGTTAGTTACTTAAAAAAAAAAAGAGGTCTTCTCAACATCAAGGCCACCAACCACTCAAAATGTGTAAGAGTATCTCTTACATACACAGATGTTGTAAATGCTTTCCACTTCTCATTATCGCCAAGCCCACTTAAGGTATATGAAATTAGGTTATCATTGTCTATGTGACAACCTATAGACCCCAATGCACCACTGACCTCCTTGATCTTCAATATATGTTCATTTATGTTGTTGTGAGGGGTTACCCTTAAGTTGTTTAGTTCACTCCTTAATTGAATCTTCCTAGCTTTAGTTTAGTTCACTCCTTAATTGAATCTCTCTAGAGTTTCCCATACTTTGATGGAGGTATCTAAGTCTTGTATATTCCCAATCATGGCATTGCTAATGTTCTCTGAAAGTATGAAGATGAATCTCTCATCCTTTTCATTCCACTCTCTAAACTTCCTTAATTTCTCATGAGTTGGATTCTCTCCTGATCTAGGTCTTGCATCTCTATCACTAATGAGATCCCATAATCCTTTTCCCCTGAGATAACTAGAGATCCTTAACTTCCATGATTGATAATTACTCTTATCTAGATTCTCGATTTGAGTGTTTTATTTTTATATGGTGAGTTGTAGTGCACTCTTCTACATCCCTTTGAGATTTGTAAAACAAATGATCCTTATGTCCTCCCTATTTACTAGTAGGCCCCCATACCTTTTGTTAGGTGTGTGTCTTTGGGCTTGATCTAGCTGTTCTTCTTCCTTCAAGCTCCTTCAAATTCTTCTCTTGGTCCTTTTGAATTATTCATATATGTCACATATCTTAGATACCACTATTGGGAGAATTTGTAGCATCCTTATGAAAGCATGAAGTAATGGTGGGCTCGCAAGCACTCTCACACAACCTCTATTTTCTAAAAAAATCGAATCTCTAAGACCATGAAGACTAAACCCAAGAAGTTTTGCACACATAAGCTAAACTCTAAGGCTTGTCAATGAAAGTTATCTAACTTAAAATGGTTATTCCTATTGCGAGAACTAATTTCTCCAAGGCATACAACTTATGGTCTTGACTCGGAATACATAGATATACACTTGCTCATTTGTGAACCTCTTTCTCTTAAATTATATGGCGAAATGACACAAGATTTGAACCAACATTAGAATACTTGATTAAATTTGTGAAAAACCAAAGGTTACAAAGAATAAGAGGGATATGGATAATGCATTATTCTGAACACTTAGAGGAATCTAGAACACTCACACAAAAATCTATGTGCTAGCTATGGCTACACAAACTTTATTCAAATCACCCAAACAAGCAAAGAGAAGGCTTGCTTACCTTAGGGGCCTACTAGCTTGCTTCCAAACACTCTCTAAGAGCACACACATAGGTGGGATATTAAAACTCAAACTTAACTATGCATGTAGAGATGGAAAGATTTCTTATAGGTGAGGATACACTTTCTCTAAACTATAGATAGTTACTCACACTTAAGGGTGATTCAAATTTTGGATTTTGAGAGGAGAATTCAAATTCGAATTGAGTTTTGAAATCTTCATGCTTGAGGGGTTGCTTCATCAGGGTCTAATTGGCATCCATCTGATTTTCAAATTTACACTATGGTTGAAGCTTATATTACAACACAAACCACCTCCTACTATATTTTTTCCAAGCTTCATATTGGATGTCAAATGTACGCTCATATACCAACACCAAATTTCTTTCGGTCATCCTTCATGGTCTTGACCTAGAGAATTTCGAAAATGATGAATTATTCCTCTTCTAGAGGCTCTAAGTTTACCTCGAGGTTCTTCTACCGAAATCCTTCCATTTTTATAGTTGAAGAATTTGTACTGCTAGAAGATCCTCTCTTGACCTTTCATCTTTCGAGGGCATAAATGTCAATGCTAGGTCATGTGACTAATTAATCAAATATTATATTTAAGAGCACATTTATTCTATTTCCATATATGCAATAGTCATAGTTCATGTCATTCTATGTGCCCATAATGGGCAAACAAGGTATTTTAGCCATTCTCTATTTTTTTCTATTTATAAAGTTGGTCAAGGAATCTATGATTGGATAATACCCAAGTTCAGTAGTGCCATTAGATTTAGGAGTATAGGATGTGGTGAGTCACAATGGAATGCCATACTTTGCAAACAAATACTTTTCTTCTTGAGTGTCTAGCCCACCCAAAATATATCTTCTAACACCAATTTGCATAGATGCCACATAGTTTTTGTTATCAGATCTCTACCTTCTACGTGATTTCTCAAATCCTTCTTTGTGGGGAAAATATATTTCATTTGTTGAATGCGTAAAGGAATTATTACTATATTAGTCACCCATTTGTATTGAATATTGAGGGAATATGTAGGATGTAGCTCATGTCTATGTTTTAAATTTGAACACACAATAGTTTTTTCATGTAGCCACGTAGCAATAGACATGCACATACATTTGAGGACACCAACTCATCTCCTTTATCTATCCATAGTTGGATTGCCTACCTTTTTGTCCAACACAAATTAATTTCTATATTTCACTAATAATTTTCTCTTTAGTCTCCTTACTTCCTATTTCTCATGAAGGAACATTATCCTTTCCTATTTTATGTCATTAAAGTGAGCCATCTTTTAGGAATAAATTAGTGTCTTCTTTCATATGTTTCAAAACTTTTTGTTAGTCCGATTTGGATTTGGATTCAAAGTACTTAGATATCTCTCAATTTCTTTTCAATCATTTTCATATTCATTTTCTTGAAACCTTTAATTGAAAGCTTTGGATATTTCTTGAGCATTCTCAACTTCCTCATTACTTTTCTTTCCATCATCTAGATTTCCTTCTTGTGTTATATTCAATGTATGAGAGATAGAGTATTTCATTCTTAGTAAGGCTAGGCAATCTTTTTCCACTTTGCAAATCAAAACAATTAGATACTCTTTATCATTCTACAATGTTTTCACGATCTAATGTTTTCAATTAATTTTCACGTAGACTATCTAGTGAATATTCAAGAATTTAGATCCAAAGTGGATGGCATATCTCTAGGCTTCCTTATCTTCCTAGTCGATTACCCATTTTGTACCTATGGATCCCATATGTATAATAATCAAAATTATCTAGTTATTAGTATAATTAGCCTTCGTAAGTATTGGAGTTTCTAGTCATACCTTTTCTAGTTTTTGCACAACAAGAAAATCAATCTCTTTCCATTCAAAACATTCACGTTTAGGTACCAATTGAAAAAGTGGATCTAATACATGATAAAAATGTGGAATCCACAATACATACAGAAGTCATGCTATGACAAATCATCTCACTTTAGTGATTGAGGAGAAAGTTTCTTTTATGTTTTTGATCACATCAACTTTCTTTCGACATGCTTTTCTCAGTTTTGGTCCACATAGGATTTCTACAATGAAAAATTATTCGACTTGAAATATAAATTTTTACCTTGATAGTGTTAGATGAACTTCCTCTAGTCAATTGAGGATGGACTCATAATTTTTTATATGAACTTTTTTATGAGCCTCCTACCTATTTCGATCAAGAATCCCATCTTTTTAATTTTCTTTGAATCCTTTAATTGCAATTTCATCAATAAAGGGAATGTTTCAGTGCGAAAAAAAATCTCAACACTTGGTGCATGGCATTTATATTATGGGCCACCACGTTATTGGACCTTGTGCACAAGACCTAGTGCATTCTCAAAGTTGTTAGAGCTAGATTCTCAAGTGCTACCTCAAGTTGATTATTTCGAAATTTCAGTTCTCCCATTGAATAGATTGAACTCCGTACGAGAACCTGTACAAATTCATCTCCAATTGGAATGCTTCCGATTTTCTCAATCGTTATTTAATGAGCTAGCTAGATATATATATATATATATATATATATATATATATATATATATATATATATATATATATATATATATATATATATATATATATATATATATATATATATATATATATATATACACACACACACACACACACATATATATATATATATTATTTGTTGAATTTAACCCATCAATTAGAATAGGGAGTGCTTCTTGGCTCATGGATTCCCATTTTAATTTTGTTATTTAACAACGCATGTATTTTGAAATATGATCTTATGGCACAAAAATAGGTCAAGGCTTCCATGGCACATGTGGTATTGTGAATACAAACATAAGACCTATTATAGACGATCTACCATTCCAAACTCATGAGGATCAAAATAAAAGTCTTTTGCATGCATGAAAATCATTTGGATATATTATCGCACCTTTTCATTAAGGAAGTTATCTATTATAATTTACATCTTCTCGAGATTTTCTTTCGTGAATTCATTCGATACCCCTTTTTTCCTCGTAGAGTTGATTGATTCTTTGCTCCTTCCATGAGCTGATTACTATCACTAGGAAGTGCAAGTGCATTTTGTGTTTATTTTCTATCAACAATTTTATACTTTGTCTTGACACAAAATTCTTTCTTATTACTTTTGTGTCCAAAAACTACTATTTTCTCATACATAGAGATCGAATGATCATGAACTACACAATCCTTTTCTATCCCCAGTCAAAACTTCATATAGATCAAACATTGTATGAGTGAAAGCAATCTCATCAAGAATTCTAGAGGTCTCTTCATCATGATCAAGAACTTCACACCCATTGAAATGTATTTGAAGGTCTTCAACATACATTTTTTTCCATTTCTTCAATTTAGAAAATAGAGGAAAGTAAAATGAGGTGGAAAGAGAAAGTGCTATAAAACTAGATATAAACACATTTATAATGGAAACCTTTCTTTCATTAAGCTTTCATAGTCATGACCTTACAAAAGCTTCTTTCAAAAACTATACTTCTCAAGATCATCAAGAATATGCCTCATCCTAACAAAACTTCTATTGATTATATGGTCAATGCAAACAATAATAAATTGTAGAGATCTCTTGGCATCCTTGCTTGGGATTCTACCATAGATTGAGCCAACTTTTCATAGATATTTATCACCTTTTGCAATTCCTTCTATCAAACCACAATTTCGACTTGCTCATATGTGATATCTTTACTTATGACCATGGTGGAAGTCCCTTGGAATGAGAATCCTTGGAATAAATATACAAAACAATGAATGGGAAAAGACTAGTGCAAACCTACAGACCTAGACACTTTTGTGAATTTCAAGATTTATGTATATCCATTACCATCTTGTGTTTCAAAGATGATGCGGACCATATATCAGATTTTGGCGACTCCAAGCTAAGAAGAGAATGTACTTCAATTCTCTCTAACCTTCCAAAACCATTCATTGTAGAGGGTTCAACATATCTATGTGTGTAAAAGAAACATCTATCATGGTAAAGTTGAGCAAGAGATATTTCTGGAAAGACTAGTGCACCAACATCTACATGCAATGCCTCAAAAGTACCTGTATGACTATGAAGTGGTTGCTCTTCCACCAAAGTAGAAGGGAATATATCTGAAACAAACAAAAACATATCTAAATAGTTCAGAAATATATTCAACACTAGAAAACATACAATATTGTAGAGTGATACTTAGAATTCACAGGATATCTCATTCTACTAGAGTTTTTAAGTTTCATAGTTTCCATTGTAAAAATATGTTGTACAATAGCAAGCACCCTATTGTCTCTGTGCTTCTTGAAGCCAAGTAACTTTCCCTTCCAATGAAGATCTAAGTTTCCACGATCTCTAACTCGATGAGGCCCAACTCTAGAGGGTTGCATGTACACCCAAGCACCTTTGGAGTACTCATGTGATAGCCATTTTCCATTTGTGGCTTTGATATTGTGACATCTTAATGTGAGGATCTCATCTTTCAGTTGCGTAGAAGCTTTAGATGTTTCCATTGAAGCTAAAGGTCTTCAAGCTACAACAATAATTCGAGATAGGAGATGCATGTAGGTTGCCGTGTAGAAACATGAGCTTCAATGGTGTGCTACAGAGTGAAAGTAGTGTGAAAAGATGACTTTTTGGCACCTGGGTATGAAAATTTGAGGTTTAGGAGGGAAATAACTCTTTTTTTAGTATTTTTTAAAAAAGCCACTTTTTTTAGCTCAAAACATGCACATATTTTGAATTTGGGGTCAAAAAGAGTACTTTTGACCCTAAAAAGTAATGGGGGGTCCATTGTCAGGTGTTATGATGAGTTTTTTAACTTTTAAGAAATTTTGAATTCTTGGGCCCAACTAAGTTAGGCGATTCCTTCTCTCCCTAGAGACAGCTCATTAAATAAGGGAGAAATAAGTCCCCTCTCCCCCCTTCAACCTAGTATTTTATACGTCATAGACTGTGGCCACCACCCTCTTCTGATTGGTCCATCACTAATCACTCCTTAATCTAAAAGGCCCATTTAGGGTTCATTTTTTCCCTTAATGAGCTAGAATCATCTTGAATGAAGAATTTTCATTATCACTCATGTCTCGAATCGTGATCTCCTCTTGAGCATAGGCACCATAAAGATGTCTTTATATCATATTAGAAGCTCAAAACCTCCACATTAATGGCATGTCAGTTTTCCACTTTTCCTATATTTAAAGCTATTTCAAGATTATATTAATCTCATAACCATGTTCAATAAGTGCAACAATAGGAGTATTAATCATGTCTAGACTAACTAATGTTTAGATTATGCCATGAGTTCAATGATCATTTGTATAATGTCTAGAGGGAATCATCTCATGAGCATCTCTTTCTAGATATATATAATCATATGTGCAAGCTTGCATAGTACATTGATGAAAAACATCTTTCTCTTTCTTGACTTGTATCTCTAAACTTTATATAGGGGAATACAGATCCATCTTTCCTGATTTGTGGGCATCAATTACAGCTTGTCACTTCCACCTCAGAAGATCAATGGAATCCATGTTTTGGAATCTCTAGGACCTCTCCAAAGATAATTTCAATAACACTATCAAGCACTCATTTCTAGAGAACATGTTTTAATTTGCTAGCTTGTTTGAGGTGAGACTTTAACATATATGAAGGAGTCTTATTTCTTTCTTGCCCTCATTTAGAAGGATTTTCTTCTTGATCTTGTGGACTTCTTGTAGATTTCATAGGCATAGGATGCTTAGTAGAAAATCAACTTTGAGTTTTCCCTCGAGATTTGATATGTTTGAATTATTGGTGGTGGTGGAAAACTTGTATAGGTTGATTAATTTAAGTTCGTTGACTTGTATTTGGTGGTGGATTCGATCTTTAGAAGACTCTACCTAATGCCTAGTTCTTCTCCATTCTTATTCTCCTTCAGTAAACCTTTGTCTCTTTTCTTTGACTATGGATTCATGTTCCATTGAGGAACACAAATAAGGGACTATTGACAAACTGTTGAAGAGGTTTTTCCACCTAATGGCCTCTTAAGTCTCTTTACAAGTTGTTTTTTAGATTAGTTGATGCATCTTCCATGATCCAAATATTTCAGTACTTCCATCCAACTTTCTCAATCTTAGCTATCATCTATCAATTTACAGTGTACGATGGATACATAAGAGGTTGATGCAAAATTATTTGAATTACTAGCAAAAAAGAACTTCATGCCTCCACGAGCAAAGTTTATATTCACTTTCTTAAAAACTATAGCATCATTAATCAGCTTCATCATTAAATAATAAGTTATCAAAGGTAGCATCTTTAAAGATTTTACACAAATACATGTTGTGCTCCAATAATTCACTCTAGATACACCTCTTATCCTCAAGAGGTTTTACAAGTGCATTAGTCATTGCTTGAGAGGATTGAGATTCAATCATTTGTTTAGCACTTTGGATCCTGAGAGCACTAAAGTTTCCAAAAAGTTCTTTCATTCTATCAGGAGGAAAATGTTCTAGTGGAGTACCTTGTTGGTTTCGAGCACCTTATTATATTCCTTCTCTTTGCTCCAGTGACAAGTCTTTATGCTAGTCTTGCATAGAATTTTCCATCCTCCTTTACTTCTCCACATATCATTTGAATGTCTCCTAAACCAATTTAGAGTCCTCTCTAAAACAAGATTCAGATTCCATATCTTATAATTGCTCAGGCTAGTCCTCTCAAGCTTTCATATCCATTACTAACAAAAACAATTCTACCTTTTCATGTTGTACAACCTTTTATCATATTTAGACAAATGCACATATTTCTCACAAAATTCTCTCTTGACCTCCAAGATTTGTTGATCGTTTACCTTATATTTCAGCTCCTTTTCAACTTGTCAACATCATCAAGCATGAACATCTTTTTGACACCTAGCTTTTCGGAAATAGCTTTTCATAAGAAACTCACGATTCTTCTAAACATATCTCTAATAGATGGGTCTGATACAGAGGTTGTAAAGGAAACTACTGTCATAGATAAATGTGCTCACATTGGGGCTAACACACAGGGTGTGTCGATGTGCGTGATCAACTAACACACACATACACACACAGAGTTACAAGTCCTCCGGGTATGGAATGTCTGATCACAATTGAAATCTTAAACCAAGCATTGAATGCCTAAGAAACGATGATCGTTTAATTATTTTCACGTGTGAAGGTCTCCAAGATTTATCGTTGCTCTATCTCAACTTCTCTTCTTCACACTCTTTACTCATTATTGGCTAAAGTCCCAATCACTTTTCGAGAACCCATGAAAAGGATCGAATTGAGAAAACTACAAATCAGGATATCACACTAGTATTACAGATAGAGAAGAGAGCAAACAAACCTCCGTCTCCGCATCATATTATGCACTTGAGATTGTGATAAAGTGAATGTTCATCCTTTTCCGTCATTGTGAAAGTTCGGAAAACAACCAGCTAGTGAGTAACATGAAGCAAGTATATGGCTTTGGATGTATCCATTGTATTCCCTAAACAATGTCATTATATTAGTAGAAGTAGGGTCGTGACTATTACCTTAGTAAAAGCAGATGTCGTGACTTCAGCCTTAGCCTATGTAAACGTTTCTTAACCCGGCATCCAATTCACAGCCATAGTACTTCAACATTTGTTACACATAATAATACCAATCGCTCGTAAAATTTCAGCCACTAATAGGCTTTCTGTCTCTACTCTCAAAACGTGGCAAAAATGGCTTTCCTGAAGCCTTCTGTTGTACATTCGAAACACTAAAATACAACTTGATCGTTCACTCTCTTTTGTGATTTCACGTCTCTCTCTGTCTAACACTCACGTTTTGTTGTTATTTCCCTTGTCACACACACAAACAATTAGGGGCTCCTTTTACTTTTGCAACCAACATTATTTCATTACTTTTTTCCCTATACTCAAGAAAGCTTCCATCGTCCATTGTAAGTTTAATGTAGTGCGCAGGTGGTGCCTGAATCATGCAAGAGACCTATAGTCACCATTCCAACGTTTTTCAGTAATAACCTGGATCTTGTCACAATAAGAAATGAAGCATCATATGAAGTCAGTAGCAACATAGATTCCAACATCAAGAACTCATGGCGAAATCGACTTAATTACTATTCTTTGTTTCGTGTATCGAGATGCTTCCTACGTAAGTTGCATTCCAAAGGAGCGAAATGTAAACATACAAGGATTAAGTCCCTCTGGATTCCAAGTTTCAGTTAAGAAAAGCCTTTGGATTTCCAACACTTCCGAGTTGGTACTAAGAGCTTCCTACGCATTTTCGGAACGTAAGAAACACGCATATATTTCAAACATGTCATAACTATATATGTAGCCTCACGAATAGTAATCCCATATTCCAATTATCGTACATAAGCGTTTCATGCCCGAAAACATATAAAAATGCTTTTTCCTTCTATTTCTCTAGACAAAGCAGCATGCCATAAAAATTCAGGACATAGGGAACCTTCTCAAACACCCGCCGTTAAAGTTTCAGTCCCTTTTTTTCCGGGGGGAGGGAGGATAGTTGCATAGGCCAGTGAGTCCTTGAGCATGTTGTTCAACAAAGCTAATAGATTTTAGCATTTTGATTTATGATGGCAAGTCAAAATTCATGACGGAATCACGAAAAGACATTTAAGTATTTGAAATGTGGGATGAAAAATTTCATTGCAATCACATGCATGAAGCATTTCTAACTTTCACTCACTTTTTCAGAATCAGAAACAAGCACCTTCACTCCTAGAGTCAACAAACAAAAGTCCTTCCTTTGAGCTTCAGAAAAGATGCAACAAGCATATCAGTGTTGTTGCACATCATTCATAAGAAGCAATGAAATCAGGAGAAATTCCGATGCAATATATCAACCAAGAAAGCAGCGTACCTTCACTATTCAGAGATGAAGAAGAGGAAGTCCTTCATAACAGCTGTTCATACTTGTCTTCACTGATCAAAGAGAAATTCTCTTTCCTTCAACATGTACAGAGATGAAGATTTTTACATTTTCGCGCCACAATATCATAAATTTTCTACAACTCTCTTTGACGCTTTGCAAAACCGACTATCTGAAATCTAGAAGAGGATCTTTAGACGACTTCAACATAGGCAATGCTATCAGTCAATCCGGACATCTCATCAAGGCTATGGTGTGCGTCTCCATTTTAATGTTAGTTATTAAGAACCAAAAGGTGGATCTTCTCTCCTCTACCTTTCAAATTGATATCTTTTGCACAGATATTGTAATAAAGTAAATCTATGATCTAAGGGTCCAAACGGTTCAGACAGATCTAAAATAGGACACCGTTTGGTCACTTATGTGTATGATCAAAGATCTCAAGATTATACTTAAGCATAAGTTCATGTGGTCTATTAAATAAGTACACCACTTAGCCTAGTTGTTAAGTCTCAAGGTTGTGAAGGAAGAGGTTTTGGGTTCAACCCCCATGGGGAGCATGGGAGAGAGTTTTGCCCAAGGAACTCTAGAGCCTTCTAACTCAAGTTAATGTGAGTGGTCGAGAACACTCCAACCACTAGTACACTCTAGTGAAAGATATGAAAGGAGTGGAGGACATTACACATGCACTTGTGGACTCTAGTTACATTTGTGGTCCTCATTGATTCATGCACACATAAGGTTGGGAGGAGAGTCATCTCTCTAGCATGTGGTTGTCCTAATTGTTAGTTTCTTGCAGATATCTTCCTCTCCTACCAATTGCCTCTTTTACTGTTAGAGTATCCTGATACTTGCCCTTTTCATCTCCTTTGCTTCAGTTCTCCCCGCTTGACAATCCTTCTCCTTCAACAGTTACATGTCTTTGATAAAAGGAGTGTTTTCCGCTCATCAAGGGCCATTAGCGACTATTCCCCGTTCATCTGTCAATATGCATATCTAATCACATTTCCTTGATTCTCACCACAATTTTGCAAAATGGAGAGGATGAAGTCGGTCGGCAATCAAACTCGGACATATTCTTGTCTTTTTCCTTTGCTCATTCGATGCTTTCCATGTAGCTCCCAAACTCTCTTCAGCGCCATCTCTCTCGGAAGATGTGACAGCGCCGGCCTCTCTTATGAATTCTCTCGCCGCTTTTTCCCCCTTCCAAGTTTCCGCTTGAGGATGTGACCTCCTATCATGAAAACTTACTTTGTTTTGTTTTGTTTGTTTTCTTTTTTTTGCTTGTATCGCAATTAAGTGGCATCATCAATTGGTGTTTCCATCTTAATTTTAAGGTTAAGCTTTAACTCTTGACCACAGCGGAAGGCCACACTTATCCATGAGCATCTAAATACACTTGACGTCTGCACCATTTTTGACTTCAAATTGGGCTAGCATACGTGTACCTTGTAATACAAACGTCAAATTGTGTTTGCATACAACTTCTATTAGTAGTAAGTTTTTGAAATTTGGCTACATATGTTCTCTTCTATGCTATTGCTTGTAGGATATCTTTTATAACTAATTTCTTAAATGGTTTTGGATTGGTTAAGTATTTATTAATATAATAAAGTAGCTTGTTAACTTGAAAGTATATTTCTGCTATCATCATAGTGCATCCGCGATGCCTTAATCTTATAATGTTGATGCATACTCAAATGTTATTTCTAGACCCAGTCATATTTCTCCACCAGCATTCATTAAAGGGAAGCTATTTGGAACAATGGTTTCTCTACTTCATTTCGGTGTAAATGCTCGTGCCTAAAAGTTTCTCTATTTCATTTCGGTGTAAATGTTCATGCGTATAACTTACTTTATGTGCAGCAAAAACATAAAGACTAAGATCTATATTATGGATAGGAGGTCCTCAACAGTATGTTAATCAAAAAGGATAATGAGACACAAGAGAGTACCTGTAAGCTCCCATAAATGCTTTATGCACATTTGAAACTATATTATCTACAAAAATGATACATGAATTATAATCTTTTCATAGTACATGTTTAAATTAAATATGACTAACTAAAGAGAACGGTTGAAATCCATGCTTTCTAGACGAAGAAATATATTGGCCTTCAAATTCAGAGTGTAAGGTAGGCATATGATAATCAATTAATGGGTTATAAGTATAACATTCTAAGATTGCACTTGAGAAATAATTTTTCTTCTTTTGCATCTACATAAGGACCTCTAAAAAACATCATGCACTTAACTTGTTGAATTATACTCTTTTCATTCAAACGTTAATTTAAAATTGTACATTGAAGACGAGACTCTAAATCTTGCTGTATTTATAGGAGATTTGAACTAAAAACCTCTTGGCTAGGAATGTGATGGGCTAACCACTTGCCCCAAAAGCAATGGTTGAGGACTAGTTGATAATCCTCCCTCTTAGAGTGTAGTTCAATATCTCTTATCTCTTAAGTGTGTGCTTCAACCATCCATGACCTATCACTTCATCACTTTATTCCACCCTTTTGTTAATCATTGTTCTCAATTATCTACTCTTTTATCCTTTTTGACTAGGTCATTAGCTCCTCATCTCCCTAGTTACCCAGCCTTGCATGGTTTCTTGAACCTTGTTTGCAAGCTTGGCATCCTGAACCCTATTCTCAACCTTACTATCTTGAACCTCCTTCTCACCCATGTTCGATATCTTGAACCATTAATCGATTGACATCTAAGGTGTCCCAAGGGCTTTGCACTTCCTAGAGAGCTTAGTGGATTTGAAGATCTCATTCTTAGAGCTTTTCAAAGTTGTCATTTCCACCTTCATCTGACCTATGGATTGAGAGATAGACTTCAATATCTCTTGGGTAGAATTCTTCAAGTGCCACCTTCACCCTTAGTACCCTTTCACAGGATAGAGTGTCCATAACTTTTTAAGACTTCATTGGGTGCCCATAACATTTTTGTACTTCATCTTGCCTAGATATACTTCCTAGGCTCTCATAACAAGTTCATATCTATAGTAGATTTGAACTCAAAACCTCTCACGTAGGAGTCTGATGGGTTAATTAGTTTTGCTAGAACCCATGGTTTATAGAAAGAAACTTAGTTCTATAATTTCACCATAGAAAGAAACTTAGTTCTATAATTTCACCATGCAGAAAATATAAAACTTCCTTATCAAATGTATTTTGTTGCAAAATATGGAGAGAAGAGCTATTACGGGTTGTGCTTAAGCAAGGGGGCAGCTTGGCCATGTATTTCCATGACTCTTAGTCATTATAAAAACTCATTAGAGTCTTTAAAGTTCGCATACCAACCTCTTTAACCAATCAAAAGCATATACATCAGTGAAATATTTAGGGGTGAATATTAGCCCAAAGGCGAATTGAAACTGATATGAAAAAGTATTTGCTATATTTGGTTAAATTTAGGAGCATTAAAATAGCCCAATTTCAAGAAACCCTAAGTCGATGATCTTGCAATATTTGCCAGATTCACGAATTCGTATTCTCAGAGTGACGGTTTTCATTCGCCATCTCCATTGCTTTATGAGTTCTCAACAAGGCATAGCTTTCGCCATCAGCAGGTCCAAGTTCAGGTTTAGGAGTTCTCAACAAAGCAGAGCTTTTGCCATCAGCGGGTCCGAGTCACAGAAGTTTTTTCCCCATCCAATTCAACGAGCTTAGTGCTTACTGCGATCGTCTACAATGTGCAGAATTGAGAGGTATGTCCTTTTTTCTCTCTCGGAATGGGTTATGTGTGTATGTTTTCATTTTTTTGTCCTCTTCTTGGATACATTGTCGGTGCTGTTAAGAAAAGTGCCTAATAGTGATGATAGAGAATTTGCATAGACTACGTGCTTATATCCCAATTTTCAGTTGTCTACCCTTTTTTGGTTACAAAGCCTGTGCTATTATGAAGAGCATGTTTTAATGATGGTAACATGGTGGCTAATGGAAATGCACGTCCGCATGTTCCATTTCTGAGTTGTCCATCCTCTTCTTGGTTACGCTTTTTAGGTTCATTGAGGAGCACCTGATAATGATGATAGTGTGGTTGCGCTAATGTATATGCTACTCATTTTTATGAAGGAATTTCACTACTTCATTAATCCCATATTCGTGGCCTCAATAAATATCTTTCTCTTGAAATGTTTATAGAGTAGTGTTTTGCATTAGAGCTTAGATACTCATCATATGCTTAGTCATCTGGAGATTATGTTTGCTGCAGATTTTGCCACATGCATGGGGCAGTGTTTGTTCACTTAAAGTAAATCAAGTATAAACAAAAGCTTCCATTGAATTATATGTATATGCTACTCGTTTTCATGGAGGCTTATCACTACTTCATTAATCCAATATTCTTGGCCTCAATAAATATCTTTCTGTTGCAATGAAGTTTACAGAGTAGTGTTTTGCATTAGAGCTTAGATACTCATCATATGCTTAGTCATCTGGACATTATGTTTACTGCATATTTTGTCGCATGCATGGGGCAGTGTTTGTTGAATTAAAGTAAATAAAAGTATAAACAAAATCTTCCGTTGAATTATATGTATATGCTACTCCTTTTTATGAAGGCTTTTCAATACTTCATTAGTCCAATATTCCTGGCCTCAATAAATATCTTTCTGCTGAAATGAAGTTTACAGAGTAGTGTTTTGCATTAGAGCTTAGATACTCATCATATGCTTAGTCATCTAGAGATTATGTTTACTACAGATTTTGCCACATGCATGGGTCAGTGTTTGTTGACTTAAAGTAAATCAAGTATAAACAAAAGCTTCTGTTGAATAATATGTATATGCTACTCGTTTTCATGAAGGCTTTTCACTACTTAATTAATCCAATATTCTTGGCCTCAATAAATATTTTTCTATTCAAATGAAGTTTATAGAGTAGTGTTTTGCATTAGAGCTTAGATGCTCATCATATGCTTAGTCATCTGGACATTATGCTTACTGCAGATTTTGCCACATGCATGGGGCAGTGTTTGTTGACTTAAAGTAAATCAAGTATAAACAAAAGCTTCCATTGAATTATATGTATATGCTACTCTTTTTTATGAAGGCTTTTCACTACTTCATTAATCCAATATTCGTGGCCTCAATAAATATCTTTCTATTGAAATGAAGTTTACAGAGTAGTGTTTTGCATTAGAGCTTAGATACTCATCATATGCTTAGTCATCTCGACATTATGTTTACTGTAGATTTTGCCACATGCATGGGGCACTATTTGTTGACTTAAAGTAAATCAAGTATAAACAAAAGCTTCTGTTGAATTATATGTATATGCTACTCGTTTTTATGAAGGCTTTTCACTACTTCATTAATCCAATATTCCTGGCCTCAATAAATATCTTTATGTTGAAATGAAGTTTACAAAGTAGTGTTTTGCATTAGAGCTTAGATACTCATCATATGCTTAGTCATCTGGACATTATGTTTACTGTAGATTTTGCCACAAGCATGGGGCAGTGTTTGTTAACTTAAAGTAAATCAAGTATAAACAAAAGCTTCCGTTGAATTATATGTATATGCTACTCGTTTTTATGAAGGCTTTTCACTACTTCATTAATCCAATATTCCTATCCTCAATAAATATCTTTCTGTTGAAATGAACTTGACAGAGTAGTATTTGGCATTAAAGCTTAGTTACTCATCATATGCTTAGTCATCTGGACATTATGTTTACTGCAGATTTTGCCACATGCATGGGGCAGTGTTTGTTGAATTAAAGTAAATCAAGTATAAACAAAAGCTTACACTGAATTATATGTATATGCTACTCATTTTTATGAAGGCTTTTCACTACTTCATTAATACAATATTCCTGGCCTCAATAAATATCTTTCTGTTGAAATGAAGTTTATAGAGTAGTGTTTTGCATTAGAGCTTAGATACTCATCATATGCTTAGTCTTCTGGACATTATGTTTACTGCAGATTTTTCCACATGCATGGGGCAGTGTTTGTTGACTTAAAGTAAATCAATTATAAACCAAAGCTTCCGTTGAATTATATGTATATGCTACTCGTTTTTATGAAGGCTTTTCACTACTTCATTAATCCAATATTCCTAGCCTCAATAAATATGTTCTTGCTGAAATATAACCCATCATATGCTTAGTCACCTGGACATTATGTTTACTACAGATCTTGCCACATGCATAGGGCAGTGTTTGTTGACTTAAAGTAAAACAAGTATAAACAAAAGCTTCTGTTGAATTATATGTGTTCATTCCATGTGGCATGAAACACGAAGGTGCAAGTGGACTTGGCCGGATTGTGTATTCTACTAGAGTCTTACGAGGATAAGTTGGATTTTATCTTGTAATTATTTAGTTTGGAAACAATATCTCTGATTGGAACATTATGAGGACAAATGCAACATGGTTATTTGCATGTCCTTTGAAATGTATATATTGCACCAATCAGCTGTAGCGCCTTGGCATTTGCATGGATTAGAACTAGAATGCAGTGAAGGAAGGGCTTGAATTTGAGACCCACCCCCAAGTGTAAAAAAAAACTCATGAAGCCCAACTAAAAATCTATGGTCTTTATATGATGCTTTATACCAATTCTAGAGCTTCACAGATAAGTTTGAGGTGTATCTATGCACATAAAAATAGATAAAAATAGATACATACATACACAAACATATGCATATTTTAGCGCCATACGTAGCAAAGAACACTTTTATATGAGCATAAGTGCATTCATTGAAAAATTTATTAATTGGTAAAGAAAATAGTAGGAGAGAACACTCTACCTCCCACCACAAGTATGCACTACACTTATTTATAACTCCTCATCGTAGAAGAACTACCCAATACATCATCTTGGAAACCCGTTGATCAAAGATAATCTATTGTACATATATGACGAGCATATATGTATGTGTATATGTATATATATATATATATACATACATACATACATACACTGTACGAAGTGTATTGTGTGTCTTAAGAGAGAGAGAGAGAGAGAGAGAGAGAGAGAGAGACTATAATATACGTCATGTTGAAGTGATATCATTACATATCATATACGCAGTTTGATGCAAGAGAAGGAAAATACAACGTATGTATGTTATTTTCTTTTGAGAGAGCAAATGAATAGATGTCTGGCTACGCAAGAGTTGAAGAAAAGAAGGCAGGAAGGGGAGAGAGAGAGAGAGAGAGAGAGAGAGAGAGAGAGAGAGAGAGAGAGAGAGAGAGAGAGAGAGAGCATTTGGTATTGTAGTTTTCAAATGTTGATGCTTATTTTGTGAAGCTACTCTTTGAGCACAATGTATCGCACAATGTAGCTTGCAGTTGTTGTGGCAGTTGATATCATCTTGCTTCAAATGGCTGGGAGTTTGCCATCCTCTCAATATGTCGTCAGTGTTTTTGATGGGAATAATCATCCACTGGGTATGTACTCAACTCCCTTCAAGTAGTCTCTCTCTCTCTAAATATATAATATATATAATTTGTGTATACTGTATATATGTGGTAGGTGTAGGGCATGTGTATAGGTTTAATAATTATATATATGTGGTAGGTCTAGGGCATGTGTAGTAGAGATAGGGTTTGTATGTACATAATAAAAATGGATCTATAGAAAGACATAGGATTAGTGTTGGAAGATTTCAAATTCTTCTCTCATGGGTGTGTTCATGTGTGTGTCTTCTGTATATCCAGGAACTACTCAGATGCAATCAAAGGCAAAAGGGAAGGTTGTAATGGATTCAAGACCTAAGAGAAAATCCAGATAGAAATGTCATGACATGGGGTGGTCTTATTTCTGACTTCTTTGAGTGTGGAGAAACTTCAAAGGCATTTGAACTATTCAGTGGATGACTTTTTGAAGGCATACAACCAAGTGTTGTTACAAGTTTGTGTGTCCTGAAAGCGTGCAGTAGAAATGTGGCCATAGAAGAAGGTCTTTTAATCCATGCCTGTTGACTAAGGTTTTAGTGCAGTAAGCATATGTACTCATGTAGTAAGCATATGTACTCATTCCTTGGCTGTGTCTAATGCTGTTTAGGCTTTCCATTATGTTTCTAATGTGTTCATTGTTTACATGGATAGTAACAACAGTGTTTTGATATTAATTGTCTACATTAGGGTTTGAAATCAGTCTTTCAGCAATAGCATGTAATGTTTTGGGATATCATAGATATAGCAGATAGGCTTACAGTAGCAAAGGAAAGGAGCAGATAGTTACGTTTAGGGGTGCGTCAAATTAGTCTCATCAACTTTGATGGGTGCAATATGAAAACAATAAACATTTTTAAATAGGTGTGAGTTACATAGAGCTGTTATTAAATAACATCATATGACGTACTTGACTACCATCATGCACACATGTATAGGCATTGTTATGGAAGCTTGGAACCGAAGCTGATGAGATGGGACTATGGAGGAGGAAGGACCTGATGTCTTTTGTCATTTTGGAAGTTTTGTCCACCTCGAGCAAAGTTGCGGATATAGTCAAGGGAAACTAATTGGAAAACATAGCTGATAGAAATAGGTTTTGCGTATGATCACTCTAAATAGATGCTTATGTGCCTCTAGACTAATAGTGGATCTCTACCACATCAATATGCATTTGCACCATCAAATCAAATGTTGGAGTGGTTGATATGATTTTCATGTTGTCTATGATCATGCATGATGAGTTGCTCCCACACATGGGGATTTAATTAGCATACTTGTTCATGGAGGTTCATGATCTTAAATTTCACAAGCAGTGCCCTTTGATCAATGTGGAGCATGATTCCCTCTCACTCAACACTTTCACACCATTTTTCACCCTTAGATATATGTATACAATCATTGTTGAAGATTCTATGAACAGGTTTGGCTGAATGACATATCAAAAGGGAAATGAGTGAATAATTGGCAATTTGCTCTACTCAACTAGCAATCTGTGAAGCTAGCAATCTTAGGCATGCTAGAGTTGAAGCTAGCAATCTTAGGCATGTTGGAGGCTGTGTGCAAGCTCTATGGATGCAATTCAGTTTTTCACCATCGTGTGATCCTATACTACCCACCCATCTATATGAATTGTCTGTGTAGTAGAGCTATTATATTCCATACTTCAAGTTTTTTTATAACATTTGTGCCTAATCATCAACTTATTTAGATGTGTAGTGTCTGAATGGAAGTTTTCAAGGGAATCACAAAGGATTTTGTAGGTTACAATGAGAAGGTTGCAATGATGAAGTGTACTATCGACAATCTAGAGAAGGTGAGAGATTTTTACTTTGGAAAGCTGCATCATATAGAAATCTTAGGCCATGGCCGTGAACTTGATTAAATACCAATATTTTTAGTAGTTTAGAAAACTCTTTATGTTGCTAGTATTAGTCCAGAGGTGATGGAAAACTAGACATCCTAATGTGTAAAACTAGACAACCTCATGTGTATCAATATCAAGCAGAACTGGACAACTTGATGTGTGTGGAAACTTTTGGAGTTCTTAATCTATCAGCTAGTATTGTAGTAATTAAAGTATATTTGGAGTTTGTG
Organism: Ceratopteris richardii; assembly: GCA_020310875.1. Lineage (NCBI taxonomy): Eukaryota > Viridiplantae > Streptophyta > Polypodiopsida > Polypodiales > Pteridaceae > Ceratopteris > Ceratopteris richardii. Next base: position 19,579,926 of record CM035430.1, read on the forward strand.
TCCTTCTACTTAGTAGTAGTACATGTCACAAACTTCTAATAACAAATTGTTTCCTAGGGTCTGCTCAAGTAGTCAAGTTCTTAATGTATTTGGGGGACAAATGAACTACATCATGGTATATGTTCTGCAAATCTATGAGATTTCAAATGTAGTGGGGCCTACATAAGTGGCATGTCTCTTGGAGGGTTCTCCACAAGTCCTTGTGTTCTTCAACTACTCATAAGTTATAGAAGTGAGGTGCCCTTTGAAGTCTACTCAACAATGTAGGCTCTTAATCATCAAGATTTGTCCTTTAAATGAAAGGCCTGTTAGGTATATGGATTGAGTAGCTTGCTTTTGTGTTGCAACTTGGTATAGTTTTGATGATTAAAGGTATGTCTGAATCTATCATGTCTTTGTTACTAAACTTGCAAATATTATAACTACAACATTGGTGTAGGGTTGAAGGGTCTTCTAGCAGCATTTTGAATATAAGTGCTTTCATGTGATACCTTGCGAGTTCATGCTCATGGTGTGTGTGTGTGTATTGTGGGGTCCATGTATGAGCATGCATGCAATCTTACTTCTATACCTACTATGGCACACTAATGAATAGTGTGGATGACATAGTATTGTGTCGATGCTATGTATAATGTAGTTGATTTTCCATATACTCTTGTGGTTAACTATCATGAGTTTATACTTCCACTTTCATTGGAAGATAAATTTGGGGTTTACCAAGACTCAATCGAGTATATATTTGGCAACAACCATCTTTACGTAGGATAATAATAGGTATTGCTTACATGCATTGGTATGACATTGCATGATAATAATAGGTGCATTGGTATAGCTCATAAGCATAGAATAATAATTGAGCAAATAAAGCTGAAGTCTTTCCTACTGTTATGGCTATTTCTATCTAAATGCCTGGGTTGGATTCTATTATAGCTATGAAGTCATGAAATTACATATTTGGGCAACATGAGTATTTCATTTTGATGGGGAACTCTTGATAGGATGATTCATTTATTTGATGCACACCTATCATATCCTATTTGATTACTTGATTTTTTACACTATGTATAATTTGAAATGAAGAAGATTACAAAGAAAAGATAGTAGAAGAAGTGATTTAGGATAGCGAACCATATGAAATACTCAAACATTTGTATATTTTTAAGGGAGCTTACTATAAAAATTATCCTAATTTTTTATGTTTAAAATAGAAGTTATAAAAAAAATTCACCAACTTCTCTATATTTCAAATGGAAAATATTGTAAAGATTCGCCAAAATATTTATACTTATAATATGAGATACTTAGAGAAATTCGCCCATATTTATATACTTTTGAGTGAGGGGGGTGGTCTTATTTCTTTCCCTGATATACATGCCAAAAGGTGACCTAAATCTTCTCTAAGCAACTTCTTTCCATTATAAACATGATTTGATCCCTCCAACTCGTGGAAAATCATACTCCTTTGATTGCGGATGATGAAGAAGGTTCAACTTGGGCTTACTCCCACAATCTTGAGCTTAAAATACAAAACATTAAACTTTTAAGAAATACCATGTCATCTCTTTGAAATTCAAGTAGTCTTCTCTTCAAATCAAAGAATTTCATTTGTCTTTTCTCAGCTTCTTATATGTGTTGCTTAATTTTTCTAAGTTCTTCATCCATCTTCTAAAGCATCTCTTTAGATACTTCTACTTTATTTGGAAAAGAAGAAAAAAAGGTGGAGTAAAACAATTATAACCATACATATCCTCAAACAGAGCCATTTTTGTAGATGCATGCCATTCACCATTGTATGAAAACTCAACTAGGCAAAGATATTCACTCCAATTATGTTGCTTTTCATTCACATGTATATGAATGAAAAGCAACATGTTTCCCCATCAATTTATTCATAGAAACTTGTTCTCATATGAAGTTCATTTCCAATAAATTCAAATCTTTCTCTCAAAAAGTTTTTGAATTGAGAGTCTATAAGACATTATGTTTTTAGGCATTCCATGCAATCCAAAAATTTCTTTTACAAATACTCTTGCAACATTCACGGTTGTATCCACATTTTTCATGAGTAAGAAGTATTCCACAAATATGATATCATGTTTACTTCTGGTCGTAGGTAATTTAGTGGTAAAGTCCATAGAGATAACTCCCATTTCTAATTTAGAACATTCAAAGGTTGAATCATTCCAAGAATTCTCATAAAAATAGATTTCATTTAGTGGTACTTTCAACATTCACTACAATATTCTCTAATATCCCGCTTCAGACATGGCTAGAAAAGAATTTATTATAGAAAGGAGATTACATAAAGGTCTTTGACTCAATGACTCAGCAACCTTATTTTCCTTACCTGGGATTAGTTATCTTAGAGAAATCCTTAATATGTGCTCTTTCATATTGCGATAATCCTAAAAAAATTCTAACATCCGTTATATTTTGTAAGAGCAGGCCAAATAACTATTGTTTTCAATTTATCCTACTATATATGATCTCGCTTTTTAGAAATGTCTCTTTCTAGATATTATCTTTTACAAAGGAACATTTTGTCCTCTTTCTATACAATTTGTGTTCTCTAACAGTTTCCAATGTCTTCTTAAGATGTAAAACATGCTCATCATCATCTTTAGAGTATACAAATATATCATCCAGAAATACTAGGCGAGTTCATCTAGATAATCATGGAAAATATGGTTCATCAAGCATCTAAATGTGGAAGGAGTGTTTGTTAATCCAAAAGGTAAAACTCTAAACTCATAGTCGTCATACCATGTTCAAAAAGTTGTCTTGGGTATATCTTCTATTTTGATCAAAATTTGGTGATAACCAGATCCTAAGTCAATCTTAGTGAATAAAGTTGCTCAACTTAATTGACCTAATGACTCATCTATGTGAGGTAGTCGGTAGTTAATTTTAATTGTTATTTTATTCAACCTCCTATAGTTAATAAAAGATGTATAAGACTCATCTTTCTTCTTCTAAAATAAAACATGTGCTCCCCAAGGTGACACACTTAGTCGTATCAAGCCTTTGCTTAAAATATCATGCAATTTAATCTTAAGCTCCTATGTTAAATCTATAGGGTTCTCTAAAATATGGTTCACTCCTAGGGTACAAGCCAATGGCATGGTGAATTTCCCTAGCTAGAGGTAAACCACACAAGACTCTTAGAGATACATCTCCATATTCCTTCAAAGGATTTTCTACATAATTTGGAAGGAATTATCTTCCTCATGAAAATTGTTCATATACATGCCAAATGCTCTACATCCATCACGCATACCTCTAATTATCTGCGTAAGAGAAATGAAAATAGGCCTATGATTATGCACATCACCTAGAATGTGGATAGATTTACCATGTGGCCTTAGTGTGATTGTTCTTTGTACAGAATCAATTGTTGAAAAATTTTGAAATAATTAGTCTATACGGAAAATTGCATCACTCTGTTTCATGAAAGCTCCTAGTAAAGCAAATATCAAAGAAAGTAAATGTAAGCTTCTCAATGTATCATTTTGTATAGTGTAGTCCTTGCTTCACCATCTCCAGAGGTCTTGTTATCTGCATATTTGGGGGTCCCCCCTAAATTTTTCAAGAATTTGAAAGATAGAAAACAATGCGTACATCTCAGATAATTTAATAATTTTATTCTATGCATAGAAATCATACCAAAAAATTGTAATTATAGGAGCTCTTCAAAAAGAAATGTACACCATGCAATGTTCTCACCATCACAACAACATAAAGAAGATTAACACATCCTAATCCATTTAGTTGATAAGGAAGCTCCGCACAAAGCTTTCACTAACTTATTCTTCAAAGCATTACCACTAACCTTCAATGCATACTTATGAAGCCATAGGAAGGTTCTGTTGTACTCATCAATACACAAGCTATGCTTGTCGCTCTCGTGCTATCAAAAATTATAGAACCCTACCTTGCTCTCTATATTCCTTGCAGATAATCGGACCAAAATGCATCTTGGTCAACATATAGGATTTCCCAACATAACCTCTCAATGCCATGCAGGTGTATGATCCCAAGCTTTGCCTTGGAATCCTCTTCAAATTTTCAAAGATCCAAGAAATCCTCTAGCTATTCAATCCATGCCTCTAGATCTTCATGGATTTCTTCTTTCACCATAAAAATCACTCATTTTTGCCTTCTTGAAAGCTTTGTTGAGGGCAAGCTCATGGGCCTCCATATCATCATAATTGTGTTTTTCTCTTCATCTAGATACAAAAGATGTTTGTGCACCTTCACCCAATTCATCGTTATTTGCAAAAAAATTCAAAGAAGATTCTAAATAAGCTCCTCTTGCTCACAAATTGATTGTGTCATTCCATCATTCTCAAGGATCAATTCTAATTTTATACCACTTGTACCACTTCCTTGATAGGAGGTTATCCTCAAACACAAGGGAGGTTATCCTCAAACACAAGGGAAGAGAAAATCCGATGCGTAAGAGTAGACAAGATATGACTTAGAGAAAGAGAAATTCTTCTATTACAAATTTGAATCAATCCATACAATAGATTTGATAACTAGCTTCTTGACAAAGCCTCAACCTCCCAACCACCCGTGAGCTACCACAATCTCATTCATAGTTGCACTTTCAATCACACTCTTACTCTCACCCTCACTCTCACTCTGAATCAAAAGGTAGTTCTCTGATTTTGGGCTTCTTCTTGCTTGACACACAAAATATCTTTCACAATCAATTTTATCATCCCCAAAGAAGTGATTGATTCTCTAAACATAGAAAATTTTACGTCTCCCCATGTCGTATGCAAAACTTTTGCAAACGCATGTGTTTGTAATAGTCAAGTGCTTTCTTTCAGTACCTATTCAAAAATAGAAAAAAAGCAACAACAAGCCATACTTGAAGACATCTGTAACTGTGCATAACAACATGTATGCTTCAAAAAAACAAATTTGAATAGAAATAGAGAAACCCACGATTTTTTCATTTACTTTAAAATGGCACTTTTTGAAGCCCTAGTACTAAAAAATAGTGAGGAACTAGCTTGAGCTTTTGAGACACAAAAATCTTCAATTCTTCAATCTACACAATTGTGTAAGAGATGGCCTAGGTCCAAATCCACCTCGAAGTATAATTTCTGAGCCTTGCAAATTTATAAATTCTAGAGAGAGAATAAAATCAAGGCATTTTCTTGTATTGAACTAAACAAGGTACTTAAAACGTTATTCACAAAAATTTTAGAGAGACACTTTTAATCTCTTAAATTTCTTTCATACAACATTTATCTTAGTTTCTTTCATCTTCATGTTCAATTTTCAACCAAAAACATGAAGCACATAAGGTTTAGGGAAAGAATTAAAAACTTTTCATCCACAAATCTTGCCTTAGTGCATAAAATGATCTAATCATTCATTCTAAACATTAATGCCACAATGTAATTTAGAATGTTCGAAATGCGTTATTTCACTATCAAAAGGCCTATTACATTATGATCCATTAATAGTTTTTCTACATCTCAAAGTGTGTGAGTATAATCCACTATGTTAATTAAAAAACTCACACATAGACCATGGAGCACATTTAACATGAATATGACTAATTAAAGGGAATGGTAAAAAATATTGCATTTTAAATTCAGCGATGAAGTTGTGAATATGATAATCAATTCATGGATAACAGCAATCATGCAAAGAAATTGCAAATATGTTGTCATAAGACTATAAACAGAAAAATTTAAAAATGATCTTAAATCTACATACACACACATATACATATATATATATATATATATATATATATATATATATATATATATATATATATATATATATATATATATATATATATATATATATATATATATATATATGAACCGCTGCTATAGTGTTCAAGATACTATTCCATATCTTCGTCATAATAAAATGAAAGAAAATAATTATTTTTAAAATAAAGATGATTAAAATACGTGCATCTTTATACATGGTAGTATATCTATCATATAGTCATCGATAAAAATAAAGAATAAAAATTAAAGAGGTTCATAAGCCTATCTATGCTTACGAAAGCCTCTGTGTGCATATGTTTTTACATATGTTTTTACATTATTCACCTGCAAAACCAAAACAATAACATTTATAACATCCTTCAGTGAAATGTACATTACGTATTATAGTAGTAAAGGGCTATAATTTACTTAGAGGTTTGGGAAGGGGGGCAACATGTCTAAGACGTGACTAAATGACTAACAATTTATGAAGAAAATGTTAGGAATTATTTGTTTGGGGTATATATATATATATATATATATATATATATATATATATATATATATATATATATATATATATATATATATATATATATATAGAGAGAGAGAGAGAGAGAGAGAGAAAGAGAGAGAGGAGAAGTAGAGAGAGGATCTTTCCTCCTTTCATTTTTTCGTACATATTCTCGACGCTGAGTACATTTCTTGAATCGTAAATTCTAAGTCTTTTAGTGTTTTAAGTATAAAAATCACGAGATTCTAACGTTTTAGATATTTCATATGACTTATCTACATACTTTGTTTTTAATATATTACTTATAAACTTGCACATCTGTATTCCGGATTTCTTTTTATCCAAAGGAACTTCATCCTTGGCCTATTCTCCCAAACTTTAATCAAAGAAAATGAAAGGACAAGTTTCAATTGAAAAGGACTAATGTTCTTGGGACCCCCCGAATCCCACAAAGCAGGGAAAAACTTACGGGTCTAGAGAGTGTTACAAAGGAGGTTAACAAACCTCCTATTCCTCTCATGTGAGGCCCACTTGGATTTAAGCTTGTTGTTCTCGATGAGAAACACTTTATGATGCCTAAAGGGTGGAGCCTGCTTGCAGTTGGAGATTCTTTAACCAAGGAGGAATAGAGACTTCTCAATTATCCACTCTTTAGGAGTGTGTCCAAAATTTTTGGCACAACGTTCTTTCCAAATCTTCTAGATGGATTCCCCTCTTATAGTCTTCCCGAGTGCTGGTGAGAAGTCGATTGCTTCACCAAGCAGTGCTTGCTTCTGGGTGACTTTTTCTTGTAATCGCAGAATATTCCCAACAATCTACTAGAATAGAAGCAACTTGGGGCAAGTGAAGAAGATGTGGCCTAGATCTTCCATGTTGAGGTGGCATCGCTTGCACCTTGGTGGAGCCCCACAAATTTTGTTAGACTTTAGGTTGGTCCAGATACCACGATGGAATATTTGCCACATGAGGACCAATTTTTTGATCTCAATGAGGGGATGCCAGATAGACATGAGCTTCAAATCCCAATGCAGCCTTTTCCAAGTCAAACACCACTTCTCGTTAAGTGTGATATGGTAGTCTATGTTCATCTTGATTCTAGGAATTTTGGACAGGTGATTGCCATTGTGCCACATAAGACCATCATGGTATGCCGGATCCTACCCAATGAGTCCGGTTTTCGAATGTTCCCAAGGAGTCCATCTGCTCTACAAAAGAGTCCATTATTCGTAATTCACTCTTATTTGACGATCTATGTTCTCAAATCTGATCCATTGGCCATTTTCTTGTTTCTAGATATGTTTCCACTAGTTGAAACCCTTGTTCATACAAATGGTAAAAGATAAAGAATCCATAGCAATGGTTCTCATGGGTCTTCAATCAATTTCACATGAAGTCTTCTCATGCTTAGCCAATTTTGTAGGCTTGGCATTTGCACCAATAGCTCCTCCTCAAGCCAAACATCTTGGCTTCATCTTCTTCATCAATCTTCTTGTATGTCCTGCAATCCAATCATAGCTTTAAACCTGCAAAGTTTAGTACCAACAGGTGCTTTGGTCAATAAGTCTGCACATTGCATATTAGTTGATACATATGCCAACTGAATTTCCTTGCTTAGTAGCTTCTCTCTCACATAATGATAGTGGACCTCTATATGCTTGGTCCTAGCATGATAAATAGGATTTGTTGCAAGATGTAAGAAACTTGTATAATCTCCCAAAATCATTGGAGGTATAGTATGCAATCCCTAATCTGCATATAGCAATTTGATCCATATGGCCTCTTGAGTAGCATTGGCCAATCCTCTACATTCTGCCTCTTTTGAAGACAAAGCAACAGTAGGTTTCTTCTTGAAAGACCATGATATAGGCTTCTCACCTACAGAAGATAGATAACCTGAGGTGCTCCTTCTATCATCTTTGCAACCTGTCCAATTTGCATGTGAGTATATCTAGATATCCAAATCTGAAGTATAAGGAAAGTATAAACCTTGATTTTGAGTTCCCTTAAGGTACTTCAAAATTCTTTTGGTAGCTTCCAAATGAGGTACTCTAGGTTTGTGCATAAATTGAATCAAAACACTTACTCCATAAGAAATATCAATCCTTGTCAATGTAGCATAATTTAAGCTTCCCACTATGCTTTGGTATCCTACAATATTTTCAAGCACATCACCTTCATGAGCACTCAATTTTTGGTTCACCTCCATAGGATTGCTTACTACCTTGGCATCCTACAAGTGAAATTTCTTCAACATATCCTGTACATACTTTCTTTAAGTAATCTAAATCCCAGAGTTAGTATAGACTAGCCCAAGTCCAAGAAAATACTTTAGTGATCTAAGATCACTCATTTTGAACTCCCGTATCATTTGTTTTTTTATTTGCTTGATGCCATTAGCATCATTACCTATAAGTATGATATCATCAACATACACACATAGATATATCACCTCTGAATTACTTCTGTTAACAAAGAGAGAAGTATTTGCTTTACTCATGATGAATCCTTGATCCTGAAGGTATGTAGGCAACCTATGGATCCATGCCCTAGGTGGTTGCTTTCATCCATAAAGAGCTTTGTTCAGTTTACACACATATGTTACCTTGCTTAGGTTCTCATAGCCAGGAGGTTGAGACATGTACACCTCCTCTGAAATCAAGCCATTAAAAAATGTATTTTTTACATCAAATTGGTACATGTTCCAATTCTTTGATGCAACCACGCTTACCGATACCGTGATGGTTGGCATTTTGGCCACCGGTGAGAAGATTTCTTCATAATGAACTCCTTGGGTTTGTGCAAAACCCTTAGCCACAAGTCTAGCTTTGTACCTGTTTATTCATCCATCAGTATTTCTCTTGATCTTGTAGATCCACCTAGAACCAATTACCTTCATAGACTCCCTTTTCACTAGTTCCCAAGTGTCATTCTCCTTGAGTGCTTCAATTTCTTAATCCATAGCTTCCTTCCATTCTCTCTTGGTCGTTGCCTCTTCATATGATGATGTCTCTTCAAGTGACAAATATTTTGGAAGATAAATAGAATGCTTAGTAATTAAAGAAGTGTCATACCCATATCTGATTGGCTTCCTGCTCTCACTTTGTGATCTTCTGATTGCTTGGATGGATTATTCAGATATATCCTCCAACTTCTTCATCTTGACTTTGCCTTTGGACTTCCATGCCTTGAATTCTTATAGGTTGATGATGTCCTCATCATCTGAGTTGATGTCTTCAATTTGGTTTGGCTCCTCCTTGGTGACGCTTGGAAATTCCTCTTCCAAGTCATAAGGCAATTTTACTTTCTTGCATTCACTTTCAAACCAAGAATCATTCTCATCAAAGACAAAATTCCTAATAACCATAAATCCTTTGCTAGAAGGATTGTAAAACATGTATCCTTTCTGGTTCAACTCATACCCTATGAAGATGCACTTCTCTACCGTAGGGTCTAGCTTACCTGTGATTTGAGAAGGGATATGCACATAAGCAACACATCCCAAGATCCTGCAATGATCAAGTGAAGGTCTTCTACCATGCCATGCTTCATATGGGATCATCCCATCAAGATATTTTGATGGCAACCCGTTGACAAGTTAAGTGGTAGTAGATACACTTTCTTCCCACAATAATTAGGTAGTTTTATCTCATTTAGCATTGACATAGTTGTTTCCACAATTAGTATATTTCTCCTCTCTGCCACCCCATTTTGCTCAGGGGTATACCTTGTTGTAATTTCTCTCTTGATTCCTCTATCCTACAAGAATGCATCAAACTCATTTGAGAAGTACTCACCTCCTCCATCTGACCTTAGTCTCTTGAGGCTTCTTCCTGTTTGATTTTAAACAAGTGCATGATACTTCTTAAAGCAACAGAATACTTCATCTTTGTGCGTCATAAAATATAAGATAGTCCACCTATTGAAGTCATCAATGAAAGATACATAATACCTTGATCTAGAAATTGAGGGATCCTTAATTGGTCCCCATACATTTCTATGGACAAGCTCCAAGTAGTCCTCATGCATGTAGCCTTTCCTTGAGAAGGGCAACTTGTGAGATTTTCCAAACTGACAAGCACCACATTTATAGATCTTGTGTTGCTTGGATACATTGGGTATCCCAAGCAAACATTTATCTCTAGAAATTTTCTTTAAGGTTCTCTCACCAATGTGTCCCTATCTCTTATGCCAAATTTCAAGCTCTAACAATGTTTGGTCTTTGTAACTATAAAGTGCAATATTCCTTGTATCTTCAAGTTCGAAAGTAAATAATCTACCTGTCTTTTCTCCTTTGGAAATTCTCTTGAATCCATGTTGGGGATCTTCCACAAATGCTCCATATTTGTTGAACATGACCTACAAACCCTTTTCCACAATTTGTCCAACACTCATCAAATTTTTGGTAATTGTAGGTACATATAGAACCCTGCTCAACATATTTCTATTCCCATTAGAGATTTTAACATTTCCTGCTTTGATCACTGAGTCCTTAGTGTCATCAATTGTTTATACCTCATGTTTTCCTTTAGGCTCCTCAAGGTGAGAGAGAAGAGCTACATTGCCAACCACATGGTTTGAGCATCCTAGTCCAATGTAGAAGAGATGGTCATCATTCATACCTTGCTTTGAATTCATATTCATAATCAAAAGAGAATCCTCTTTTTCCTCTGAATAATTGTTGTAGTCTTTTCTTGATTTGTGGCCTCCTTGGTAGTTTTTATTGTGATTGTTGTTGTAGTTGTTATTGTTGCCTTGATGATGGCTGAGTCTCCCTCTTGATTGTGTATATCGAATTCTTTGGAAACCTCTACCTCTATGATTCTTGAAGTTCATGTAACACTCATCTGTAGTGTGATTTGATAAACCACAAATATTACATGGAGAAGAGTTGAAAGGCCTCCTCCTACCTTTCTTACCTCCTCTGCCCCTACCTCTTGAGTTTCTACCTCTCCCTACATAGTTGGCTTGAGAGGTTGTACCCTCATCCTCAATCTTCTTTCTTACCCCTTTTTCTTTAGACTTGCCTTTATCTATGTATAGGGTAGAAGAGCTATTACCTCTTGATGAATCTCCATTCTTGTTGAGCTTGGCTTCATGGGTAAAGACTTGCCTCATGAGTGTGGTAAGATCTGGAATCTACATGTCCATGTACAAGTCCATGCTAGTTGTGAAGCCTTCCCATTTGTCATCTATTGTAATGCCATTGATGACTTGTCTAACAATTTCCTCCTCTTCAATTTCTTCTCCTATGCTTGCCAATTGGTTAGCCACATCCTTGACTTTGGTCACATACTCTAAGATGCTTTGCTTGGGTTTCTTTCTTTGAGCGGTAAACTAAATCCATAATTGGTTCTTCCTAGCCCTTGTGTTGGAAAAGAAATATGAATATAGTGTTTCCCAAGTCTATTAGGATGTCTTATAGTTCCTAATGTGTGGAAGAAGAAAATCAGAGATTGAGTTAAGTAAGTATGACCTTTCTAATGTATCCTTGGCACACCATGAATTGAGTCTTTCATGCTCCTCTCTTGTAGGTTGTCCTTTGCTTCTGAAAATGGGCATCTCCTCATCTCCCGAGATGTATCCACAGAGACTCCTTCCTTGTAAGTACGTCTTCATCCTTAGGGACCATGCTTGATAGTTGTTCCTGTCCAATTTATCAATGAAAGAAGGAAAACCATCTCCCATTTGATTTTAACTTTGCTCTGATACCACTGTTGGGAAACATGGATGGACACTCCAAGAAATGAGTAGGTACTACAAATTCTTGCTTTCTACGAGCCCTCTTCCGCTTCATATTTGCGTTGTAGGCCATTTAGCTTTCCAATGACACTAAAAAAGTGCCAATGTACTTTGGAAATGATGTAAGTAATGATTAATTCAAAACAGCCTACTTCCCACTTCACAATCGAATGAGAACTTTCTATTTTGGTTTACATACATGCTGTTTGTTAAGCTCAGTGCTTCTAGTACAATAGGAATTAAATAAATTCCTTTTGGAGATATCAAATGAGCTTGAAGAGCTACTGATTCCAAGTAGAATCACTTAAAATGGTTAACTATGCACACAACAATCAATTTAGCAAGTGTAGCTTTACCCCAAATTTTTTTAGGACTTCTGTAGAGAATGACCAATGAAAACTTCCATGAGCGTTTCTCCCAATCCACTAAATGGAATGTCTTCAAAGTTTGTCAAGATGTAGTACACTTAGAGTTGATTCCAATGAGCTATAGAACATTGAAAATAATAAAGTAATGACTCAAATATGAGCAATACAAAATGATTGTTCAGAGTGACAATGACAAAGAGAATAACAGATGTAAGCAATGATCTATTGTATTATATGACAATGTTGTACATGATCATTGGCATGCTAATCAATGCCCAATGATGGTGTGAAGTGTAGGCTATGAAGTGAGCCTCACTCTCTTACAATGTGATCAACTAAAGGCTCTGGATTGGACTGATCTAACCGCGAGATTTCACATTCATCTTTTATAGATGCTTTATTCAAGATTTGAATTTGAATTCAACTTTGGCTCTCACTAAAACGTGATCCAATAATCTAGGAAATAATTGTTGGAGATAGACGTCTGCTGAGCACGCGAACAACACAAGGAAGAAGAAGAAGCTTGGAGCACAAACACTCAATACTGAATGTATTACTAGAGAATGTACAAAGATAAGTAGCCCATTAGGGCAATAGGCATATATACAAGCTGGGGGAAAGAAACCTCCTAAAGAGGGAAAAAAGTGCCCCGGCGGTCCTAGTGTGTTCACACACATCACTACCTAAATATATCAACAAATCCCCCCTGGGAGTGATGCGGTGAACAAGGAGCTGGCACTCATGTATAAGGAAGTGCCAAGCTATGTGGAAATCACTCCACAAAAGGAAGTAAGCCCAAAGCTTTGCGGAAAGCTTCAAACTTCTCCCTAGGCAGAGCCTTCGTGAAAAGGTTTGCAATGTTCTCCTCCGTGGGCACATATGCCAAGCTGATCTCCCCAGCACAGAACCTCTCCCTGACATAGTGATAATGCACCTCAATGTGCTTAGTGCGAGCATGGAACACAGGGTTCCTCGCAACTGCCAATGCGCTCTGACTGTCAGTGAAGATGGTGGTGGCAAAAGACTAGCCAACACCCAAATCAGGCATAAGGCGTCTGAGCCACACACACTCAACACTCGCTGTGAAAGCTGCCCTATACTCAACCTCACAACTAGAAGTGGCCACAGTAGGCTGCTTCTTGCTCAACCAAGATATACATGAGCTACCAAGCATGAAGCAAAAACCACTGGTGGACACACAAGTGTCATAGCAACCAGCCCAATCTGAGTCAGAAAAAGCATGCAAATCTGGCGGTAGTGATCCCTCCTTGGGATAAAACAACCCAAGTAGCCGAGTACCACTCAAGTAATGAAAGATGCGCTTAACCGCCTTCCAATGCGTGACTCATGGGCAATGCATAAACCTGCTGATCTGTGAGACAGCAAACTGAATATCTGGCCAAGTAATGCATAAGTAAATCAAGCATCCAACAGCCTGCTGATAGAGAACAGCATCAAATGCATCTCCAACATCATGAAGACTCAATCGTAAACCTGTCTCCATAGGAGTGGCAATAGGCTTACAGTCTTCAAGGCCAAAACGCTGCAATAATGTGTCAATATATTTCGTTTGACACAAAGCCATTCCACCATCAACTTGCATAAATTGAATGCCCAAATAGTGATGCAAATGCCCCAAATCAGACATCTCAAATGAGGCATGCAAATCAGCCTTGAAATCAACAATATGCTTCTCAATAGGACCAGTGAGCAGCATGTCATCAACATAGACAACAATGATCAGAAGCACATCATTAGCACGCTTAACATATAAGGTGCTTTTAGTTGGACTGTTCACAAAACCACGTGCAACCAGATGGGCATGTATATTCTCATACCAAGCACGTGGTGCTTGCTTTAAACCATATAATGCCTTCTTTAACCTCCACACTTGGTTTTCATGCCCTTTCTACACAAAGCCACGAGGCTGAAAAACACACACTTCTTCATGTAAGTCACTATTCAGAAATGTCGTTTAATGTCCAACTGATGTACATTCAAACCATGATGGGCTGCAAGCGCACAAATGCTCTGAATAGTAGTCATACGGCATGTAGGTGCAAAGGTCTCATCAAAATCAATGCCTCTTTCCTGCGCATAGCCCTTTGCAACAAGCCTAGCCTTATACCTGTCAACTGTACCATCAGGTTTACGCTTCAGCTTGTATACCCACTTAGTGCCAATGGCCTTCTTGCCAGGAGGCAAGTCACATAAAGACCATGTACCATTCTTCATTATAGCATCATATTCAGATTGCATGGCAGCCATCCAATTTTCTGAATTCTGTGCTTCATCAAAAGAAACAGGCTCATTCTCATCACAGAGATTAGATGCAGCCATAGCATAGCAATCTGATGCAAAGGAGGCACTATGAGAGCCTGAACGAGTAGGATATGACAAAGGTGCATCTAATTTGCTGTCACGCAAAGTCTGCACCAGCCATTTTGGCATAAGTTTTGCCTGCTCAATATCAACTCTCTCATCAACAAGTGCATCATGTAAATCTGCATCAGAAATAGAATGATCTGCATCATCATATGAAACCTGCAAGGGCTGAGAAGTTGCCTCATTAGGACCAGCACTAGATTGTCCACCTGTAAAAAGAGGCATCAACATATCATACATGTCTTTGGAGCTAACAGATGTCTCCTTAGTACATGAAAGCAATGGCTGAATAGCATCTTCCACAAAGACAAAATCACGGCTAACCAGAATGCGTTTAGTCTGTGGATGATACAGACGATAGCCTTTACTTTCAGAATTGTACCCAACAAAAATACATTTTACTGCCTTATCATCCAATTTTCTACGATGTTGTTCAGGCACTAATGCATATGCCAAACAACCAAAAACACGCAGATGAGCAACAGATGGCTTGCGATCATGCCAAGCCACATATGGAGTGATAGACTGCAACGCTTTAGTGGGACACCTGTTCAGTACATATGCTGCACACATGACAGCCTCAAGCTAGAAACTATGTGGTAAAGCCTGACTTTTGACCATGCACCTCGCCATCTCCATGAGTGACCTGTTCTTTCGTTCAGCAACTCCATTCTGTTGAGGTGTATACGGCACTGTACACTGGTGTTTTATCCCACGTTCAGCCAGAAATGCATTAAAATCTGAAGGCATATATTCCCCCCCTCGATCAGAACGGAGGGTGACCATTTTACATGCTGACAGATTTTCAGCCAAAACTAAAAACTGTTTGAAGCACATGAACACTTTGGACTTTTCTTTGAGTGGATATACCCATGCATGCCTGGAAAAATCATCAATGAAAGTCAGGAAGTAAAGGTAATTTCCAAAAGAGGGTGTCTGCATAGGACCATAGACATCACTATGTACAAGCTGCAATTTCTGCGTAGCCCGAACTGAACCATGTTTTGGAAAGGAAGAACGCTGCATTTTGCCCAAAATACAGCCTTCACAAACATGTTTTCCAGGAGCCTTAAGTTTGGGCAAAGAGGACACCATTTCAGATTTTTGCAGGCGTAGCAAACTAGTAAAATTCAGATGACCAAAGCATGCATGCCAAAGCTTTGCATCTGACATAGCTTGAGAATCATGAGCTGCACATGCCGAATCATTCACAGATCTTTCATAGTCTATGAGCTTATACAGCCCACGACATAAAATGCCAGAAGCAATAATCACATCACCATTTGAGAGATCATGGACTGTACACCTGTCATCAACGAATTTCACAACCAAGCCAATCTTGGCTAATGCAGAAATTGATAACAGGTTCTTTTTGATCCCTGGCACAAATAAAGCATCTGACAAAGTGAAAGAACTACCATCAGTAGTAGTCAAAATGATCTTACCAACTCCCATAACAGGATAAGAGGAGTTATTGGCGCATGTGACAGTATTCCCTGTAGGGGCAGGCTCGAGTGAAGAGAGGAAACTGCACTGCGAGGTTATATGTTTGGTTGCCCCACTCTCAAAGTACCAAACATGTGAGTCTAGTGCACACATGCACTGATCATGAGAAGATGGGTCAAAATTGCAAACAATAGTAAACGCCCATTCTTCTTCCTGCACAAGATTTGCAGACTCTGTTTTTGGTGTAGAGGCCTCTGCAACAACCATTCTAGCCTCTTTCTTCTTTGCCTCTTTAGCAGCCAGTTTGGGACAGTTCTTTATGATATGATCATTTCCTTTACAGTACTTGCAAAACAATTTCTGCTTTTCTGATTTCTTCTCATCTTTATCCTGGTTCTTCGATTGTGCAACATTGGCAGATTTCTGCTTACTAGTAGAAGAGCTCCATTTTCCTTTGCCCTTCTGACTAGCCAGGAAAGCTTGATCTGCAACACGCATAATGGACCCGTTCTGCCTGGACTGATCTTCGTGCAACAGAACAGAGACTAACTCCTCAAATGACAAGGCATTTGGATTGCCTTTCATCATCAACCGAAGAGTAGAAGCAAAACTCTGATATGAATCAGGAAGACCATTCAGAACAGTCTGCACAAGTGAGCTATCTCGTATAACCTCATCAGCAAAAATCAATTGTTCCTTCAAATCTTTGATCTTCGTTAAGAAATTGTCCATAGAATCACCTTCATTCATGTGCTCACTCTCCAACTGTTTTTGGAGGTAAGCAACACGAGCCTCATTCCTAGCCTGGTACAAAGTGGTAAGTGTATCCCAAGCATCCTTTGCTGTTCTGCAAGAGCGAATGTGAGGAATAATGGCACGTTTGACAGACAAAGCTATCAATGCATGTGCGTGGGCATCTCTGCCATCCCAGCGAATCTGCTCTGCAGTAGGTGCAACAGAAATAGCAGCACGAACAGGAATCTGCGGAATATCATCTTCGACACCATCTTCATGAGCTCCAGCACCTGTATTTGCAGTACCTGTCGTTACAGGTGTAACAGGACGTCTTTCAACACCCTGCACAATGTTCCACAATCCTTTTGCAACCAATACATGTCGCATCATATAAGCCCATAATGGGTAGTTGGTACCATCCAACTTATCCTCAACAACCAACATACAGAATACATCACTACTTTGAGCCATGGCCAGTGACTAAAATACCTTGATGCAGAAAATTGAATGTATCTCAAAAAGTTGAGCGGAACTTCCCAAACAAGTTCTACTAGACTTGTGGCAGACTTTGAGACGCTTAAACTGGCGAACAGAAACTGGTATATACCTTTGGCACAAAAGGATGAAATAGCCTGCACAAGCGCTACGATAGTGCGTTCGGAAGCTGAAATGAGCTCAGATCGCGATTTCGGCACCACAAAGCGAAGCTGTTTTGATCTCGAAAACACCCTGAGTATGCTCACCAAATTTTGTGTGAATCTGGGACTGCAAACGGAGGAGTGTCGACGGCGCCCTAGAAGAAGCGACAACCTGCTCTGATACCAATTGTTGGAGATAGACGTCTGCGGAAGCACGCAAACAGCACAAGGAAGAAGAAGAAGCTTGGAGCACAAACACTCAATACTGAATGTATTACTAGAGAATGTACAAAGATAAGTAGCCCATTAGGGCAATAGGTGTATATACAAGCCGGGGGAAGAAAACCTCCTAAAGAGGGAAAAAAGTGCCCCGGCGGTCCTAGTGTGTTCACACACATCACTACCTAAATATATCAACAATATTCGCTCTAAGAAACTCGTATCTTTCCTACCCATCTAACTCCATGAGTTTTGTGGCTCTTATAAATATTCCTTCAAGTCAATT
>CM035430.1:19600496-19632996 GCA_020310875.1 Ceratopteris richardii
TTGAGGAGTGAAAACAAAAAGGGAGTACATTGCGGAGCTAGAGCAAAAGGTTCAAATGCTTCAAACAGAGGGCTGCGTGTTCTTGTGGGGAGGCATAGGGAGATTGAAAAAAGGATCTTGAGAGTGAAGGTGCGATGGACGGAGGTGCAGGGAGGTTTCTTATGAGATGATATGCAGGAAATTTGAGCAAAAGGATTACGGTGGCATCTTATGTCAAGTGTTACTGCAAATTAATAGAGGTTAATAAAAAAAGATGATATAGTAAAAGGCATGCTCGAAACCGAAGTCTGCGCATAAACAGTGTAGAGTGAAGGTGTGAACTTTTGGTTCGAGTTGGATCAGCTTTGCTGAAGGAAGAGAATTAAAATGATGTTGCTGCTGAGCCGAAAATATCTCTTCAGATCTGAGCATCTGAAATTTACATCCCAATTTCTAGATTGGCTTTAGAAAAGCTAAGGAAGACATGTGTATGAAATCTGATGCACTTGCAAGAAAACTGGCAGATACTCATGTGGCAATACTAAGACTATTCAAACATGTCTGCGAACATAGTCATTGATCCTCTAAATTGGTGAAGGTTTGGAGTTACTCTTGATATAGAGGTGTTCTAAATTCAAGAGTAGTTTGTTCTTTTGAATATTAATACTCTTCATCATTTTATACGTTTTCAAGGGTGGTTACGATTTGAGGATGTCATCGATGATATCACCAAATGAAAACAAGACCTGCGGGTGTTAGAATTCATTAAATAGGCAGTCGATCTTGGGGTTTTGGCACATTCGGAACACAATGGTAGCATAAGTTTCTCCAAAATCTTAACCAAACATGAGATATACGGAAATTGACATAGAGTTTATCCCTCGATTCCCGTCACGTGAATTGAAGCTACAAAAATATCTGTGCGAATTTGCTTGACATGGAGCTTTACAACAGTCACAAGCTTGGTTCTTGAAGTTCTAGCTATAATCATATGAGAGATCTTAGCAAATGATGAAGTAACTTGGCCATCTATTTGCGTCCAATGTTTAGAATGTTTAGGCAAATATGATTTGCAGTACATCACTGTTTTGTTTCATACTGTTGGAGTTCATGAGCATCATACGCACACCGTTGTTTGTTTCATACTCTTGGGATTCTTGAGCACCATATCATGAAGATTTTAAAAGAACAGAAACTTTTCGTTTAATGATTCGAACAATAACATGATGTTGCTATCATACACACATCAAACGAAGTATAATATGATCGTAGCATAAGCTAAATCTAATGTGGGCCTATTCTAATAGAGAGGTGGTGCTCGGACCAAGCTTAATGAATGGAGATCTTTGACATGCATGATCACAAGATGTTCAAATTTACGTGAGGCTTTTCAAATGTAATGGGCCTAAAAATTGTGAGCGGCATGAAAAATTTATTTTTTACATTGCCAATCCCTGTGGATTGAATGAAAGATAGGATGCACTAAATATGATTAAGTTTAATGAAAAAAGAACTATTATAAACAATTGGTTGATAGATTCTATAGGTTTGACAAGGAAGTCTAATGATTAGAATATCTACATCACATAGTAAAACTTTAGAATCCGCTTAGAAAGGAGATTGTGGACTGACCTGTGTAAGGCAAAAGAAACTTGCTGGATAATCTGTGAACCATGGCAGAAAGACTTTCAGAAGTTTAATTTGCAAAAGCTGCATTTGGCACATACAGTAAGGCTTCCCTCCTCTATACCAAAATATACAATCTGCTTAAAAGAAAACTAAGGAATTAGGAGTTAGAGACATGACTACTATCATGGAAACTCAATGGTTTAGTCCATTTTATGAAAATTTCATACCACACTGAACTGTACTTGACTCCTCACATGTTTTTTTTATGAAGAAAAGAACCAATTCTATGGATAAATGTAATTAGACCCGTGGTCCGTTGATTGATTTCCTTCTCGTCAAATAAAGAAAAGAAGCGCTTCTCTATTATCAAGGCTTGGCTCAAATGATCTGAAATAAAACTTAGTAAGAACGGACTTAGAATTCTTATTTTCTTAGGAGATAAGCGAAGTATGAGGGCATTTCGTGACTAGAAAGGAATTTAGTGCTACATACGATGCTCTAAATAGATGGATGAAAACATCTCATCATAAAACCACTTTGCTATAGAACACCCAGAACTAAAGCCATTTAAGGTGAAAAAATCATTCTCCTACATTTCTTCTTCAGAAGTCACCAATCCCATCCTAATTTCTTTTTCTTCCTTATCTCCTCCTTTCAACAAACTCCGCAACATACGGAGTGAACTGATGTGAAAGGAGGGGGTGAGTAAATTATAGAGCTCATGAACTGAAAAACCGAGTTAGCAACCAAGAATTGACGAACCTAGCACTTCAAACATGGATGAACTTTTTGCTAAGTTCTTATGCTTTCAGTAAGAGGATCGGCATCATAAATCCATCCAATCACTTCATGAGCTACTAGTAAAGGGATGTGGATCTTGTAGTGGGAAACATATATCTAAATTGAGTAAAGGGTATGAACTCAAGGCAAAATACCCAGGTGTGAGTTTGACTCAAATGAGGAATCTAGACCTATGCAAAAAACCAAATGACATGATCCTAATACAAAGAAGTGCTCCTCAAACAGTTCATGCTAGAGGACATGGATAATGTGACTCATAGATCTTTCCTGAGGTGGGTTCATATGCCCAAAGACCAACCGATCCTAGAAATCAAAAGAGAGTTCAAGAAACAATTTGAAGATATGTTTGAGCATGATAAGCGATGTTTGATGCATGAAAGAGTGTTTTTGTGTTTGCAAGCTATAGATGTTAAAGCTTGAGAGGAATTAATTCCATTCTTGCAAGACATGGATTCCGAATTTGGACTCAGATAGGATTCGACACTCATTCATGATGCTATAAGAAGATATGTTAAGAAGCAGCAAACAATTGAAAAAATTCTAAATGATTGGAGAGCAAATCTTATGCAGATGAAAATTACACTCTGATTCCAAGCATTTTAGCAACAGTGGATAATGTGCAAGTTAAAAAAAATCTGAAAACTCTATTTGCGAATGAAGTAGAGACATATGGAATATACTTACATAATAATGATGAATGTTATCAAGAAAATCCTACAAGTGTAGTTGATATAACTGCCAAGGATCCAAGCTTCCATGAGTTAGTAGATGTCTTGATGGCGATCACGACTTAAGGTGCTATGAAAGCACAAACCTTGGAGATGGGAGGAGTAATGGAACAGGTGAAAGCCAACCAAATTCAAAACAAACCAACAAAAAATTAGTAAAACAAAATAAAAATCAAGATATCTCAACAAGAAAACAATATGAGACTTTCTCTACTCCAATAAACTCCTCACATCCAATAGGGAATGATATACTTTGCTTTTCTTCACAAGTGCTTCAAAATCAAAGGTGTGATTGAAGATTCACATTGCATCAGTAAAAATGATTCACCTTCAATCCCTCTTGAACCATAAAATCTAGAAGTTTATGAGATAGAGAACACTCTAAATCACATTCTTCTCTTCCATCTCAATAGATGACTGATACAAGCAAGCAGAAGCACTCAAAGAGGGTCAAAAAAGCCTAATCACTTGAATTGATTATGTATAGGATTTGAGCACAGAGTGCTTAGCTATGAAGGTAGAAATATCTTGAGTGCTTAGCTATGAAAGCAAAAATTTCTTGAAGGTTGAAAATCTAAAAATACCAAGGCAACTAAAGTTTATAAGTGGAGAGAAATAAATGTTCACATGATGTGGACCAATGAATGTGTGATATGTGACAAAATTGAATTCAAAAACTTCAACAATTAAATAATGTGGACCACTAAAAAATGACACGTGCAAATATACTTTGGAATTCCCAACGACTAGATGATTCTGACCAATCACATCTTGCCACAAGGCACTAATGGTCAACTCAACTAGGATACCTATTTGAGCCCCTCCGTTCATTTGTCCCATTCTTTTGTGACCTACGTGCTCTCTCCACTTTGAGCAGTTCTCATGTAGCAACCCTCATTTGCAAATTTCTCATATTCCTCTTCTCCTTGAGCTCTCTTGGTGTGCAAGGTAATATACTTGAGCTTGGTATCTTCTACAAGACTGAGTCAAGTGATAAGTGGAGTTGGAGATTTGCAGGTTTTCCAAATCGCTTGAATTTGTCATGCCTAGTTAAAGGGCTTTAGTTCTATTTTTTGTATATGGTATTGAGACGACTGACTCAAGGGATTTTAGGAGTCAGCGACTTTTGGATTGACCTATTCCCTTGAATCGGTCATGTTTCATCATGAAAGAAATCGAAGACATTTTCTCAAGAATTTCAATGAGTAGATAGAATATATAGTTTATGCATATATTGTTAAGTAATTTTTCATTTCTATGTTTCTCAAAAAGTCATTCCTTTATTAATCATGGTCTTGTTAAGAAGTATATGTCAGATTTTCAGGGGTCACTAGAGTCTTATAAATATTGATTTTGTTGAATACCAAGCCTTATTCATGAACTCTCTCCAATCACAGCATGGGAACAAAAAACTATAAGCTCACATTTCCATTGCTCTTTAACACCTCAATCACCATGCATTCTGATATTTACTTTCATTTTTCATAGAAAACTTGAAAATGTTGAATGATCAGAGCATCCCAATCCAATGAACAAATGCAAGGAGCAAGTAGATGTACATGATTTCCATGAGCACTCCTCCCTAATGGCACCTAATAAATCAGCAAAATAGACAACTAATTGAATGCTGTTGAAAACTTGAATAGATATGTTTGCATAAATAAGTTCTACATAATCCTTATGAAGGACTTTGAATATTTATGTTAAACATTCAATAGGTTGCCACTCTAGAATATTGGAAAGAAAAATATATGCAATACAAAAAGATATATTTTGTAATACAAAAACAATTGAAAATGATAAAAGATCATTGTTAAACTTCACTTATAGTACAATGGGAATTGTAGATGATTGTCTAGCACGAGATCCTTAGCGTTGTACACATGTTGAACTTTTGCATACCGACCACCTCTCTTCAATTTGAAACTAAGAATACAATGTTTCCAATGGTTTTTTGGGTTGTCTCTTTTAGTATGCTTGACTTTATGGGTAACTTTGCAACTAAGAAGCATGGTCACCTAACCTTTTAGCTTCATAGAAAGCCGTTTCCATAAAGAATCCTCTCTTTTGTTGTAAACATCACATGTAGCTATACGATTGGAATGACGATGAAAATTAGAAGCAATTCAAACACTCACAAAAATAGTAGAGAATGCTCAAAGTGGGAAACCGAGATTCACAAACTTTGCGAGTACTTATAGACTAAACAACTCTGTACACATGGAAGTGAAACACAATCTTTTGATTTGATGTATCATCTGTGACCAAAACATCACTGAATTTTGTGAACCCAAAAATATTCTATATCTTCAAAAATCAATTCTTTATTGGAAATTTAAGCATTTGCATTGTGTGGTCTGCAAAGAATATATTTTTTTGTATGAAATCAAAAACTTGTACACTCAATACAAGAAACTCCATCACTTTGACACTTTAAAGTATATTGTCTTAAGAAAAGTATTTCTTCATACAAAAACGGCCCTTTTTTGGACATTTTCACCCTAATGAAGTGGGTCTATAAGGCTAAGAAACATTGAGATGGTAGTATTGCTAGGTATAAAGCTAGACTTGTAGCCAAAGGTTTTTCACAAAAATATGGAATAGACTATGAGGATACTGTTAGTCCTATTGCTAAGATGATTACCAAGAGAGCTATCACTAGAGTTGGAGCAAGCAAGAATTGGAAGATGTATTATCCTATTGTGAAGAATTGTTTCCTCAATAAAGAGCTAGAGGAAGTTGTGTACATGGACCTAGCTTCAGTGTTTGAAGACAAAATCAAGGATGGCTATGTTTGGATGTTGAAGAAAGCATTTTATGGTGTCAAGCAAGTTCCAAGTGCATGGAATCAAAGACCTCTAGAGTATCTAATCAGTTGTAGATACAATCAAAACAAAGTAGATCCATCATTGTTTTACACATAGGAAGGTGAACTACGTACATTTGTTCATCCGGTTGGATCCAAAGAAGATAGGAGAAGCACAATTGGATATGTAGTGATGCTTGGCAATAATTTCATCTCTTGGATGGCAAAGAAATAGCTTAAAATTTGCCTAGAATCCATTGAAGCTAAATATAGAGCATTAGCTCATGAAGTGACTTGTGAGATTATGTGGCTCAAGAAGCTAATTATTGAGTTAATTTTGTAGGTAAATCAAATTTCAATCTTATGTGATAATAAGAGTAAAATTGTACCTATATGTCAATCCCATGTTTCATGCTAGAAGCAAACACGTAGAGGTACCCTATCATTACATCAGAGAGAAGGTGTTGGCTAAAGAGGTTCAAGTGCAACATATAAGTACTAAGGACCAATGTACTAACATTTTCATCAAAGCTTTGGATTGAATGAATCTGACAAAATTTAATAAGGGCATTGGATTATTGGACCTACGATGAAGAATTGGAGCTTGAAACTTGAGGGTGAGTGGGCCATCTAGCCTTAAGAGAGGGGCACACACATTTAAGGGAAATCAGTAAAGGCTTGTGATCCGAAATACAAATAGAGGAATCAATCAACACATTAAGGATCCCGAATTGTTGTTGGTAGGGAGTGCTAATATAGAACCTGTCTAGCCTAGCCTCAATAAGGGAGTTGCCCTTCTTTTTGTTGGACCAGGTAAACCCAGTGTGAAAAGACAAGTCAGAAAGATCATGGCTAGTAACTAGCCTAATCCAAGCACTAAGCTTCTGACCTTGAATAGTGGAACCTTTCTTGTTGAGTCTATCATTGAGGTTGGTGACTATATTGAATTCTCCAACAAGCATGATAGGACTCTTAAGACAACTCATCTCTTCCCAACAGGAGGATCTACTACTCAGATAGTTAGTAGCGTAGACGCTAATATTGGTACAATCATAAGGTTTGCCCAGGGCAACATCGACCCACTGGTTGGAGGGACTAGTGAAAACATCATGAACAAAATGGGACATACTATGAAAGATTCCAACCGAGGCCCCCTCCTACCCGGGGCATGATTGGTGAAAAACTATTCATGCTTAGAAGAAACTAATCTCAAAGGAATATTAAGATTCTACCTGGTCATTTTAAGAGACAAATTTGCCATCCATTTAGTAATGCACTTACCTCTAGGAGGGTCAAACAACCCCTTAACATCGAAAGAAAGCTAACTCAATCGAGACATCATGAAAAGATATAGCATAAAAACCAGATAGAAACGCATCATTTTTTAATGTTTTTAGAGGTTTTACTTAACTCGGTAGAATTTCTCAAAATACTTTTTCTTTTATCCTTGATATCGCCATCCTTAAAAGAGGGCAAATTGACAACTTGATTAGGTGGAGAAATATTCTCCTTTTGAAGCAACCCTAGCTCGGGTTCCTCCACACCTTTTATTTGCAGTTCGTGAATCTCCACCGTGCCCGGATTATTCAACTCTACCGCAAACTTGAGAGAAATGTCATCAGAAAGCATATTAGACTTAAATTCTGAATTTTTGGATTCAGAGGTGTGAGGATGGTGAGAGAACTGCCCTTTCCTCCTATTCTGAATAGTGGTCCACACCTCCTTATCATTACCATTAGGAATCATATTACCAGCTGCATTACCAACAATGGGAGCTTGCAATCTCTCAGAACTAGAGTTAAACGAAGGGACAGAGTTTACCTTAGAGTCTAATACAGCTAGAGGTTTTGAGAACTCTTCCAGTAGAGCGTCAAATTGGTTATCCCAGAGGTTTGTTTTCTTTTTAGGGGTTCTCAAAAGCTGAGGTTTACAGGATGTACCACTAGCTCCAACCTGAGGGTTGCTTGGGTAGGGGGGTTGGGAGCTGAATCAGCAGATTTGTTTTTGGTCAATAGGGGACATTCCCAAACGTAGTGGTCTGGTCTGAAACACTTAAAACAATCATTAGGTAGGTTCCTGTAGACAACTTTCTTTTTTTTTTTAATATAAAGGAAGTTCGGCAATGGCCTACTCTCCCGAACTTGAATTAAATTAAGAAACAAAGGTACAATAGAAGGGGACTAGTGCCCACGGGACCCCCCAAATCCCACAAAGCGGGGGAAGCTTGGTTGATTCCTAGGTTGCATTACAAAGAAGGTTGATCACCCTCTCGTCGCCCTCATGCGGGACCCACTTGGGTTTGAGCTTGTTGTTGATCAAAAGGAGGACTTGATGGTGCCTGAAGGGGGGGGATTTCTTACTGTTGACAATCCTTTTGCCAAGGAGGAGTAGAGATTTTTCAATCGACCACTCCCTGGGGGAGTCGCCGAAGTTGAGAGCACACCGCTCCCGCCAAATTTTCCACAGGACTTCCCCTCTGATTGCGTTCCAGAGAGCCGCAGAGCACCCAATCGCTTCACCCAAAAGGACTTGTTTCCAACTAAGCTGTTTCTGAACTCTGATTTTCAGTCCAACCATCTGCCAGATTCTGTAGGAGTTGGGGCAAGTAAGGAAGATGTGTGGGACATCTTCGATTGCGCGGTGGCAGCGTTTGCACCACGGAGGGATCCCACAAATTTTGCTTGCCTTATGGTTAGTCCAAATTCCTCGATGAAGAATTTGCCATAAGAGGACCGACTTCTTAATCTCTATAAGTGGGTGCCAGATACCCATGAATTTCATGTCCCACCGAAGCCGCGTCCAAGACAAGCACCACTTCTTGTTGAGGCTGGTCTGGAGGTCAGTCGTTTCATTGATGTTCGGGATTTTGAGTAGGCTGTTTCCATTGTGCCATTTGAGACCCCGCGCGTTCGGAGCGTCATGTCCCATGAGAAGGCGAGTTTTGTGACAATCCCAAGCGAGGCATCTGCTTTGCAAGGTGTTCCATTCTTCGTAGGAGATGTTTATGCGAGGGTCGATATCCTCGTAGTTGATCCATCTGTTGGTGTCATGTTTCCAGAGGTGTTTCCATTTTTTGAATCCTTTGTTCCATAACTTCTTGGCATTTTGAATGTTC
The DNA here is from genome assembly GCA_020310875.1 of Ceratopteris richardii. Taxonomy (NCBI): domain Eukaryota; kingdom Viridiplantae; phylum Streptophyta; class Polypodiopsida; order Polypodiales; family Pteridaceae; genus Ceratopteris; species Ceratopteris richardii. The sequence goes on from CM035430.1 coordinate 19,609,555, forward strand.
CACGGCTCCACACTCCGGATGCCATGAATCGGAAACCAGATAGAGTCGTTTTGTCTGATTCCGGCCGCCCACTTCCAGTCCTCACTAATTCTTGTGAAGCTTTTGACTTTATTCCAGCCCTTCCAAAGAGAGCATACGAGATTGGAGCCTTTCGGAAAGACAGGTATCGGGGAGAATAGGAGGGTCATGATGTCAAGGTTCTTCCAGTTCGGGGATCCCGTGAGGGCCAACTCATTTTTGTTTCTGAAGATCAGCTTGGCCCACGAGGCCTCCCTATTGCACCAAGCTTTAATCATCCATTTGGCTGCCAGTTTGTTAGCCATGCACCCAATGTCCAGGATGCCAAGCCCCCCGCTATCTCTAGGGCTCGTGCAGATGGCCCATTTGATTTTAGGCACCCCCCTTCTGTTATGATCACCCGTCCAAAGAAAGTTTCTGCAGATGCTATTCAGTTTGGACAGGCCTTGCTCATTCGGTCTCCAGCAAGAAAGGAAATAGATGGTAGACGAGAGGAGGAACGTGTTGATAACCATCGCCCGTCCAGCGAGATTGATTTGCATGCCTCTCCAGTAATTGAGCTTGTTTTCAAGTTTGGCCAGCACCCAGTTCCATCGCTGCTCCATAGAGACGCCAAACCCCAAGGGGATTCCGAGCAGCCGAAAGATTTGACCTTGCGGAATGGGTTGACAGCCATGATCAATGAGAAGGCCAGGTTGATGTCCCACAATGGCCCTAAAGGCGGTCTTATTGTGGTTGATTTTGGATCCAGAGGCCTCACAAAAGGTATGAAGGCACCTCCAGAAAGTCTCCAGGCTGGTATTATCATTGTGAACGAACGCGTTCATATCGTCGGCAAAAAGTCTCATGATGATTTGACTGTGGTCGTGAGGTAGCTGGAGGCCTTTGATATTGCCAGCCTCCACATGATGAGCCACAAGTCTGCTCAGCCCTTCAGTGGCGATGGCAAAGAGAAGGGGGGCAAGAGGGCATCCTTGTCTAATAGATCTTTTAAGATGGATCGCCTTCGATAGTTTGCCGTTAACGTTAATTTGGGTCGTTGCATTGCCGAGAAGGGTCGCGATCATCTTGGTGAATTTCTGACTACATCCGAGGTCTTGGAGCGACTGTAGAATATAGTCCCATTCTAGCCTATCGTAGGCTTTGTCAAAGTCGATCTTGAGGAAGACCACGTCTTGATTAGACTCATTTGCAAATTGAATACCTTCCCAAATATCCATAATGGTTTCCAGGATGGACCTGCCTTTGAGGAAACCTTTTTGGTCCTCACTAAGCCAAGATCTCAGGTGGCACGCAAGTCTGTTGGCAATGACTTTGGCGATGATCTTGTATCCTGTTTGGAGCATCGTAATTGGCCGCCAGTTCTCGATTCTGTTTTTTTCCCCCTTCTTGTGAATCAGCTTGATAATTCCATTGTTTATACAGGAAGGAAGAGCACCAAATTTTAGCGCCTCTTGCCAAACCATCCGAAGAGGGGTGGCAACCACCAGCTTGAAGGATTTAAAAAACTCGTTAGTGAGTCCGTCGGGTCCCGGGCTTTTACCGAGGGGGAGGGCATCAATGACCTCAATGATTTCTGATTCGGAGATCGGGGCATGAAGCAGGGAGTAGAGGTTGGGTGGTATTCTCCGGGGGGAAACCCTAGAAATGGCAGCCATGCAGTCCCTTCTATGGTGGGAGAGGGGATTCGAGGTTCCCAAGAGTCTCGTGAAGTGCTCTTCGATGATGCCAACGTTATCTTCTTCCGAGTTGCATACAATGCCATGAGTGTCTAGCAGTAGGGGAATCGTCTCTCTGTTGTGTTTCCTTTTAAGGATACTGCACATCTCTTTGGTGGGTTTGTCGGCTTTTCCAGCCCACCACTCCTTGAAGAAGATTTGCAAGTTTTTCCTTTGTATTTCTTCCTCGTATCTCAACGCTGCTCTGATTTTTCGGAGACCTTTCTGGGCTTGGAGTTTTCCTTTGTTTACTTCCTCCTCGAGTCGCCAGAGTCTGTGGTAAAGCGCTTCCCTACGAGCCCGCCGCACAGTCTCGAGCATCTTCTTAGTTCTGATCATGATCTTGCGCGACTTGTCGACCGCACTTCTCCAGCACTTGGCTGGGGCCAAGCCAGAGGCGAACGCCACCTTCCACACATCGGCAATCTCTTGATGGACGGAGGGGAGAGAGAAGGTGGAAGCGTTGGCATGAAACCACGGAGCCTTGTGGGTCCTGTTGGGAGGCTGAAACGTGATAACGATTGGGTAGTGATCGGAGATGGTGAGGTCAGTACGTTGCGTGATGGAAGGGTGGCCCCACAGATGAGTAAAACTCTGAGAGACGTAGCATCTATCAAGTCTAGCTTTCCTAAGATCTTCGCCCGCTTGGAGATTCGACCAGGAAAAGCCATTCGAGTCTTTGAATTCGACCAGATCCAAGTGGAGTTTGGTCATGTCCCATGTTTCTTTCTCCCGACTGTCGATGACCCTGCCCTTGCCCATCCATCTGTCCATAGGGTCCTCCACCATGTTGAAGTCTCCACATATAAGTACGTTGTGGGGAAGCGAGTCAAGAGAAGTCCAGGTGTTCAGCCTCTCCAAATCCCCGTTGGGGGCGTACAATGAAACCATAGTAACACAGAGGGGAGCACCGAAAGAAACCGCAATCCAGCGGTGATTTACATCTTCAATGGAGTTCTCAAGCTTTTCAAGCCAGGGCTGTTTAACACCGATAGCCGTTCCACCGGACCCCCGCCGGTGCTTTGTTGGAATCCACACGTGGGCCGAGGAAACCTGTCTGAGTCAGTTATTTTGAGGGATGTTTAACCGATTTACTTATGTCAAGCTTAACCAAAACCTGAGGATCCCATCTGGGATTAAAACTACCCCTAGCTTTTTCACCTATTACTTTACCAAACAAAGCACACAGATTTTCAATCCACGGGAAATATTCGACAGACATATCTGGCAGGTCTACCGAGAATGGGACCTTTGTTGGCTTGGGCCCTCGGGGATTAAGCCCAAATACCATCTAAAGAACGATATCGAGGTGGAGCGGATAATCCAATTCCCCTCTGTTAGTGAGATTTTCTTGTTGCGGATGTAAGGGTCATGTGACCTTACCCTCATATTCATATATATATATATATATATATATATATATATATATATATATATATATATATATATATATATATATATATATATATATATATATATATATATATATTTATTTATTTATTTATTTATTTATATATATACATCATATATAGAGCACCATTTGGAAGGAATTGCACGTTCTTAGCAAAACCCCTCTACTTTCCCATTGGGTACGCATCGATTGTTTAAGAATATCATGGGGGGGCCGTGATAGAGCCCAATCACAACGCGGTCAAGGAGGTGACAATTTCTACAAACGAGCGGCTATTCCTTGTTGTCTGTTCCAGAGCGAGCGGCCTTCCGACCAGCTGAGGGGACTCATAAGTTGTCTGTGTTCCTGGAATTGTGATGGCTCTCGCTCCAGCGGACCTGGAAGATTTAAGCGAGCCCCGCTTGGGGAGGTCCCGTCGAGCGAGATGAACAACATCCCACTAGCTTCACCAACAGGGGGAGCCTCCAATCAAGGTCCCCGCAAGATCATTTTGACATTCCCCCACGGGGAGGATTGAATGAGAATCACATTCAAGAGTGAATAGGTGTCTATTTGTCTATGCTAATGAAGACCACAAGTTGTCTTTCTTGGAGATATTGGTTCTTCGAGTAGGGGTAACCATTTTAAGTGAACATCTTGAATTAACATAACCTTTAAGTATACACTATGTGCCCAAAAGGTCTCGAGCTCAATCTTCATGGTTTAAGAGAAACGATGTTCTCAGTGAACAAAGGTTATGTGAGAGTGCATGTGAGGCTACTATTGCTTCAAAGTTTCATACGGAAGTTGCAGATTTTCCCATCAGCGGTGAGTGTCTTGATTATGAGGAGGCTTTGCTCACGACACGATAGAGGAGGATGCAGTTATACTCAATGATGGCAGAAGACGCAACAACATAGCGATAGTATGTTACAGTCGCACAGCCATACATAGGATAGAATATCCGTGGGGCTACTTTTGTATTTTAGACATTTCTTACGTATAGAAATCCACGCTACCGTATCAAGTTGGCAGGCATTGTCGCATGACCGTTTAGTTCGTGACGCATAGACTTAGATTTTTCTTCTGTTTCCACAGCGCTTGCACGTACACTATAAGAACCTCACCAGAAATGGCAAATCAAGGATAAATTCCTGATCGGTAAAGAGATTGCTGTGGGCGTTGAATTGAATATGTGGCTTTCTTTATCTGTAGACAAGGCACTTGTAATATGAGTGGAAGCGATTTCACATTATCAGATTCTTGCTACACAACTTGAATATGTAGTCCCGTATGCAAGAAAGGTACGACGCACTCTGCTTTGTAGTGAGACATAGACAGATAGAGAGATAGAGGAATATACCTATATATATATATATATATATATATATATATATATATATATATATATATATATATATATATATATAGTGAGAGAGAGAGAGCAACCGCTAATTTTCTTTTCCCGAAACTTCTTACGTATATAAATCTACGCGACTGGGCTATCAAGTTGGCAAGTTGTGTGTTTTTTTTTTTTTTTTTTTTTTTTAAATGGAGGTTCACCGGAAGCCTATTCCTCCGGACTTTAACTTTGAAATTGTAACTGTACAAGTGAATAGGCATAGCACCCGCAATACCCCTCGTATCCCACAAAGCAGGGGTTAGACAAGGAGACATGGTTACAACTGAAGGAGACATGATTACAACTCGGTTTAACTAGTCTAAGCCATAACATGTCCAGGATGGGACTTGAACTCTAGAACTTTGACTTCTGCTTGGGAGGTGAAACTATTTCTGCTCTCCTTCCACAACTTGTCCACATACGCATATGCATCATATAAATTAACCCCCAAAAGCGTCAACTCATGAACTGATTCGACTGGTAAATGAAAGCATCAAATCTTGATCTATTAAGAGATTTCTGTGGATGATGATGCTAACATAAGATTTTCCTCACATGCCAATAGAACCAATGTCATTACCCCGTTCTCAGAACTTAACTAAAATATGTAGTCCGGTATGAGCAATATGTACAACGTTAAACCACGCCCGCTAAAATATGTACTCCTAGGCAGATGGCCAGGGTTCAAGTCCCATCTAGGACTGGATGCCTTAGAGTTTTTCAAGAAAGATGCCTTTACATTACGAGGTCAGGTGTGTGTCTTTCCAATTCATTGTACTCTCACAAAAAAAGGTACGATGTTCTCTACTTTGTTCTGAGACATAGACAGACGCAGAAAGATAGAGATAGAGAAATTTTGGAACATGAGAGAGAGAGAGAGAGAGATTCGACATTTGAACACACATTTTATAACTGGAAGAACAGTACCTTGATTTCTAACAAACTTTTACATGTAATCATAAGCAATAATGCCTCAGGGCCATCCTACCCCTGCTTTGTGGTATACAAGGGATCTCAAGGGAACTATGTCCATTCTGTGTATTGTACTTCGTTCCTTTGTAAATTCAAGACAAACCTGATTTTGTATGTAAATTAAGGAAAGCACTGTATGGTTTCAAGTAATCTCCTAGGTCTTGCAACCATAGGCTTGTCACGTACTTGCAGGACCAAGGCTTTGTTGAACGCAAGGTAGATTCTTCATTGTTCATTAAGAAGACTAATTCAAGGTTATATATCTATGTGTTTATGTGGATGACATTGTCATTACAAGAAATGATACCAATGGCATCAAGATGATCAAAGCCTAGATGAAGGAGGAGTTCAAGACCAATGATCTTGGATTGCTTACGTATTTTCTTGGCTTAGAAATTGTGTATACACTTTTTGGTGTTTTCATTACTTAGAGGAGGTATATCAATGATATGCTAGTTAAGTTCAAGATGGAAAACTCAAAAAGTGCAAGTACACCCATGTAATTGAACCATAAACTCATAACTCATGGAGAGATCTACTTGAACAAATTACAGGTTATGGTAGTCTTATTAGGAGTCTCAATATTGCAACCCTAACAATACTAGATATATGCTATGGGGTGAATACATTGAGTCTATTCATGCATACACCAAGAAAACCTCGCATGGATGCTTCCAAAAGGATCCTAAAGTATATAAATGGTACTATAAATGAAGAGATATTTTATCAATTCACATCTAACTTGGATATCAAGCTATACTCTGATGAAAAATTTAGCTATCTCAGAGGATGATAAGAGGAGCACCTCTGGCTAGTTATATTTTGCAAGATCAAAGTTGATTTCATGGTCATCAAAGAAACAACCGATAGTGACACTATCATCAACCGAAGCTGAATATAGAGGCCTAGCAAATGCAACACAAGAGGCAATGTGATTAAAGCTACTCTACTCAAAATAGGAAATACATACTTACACTCCAATGATTTTTTGAGATAACACTAGCTCACTTCATTTAGTTGCTAATCCTATATATCATGCAAGGACTAAGCACATTTAAGTGCATTATCATTATGTCAGAGAGAAGCTATTTAGCAAGGACATACAATTGTGTTATGTATCAACCAACTTGCAATGTGGAGATATTCTAACCAAATCTTTCGATGGATCAAAATTGAAGAGGTTCAAGATGATGATTGGATTGCAGGAGATTAAAAACAATTGAAGTCCAACAATATTAGGCTTGAAGGGGAGTTTTTTGTTCAATTACTCCAAGGATAAATGTTTGATCATTTATCCTAAGCGTAGCATCTCCTCAATAACAATCTATCCCCAATCACAATCTCTTGATCACTCAAAAATAACAAAGGAGAGAGGAATGTAGAGATTGCACAAGGTAAGAGAAAACTTGATGCAGAAGAGTAGAAACAAATATGACGCAGAGAAGGAAGACTTCTCATATTATAGATGTGAATCAATGGTTACAATAGCTTTGGAGAATAGTTTCTTGACGAATCATGTACCTCCCGACCACCCCTGAGCTATCATAATCACATTCACACTCACACTCTCAATCACACTCTCACTCTCACTCTCAAGCACAAGGTAATTCTTAGATTTTTGTGTGTCCCCTGTGTTGATGCGCAGGTCTCCCTATATAAGAGTTTGATGGTTGCCCTGCCAAAGAAGTGTGCGATCCACCAAATTTAGACTAAGTCGAGTTTCTCCAAAACTTTTGCAAAAAGTCATGCGATCGTAGTGTACTTTATTTCTTTGGCGTACCTGTCAAAAATAGGAGAAAAACCCCAAAAAGACATATCCATAATTATACATGCTCACACGTGAGCATGAGAATCACGAATTCGAATAGAATTAGATAAGCGCTCATTTTTTTGAAGTGTTGGAAAACGGGCACTTTTCAAAGCCCTATAACTCAAAAATGGTGAGGAATTAGCTTAAGCTTGTGGGAGACACTTTTATTCAATTTTGCAATCTGCACAATAGTGTTAGAGATGTCGGAGGTCCAAATCCACTTGCAAATGCCACTTTTGAGCCCTGCCAGTTTCAAAATTCTATAGAGAGAGTAAAATCAAGGCATTGTCTTACAATGAACTAAATGTGGGACCCTAAACAAGGTACTCATAACATGACTCACAAAAGTTTGCACAGGCACTTTTATTCTCTTATACTTGCTCTACCTTTCTCTCATACAAAGTTTTCCTTAATTCTTCCATCTTCACCTTCAAAATTCCACTAGAAAACATGATGCGAATAAGATCTAGAGAGAGAATATGAAACTTGTCAACCCAAATTTTCTTACATGCATAAAATGACCTAATAATTCATTCTAAGCATTATCCCCACAATGAAATTCAGAAAGTTCAAAATGAATTATTTCACTAAAAAAGAGGCCTATTACTATTCTTCCCCCATTTAAGAACTCTCTCCTCAGAGTTGGAAAGAAGGATAATGTTTTAGAGAATCATCCAGGTTCACCCAACTTGAATCTTCTACTTGGTATGAGTGCCATTTCACTAGAATTTCTATTATAGATCTATTTCTAAGAAATCTTTCCTTTCTATTTAATACTATTTCAGGTTGAAGCTCAAAAGAGCCATCATCTTTGAGCTTATAATTGTCCTGCAAAACATGATAAACATTAGATACATATCTTTTAAGTAAGCTAATGTGAAATATAGGATGCACATTTAAATGTTTAGGTAATTCCAGCAAATCAGCAAGAGATCCAATCTTTTTCAAAACTTTAAAAGGACCTCCATATCCAGGAGAGAGTCTATGATCCTTCCCTAGCAACAAGTTAGATCAATGAGGATTAAGTTTAGGATATACCATATCATCAATTTGAAATTAAAGTGGTCATCTCTTTAAATCATAGAATTTCTTTTGTCTTCTTTGAGCTTCTTTTATGTGTTTCTTTATTTTGCCAAGTTCTTCATCCATTTCATCAAGCATTTCTTTGGACACTTCTACTTTATTTGGAAAACCCAAAAACGAAGGTGGAGTCAAACAATTGTAACCGTACATAGCTTCAAACAGAGTCATTGTTATAGATGCATGCCATGCACTATTGTATGCAAACTCAACCAATGGTAAATATTCACTCCAATTATCCTGCTTTTCATTCACATACATACGCAACATATCTTCAACTACCCTGTTAACCCGCTCAGTTTCCCCATCAGTTTGTGGGTGGAAATTTGTACTCATATGAAGTTGAGTTCCAATCGGTTGAAATGTTGCTCTCCAAAAGTTTGATGTAAATCTAGAATCTCTATCAGAAAATATGCTTTTAGGCATTCCATGCAATCCAAAAATCTCTTTTACAAAGATTCTTGCAACATATAGTGTAGTGTCAGTCTTTTTCATAGAAAAGAAATGTGCCATTTGGGTAAGCCGATTGACTATAACAACTATGGTTTCATGCTTACTTCTGGTCATAGGTAGCTTAGTGATAAAGTCCATACAAATAGACTCCCACTTCTGATTTGAAACATCCAAAGGTTGAAGCATTCAAGGCATCCTCTTAGACTCAGATTTCACTTGTTGGCACTTCAAACATTCACTTACATATTTTCTAATATCTTGCTTCATACATGGCCAAAAATAAGAATAATTTGTTTTAACATAGGTCCTTGAATTACGTGGATGTGCAGAAAAAGGTGCATCATGACAATCATGCAATATTTTAACTTTTCATGGAGATTAAGAAGATATGCATAGCTGATTGTTACAATAAAATGTTGCATTCTACAAATGAATTTTTTCCTCATACATTGATCCCCTGTTCAGATTCAAAGAATTCAAAATAGGTGAATGAAAAGGATCCTGTTTTATCTCTTCTTGAATTTGATTGAGAAAATTAGAATTTATTACAGAAAGAAGATTACACAAAGGTCTCCGACTCAATGCATCAACAACCTTATTTTCCTTACCAGCCATATACCTAATGTCAAGATCATACTCAATAATTCAATCTAATACTTCTGCCTGTTGTTAAGCAATAGTTGTGTGAAGATGTATTTTAGACTCTGATGATCTGTTATCAATTCAAACTTAACCCCTAAAAATAGATGTCTTCAATGCTTAAGTGCATACACAATAGCAAGCATTTCTAAATCATGAGTAGGATAGTTAAGTTCATGCTTTCTTAGTTTTCTAGACTCATGTGCGACCACCCTGCCATCATGTGAAAGAACATATCCTATCTGACTACCACTTGCATCATATGCAACCACAAAAGGCTTTCCCATTTTTGGTATTTTCAAAACACAGTTCTCTACAACTTTTTGTTTCAATGTTTCAAATGATTTTTGCTAGGCATCACTCCACACAAATCATACATTCTTTTTAGTCAATTATGTGAGGGGAGTAGCTATCTTAGAGAAATCCTTAATATGTGCTCTTTCATGTTGTTCCAACCCAAGAAAACTTCTAACATCCCTTATAGTCTTAGGAATCAGCCAATCAACTATTGTTTTTACTTTATCTTCAACTATAAGGATTCCTTCTCTTGATATTATTCTTCCTAGATACACAATTTTATCCTTAGCAAAGAAACACTTACGCTTTCTTCCATACAATTTGTGTTCTCCAAGAGTTTGCAAAGTTTTCTTGAGATGTACCGCATGCTCAGAATCATCTTTAGAGTATACAAATATATCATCAAGAAATACTAAGATGAATTCATCTAGGTAATCATGAGAAGTATTATTCCTCAAGCACATAAATGTGGCAGGAGCATTTGTTATTTCAAAAGGTAAAACCATAAACTCAAAATGACCATATCGTGTTCGAAAAGCTGTCTTAGGAATATCCTCTGTTTTGAGCCTAATTTGGTGATATCCAGATCTTAAGTCAATCTCTGTGAATATAGTCGTCTATCGATGTGAGGGAGTGGACACTTATTCTTAATTGTTCTTTTATTCAACCTCCTATAGTCAATGCATAATCTATAAGAACTGTCTTTCTTCTTCTAAAATAAAATAGGTGCACCGCAAGGTGAGACACTCGATCTTATCAAGACTTTCTTCCGAAGATCATCTAATTGAATCTTAAGCTCCTTTAATTCATCGGTGTTGAATATATAAGGTGCTCTAGAATATGGTGCCATCCCTAGATATAGGTCAATGGCATGGTCAATATGCCTAGGTGGAGGTATACCAGGCAACTCTTCTGGTAATACATCTGCGTATTCTTTTAAAAGAGTTTCTACATAATTAGGAACACTTTGCTCATTATCTTCTTCATGCACATTGTTTACAAACACTATAAATGTTCTACAACCACCATGTATGCCTTTCATTATGTGCATATCAGAAATAAGGATAGATTTAGGGCTATATGCATCACCTAGAATATGAATAGATCATCATCTAGCTCTAAAGTTATCGTTCATTGTTCACAATTAATGATCGTTCATTAATTTCTAACTAACCAATTCATGCCTATGATTGCATCATTCTATTTCATCTTAATTATATGGAAACTTCCAGAAAAGCACCTATCACAAAGAGTAAATTCAAGGTTTTCAATATATTCTTTCGTGTAGTGTAATCATCCATTGGCCATCTCTACAGGTTTGGTTATCTGCATATTTAGGGCTATCCCTAGATTCTGTACCAATTTGAAAGATAGAAAACAATGGGTTCTACGTGAATCGATTAGAAATCTGATTTTATGTGCAAAAATCATACCCTGAATCGTGATTACAGAAGCCTTTGTGAAAGAACTAACCACCATGCAATGTAAACTAGAGTCAGGGCACTTACCTCCATCATCTGTTTCCTCAATAATTCTACCCTCCTCGATGATGTTTATTGCTTTTGATTGTGCGGGTCCAAAGACTACCTTATTTTGGCACTCATATGTCCAATGCCCATACTCCCTGCAATGAAAACATAGACCAAGTCTTTTTCCCCTCTCAATAAAATTAGGGTCTTGTTTCCACTCGATTGGTTGACACCTGCTTTCATTTTTCACATGAGCATGATTCTTGCCTTGGTTACTAGAAGATGGAGTCTTCTTTGAATTTTTCATGTTCATTGCAACTAGTCTTTGTGGCCATTGCAATGAATCTACTTCTATTTGCCTTCTGCAAATTGAACTTCTTTATCTTCTCAAAGTTGGTGGCCATCACAACAGCATCAAGAAAATCAATGCATCCAGATCCCTTGACTTGATAGTGTTCCTCATGAAGCCCTTCAATAAATTTACTCTTTAGAGCATTACCACTTATCTCTAATGAATATTTATGAAGAACTAGGAACTTCTCTTTGTACTCATCAACATATAAGCTATGCTTATTGCTTTCGTGTTGTCAAAAATTCTAGAACTCCATCTTCTTCTCCATATGGTAGTGTGGAGAACAATAGAATTTTTCAGCTTTTTCTCTAAATTCCTTCCATTGAATTGAACTAGAACGCATTTGAGTCTGCATATACAACTTCCACCATAGCTTCGCAATCCCTCGTAGGTGTAGGATCCCAAATTTTGCCTTGGAATCTTCACTAAATTGTCAAACCATCAAAATCATTCAACTTTGTGTTCTTGAAGACTTGGTTAAGGGAAAACTCACCTGGTTCCATATCTTCAAAATTACACTTTTGTTTTCCACGAGGTACACTAGATGTTCCCGCACCTACATCTACTTCATCGTTCAGCTCCACAAACAAATTTGTTGCTCCTTTTGGTTGCTATCCTCCCTTGTTCCCGAGAATTGATACTGCTTTGATACCACTTGTAGCATCTCTTCAATCATAATCTATCCCTAATCAAAATCTCTCGATCACTCAAAAATAACAGAGGAGAGAAGAACACAGAGATTGCACAAGGTAAGAGAAAATCTGATGTAGAAGAGTAGAAACAAATATGAGGCAAAGAAGGAAGAATTTTGACATTATAGATGTGAATCAATGGTTACAATAGCTTTGGACAATAGCTTCTTGATGAGGCCTCTACCTCCCGACCACCCCCCAGCTATCACAACCACATTCACACTTGCACTCTCAATCACACTCTTACTCTGACTTTCAATCACAAGGTAATTCTCAAGTTTTTGTGCGTCCCTTGTGTTGATGCGTAGGTCTCCCTTTATCAGAGTTTGATCGTTTCCCTCCCAAAGAAGTGTGCGATACACCAAGTTTAGAAAAAGTCAAGTTTCTCCAAAACTTTCTCAAAAAGTCGTGAGATCGTAGTGTGATTTCCATAATATGCATAATTAGACATGGTGACACATGAGCATTAGAATCACAAATTGAGATAGAATTAGATAAGCCCTCATTTTTTTAAGTGTTCGAAAACAGCACTTTTCAAAGCCCTATAACTAAAAACTGGTCAGGAATTACCTGAAGCTTGTGAGAGACACTTTTATTCAATTTTGCGATCTGCATGATAGTGTTAGAGATGTCGGAGGTCCAAATCCACCTCCAAATGCCACTTTTGAGCCCTGCAAGTTTCAAAATTCTATAGAGAGAGTAAAATAAAGGCATTTTCTTATAATGAACTAAATGTAGGACCCTGAACGAGGTACTTAAAACATGATTCACAAAAGTTTCGCATAGGCACCATTATTCTCTTATACTTTATCTACCTTTCTCTCATACAGAGTTTTCCTTAATTCTTTCATCTTCACCTTCAAAATTTCACCAGAAAACATGATGTGAATAAGGTCTAGAGAGAGAATATGAAACTTGTCAACCCAAAGTTCTTCCTTCATGCATAAAATGACCTAATTATTCATTCTAAGCATTATCCCCACGATGAAATTGAGAAAGTTCAAAATACATTTTTCACTAGAAAAGAGGCCTATTACACTAAGACTCATATGTGCATTCATGTATTAGCACATGAATCATCTCTTGTAAAAAGATAGATTTTTTAGTCTTTATAAAAGTCCACATATGGAATCACTTCAATCACAAGTCCTTAGGAGAAGGTTTTCACAAGTTGTTGGTGAGGTAGATGGAGATTGAGATCCTAAATTTTAGAGATAGTTTTTGGTAGAAGTTTGATATTGAAATTCAAAAACAACTCCAACTTTACCTATAAAAGAGCACTTCAAAAGTCACATATGAGCAGCACGATATAGCAGAGATTTCAGAAGTTTATGTGGCATATTGAGCTCACATCATAGCTCTAATATTGCCCTCACATTTTGCAATCATTCATTGCCAATGTGAATGTAATCTAAGTGCATTATTACATACATTTATCTCATATCTCATGTCTTCTACTCTATCATATACCACTTAGAACAGTGAACTTCTCTGACTTCTTTCTCAGTGTATACTTGATCATTTGAAGTGATTTAAGTTGTTATAGATTTAATGGACTATCTTTAATTTTTTGGTTTTCCAAAATTTCACTTTGACTTCCTTATCGAATGTCGAGTTATGAGCTAAACACTACTCACTAGTCTACATACTACTAGTACCCAAAAATGTCCGAATGCATCTATAACTTGCTAAGAATCATTCTCTCACCATAGTTTATCATTTCAAGTGAAATAACTTGCAAATGTTAGCTGCCAAGATTAAGTAGATATGCCCAAAAGGAATTTACTCAATTGCTAACAGAGGAGGACTACTATTCATTTCTTTGAGCAGGTGTAGTGACCAAAATAACAAGTTTTGGTTCTTAGTTGAAACTCCTATGCACTTGTTTTCATCCAATGATATGAGGATCATATTCCAAAGTATTTGGGTGATTATTTGTGATTCTTGGAAAGCTCAAACGGTCTACTTTGCTTCTTTCCACCATCTCCTCCAACATTTCCAGCTAACTGTGCGAAGTTTTTTAATCATATTTAGATGATGATTTTGAACACTTAATTTTTGTGCTTCTTATAGATGCGTTATTCTTTTTTTGTTCTGAGCTAAACAATTCAACACCTTCATTGTGACTCTTTCATCATTAGAGGATATAATAGCCTATAATAAAACTAAATGAAATCAAACAACATAGTCACATATGAGAATTAGAAATGTGAGAATCATTTTAAATCAAATGCTTTCTTTTCTTACGAATGGTAGAAAAACTCACTTGCATCTTATTCCACTATTAGTAGTCATTGATGCCATGCATGATTGCATGAGAATTGCTAGCTTGGTCGAAATAAAAAGATAATTTCGAAAAACATGATCGAGCAATATAATATTTTGCAAAAATATGAAAATTAACATTTAAGGAATTCTAACCTCTCTTGTTCAACGTTATTTGAAATCATATTTTTTCCAACCTGAATAGATTTTTATGGATTAAAAATAGGTAAAATTTCATATATCTATTAATAATACAAGGCGGAATTTCGTCAACAAATACTTCAAAGCGGTCGCGACATACACATTGCTAAAGACGTGTGATATGTTGATGTGTGTATGTGAGACATAAGATTGGAACAATCCGGGAAATGATTTCAATCAGATGATAGAATTGTAATACAAACGGACTCATATCATATTAGTAGCTTTCAAGTTAAACTATATCGAGCTATGGCTCGACTGCGCCAACCGCCATCAAACCTGCAGCGCATTACTGAGGCAACGAAATCCTGTGTTGAAGATGAAGATCAGTGGTGAACTGGGCAGGCTGGGACTCCTCTGGTAACTGGGAGCCATACGTGCAGCTCTTGGATGCGCTTAACTGCATGCTGGCAGGCAATCCTCAGCAGGTTCCATCAAGTGAGCTGAAGAGTGGGCTTCACGTGATCGAAATTCGCATTCAAGCTACGGAGTCTTCAGACGTCAGTTAGTGAGATTCTTAACAGCAGGAAAAGAAAATGCAATGAATCATGTAGAAAGAGACGTGACAGAGAGTCTCCAGTCCATCGCCGCGGCAGAGAGTCTTCAGTCCATCTCCGCGACAGAGAGTTTTCAGTCCATCGGCGCGACAGAGAGTCTGTAGTCCATCGCTCGTCTTCATCGAGTCTTCAGTCTATCGCGATAGACTGGGCGCGTCTATCGCGGGCAGAAAGTCTTTCGTGGCCTGTCTATCGCGGCGTGGGCCTGTCTATCGCGGGTCAGTGGCGTCTGTCGCGGGACACGTGGCGGTCTGTCGCCGATTGAGGCGTGTGACGTGGCTGGGGTAGCGTCGATCGCGGGTTGCGTCTGTCGCGGGGCCTGACTATCGCAGATGTGAGGCACGTGGCAAGGTTAAAGGAGAGGCGATTTCTTCATGGGCTCTAGCGCCGCCTGACGCTGCTGGACACGGACTCCGAGGCTCTCCCGGCGGTGGCTGTGGATTATCGAACGAGAGTCCCCCCCACCAGCATTTAACAAACTAACTGGACCCATCAGTTCTACTTAGTCATTTTCGATATAACTGCAGTCTAGACATAGCGGCTCTATCTCAGCCTGGTTGAAGCCCTTCGAAAAAGAAAAAAGAGAAGAAAAAAAAAAAAGAAAGAAAAGAAAAAGAAGAAGAAAAAAGAAAAAAAAAAGAGAAAAAAAAAAAAAGAAAAGAGAAAAAAAGAAGAGAAAGAAAAGAGGAAAAAAAGAAGAAAAGGGGGGAAAAAGAAAAAGAAGAATTAAGAAAAGGAGTAAAGTTTCGATTGGCCTTCTCTAGATCATTTTTCTCGCAATGTCCTAGTCTTCCCGCTAGTGGGTTGTGGTCTCTCATTGCAAAAGTAATTTCGGGGCGGGTGCTGGTTCCTTTTGGCCATGGATGTGGCTTCTTCCTCTCTCGTCCAAAGTAATCGGGCCCCTCCCCCTTGGGAGACCGGTATCCTGGGCGCTCCGCTGGAGGGGGGGTCGTGTGCCGCCCCTGGGGCACCCGAAAGTTTTGAATCCCCCATTGTTTCCCTCAGTAGACCCGCAGTTCTGTCGGCTCAGGAGGAGCTCAAGAAAGTTTGCCTCGTCGGCCAAGTGTTTGGCCCTAGGCCCCCGCTCGAAACTGTGCGACAATGGCTTCGAAAAGAGTGGTTCCCTCGAGGTCTAATTGTTAGCAAATGTCAGTTCTTACCAGCGAACCACATGCTGCTGGTCTTTGAAAATGAAGAGATGGCGTTCCAAGCCCTTAGCGTTGGCACGTGGCAGTTTGGTCGGGCGACCCTGTGTCTATTCAGATGGTCCCCGGACTTTACTCCCGACAAATCGAAGTCGCTTCGGTACCCTCTTTGGGTTGAGCTCCCTAACCTTCCCTACTTCTTGTACAACTTCGTGTGGGACATTGTCTCCCCTATCGGCAAGCCGCTGGCTTCACGCGAAGACGTTGGTGGTCTCATCTATGAAGGTGCAAGACACTCGTTCAATGCTAGGTGGCACCCCCAAATCTGTGTCGAGGCCGACCTCAGTTCGCCGCTTCCCTCAATGATCAAAGTGGACATGGGCGAAGGAGATGTCTGGGAACAGGACATCACATACAAAAACCTTCCCAACGCATGCTTTCGTTGTGGCCAGCAAGGTCACAGGATTAAAGATTGCCCTCTCAGGCAAAAAAACAAGCGCCCTCAAGAAGCCTCCAAAACCGCTCAAGACAACTTTGACGTTCTGTCCCAGGGCCTTCTCAATTCGAAAGCCGATGCTGATGGCTTTGTGGAAGTTAGAAGAAGAAGGAAAAGAAGCCCTAGGGCCAACGGTGAGAGAATCAACCTGCCGCCTACCCCCTACAGCAATTTGTATTGCAATCTAGAAAAGGAGATCAATGAGCTCGATTACCCAGGTGGGAAGATACTGGAGATAGACAACTACAACAAAGCCCTAGAGATCCATGACAATAAAGAAACCCCCCAAGAGGGTTACACTACAAGCAAAGAAGATGGTTTCACCACTAGTAACGAAGACAACATGGACAGTGAAAGTTCCATCATTGGATCGACGATCCCGGAAACGGTGCCGAGCACGGGACCCAAGTCTCCCCAGCTAGGGACATCCCGCAAAGGAAAACAGCCGATGGAGCTACCCTGGAAAAGCCCCCACAAGAACCGACTTCTAAGCCGGGATCAGATCCCAGCAAAAAAGAAAGACGAAGTCAAGAGAAGAAAGGATAAAGCTCCCTCCCGCAAAGAGGGATCAATGCAAAAATGATTGTCATCTCGCTAAATGCTCGAGGGCTAACCGACCCCTCAAGAGCGACCATCATTGGTCAATGGCTTCGCGACATTAGCTTAAACCCAGACTTTATATGTATTCAAGAGATTAAAATTGACGGAGAAGACCTCCAGAAGCGGCTCAGAAAGATCTCCTCGGCCCATGTGTGGATCCCAACGAAGCACCAGCGGGGGTCTGGAGGAACGGTTATCGGTATTAAACAACTCTGGTTTGAAAAGCTTGAAAACTCCATTGAAGATGTAAGTCACCGTTGGATTGCGGTCTCTTTTGGTGCTCCTCTGTGTGTCACTTTGGTTTCTTTGTATGCCCCTAACGGGGACTTGGAGAGACTGAACACTTGGGCTTCCTTAGACTCACTTCCACACAACGTGCTTATTTGCGGAGACTTCAACATGGTGGAAGACCCTATGGACAGATGGATGGGCAAGGGCAGGGTCATCGACAGTCGCGAGAAAGAAACCTGGGACCTGACCAAACTCCACTTGGATTTGATTGAGTTCAAAGACTCGAGTGGCTTTTCTTGGTCGAATCTCCAAGCGGGAGAGTACCTGAGGAAAGCTAGACTCGACAGATGCTACATCTCCCAGAGTTTTACCCAACAGTGGGGTCACCCTACCATCACGCTACGCACTGACCTCACTATCTCTGACCACTACCCGATCGTTATCACTTTTCAACCTTCCAACAAAATCCGCAAGGCTCCGTGGTTCCATGCCAACGCAACCACCTTCTCTATCCCTTCTGTCCACCAAGAAATTGCCGATGTGTGGAAAGTGGCGTTCGCCTCTGGCTTGGCCCCTGCCAAATGCTGGAGAAGTGCGGTCGACAAGTCTCGTAAGATCATGATCAGAACTAAGAAGATGCTCGAGACTGTTCGGCGGGCTCGTAGGGAAGCCCTTTACCACAGACTCTGGCGGCTCGAGGAGGAAGTGAACAAAGGAAAACACCAAGCCCAGAAAGGCCTCAGGAAAATCAGAGCAGTGTTGAGATACGAGGAAGAACTACAAAGGAAAAACTTGCAAATCTTCTTCAAGGAGTGGTGGGCTGGCAAAGCTGACAAACCCACCAAAGAGATGTGTCGTATCCTTAAAAGGAAACACAGCAGAGAGTCGATCCCTCTACTGCTAGACCCACAGGGCAATGTTTGCAATTCGGAAGAAGATAATTTTGGCATCATCGAGAGGCACTTCACGAGACTCCTGGGAACCTCGAACCCCCTTTCCCACCATAGAAGGGACTGTATGGCTGCCATTTCTAGGGTTTCCCCACGGAGGATACCACCCAACCTCCACTCCCTTCTTCATGCCCCTATCTCAGAATCAGAAATCATTGAGGTCATTGATGCCCTCCCCCTCGGTAAAAGCCCGGGACCCGACGGACTCACTAACGAGTTCTTTAAATCCTTCAAGCTGGTGGTTGCCACCCCTCTTCGGATGGTTTGGCAAGAAGCGCTAAAGTTTGGTGCTCTTCCTTCTTGTCTAAATAATGGAATTATCAAGTTGATACACAAGAAGGGGGAAAAGAACAGAATCGAGAACTGGCGGCCTATTACGATGCTCCAAACAGGATACAAGATCATCGCCAAAGTCATTGCCAACAGACTCTCGTGCCACCTGAGATCTTGGCTTAGTGAGGACCAAAAAGGTTTCATCAAAGGCAGGTCTATCCTGGAAACCATTATGGATATTTGGGAAGGTATTCAATTTGCAAATGAATCTAATCAAGATGTGGTTTTCCTCAAGATCGACTTCGACAAAGCCTACGACAGGCTAGAATGGGACTATATTCTGCAGTCGCTCCAAGATCTCGGGCTTAGTCAAAAATTCACCAAGATGATCGCGACCCTTCTCGGAAACGCAACGACCCAAATTAACGTTAACGGCAAACTTTCGAAGGCGATCCATCTTAGAAGATCGATTAGACAAGGATGCCCTCTGGCCCCCCTTCTTTTTGCCATCGCCACTGAGGGGCTGAGCAGACTTGTGGCTCATCATGTGGAGGCTGGCAATATCAAAGGCCTACGGCTGCCTCACGACCACAGTCAAATCATCATGAGACTCTTTGCTGATGATATGAACGCGTTCGTCCACAATGATAACACCAGCCTGGAGACTTTCTGGAGGTGCCTTGCTACCTTTTGTGATGCCTCTGGATCCAAAATCAACCACTCCAAGACCGCCTTCAGGGCTATTGTGGGACAGCATCCTGGCCTTCTCACTGATCATGGCTGTCAAATCATCCCGCAGGGCCAAATCCTTCGACTTCTTGGAATCCCCTTGGGGTTTGGCGTCTCTATGGAGCAGCGATGGAACTGGGTGTTGGCTAAACTCGAAAACAAACTTAACTATTGGAGAGGTATGCAAATCAATCTCGCTGGGCGTGCGATGGTCATCAACACGTTCCTCCTATCTTCTACCATCTATTTCCTCTCTTGTTGGAGACCGAATGAGCAAGGCCTGTCCAAACTGAATGGTATTTGTAGAAACTTTCTTTGGACGGGCGATCATAACAGAAGGGGGGTGCCTAAAATCAAATGGGCCATCTGCGCTAGTCCTAAAGATAGCGGGGGGCTTGGTATCCTGGACATGGGGTGTATGGCTAACAAACTGGCAGCCAAATGGATGATTAGGGCTTGGTGCAATAGGGAGGCCTCGTGGGCCAAGCTGATCTTCAGAAACAAGAACGAGTTGGCCCTCACGGGGCTCCCGAACTGGAAGAATCTTGACATCATGACCCTGCTTTTCTCCCCGATCCCCGTCTTCCCGAAAGGCTCCAATCTCGTGTGTTCCCTTTGGAGGGGCTGGAATAAAGTCAAAAGCTTCACAAGAATTAGTGAGGACTGGAAGTGGGCGGCCGGAATCAGACAAAACGACTCTATCTGGTTTCCGATACATGGCATCCGGAGTGTGGAGTCGTGGAACATTCAAAATGCCAAGAAGCTATGGAACAAAGGATTCAAAAAATGGAAACACCTCTGGAAACACGACACCAACAGCTGGATCAACTTCGAGGATATTGACCCTCGCATAAACATCTCCTACGAAGAATGGAACACTTTGCAAAGCAGATGCCTCGCTTGGGATCGCCACAAGACACGCCTTCTCATGGGACACGACCCACCGAACTCGCTTGGTCTCAAATGGCACAACGGAAATAGCCTACTCAAAATCCCGAACATAAAAGAAACAGCTGACCTCCAGATTAGCCTCAACAAGAAGTGGTGCCTGTCTTGGACGAGGCTTCGGTGGGACATGAAATTCATGGGTATCTGGCACCCCCTTATTGAGATTAAGAAGTCTGTCCTCTTATGGCAAATCCTTCATCGAGGAATTTGGACCAACCATAAGGCTAACAAACTTTGCGGGATCCCTCCTTGGTGCAAACGCTGCCACCGTGCTATCGAAGATGTCCCGCACATTTTCCTTACTTGCCCCAACTCCTACAGAATCTGGCAGACGGTTGGAATGAAAATCAGACTCCAAAAACAGCTTAGTTGGAAACAAGTCCTTCTGGGAGAAGCGATCGGCTGCTCTGCGACACTCTGGAACGCCATCAGAGGGGAAGTCCTGTGGAAAATTTGGCGGGAGAGGTGTGCTCTCAACTTCGGCGATCCCCCCAGGGAGTGGTCGATTGAAAAATCACTATTCCTCCTGGGCAAAAGGATTGTCAACAGCAAGAAGTCCCCCCCCTTCAGACACCATCAAGTTCTCCAGTTGATCAACAACAAGCTTAAACCCAAGTGGGCCCCGCATGAGGGCGACGAGAGGGTGATTAACCTTCTCTGTAATGCAACCTAGGATTCAATCAAGTTTCCCCTGCTTTGTGGGATTTGGGGGGTCCCGTGGGCACTAGTCCCCTTCTCTTGTACCTTTGTTTCTTAATTTAATTCAAGTCCGGGAGAGTAGGCTATTGCCGAACTTCCTTTATATTAAAAAAAAACAAATACTTCAAAGCAGATAACGAAATAATACTTGACGAACATATTTTTATAATTTTATATTCTTATTAGTCTCTGCGAAAAACTATAGAACCAAAATACATTTTCAACAACTAATAAACAAAAGTGACTTCTTTGTCCAAAAACCTAGTTTCATGTGATAGTAAATCATAAAACCATCACGAGTATCTATCTTCATAATGAACAGAACTTGTAGAATGTAGATTAAGAAAACATTTAGTGGTGAAAAATCTTAAGGGAGCTAGGGAAATAAAAATATTATTAATCTTGTTATAGATCTTTTTATAGATCTTGTGCACTATAATTATATATGCGCCCAAAACAATAGATGTTTCTCATGGAACACTCTAAACTATGAGCCCAAACACTCTAGAAGATATAAATGGAAGCCAAAGTGAGATAACGATCGCAAAGAGAAATTGAGTCTAAGATATAATGAGGGATAATTCAAACATATTCTCTTATCATAAAACGAAAGGCAACATCACATGCCAAAATTTAGGGAGAATATATATAAATATATGATAGGTGATAATTAAACAACATGTAAGCCTAAATATAGAATATCTCACAATGAGATACTCGAATGGCTTTGCTAATTTGATTAGGATGTTGAAGAAAAAAAACAGCAACATTATCGGAGATATTTTAATGTTATATCGTATATATAATATTCATGAAAATACATTAAGATCAACTAAAATGAGTGGAGTATCAAAAAATACATTCACAATTTGTATGAACTACGCTTAAACAGTTTATTTGAGTATATGATTTGAGAGTTTAGGTGAAAATAAAATAGAACGAAAGAGAGGAACAGAGATAGATGGATTGGGGGTAGAAAGTATATGACAAAAGGCTAATATAAATAATCTAGAGCATACATATTAAATCATTTGGTAAAGAAACATATCAAATATCAAGGTACATGGTTTTTGTATTGATTTAAACTTGAGCTTGAAAATGGGGTGTTTCGTATCAGATCTCCAGAGTTTCTAGAAATTATGAGAATTTTCAGAATGTCGAGTATCTAAATCATGGATTCTACTTTATGGGTTGAAGTCTTCTATCATTAAAGTTGAAAAGAGAGCTAGAGAAGCCTATGAAAATAATGATTTTTCTCACCTCATGAGATTTGAAAAAGAACCAAATGGTTTAAGTCATATCTAGTGTTCATTAATATACATCAAAAGGAACATAAACATCTAATGTCCATAGACTGTGCATATATGCAAGTCAAGTTACATTCTCTTGACACCTTGTGCGCACCCCTAGATGCACATTCTCCCAACAAGCGAGATATGTCTTCTCAAAGGAACCCAAATGCATTTTATAGTACGATGAAGTTTGAGCAAGTAAGGCTAATTGACATGCTCTACTTTTGAAAGTGTGTATGCTAAAGAGATGCAATTAAACTCTACGAGGGATAAAAATCTATACCAATCTCTTTGCTTTCTTGCAGCCTCCATCCTAGGAACTTCGAGACATACCTATTTAACTCGACATGAGAGGAGAGGGTCAATAGACTATAGACAAATTTGGTTATTCATGCCCATGAAAACATTCTAGCATATTCAATATGGATGGTCTTCTAGCGGAATTCATGTATCCAAGTTTTTCAAGTTTTCCATCCTAGGAACTTCGAGACAAATTTGGTTATTCATGCCCATGAAAACATTCTAGCATATTCAATATGGATGGTCTTCTAGCGGAATTCATGTATCCAAGTTTTTCAAAGAATATGATCTCAAGGAAAAGTACCTAGGCATTTGTATGAGATAGATGATAAACAATGAGCTATGTGTGAACTTTGTTTACATGTCTTAACTATATCTACATGATGAACTCATTCGAATAAAAGAAAATGACATTTTTCATTTTTAAATCGGCTCTCCTACAGCATTTCATGATGGAGGACATG
>CM035430.1:19637996-19792996 GCA_020310875.1 Ceratopteris richardii
GCAGATTGACCATGCCATTGACCTTTATCTGAGGAGTGAACTATGTTCCAGAGCACCCTATAGATTTAACATCGATGAATTAAAGGATCTTAAGCTTCAATTAGATGACCTTTTGAAGAAACGATTGATAAGACCAAGTGTCTCACCTTTGCGTGCACATGTAATATTTTGAATGAAGAAAGATAGATCTTATAGATTATGCATTGACAATAGGGGGTTGAATAAAAGAAAAATTAAAAATAATTATCCACTCCCTCACATAGATGACTTATTAGGTCAATTAAGTGGACTGACGGTATTCACTAAAATTGAATTTGGATCTTGATATCATGAAATCAGGATCAAAGTAGAGGATATTCCCAAGATAGTTTTTCGAACACGATATGGTGACTACGGGCTTACGGTTTTAACTTTTGAATTAACAAATGCTCCTACCACATTTATGTGTTTCATGATTACCTAGACATTTTCATCTTAGTATTTCTTGATGATATATTTTCATACTTTAAAGATGATCATGAGCATGCAGTACATTGAAAAGCAAGACAATTAAAGTGAATATTTACCCTTGGTTGAGTTTGCTTACAATAGTGCATGGCATGCATGTACAAAAATGAATCTATTTGAGGCCATGTATGGTTACTATTGTTTTACTTTACCTTCCTTTTTGGGTTTTCCAAATGAAGTAGAAGTGTCCGAAGAAATGCTTGATAAGATGGATGAAGAACTTGGAAAATTTAAAAAAACACACAAAAGAAACTCAGAAACAGACAAAAGAAATTCAATGATTTAAAGAGAAAACCACTTGAATTTCAAAAATATGGTATTTCTTAAAGTTAATCTTCACCAATCAAACTTGTTGCTAGGGAAGGATCATAGACTTTTTCCTCGATACACAGGTCCTTTTAAAGTTTTGAAAAAGATTGGATTTCTTGATTATTTGTTGGAATTACCTAAACATTTAAATGTGCATCCTGTATTTCATGTTAGCTTACTTAAAAGATATGTACCTAATGTTGCTCATGTTTTGAACAAAAATTATAAGTTGAAAGATGATGGATCTTTTGAGCTTCAACCTGAAATAGTTTTAGATAGAAAGGAAATATTGCTTAGAAATAGATCTTTAGTAGACATTTTGGTGAAATGGCACTCATATCTAGTAGAAGATTCGACTTGGGTGAACTTAGATGATTTTCTAACACATTATCCTTCTTTCTAACTCTCACGACAGAGTTCCTTAAAGAGGTGAAGAACTATAATAGGCATCTTTTCTTGTGAAATAATTCATTTTGAAGTTTCTAAATTTCATTGTGGGGATAACTCTTAGAATGAATAATTAGGTCATTTTATGCATGTAGGAAAAATTTGGTAGATGAAAAGTTTCATATTCTCTCTCTAGACCTTATTCGCATCATGTTTTCTAGTTGAAATTTGAAGGTGAAGATGAAAGAATTAAGAAAAACTCTGTATGAGGGAAAGGTAGAGCAATTATAAGAGAATAAAAGTGTCTGTGTGAGATTTTAGTGAATCATGTTTTACGTACCTTGTTAAGGCCTCTACATTTGGTTCACTATAAGAAAATGTCTTGATTTTACTATCTCTCTCTAGACTTTTGAAACTTGTAGGGCTCAAAAGTGGCATTTGGAGGTGGATTTGGATCCAAATTATCTCGTATACTATTGTGCACATCACAAAATTGAATAAAAGTGTTTCTTACAAGCTTAAGCTAATTCCTCACCGTTTTTGAGTTATAGGGCTTTGACAAGTGCCATTTTCCAATACTTAAAAAAGGAAAGGGCTTCTCTAATTCTATTGGAATTCGTGACTGTCATGATTACATGTTACCATGTCTAATTATGGATATTTTTGGTTGTCTTTTTTATGTTTTTCACCTTTTTTTTCTAGCTATGCAAAAGAAAAAACACTACAATCGCACGGATTTTTGTGAAGTTTTTGGAGAAACTCAAGTTTTTCTAAATTCGATGGATCCCTCACTTCTTTGGGTGATGATCAATGTGTGCTATAGGGAGACCTACACATCAACAAAAGGGGACACACAAAAATTAGAGAATTACCTTGTGATTGAGAGTGAGAGAGACTGAGAGCAAGAGTGTGATTGAGAGTACGTGTGAATGAGATTGTAATAGCTCATGGGTTATCGAGAGGTAGAGGCTTCATCAAGAAGCTATTTTCCAAAGCTATTGTAACCATTGATTCCCATCTATAATATCAAGTTCCTTTTTCTTTGAGTCATATCTTTTCTACTCTTCTGCATCAGATTTTCTCTTACCTTGTGCGATGTATGCATTTTTCTCTCCTCTATTATTCTTGACTGATCAAAAGATTGTGATTGGGGATAGATTATGATTGATGAAACACTATCTCTTCAGAGTTTGTAGTTTTCCCGCTCATCATCAACAACCTTCTTTCAAGCATCATTTTGAAGTATCAACTATTGGAAGTGTTGATGCAATTAAAACCAAGCCCACATACTTTGTTAATTAGCTCATGCTTGATTTATTGGCATAACTTATCCAAAGCTTCATATGATGAGCCTCTTGTAAAAATCCCTCACATTTATCTTTGTAAAAGTGGTCCACATTGATGTTGAGTTAGGAAGCTCTAAAATAAAAAATCATTTGGTTGTTGAATGTAATGAGGAAATCTATCCTGTACTTAAGGATTCACCTTTTAGGTAGATATTTGAATTTGAATTCAAACTTTGGCTCCAAGTATAACTATAAGAAGAGGATAAAAAAGACCCACGTGCATCTCGAGCCTATGAAATCATTTTGAAGGACATTCATTGTGAAGTGAGAGCTTATCTCATAGCGCATTCACCTCTCACACATTGAGAAATGTATGATCCCCAATGACATTGTATTTGTATGTGATTTAATTTATATGATCATTACATTCTCAGTTCAGTTCTCTATCATAACTCCATCCGGATAGTGATCTTCTAAAATCTTGTTCTCATTGCTTAGTTGATTGGTTTCCATGATTTAAAGCATTTTCAATTCAGCATACTGTTTATTATACACCTACAAAATGTCATAAGCATTTCTTCTCAGGAATCATGAGATATTAACATATCTTTGCTCTGTAGTTTGTTGAGTATTGCAACCTATAAATATCCGGATGATGCTATGATTTGCTAGAGCGAATCCCCCAAAGAGAGGTCAATTGAGAAATCATTGTTTCTGCTCAGTAAAAGAATCACCAACTGTAAGAAATCCCCCCCTTTGAGGCACCATAAAGTGATCCTCCGAATTAACAACAAGTTTAAAACCAAGTGGGCCCCACATGAGGGTGATGAGATGGTGATTAACCTTCTTTCTAGTTCCACCTAAAATTTATAAGATCTAACCCCGCTCTATGGGACTTGGGGGGTCTCGTCGGCACTAGTGCCCTTCACTTGTACTTTCCTTTTCCTTTACTTAATACAAGTCTAGGAGAGTAGGCTTTCACCAAACTCCCTTTTATTTAAAAGAAGTTTTTGTTCTTGGATCAAAATCCTACCTATCTTTTTTTATCAATATATGAGTATTTATGTTCATTAGCTAACTAAAGAGGCCCACTACACTCTCCACCCATCATTCTTAGCAGGTATGAAGTAGGATCTAGCAACACCACTTCATCTCTTGTGACTATCCACCATCTCCTCCAACAATGGTATCAAAGAATCAACAATCAAGATGGGAGATGGAGTTCCATCCTTCATTGACAAATTGGATACAAACAACTACTTAGCATGATCACTAAGGATGCAAGCCTACCTTCAAGGGAGGTCTATATTATACATCTCATGACATGAAGAGTTGCCAATCTTCAAGAGCAAGCATCAACCTAAAGGGGAAGAGCAAGGAAGGTTGACCACATGGTCTGCAAAGGATGCTATTACCAAGTCATATTTACTAAACTCAATCTGTGATTTCTTGTTACCACATATTAGGAATTGCAATACCTCCCAAGAGACTTGGGAAGTGCTCTCATCATATTTCTCATCAAATACAAGACCTAGGAAATATCACTTATGGATGGAATTTAAAAACCTAAAGAAACAACCAAAGCAAGGAGTGGATGATTATGTAGCCAAGATGAAAGATGTGGTTGACCAGCTTGCAAGCATTGAAGAGGAGATAGAAGAAGAACACATGGTGAGGTAGATCATTAATGGAAACAAGGCTCATGATAGGTGGGAGTCCTTCACGAGAGCAATGGACCTCTACATGGATATGCAAATACCTAACGTGAACACCTTGATGGGGCAACTCTTCACCCATGAGACAAAACTCAATACGAATGGTGACAACTCTAGAGGTAACCAATCATCTGCCCTTTATACAAATAAGAATACAATTCAGGACAAAGGAAAAGGCAAGAAGCATGAAGAAGAGGCTAGTTCCTCTCAAGCTCATTATGCAAGTAGAGGAAGAGGTGCTAGACGAAGGGGCAGAGGAGGAAAGCAAGGTAGGGGGAGACCCTACAACAATTCACCTTACAACATTTGTGTTCTAAACAACCACAACACATAAGAATGATTCAAGAATGCAACAAATCAGAGGGGAAGAGGATTCCATAGAGGTAGCTATGGGAAATTAAGAGGCATATACAACAATGGTGGAGGCAAATACAACCATAACTACAATCAAGGCTACAACAACAACAATTATGAAGGAGGCTTGAGAGGAAGAAAGGACAACAAAAACTATACTGAAGACGAAGAAGATTCACTACTCATCATGAACATGACATTTATGCAAGTTAAAGATGATGAGCATCTTTTCTATATTGATTCATTTTGTTCCAATCATGTGGTTGGAAATGTAATGCTCTTATCTGATCTGGAAGAGGAAGCATGAAGTACAAACAGGTGATTATACTAAACACTTAGTGAAGCAAATTGAAAATTTCAAAACATATGATGGTAGCATGAACCTTTTGAGTAAAGTTTTGTATGTGCCAGCTATAACCAAAAACCTAACTAGTGTTCGGTAGATTGTTGAGAAAGGTTTACAAGTCAGATTCCCTAAGCATGGAGCATATGTGGAAGACCCCCCAAAAAGGCTTCGAAAGGATTGGTAAAGGTGAGAAGTCTGGTAGATTATTCACATTTGAGATTCAAGACACAAGGAACATAGTGTTGGTGCAATTCAAGCCTTCACAATTTGGCTTGGATTACTTCATGAAGATAACACTTGAAGGGAGGACCATAGGAACTTATGCTTATAAGTTCTTACCATTTTACTCCTTATAAAAGTCTAAATCACTTGGAATCTTATGGGTACACCTACTTGATTGAGTCGTGGAAAAGTAGAACATGTGATTGAGAGAATATCTCCTTATTTTTAGATGCTAGATTGAAGGGAGCCAAGGATTCAAGTTTGAATTCAAAATCCTTAGTCATCATATAAAAATGTGATAAAAAAGTCGCGGGTATGTGAGCGAGATCCCGAGCTTCATTTCTGCTAGTATTGAGTGTGTGAGTGTGGTACACCATAGCCCACACATCTCTACCTCATTAGGCAATGCTTGGCATGCCAATGAGTTTGTAAACTAATGTGAATCAATACATACATTTTACATCTATCACTTCTGTGTACTCTGAGTTTTCTACCTCCAAGTTTGTCAACTTCAAAGAGGCATATCTCAGTGCCTACTACACCAAATCAAGTGATTCAAAGCTTGGTAGATCCAGCTCAAAGCATACTATAAGCATCCAAAGTTTGAAGCAACTTGGTTCATCCAATTTCGAGAAATTGCGGTCGAAGTGCTCACTGGTATTTGTCTGCATACTTCCTAAAAAGTCGGGAGTGTCCATAATTTTGCTAAAGTGATTTCTCCCTGTATAGTTTATCATTTTGAATGATTCCACTTGCAAATGGTAGCTTACTAAGCTAATAGAATACATCTAGAAGGAATTTTGCCAATTGTAAGTGTACTGGTCATACTGAGTATAACTCTGAGCAGGTGTCAATACCAAAATAGCAAGTTTTCTTGGATTTGTGAAGCATCAAGTAGTCTGTTTTGATTTGATCGCTACACACATCATTTGAAAAGTACATATATGATCTCTTGGTATCATATGGAAGCTAAGGGTGTCTTCTAATCATATCTGGAGTCAGTGAGGGCTGGTGCAAAGCAGGATTAACAGTACCTACTCAATCTTCTAGAGGATCCATCCATCTTTCCCAACAGTGGTATCAGAGCAAACAAGGTAATATGGGAGATGGTTTTCCTTCATTCATTGATAAACTGGACAGGAACAATTATCAAGCCTGGTCTCTCAGGATGAAGACCTATCTACAAGGAAGAAGTCTATTTGGATTCATCTCAGGAGATGAGGAATTGCCCTCATTCAAAGCAAGGGGTCTACCCACCAAGGAAGAACAAGAAAGGCTTAATACATGGTGTGCAAAAGATGCATTGGCAAGTTCTTATCTTCTTAACTCTATATCTGATTTCCTTTTACCTCACATCAGGAATTGTAAGACTTCCCAAGAAACTTGGGAAACATTGTCATCATACTTTTCATCTAATACAAGGGCCAGGAAGAATCAATTGTGGATTGAATTCACAACCCTTAGGAAGCAACCAAAGCAATCAGTCTCAGAATTTGTGACCAAGATCAAGGATGTGGCAGACCAATTAGCAAGCATAGGAGAGGAGATTGAAGAGGAACAAATAGTAAGGCAAGTAACCAATGGACTAAAGGAAGATGATAAGTGGGAAAGTTTCACCACTGCAATGGATCTCTACATGGATATGCATACCCCAGATCTCACAACTCTGATGGGCCAACTATTCACACATGAAGCAAAGTTCACAAAGGTTGGAGATACATCTAAAGGTAACACTCCTTCTGCCCTATATACTGATAAAAAGGTTAAAGACAAAGGTAAAGGTAAAAAGCAAGAGGATGAAGGTTCTACCTTCCAAGCCAACTATGCAGGGAGAGGTAGATCTTCAAGAGGCAGGGGCAGAGGAGGTAAGCAAGGTAGGGGGAGACCCTACAATTCATCACCATGCAATATTTGTGGATTGTCTAACCACACCATAGATGAGTGCTACAGAAACTACAAAAATCAGAGAGGAAGAGCCTATCAAAGAGGTGGATACTCTCAAGGCAGAGGAAGGTTCAACCAACACCAAAGCTACAATGGCTACAACAATAACTACAACAACAATTACAACAACAACCATAATGGTAACTACCAAGGAGGATTCAGAAATAGGAAAGACTACAACAACTACACAGAGGAGCAAGATGACTCCCTATTGATCATGAATATGACTTCCAAGTCAGGTATCAATGATGATCATCTGTTTTATATTGATTCAGGGTGTTCTAATCATGTAGCTGGCAATGTGGCATTACTCTTTGATCTTGAGGAACCTAAGGGCAAACATCAAGTACAGACAGGTGATGATACTAAGCATTCTGTAGTAAAGATTGGAAATGTAAAAACTTGTGATGGTAACCAGAACCTATTGAGCAGGGTACTTTATGTACCAACCATTACCAAAAACTTAATGAGTGTTGGTCAGATTGTGGAGAAAGGTTTGCAGGTCAGGTTCAATCAACATGGAGCATATGTGGAGGACCCAAGGAATGGATTCAAAAGGATAGCCAGGGGAGAAAAATCAGGTAGATTATTTACTTTTGAATTAGAAGACACAAAGAATATTGCCTTGTATAGCTACAAGGACCAGACACTTTCAGAACTTGAAATGTGGCACAAGAGACTAGGGCACATAGGTGAAAGGACCTTGAAGCAAATGAGCAGAGATCAATGTGTGCTTGGGATACCTAATGTATCCAAGCAACATATAATCTACAAATGTGGTGCTTGTCAGTTTGGTAAGTCTCACAGATTACCTTATACAAGGAAAGGATTTATGCATGAAGACGACCTAGACTTGGTACACACAGATGTTTGGGGACCTAGCAAGGATCCCTCCATTTCAGGATCAAGGTACTATGTGTCTTTCATTGATGATTATAGCAGATGGACTGTGTTATACTTTATGAAGCACAATGATGAAGTCTTTAATTGTTTCAAAAGATACCTTGCACTAGTTGAAAATCAAACAGGAAGGAACTTGAAGAAGCTAAGGTCAGATGGAGGAGGTGAATACTTCTCAAATGAGTTATCAATCTTGAAGAATTATAGGCATGGAAGTCCAAAGGCAAGTTAAAGATGAAGAAGCTTGAAGATATACCAGAATCTTCAACTCAAGCAATGAGGAGATCTCAGAGAGAAAGTAAGAAGCCTATCAGATATGGGTATGATACATCTCTTGTTACTAAGCATTCAATTTATCTTGCAAAGGACTTGTTAAGTGAAGAACCAGGTTCATATGAAGAGGCAATCACCAAACCAAAATGGAAAGGAGCTATGGATGAAGAAATAGAAGCTCTCAAGGAGAGTGACACATGGGAATTGGTACCCAAGAAGGACTCTATGAAGGTGATAGGATCCAGATGGATCTACAAATTAAAGAGGAACTCTGATGGTACAATCAACAGGTACAAAGCTAGGTTGGTAGCCAAGAGTTTTGCACAAACCCAAGGCATTGATTATGAGGAGACATTTTCTCCTGTGGCTAAGATGCCAACAATTAGAGTATTGGTGAGTGTAGCTGCATCCAAGAATTGGAACATGTACCAATTAGATGTCAAGAATGCTTTCTTGAATGGATGGATATCTGAAGAAGTCTACATGTCACAACCACCTGGCTATGAAGATCCCAAGAAGGTAAATTATGTTTGTAAATTGAAGAAGGCTTTATATGGATTGAAGCAGGCACCTAGAGCATGGAATTATAGACTGACAACATACCTCCAAGACGAAGGGTTTACTATGAGCAAGGCAAACACTTCATTGTTTATCAAAAGGAGCAATTCAGAGGTAATCTATCTCTGTGTTTATGTTGATGACATCATCATTACAGGCAATGATGTCCAAGGAATCAGAAGCATAAAAATCCAGATGATGAAGGAGTTCAAGATCAATGATCTTGGACTGTTAAAGTATTTTCTAGGACTTGAATTGGTTTATACTAATTCAGGTATATATATCACTCAGAAAAAATATGTACAAGACATGTTGAAGAAGTTTAACCTGCAGGATGCAAAGGTCTCAAGTACTCCAATGGAGGTCAACCTAAAGCTAAGTGCTCATGAAGGGGATGAAGTCCAAGACATTACAGGATATCAAAGTATGGTAGGTAGTTTGAATTATGCTACCTTGACTAGAATTGACATAGCATATGGAGTTAGTGTGCTAAGTCAATTCATGCACAAACCAAGGGTACCTCACCTTGAGGCTGCAAAGAAGATCTTGAAGTATCTAAAGGGAAATCAGAACCATGGTTTGTACTTTCCTTATACATCAGATATTGTTATTAAAGTGTATTCAGATGCAGATTGGGCAGGATGCAAGGATGATAGGAGGAGCACATCAAGATACTTATCTTTTGCAGGTGATAAACCTATTTCTTGGTCAGCCAAGAAACAACCAACAGTGGCATTGTCATCCACTGAAGCAGAGTATAGAGGGCTAGCTAATGCCACTCAAGAAGCTATTTGGTTAAAGCTTTTGTATACAGAGCTAGGCCTACATACTAGGCCCCCAATTATCTTTGGAGACAACACAAGCTCTCTTCACCTTGCAGCTAATCCAATATACCATGCTAGGACAAAACACATAGAGGTTCATTACCACTATGTGAGAGAGAAGTTGCTAAGAAAAGACATTCAGTTGACCTATGTGTCTACTAATATGCAATGTGCAGATTTACTTACTAAAACTTTGGATGGAAACAAATTATGCAGATTCAAATCCATGATTGGATTGCAGGATGAGATTGAAGATTGAAGATGAAGACTTAAGCCAAAATGTTTGGCTTGAGGGGGAGCTGTTGGTGCAATTCAAGCCTTCACAATTTGGCTTGGATTACTTCATGAAGATAACACTTGAAGGAAGGACCATAGGAACTTATGCTTATAAGTTCTTCCCATTTTACTCCTTGTAAAAGTCTAAATCACTTGGAATATTATGGGTACACCTACTTGATTGAGTCGTGGAAAAGCAGAACATGTGATTGAGAGAATATCTCCTTATTTTTAGATGCTAGATTGAAGGGAGCCAAGGATTCAAGTTTGGATTCAAAATCCTTAGTCATCATATAAAAATGTGATCAAAAAGTTGTGGGTATGTGAGGGAGATCCCGAGCTTCATTTCTGCTAGTATTGAGTGTGTGAGTGTGCTACACCATAGCCCACACATCTCTACCTCATTAGGCAATGCTTGGCATGCCAATGAGTTTGTACACTAATGTGAATCAATACATAATTTTACATCTATCACTTCTGTGTACTCTGAGTTTTCTACCTCCAAGTTTGTCAACTTCAAAGAGGCATATCTCAGTGCCTACTACACCAAATCAAGTGATTCAAAGCTTGGTAGATCCAGCTCAAAGCATTATACAAGCATACAAAGTTTGAAGCAACTTGGTTCAGCCAATTTCGAGAAATCGCGGTCGAAGTGCTCACTAGTATTTGTCTGCATACTTCCTAAAAAGTCAGGAGTGTCCATAATTTTGCTAAAGTGATTTCTCCCTGTATAGTTTATCATTTTGAATGATTCCACTTGCAAATGGTAGCTTACTAAGCTAATAGAATACCTCTAGAAGGAATTTGCCAATTGTAAGTGTACTGGTCATACTGAGTATAACTCTGAGCAGGTGTCAATACCAAAATAACAAGTTTTCTTGGATTTGTGAAGCATCAAGTAGTCTGTTTTGATTTGATCACTACACACATCATTTGCAAAGTACATATATGATCTCTTGGTATCATATGGAAGCTAAGGGTGTCTACTAATCATATCTGGAGTCACTGAGGGCTGGTGCAAAGCAGGATTAGCAGTACCTACTCAATCTTCTGGAGGATCCATCCATCTTTCCCAACACATAGCACTATTCAATTATAGAGATCAAACCTTATGTGAGTTAGAAATCTGGCACAAAAGGCTAGGACACATAGGAGAAAGAACTCTGAGGCAAATATGCACGGATCAAAGTGTGCTTGGCATTCCCAATGTGACCAAGCAACATATAATATACAAATGTGGAACATGCCAATTTGGTAAAGCTTACAAGCAACCATTCAATGGGAAGGGATACATTCATGAAGACTATTTGAAGCTTGTAGACACTCATGTGTGGGGTCCTAGCAAAGATCCATCAATCTCAAGTTCAAGGTACTATATTTCATTTATTGATGATTACAGTAGATGGAAAATCCTTTATTTCATGAAGCATAAGGATGAGGTATTTACATGTTCTAAAAGTACTTGGCACTAGTTGAAAACCAAACAAGAAGGAGCTTTAAGAGGATCATATGCAATGGATGTGGTGAGTATTTTTCACATGAATTTGATTCATTTTTATAGGAGAGAGGCATAAAGAGGGAAGTAACACTAAGATACACCCCTCAATTGAATGGAGTGGTAGAGAGAAGGAACAAGTTAATTGATGAAGCTGCTAGGTGTGTGTTGAATGAGAAGAAGTTACATAATTATCTATAGGCAAATGCTATTTCCATAGCCACTTACTTGGTCAATAGGCTCCCATCCAAATCCTTGAATGGTATGAAACTCTATGAAGCATGGAAGGGCAGGAGACCCTTACTGAACCATTGTAAAATATCTGGGCACATTACTTATGCACACATTCCTTCACAAATCAGAGGAAAGCTTGACCCTAAAGTTGAGAAATGTATATTTATTGGGTATGATCAAAATCAAAAGGGGTAGAGGCTATACAATCCCACTAACAAAGCATTTATAGTTAGTAGGGATGTAGTGTTTAATGAAAATAGTTCATGATTTGAAGATGATTGCAGTAACGACAAGTTACCATATGATTTGGAAAGTGATTTTCCAACCCTCACTCAAGCAGATCAACACTAGTAGAAGATATCGAATCAGAGGATAAAAACAGACTGACTTCAAGGCTTTGAAGTCCAGAGGCAAGATCAAAATCAAGCAAGTAGAAGACATACAAGAATCTTCAAATCACTCACTAAGGAGATCACAAAGAGAAAGCAAAAATCCCATAAGGTATGGATATGATACATCATTAGTCACCAAGCATTCTTTGTATATCACTAAAGACTCTATGGCGGAAGAGCCTTCTTTATTTCAAGAGGATAGGAAGAAGAAAGAATGGAGAGAAGCTATGCAGGAAGAAGTGGAAGCACTATAGGAAAATCATACTTAGGATCTAGTTCTCAATAAGCTACACATGGAGGTAATTGGATCGAGGTGGATATACAAGATAAAAAAGAACTCAGATGCCTCTAGTAATAGGTACAAGGCAAGGTTGGTGGCAAAGGACTTGCCCAAACTCATGAAGTTTTGGTAAGTGTTGTTGCTTCTAAAAAAAGGAATCTATATGAGTTAGATGTGAAGAATGGATTCTTGAATGATTGGATATCATAAAGAAGTGTATATGGCACAACCACTAGGTTTTGAAGATAAAGATAAAATAGGGTATGTATGCAAGCTAAGGAAGGCACTCTATGGTCTCAAGCAAGCTCCTAGAACTTGGAACCATATGCTTGTTACTTATTTGCAGGAGCAAGGCTTTGTGACAACGAAGGCTAATTCTTCTTTATTTGTTAAGAAAAACAAATCAAAAGTTATCTATTTATGTGTCTTTGTAGATGACATCATTATTACAGCAAATGATTCTCATGGCATCTAGCAGGTCAAGGCTCAACTAATGGCAGAATTTAAAATCATTGATCTTGGTTTATTAACCTACTTTCTTGGCTTACAGCTTGTGTACACAAATTCTCGTATATTTATCACTCAAAGGAAATACATACATGATATGTTGGTTAAGTTCAAGATGGAGAACACTAAAATTGCAGGTACTCCTATGGAACTCAACCATAAACTGAGTTCTCATGAAGGTGAACTAGTTGATGATGTTATGGGTTATCAACAACTAGTGGGAAGCCTCAATTATGTTTCTCTAACAAGAGTAGACATTGCTTATGGAGTAAGTACATTGAGTCAGTTTATGCATGCACCAAGGAAGAATCATATGGAAGTTGCAAAAAGGCTTTTTGAGTATCTAAAGGGTACAATGAATGAAGGGTTGTTCTATCCCTTCACTTTTCACATAGATATAAAGATGTATTCTGATGTCAGATTAGGCTAGCTCCAAGGATGATCGAAGGAGCACTTCAGGTTACCTATCCTTTGCAGCTTCAAAGATTATATCATGGTCATCTAAGATGCAATCAACTGTGGACCTATCTTCCATAGACGTAGAATATAGAGGTTTGACAAATGCAACTCAAGAAGCTATGTGGGATAAGCAACTATATGCACATTTGGAGATACACTCTTATAGTCCCATAATCTTTGGAGACAACACTAGCTCACATCATTTGGCTGCTAGTCCTCTATATCATGCACGGTTTAAGCACATTGAAGTGTACTATCATTATGTAAGGGAGAAATTTCTTAGCAAGGATATTCAACTATCCTATGTATCAACTCATTTACAATGTGTAGATATACTCACAAAGTCATTGGATGGAACAAAGATAAACACGTTCAAATTGATGATTGATTTGTAGGAAATCAAGGAGGAATGAAGACCAAGCATGTTAGGCTTGAGAGTGAGATGTTGGTGCAATTAAAACCAATCCTACATACTTGGTTAATTAGCTCATGCTTGATTTATTGGCATAACTTATGCAAGGCTTCATATGATCAACCTCTTGTAAAAATCCCTCACATTTATCTTTGTAAAAGTGGTCCATATCCAATTGGAGTTAGGAAGCGTAGAAATCACGAATCATTTGATTTTTGAGTGATGAGAGAATCTATCCTACACTTTAGGATTCACCTTTTAGGTAGATGTTCGAATTTGAATTCAACCTTTGGCTCCAAGTATAACTATAAGAAGAGGATCAAAAAGACCTACGTGCACAACCTATGAGAAGTGAGAGCTTATCTCATAGATCATTCAACTCTCACACATTTAGCAATGTATGATTTCCAATGACATTGTATTTTTATGTGATTTAATACTTATATGATCATTACATTCTCTGTTCACTTCTCTATTATAACTCCATGAGAACAATGATCTTCTCACATCTTTTTCTTAGTGCTTAGTTGATTCTTTGCCATGATTTAAAGCATGTTAGATTCATCACATTTTCTTTTATACACCTACAACATTTCATTAGCATTGCTTCTCAGGTCTTGAGATATTAACATATCTTTGCTCACTAGTCTGTTGACTATTGTAGCCCATAAATGTCAGATGATGCTATGATTAGCAAAACATCTTTCTCTACGTGTAGCTCATTGTTTTTTATGGAATCACTCATGATTGATAGCTTAATAAGTTAATTAGAGTTCCCCAAAAGGAATTAAGTCAATCACTAATGTGCTTAGAGGACTGTTCAAAACATTCAACATGTCTAGGAAACTAAAATAGTAAGTTTTTGTTCTTGGATCAACTTCCTTCCTAGCTATTTTGATCCATTGATTAGTGGATCATCTGGCAAACAACATATATGAGTATTTATGTTCATTAGCTAACTAAAAAGGCCCACAACTCTCTCATGCCATCATTCTTAGTAGGTGTGAAGTAGGATCTAGCAACACCACTTCAGCTCTTGTGACTATCCACCATCTCCTGCAATAGGAAGTGTGTTGGCAAGCTATCGTGACAGAGTGTGGACCATCCTCAACACGTGCAAACACTTGAAAATTACTTTTTGAACCTCCAGATAATTCCCTCGTCAATTTGTATGCATTTTTGCTATCTTTTTGCATCATATTGCATATAGGACATGCAAGTTTTGCATAGTATCTAGAGTATACGTGTAGTTAAGACATGGTTTGTATTGTACGGTGCATGTATTCTTTATTGCATGGACAAGTCAGTATTTTCTTATAGGTTAGGGAGGAGAGAAATATAACTTTATCAAGGTGTGTAATCCCCTTTTGGTCTATTTGTAGTTAGATTGTGCCTTTCAACACCATAATCACAGAAATTGCTTATTAATTATCTGGTATAAGTTTTTCAGTTTTCAAAATTGCACTGTTATGCAGCCAGAATTTTTAGAAAAGTAGTATGCATATGCATTCAAGAATTCAAAACATACAAAAAGTTTCTTGTTTATTTATTTTCCATTGAGCAAGGGCTTGTGATTTGTTTCTTTTTTTGCTACCACTAATTTACTTAGGTTTACAAAGAGCGTACTATTATAAATCCAGTAAAAAAGTTGATGGACCATCAGCATGACCTAGTATGGATATCGAACCATCATCCCATTCTAGGAGAGATACACTCATGGAAGAGAACCCCGTAGATCCCATGAAGACCATGAGTAATAGGATAACGAATCTAAAGAGCACTCTTCGTGATATCTTAGCACACATCAATGGTTCCAAGAAAGACAAAGAGGTTCATGATCCTGATTTACGAGGGATGAAGGTAGATGTTCTAGATAAGCATCAAACTCCTGAAGTCCCTAGTGATAGTATCCTTGTTAGAGAGGTCAGATGGCAGCTTAAGGATCTTATGCCACCTAAATATCATGGTTCGACTAGTGCTAGGACTACTGATGCTCTTGAGTAGTGGCTCAGCAAGTGGGAGCAGTGCTTGTGATTCCATCATATAATGTATGATAGTCACAAGAGTCAACAAGCTACATATAACATTATGGACATTGCCCATAGGTGGTAGTGTAAGATCAAACAAGATAAGAAAGAGCCCAAGAATTGGGATCAGTTCAAAATCTTGTTCTATAATAATTTTGTACTAGGTGATAAGAGGTCTAGAGTGCCAGACACTTGGTTCTTCATCTATCAGAAGAATCAAGAATTTTAGGAGTACGTAGGTAAGTGTAGAGAGGTGCTTCTTAAAGTACCTAATATTATCCCATAGTTTCTCAAGGTCCACAAGTTCATCTTAGAACTTAGGAAAATGATTAGACCATTGGTGAGGAAGGAGAGATGTTAGTCCTTGGCATACAACATGGAGATGGCTTTAGTCTATGAGGATGGACATAGGAGCACATGCTTCTAGGGTCATAGGTCCTCATGGCCGAAGGTCAGTTGATCCTTTCACACACTTACTCTTGGTTTGATTAGTGCAAAGCCTTCTAGAGAGGATTAGTAGGTCCATATGATTCAAAAAGTAGTAGGAGGTAAGAAAAAAGTGTCTACTCTGGCTGAGAGGGCTTTCAATAAGTAGATACTTACCCCTTAGCAAAAAGATAAGGCAATAAAAGAAGGATTATGCTATGGGTGTTTAAGGCAACACTTGTTTAAGGAGTGTCTTAAGAAAAAGAAAATAGCAGCTACCAAAGTCATAAATCCTACTCAAGAAGTGAGTGATGATGAGGATGAATTTGGAGATTCCCTCTCATTGTTATCATCTCCCATAGTGGCCATGACGGTCACAGAAAAGGTCTCGATTGTGCGAGATATTGTGCTCTCGCACAATCAAGACCATTTAGATCCAATCCTATTAGGATAAATTGTATTTTGAAATAGCAAGACTAGCATGTTTCGATGTAGTCCTTAGTAAGAAGTGGCATGCAAGAAAAGTACTAGTCATTGACTTCGCTTTGTATGTTTATCAATTTCAGCATCAAGGGAGGTGACTATTGATCTATGGAGAACGAAATCTCCAAGAGATGTGATTGGTAAATGCTACCAAGTTGCTTAAAAATGATTGTAAGTTTTTTTATTTCCTTTGTCCTAGATGAGTATTTATAGAAAGGGTTCATTAGACCCTACTATTCAGCCTTTGTGGCACAAGTTCTTCTAGTGAAGAAGAAAGACGGATCCTATAGGATGTGCGTTGACTACAGAGCACTCAATAAGATTACCATCAAACACAGATATCATATGCCAAGGATTCATGATCTTTAAGATGCTCTAGGTGGAGTGGATGTATTTAGTAAAATAGATTTGAAAAGTAGCTACCATCAAATTAGAGTAAGAGATCATGATGTACATAAGACAACTTTTAGGAACCGATTTGGTCATTATGAGTATTTGGTCATGCCATTTGGTTGCACTAACGCACCAACAACATTTATGATATTAATGAATGATATTTTATGTCCATTCATTGGGAAATGTGTTGTTGATTTTGGTGATGATTTGTTAGTGTATAGTAGGAATGTGCTTGAGCATGAAAATCATCTACAATTAGTCTTAAATGTTTTAAAAGAGAATCAGTTATATGTCAATCTTGAAAACCTAGTTATTTCTTCTGAGGATAGAGTATCTAGGGCATGTGATATTAGTCCATGGGGTTAGATGGATCCCAAGAATGTCTCAGTTATATTATCTTGGCCTATTCCCAAGGATGAGGAGCAATTATGGTCATTTTTAGGACTTTCCAATTTCTATAAAAAAAATTCATCCCTTCATATTCATCGATAGCAGCACCTATGATGAACTTGCTTCAAGGCGAAGTTCCATTTTGCAAGGAAGCAAGAGTAGCAAGAGAGTTTGGATACTCTGAAAAAATCTATTTCAAAGGGTGCTATATTCAAAGTGGTAGATCCACAGATACCCTTTGAGTTAGAGATGGATGCTCATGGGATAGCCATAGGGGCAGTTTTGAGCTAAGAACACATGCCTAAAGCTTTTGAAAGCTAGAAATTGACTAATGTGTAGTGCAATTGACCAAAACATGAACAAGAGTTGTATTCAGTGGTGCATGCACTTAAAGTTTGGAGACACTATCTTTAGGGTGTAGAATTTAAGGTATACACAGATCACCATACACTTAAGTATTTTTGTAGTCATCTTGATCCTCAAGGTAGAGAGGCTTGTTAGACTGAGCTCATGCAGAAGTTTCACATGGAAATCTGGTATTGAAGAGGCAAAGATTATATAGTTGTTGATGCATTATCATGGATAATATATAAATTGAGCTTTACAGTTCTAGAAAGCTAATTGCTTCAAGAGATAAAGGAAGCACAGGTGGAAGGCAAACATTTATTAGACATTATTAGAGACATAAATGATGACTCTATTATAGGAGACAAGACAATTCCACTTGTTTCTTCCCCTAGCAAAGCAAACAAGTCCATTCTCTATTCCAGTTTTGCATTGGATATTGGAATAATCAAATGGAAAGGAAAGGTTTGCGTACCAGATTCTTGACGTTTGAGAAGAAAATAGCTTGCTAGAAGAACATTTTGGTGCCCTTGATTAGCTAGAGACATCCACACTTATGTTCAAGAATGCTTCATATATCAAGTCAAAAAGGTAGAAAGGGTAAAGACACCAGGTCATTTGCGTCCTTTATAGATTCTAGCTCATAAGTTGATAGTGTATCGATGGACTTCATAGTCTCATTACCACAGACACAAAGGAAGCAGCATACTTTCCTAGTTTTGGTTGATAGATTGAGCAAGATGGATTATTTTGTACGCATGCATGAGATGATAGAAGCTCGAGAGGTAGCGGAGCTATTTATACAACATGTCTTAAGATTGCATGGGTTGTCGACATCCATAGTTTTAGATAATGATGTTAGATTCAAAGGATACTTCTCAAAGTTCGTCTTTGATAAACTTAAGCTGTCATTGATGATGAGCAGTGGTGATCATCCTTAGACAAATGGTCACATGGAGAGCTTGGGCTAGATTTTAGAGGGCATGTTGATGGCATATGTGTCTAAGAGATAGACATATTGGGATAGTTATTTACCACTAGTTTAGTTTGGTTGTAACAATATGCCTCATAAGATGACATGTATGTCTGCTTTTGAGATGAACTATGGCATGAATTCCAACGCTTTGAATACCATAGGCATGCCAAAGAAATTTCCTAGTGCTTCAGAGTTCTTAGTGAACATCCAAGAAAATTTAGGAATTACTAAAGCCAGGATGCAGCAAGCCGCTGATAGGGCTAAAGAATATGCTGATAGGAAGAGATCTCTTGGATCCTTTGAGGAAGAAGATTGAGTCTTTCTTCATGTACTAGCTAGATCTACTTCACTCTCCACACGAAAGTGTAGTAAGCTATCACCAAGTTTTTGTGGACCTTGTAAGATAATTAAAAAGCTAAGTGAACTTGCATACCAATTAGAACTTCCTCCAGCTTGCAGACTACATCAATGTTTCATGTCAATAAACTTTGGAGCTATATTTATAGGGAGGATAATCCAATAGAAGGTATTGTTTCTTTGAAGGAAAGTGATAGAACAAATCATTCTCCGGAGACGATACTAGACCGAAGAGAGAAGAAATTGAGGAATCATGTCATCTAGGAGTATCTAGTAGCCTATAGATGATTACCACTTACTTACTCTACTTTGGAATCAGAAGCTCTAGTTCTCAATTACTTTACCTCATTGATCATTGAGGACAATGATATTTAGAAGGGGGAGATACTGTCAAACATTGATCCACAAGGATCATGACATTGATCCATAGGGATCAGTCCATGTGTGTGAGGAACAAGGGCTAGCTAGCCAAGGTCCCAAGCTCAAGGATACCCTAAGGTACATAGTAGTAATGGGGATAAAAGTTGCATGACCGCCACATGTACACACTAGATTTTTCCAAAACATTGCTATTTTTAGAGTACAAGAGGGTATATATGGATGGAAGGAGAGTCACACACACATAAATCAAGTAGTTTTTGTCAGTAGGCACCACTCCCTTTGGCTCGACTACCCCTGCTAGCCTCACTCCCTTTAGTGGGACTACTCCCATCGGAGATACTCCTAGCTTTAGGACTCCACCTGAACCATCCTCTCAACCATCCCCTAATGGTTGTAGCAGTCAGTGTATGCATTCCACACCATCACACGATATAGGTAATAGCCCATCTTGTCCGTCCTGTTGGTCAAGATCATGCTCTAAAGGAGCTCGTTCTAGAGGTGGGTCTATAGTTCGCTCTAGAGGAGGCGAATGTCATGGATGTTGTGCAAGAGACCATGTGTCTCCCACTTCTACTCCTAGAGTGAGTAACTTAGATGCAAGTATGCCGCATAGTACACAATGTACACCTTGGGTTCTCATGACCATGATGACTCCACCATATACGTGATGGAGCTCCAATAATGGATGCAGTTGGAAAGGCCATGCATTAGCACATAGGATAATTGTGATCCATACAATTTGAAAACTCCATATGGTAGACTCGTTATTGATATCGTCAGCAGCGAGATGTGGCTCCCACACATCTAGGTACAATCAGGCAGCAGTGGGTACAACACTATGCATCACCACTTTGTAAGTATCATTTTGATTATTATATTTGTTTTGTGTTAAGCACCTCATGTATTTTCATCTAATATTTTTAATATTTGTTGCAGGACTTAGCACTAAGTCATCCTTTGATAGGAGCAAAGGAGGCTTATGGATATCACCATGGATTAGTTGCACAAATGGAGGACTTGGAGGGATATGATGCAATTGTTTCATGGGAGCATCTACGATGAGCTGAGCTTATAAAATTGGTTTGTTGTTCTTTAGTTGTTGTTCATAAATATCATGGCAATTTGTCTTATATCATGGATGTGCTTTGTTGTAAGACTACATATATAGATGGTTTTGATACCCTTGGCATGTATATGGTAGTGGTGTGACAAAATTTTGTATTTGGTTCATATATGGCAGTGGTCCACCACAATTTTCTATCTGGTGCCTATATGGCAGTGGTTTTCCACATTTTTTATTTGGCTCATATATGGTAGTGGTTTGCCACAC
The DNA here is from genome assembly GCA_020310875.1 of Ceratopteris richardii. Lineage (NCBI taxonomy): Eukaryota > Viridiplantae > Streptophyta > Polypodiopsida > Polypodiales > Pteridaceae > Ceratopteris > Ceratopteris richardii. Next base: position 19,658,788 of record CM035430.1, read on the forward strand.
TTTTGTACGTGGTTTATTCATGGAATATATATGTCTTTTGTACCAGGTTCAATTATGAAATATCTCTTTTGTACATGGTTCATGGATCATTCTTCTCATCTCTTTTATGTTCATGTCCTTTGCTTTATCAAATCATGTTTTGGTTGTCGATGATTTAAACCCTACATCAGCAACCACTAGAGTGCATATCGCATGTACTTAGTTTTTTTGGGCAAAGTGTATTGTCTTTTGCTACACCACATCATGGTAATGTTTTTGTTGCAAGAGAGAACACAGTCTACTAGAAATTTTTTTTGCAAATATGGTCATCGCAATGAGCGACACTATGAGCAATGTTATGAGCATCAACATGTGCAAGGACATATTGGTGCCTATGCAGATGATTTTTCCTAGGAACATAATGATACTTATACTGGTGTTTATATGATGATTATACTACCACTTTGCGAAAGTTAACGATGCTTATACTGATGCCTGTATTGGTGCTTATATCGATGTTTTGGTACTCACATGCATACCAGTGCTATAACTATGCCATGGAAAAAATACTCTCATATATTTGTGTCCTTATAGGGGCTGATATATCCCTCATATTTTGTAATGGTATTTGAATGAAAAGCAAGATAAGTGGAGTGAATATTTATCCTAAATTGAGTTTTCATACAATAGTCCATGGCAAATGTGGATGAAAATAACCCCCTTTGAAGTTATGTAGGGCTATCATTGCTTGATTCCCCCTTCCTTTTCTAAATATTCAAATAAATGAGAAGTATCTAGAGATATTATTAAGAAGATGGATGAGGAAATTAAGAAAATTAAACAAAACCTAAAAGAATCTTAGGAAAGGCAAAGGAAATTCTATCATAAAGTGTCCTTTGCCATCATGAAAAGAAAACTATTTCTTAAAAAGTATATCCTTAAAGAAAACTAGAATGAAAGCTTGATACTCAAGGGAAATGTTGTTCATCATATGTACAAAAGTAGCATGAGCATTTATAAGTCCAAAGGTCATGGCCATAAGATGATAATGGCTAGTTTGAGTCCTAGAAGCAATCTTTTATATATAAATATGCATCATACATGGTGACCCGATTTGAGATCAATCTTTCTAAATATATATGCTTCTTGTAGTTCATCTAGCAAGTGATTTATCCAAGGAATAGGGAATCAATTCTTAATTGTGATCTTGTTGAGGGATCTATATTCAAGGCATATCCTATAAGTTTTATTATTTTCCTCCACTAAGATAAAAAGTCCTCCAAATGGGGAAGAAATAGGTTTGATAAGTTGTGGAGTACATTTTGGACTTGGTTTTCTATTGCTTTTTGGTGAAGAGGATGCCTATAAGGTTCTTTATGAGGAGGAGAACTACCAAGAATTAACTGTATACTATGGTCAAACAATCTCGATGATGGTGATAGTTTAGAAGGATAATCGTACATAAAAAAAACCTTATATGCAATCATGCAAGGTTCATTTTCATTAGAAAGGGTATGATTATAGTCATTAGTGACATTTACAAAAATGATACATGAATTACAAACTTTTCTAAATGCATGTTTTACTTGAGTATGGCTAATCAATGGAAATGGTTAGATATCATGAAGTGTTTTGTCAATCACAATCTATCCTCAACATCCGATCACTCAAGAATAGTGGAAGAGACATAAACAAAACTTGCACAAGATAAGGGAAAATTTGGCACAGAAGATTAGATAAGAGATGACTTAGAGAAAGAGAAAAATTTATATTATAGATGTGAATCAATGGATACAATTTCTTGGAAAATACCTTCTAAACAAAGCCTTTACCTCCCACCCATCCTAGAGCTATCACTATCCCATTCAATCTCACACTCTCAATCCTAGTCTCACTCTCAATAACAAGGTAATTCTATGATTTTTGTCCTCCTCATATTTGATGAGCAGATTTTCTTTTAGCCGAGTTGATCCCCACCCAAAAAATTGTGCGAAATATCAAATTTAGAAAAAGTGAATTCTCTACAAAACTTCTGTAGAAAGCATGTGCTTGTAATAGTGCTTTCTTGAGAACTACCTATTCAAAAGTAGAAGAAAAGCATCGAAAATACATATTCAAACTCATCCATAATTAGGCATGACAACATGTGTGCTTTAAAATCATGGATTAAAAAAAGAACGGCACTTTTTCGAGCACTCTAACTGAAAAATAGTGAGGAAGTAGCTTAAGCTTGTGAGAAACACTTTTATTGAATTTTTTGTTCACAATAGTGTTAGAGGGCATACTACATATACACATATACAGATATACATGTCTATACACACATATACATATTCTTAGTCTAGGTCTTTAGGATTAAATTTAGGGTTTTTACACATGGGTACAAACATATACACATCTACACACATAATACATATATAGATAAACATATATATATATATATATATATATATATATATACCTATATGGAATTCTTATAAATGCATTGGATTCAAAAAAACTACAAAAATTCCAAAAGATCTAGGAATAATTTAAGATTCTTATGGATTAGATCTTAAGGAGAGTGAGTGGGGAAGATGCGACTACCATGATGCAGTTTTGTAAGATGTATATCCTCAATTAGACCCCTAAAGAAAGATATATGATCGATTGAAAAATATTCTTTCCAACTAAAGTAACAAGTGAGCTGCTCTCTTCGAGACGCTTTATTTGGAACCCACATGCTACCGCATGTGCATTGAATAAAAAAATTTGTATTCCCCTATGCTTAAAAACATCCACAACTAGATAGACTATCTATCTACAATATTTTGTTCCTATGTTTAGAGATATAGGTTCAACAACTACATGGTTTCTCTCAATGCACTAAGAGAGAAAAACGTAAATCTCCAAATTCTAGCTTTAGTTGAATTTTCCTACTTTGACTAAAAACTAAAGGCTTCAAAACACCGCAAAACAAATGTGTACAAACAAAAGATGATTGTCTAGCTATATATGTAGATAGAAAAGTGTAAACTTAAGAGTAGTAAAACAAAACAAGAAATTTCCTTTGTTGATGGACCTCAACAAACTCTATATGAATTTAATATAATTTATAGAACTATTGGGTATTCTCATAAGCCAAGACTAGCCTTCCAACAAAAAATTCATTTCTTTTAGTCTATCAAACTAGAAAATAAGAGGTAAAGCTAATTTTTTGATGGTTTATTGTTGGTGCAAATGAGTGCAAGCCTACATACTTGGACAATTAGCATTTATCTCATATAGTCACATATGACTATTCCCTTGTTAACGTTCATATACTTTTAACCTTGTAAAAGTGCATATGTTAATTCCACTACTCTAACATGGAGTTAGGAGGAATCAAATCTTGAATTACTTGGTAGTTGATTGATGAGAAAGTAAGTCGTATAGTTTAGGGTTCATTTTATGGTGTGAACTTGAAATTCAACTCAAAAATGGCTCCAACTCCAAGCTATAAAAGTAGGTGAAAATCTCGTATGTAATGAGGCCCGACTCAAATTCAAAGATCATTTTGAGAGGGATCTGTGTGATCAGTGAGCTCATTCTATAGCCACTTCACTACGCTCAAATTGTGAAATTATACATTGCCAATTTCATTGTATTTCTATGTGATTTAATATACATTGATCACATCTGTACTTCTCTTCTTTGCTATGATTATCTAAGAATAGTGAAGTTTTCAGAGCTTGTTCTCAGTGCGTACTTGATCGATTGATGTGATTCAAAGAGGCATAGACTCACCATACTTTCTAATTTGTAATTACAAAGATTCATTGTCATTGCTTTTCTCAATCTGAAGAAATCTTCACATCTTTGCTCCTTGGTTGTGTACTGTAGCAGCACAAAAATGTCAGGCTAGTCTTCCAACTTGCTAGGCATCATTCTCAGTGTACATCTAATTATTTTTATTGAAATAACTCATGATTGGTAGCTACCTACGTTGATTAGATACTCCCAAAAGTAGTTTAATCAATTGCTAGTAGGTTGAGAGCACTATACATTTAATTGAGCATGTTTAGACACCAAAATAGCAAGTCTTAGTTCATAGTTGAACTTTGTACTCATTTGTTTTGATCCATTGATTAGAGTATCATGCTCCAAAGCACAAAGGTGATTGTTTGTGCTTATTGGGAGGCTCAAGGGGTCAACTATACTCTCCATAACTTGTCCTTTGTTGGTGTGAAGTAGGATTTTGTAGAAGCACTTCATCTCTAGAATCTATCCACCATCTCCTCCAATCCTGTTATCAGAGAAACAAAAAGCAAAATGGGAGATGGATTCACATCATTCATTGACAAATTGGATAGGAGAAACTATCCAACATGGTCCCTAAGGATGCAAGCTTATCTCCAAGGAAGAATCTTAGATGAATGCATCTCTGGAGATGAGCAAATGCCAATATTTAGAAGCAAACATTAACCTATAAGAGAAGAGCAAGAAAGGCTAACTACATGGTGTGCAAATTAGCTAGGTCTTATATAGTTAACTCAATATCTGATTTTTTATTAACTCACATTAGGAATTGCAAGACCTACCAATAGACTTGGAAAGTACTTTCTTTATAGTTCTCATCAAATACAAGGGCTACAAAGAACCATCTCTAGATGGATTTCACAACCTTGAAGAAGGAACCAAAGCAAAGTGTACCTAACTATGTGACCAAGATGAAGGTTGTAGCTGACCAACTTGGGATCATTAGAGAAGAAAGAGGAGGAGAAAATAGTAATGCAAATCATAAATGGAATCAAGGCTAATGATAAGTGGGAGTCCTTCACCACAACAATGGACCTATATATGGACATGCATATACCTAACCTCAACACATGATACAAAGCTTAAAAATAATGGAGAAAACTCTAGAGGTAATCAATCTTCTATCCTTTACACAGATAGAAATAAGAGGAAGGATAAAAGAGAAGGTAAAAGGAATGAAGAAGAGGCAAGTACCTCTCAAGTGAACTTAATAGGTAGAGGAAGAGGTATTATAGGAAGGGGCAGAGGAGGAAAGCAAGGCAAGGGGAGATCATACAACTCTTCACCTTGCAATATTTGTGACTTGACAATTCACACCACAGAAGAGTGTTTTAGAAACACAAAGAATTAGAGAGGAAGAGGCTTCCATAGAGGAGGCTATGGAAAATCCAAAGGGAGATTCAACAATGCAGGAAGCAATTACCATCATAACTACAACCAACACCACAACAACAATGATCAAGGAAGTTTTAGAAGTAAAAGAGACTACAATAACTATACAAAAGACCAAGAGGATTCTCTACTGATCATTCACATGATATCCAAGTAAGGTAAATATCATAAGCATATTCTCTATATTGACTCTGGTTGTTCCAATCATGTGGCTAGAAATCTAGCATTGCTATGTGATCTTGAAGAACCTAAAGGGAAGCATGAAGTGCATATAGGTGATGACACTAGAAACTCTATTAAGAACATTGGAAATCTTAAAGCATTTGATGGTAGCATAAACCTTTTAAGTAAGGTATTATTTTTGCCTTGCTGATGGTAACATGCCTTGGGAGCATTGGAGCATTGCATGAAATAAAGTCACCTTATCACTTGGAAAGTAATTTTCCAAATCTGACTCAAGAAGATTCACAAAATCCAAAGATGTCAACTCAAAAGATGAAGAGTAGATTGAACTCAAAGCTTGGAATTCCAAGGACAAGACAAAGTTCAAAAAATTGGAAGACATTCTAGAGTCATCCAATCAAGCACTCAGAAGATCTCAAAGGGAGAGTAAAAACCCCATAAGCTATGGCTATGACACATATTTAGTCACCAAGCAATCTATATACATGACTCTATATTCATTTGAAGAGGCCAATAAGAAGAAAGAATGGAGAGAAGCTATGCAGGAAGAAATTTAATCACTTCATGAAAACAAGACTTGGGATTCAGTTCCCAAGAAACCAAGCATGAAGGTAATAGGGTCCACTTAGATTTACAAATTAAAGAAAAATTCATATGGTTCAATCACATGTATAAAGCAAGGCTAGTAGCAAGAGGTTTTGCTCAAACCCATGGAGTGGATTATAAGGAGACCTTCTCACTTGTGGCTAAGATGCCAACAATATAAGTTTTAGTAAGTATTGCTCCTTCAAAGTATTCAAACTTGTATCGGTTAAATGTTAAAAATGCATTCCTAATGGATGGATCTCATTACAAGAATCTTAAGTAAAGTTTCTTATTTTTGACTATCAAATGATATACTACACTGAATGGGCACTATGCATGGCTATAGAGAATGTACTCCCACTTGAGTTTCATCCTATTAGGCATTCTTGTGCTTCTCCTTTTTTTTTCAAGTCTACAACGAGACATGCCCATTCGTATATTTTTATCTTTTCTTTTATCGCTTAGGAGCCTTAACTGATTATTTATTTAGCTACTTCTAACTTCGACAAGACATGCAAAACATATTTTATCATTCATAAAAGTACAAAACATAATTTTAAAAAAGTACGTTATTCATTTAGTAAATACAAATTATAATATTATTTATCATCAAAAGTGTTCCACATTGTTCTGTGAACACCTCACACAACTGGATTAAGAGAATTTTCTGATAAATCCAATAGGAGGCACTACTCCCTTGATTATGAGAACAAATTATATTTGTAGTATCCATATCCATCTCCTGAGAATCCCCAAGAGTTGTTATAATTTTCTACTAACATACGTATAGGTTAATGGATTTATGATACATGGACAAAAAATTGCATCAAAATTCCAGTTTACAAACCCCACACTACTGGTCATGGTGCTAAAAAATGTTAATAAAAGGTTACTACAAATACAAATCTAGTCATTCAGGTTGGCCCCTTATCAATAGCAACTATTTGATTTTCCTACTTATCTTCATCTAAGTCAATAATTCTTTTTAGAGTTATGCACTTTTTGAATGAAATTAATGATAATTATTCAGTTTTTTTAACCTGATGCATTTTCTCTATCTAGATTATGATTATTTACACCCTATAGGCATGTTCTCTATGAATAGTGTTATCAATTACACGTAGAAATTTAGAAGCATGAGGCTTTGAATTCAAGGTATTGAAACCTTTCTATGAATATTTGTTAAGGTCAAATTGCATTTTCCAGAATGTCTATGAATATTACAGTAAAATTGTGCTACTATGTATGTTTATGCATGTGTTGTTTTAAGCAAATGGATGTTTGTGTGTTTGATGTGTTTGCGAATGAGAGCATCTATATGCTTATGTATTTGTTTGTATGTGTAGTATGCATTTGTGTGCTTGTGTGTGTGTGTTGGTGTGTGTGAGTGGGTGTTGTGTGACTTAATGTACTACAAGACGCATGGCCATGGGTAGAGGAGAAGTTGGAGGTTTAATCTAGCTTACCTAAATTTGATAGGCTAAAATGAAAGAAAAGGGAGAAACCTTGCAAATATAAATGATGTGGAGAGGAAAATCTCCAAATGAATATTGAAGGAGACATGGAGGAAAAAGTATTCGATATCGGAGTTGATGCTTTGGATTTCTCGTAAAGTTCTTTGGTTTCTTAACACTAGAGAAGCAATCATGTTGAACCGAATAGAGGTTGTAACTTCAGCACTTTCTTTGGCAAAAATTCTCCATGATACGAAGAGGAATGTACTAGATCCTAATTTAGAGGCTTCAATTTTCACTTTCTTTTGCAAGCGTAACTATTTTCGGAAACAAAGAGTTTAAGGATGTATTTAGAATGGATAACTCGTAGCTTTAACTAGATCTAAAATTATTTTGAGCACAAACTAAAGGCTGTTGAACTATATTAAACTATGTTTTCTTTTACTTTTTGTCACTCTCCCATGAGTTTCCCCATTCTGTTATTCTTTTCAAAGACACATCCAGCTAGAGATTCCACAAATGTATTATTGGAATGAATATTTTTCTTTCATATATGTGTTATTGTTCATATTCAAGTTATCCCTGTATTGTTGATTCTTTGGATGCTCTTCAATGTACCCTTTTTTTATGAGCTCTTTCCTATATGTGGCTTGGAACCTTGTAGGAATGAGTTCTTTTACATCCAAGAATGTGGAAAAATATGCATTACATGGGAATTAGATTGGAGATGTAGTCAAGATCTCGTATTCTATCATCCCTTTATGTGTACCTCTAAGATATCTCACTTTTAACGCTTTCCCTTCTCCTCCCTTCTTTCCCAAATACATGTAATAGTGGGTGATCCCAACTTGCAAAGACTGGTCCTTAATTCAATGAACCATGATGATGCTTCCCCTTTTGACTCACCATGCTTGAAGTTATAGAAAAATTAATTTAGTTCTATGAAAAATACAAATGGAAAAGTGCGATAGGGACCTTTCAAGTGTTAGAAATCGAGTGTTGTGAGTACTTCAATGAAAAGAACATGATGCAATTTTGCAAGCTATACGATCTAAAAGAAGAGTATTTAGGACTTGGACATGCTCCTATGAATGAACGAGATTTTTGAAACAACTATATTTTTTAAATTCCAACTATAAGATTAGTTCATCCATGAATCCCAAACGATGTGGTCACTCTGGTAGGGCATGCCTCAAAATAATTTATACTAGAAGACAATCAGTATGTAACCAAAACTTCTTTTCTTTTAGTGAATGAATTGTTTCAAAGAGCTTCTAGCTCAAGATGCACTTAAAGAATTTTCTAGAAAATATGATTAAATGTAAAAATATGATAGACACTCAACTCAACCTAAAGAAGTTTCTTTGTTTTGATGAGCTAGATATGCAAAGATTATAATTTAGAACTCATCTATTACCTTGCTTTCTCAGTGATGAAGCTGAATTAAGTATGAACAAAGGCTGGGAGGACTGAGCTAAAACTATTCATAGATAAATATCATTCAAGAAAATCATAGCCGAGTTCCAAGAATGATGCGGCAAAGATGAGTTGGATGATAATGGTAAACAAAGTAGTGTTTTCATCACCATAAAATCATCAAATACAAAAGATGAAGGTCTGCTAACAAAACCAACAAAAGCTTAAATGTAATGTCAATTCGTACTTGTTGATCCTCCTTCAGAGCCTTTAATGACTCTATTCCCACTCTTATAGGTGGATGTCTGAAATATGTAGCATATTTGGTTTCTTGTTTGGTAGGATAACAGCCAAAATGTTTACACTACACTCAAACAGATGGAAAATTTTAATAATTAGTGCTTCAAATAAAATAAAAAATATAGTTTTGATAAAACATATACTTAAAAATGTAGCAACAAAACAATGATGGCCCATTTGGCCTAAGCATGATGTATGACGTCATTCAAATCTCTCTTTTGTAGCAACCCTTCTTTAATAAATGAGAAAAAAATACATAGATGCAATGTAAAATATTTATAAAGCATATGCGAATTATAACTCACAGTAATATGAACTATTTTGCATACCGTCTATGTTTGCAAAAAAAATTCCACAGCTTAGATTGTATCTAAAATCCTCTCTTATTTCTTTCTACCATATGATATCTCCTCTTATTTTAATCTCAAACAAAAAAAGAATAATATACAAAAAAACTTTGAATATATATATAAACATCCATACACACACATACATACACTTACATGTATATACATACACATACATGTAAACATACATACACATACACACACATATACATACAAACACATATGCATATACATACACACACATAGGCATACATATATACACATCCACAAACACATACATACACAAATGCACACATACACATACATACACACACATAGGCATCCACATACACACACATATAGACAAACACACATAGAGATGCACCTACATAAATGCACACACATTCACATACATATACACACATACACACATATATATATACACATGTGCACACATACATACATACAAATGCATACACACATACACACATGCATACATATACACACCTACACACATGACCACACACACATACATGAAACAAAATGATTGGATTGAAATTTAAGAAAACTCTTTTTTGTAGACATGCATATGAATGGCTTTCTATGCATGTGTAAATGTATGTATGCATATATGTGTGAATGTGTATCTTTGTATGAACACCACAATAGAGATGAAATATATTCTTGTAGGTTAGAAAATTAAGCTTGAGGGTATGCCTAAACTTTTGAATATAGTTTTACTTTCAAGGCAAGAGCTTAAGCTTTTCTTAAGAGCTCCATACCTTTGTAACTCCAATTAATGATCATTAACTTGAATCATTCCAATGGGCATTAGAAAACATATTCTCCTTTATTCGAATGGAATACAAGGTGAATCCCACCAAAGAGATGAAAATTGTAGATCCTAGTAGTATGAGAATCCAACTTCACTAGTTGCAGCACCTGAGTCAATAAAGGCTCTCACAATCCTTCCATTCTTTCCTTCTCCTACCTCTATGGTCACAAAGGGACATTGATCGATCATTTTTTAAGCAATTGCCTCTGATGTTTGGCACATGGCTATGTGATATTGTGGGCCTTCAAGATTGATGTCTAGGCGTAGTCGCATTAACTTTTTTCTCCTAATGTGTTCTCTAGCCTCTGCTCGTGCTTCGTCTCTCACCCTTAACTCTGCTTCTTTTTTCTTCTTAGCAGTGTTGAGTCTTATTAACATATCCTCTATAAGAGGTTCTTCATACAGCTTGACTCTACATCCACTTATATAGTTTGGCAAGATGTCACTTCTAGAGTGTCCAATTGAATCGCACCACTAGTGGAAATTCTACTAATGATCATGCATCCATATCCTCTTTTTTCCAATATATGAGCATGATGCTTTAGCATATAAACCAACACTAGGTCTCCCTCTTTCAATCCTTTATCCTTGATGTGTGCATGAAAGTATACCTTTTGTCTTTTCTTTGTAGCATAGATGTCTATTGCCACTCCTAGCCTGGTCTCACCTAAGCGTTCTAGATCAAATATTCTAGAGGATAACTCATGTCCAATCCACTCGTGCTCTTGTGATACTTTTAAAGTCATGATTACAAATTCCAATGGTAGCACAACATTCTATCCAAAGAGCATATGAAATTATGTGATGTTGAGTACCGTTTTATAGGCAACTTGATAAGCCCAAACAACATGATGAAGTTGTTTATCCCAATCTCACCGTTTATTATTTACCAATTTTATCAATACATTAAATAGGATCTATTTGTGCTCTTAGCTTTTCTGTTAGCTTGTGGATGATAGGGGACAGAATTCTTATGTATTACCAAGAATTCTTGAAGAAGGTTTTCAATGACTTCATTCAAGAACTGTGTACCTCTATCACTTACTAACTATATTGGTAACTCATATCTGGTGAACACGTTCTCGAATAAGATCTTAGCCATTGTCTGAGCATCATTCTTTATCGTTGCTTTGACTTCTCCTCACTTTTTAAGGTAATGTGTGGCTATAATTATGTACTCTACATGGGAGTTTCTAGCTGGGGAAGTTAATGGGACCTACAAAGTTTATACCCCACTTCAGAAAATGCACGTCCTCCCATAATTACCTCAAAGGCATCTCCCCTATCCTGATCGGATATTGTGCACGTTTGCATGTGTCACATTTCATGACATGTGTGCATCCATATGAAGAGTGGGCCACCAAAGTCTTGAGAATAAAATGGTATGAATTACTCGATCAGGACCAAAGTGTCCACCTATAATGCCACTGTGTGTAGTTTCTAAGACTTTCAAAGAGTCTGATTCATGAATGCACAATCTTAGGTAACCATATTTGCCTCTTTGGTATAGGTTGTCTCCATTTAAGGCATAGTCTTGAGCCTCTTGCTCCATGCTTTTTTTTCTTGCTAGACTTGCCTTGCTAGGTAGAGCTCCCAATCTCATGTGTTCTACCAATGGAGCACTCCATTATCAAATTAATGACACATGATAAAGGGTGGCATGCTCCACTAGGGATTTTTCCTAGTTTTGATCAGACAATTCTTAATCCACTCATGTATTTGTATATCCATGATAGGCGAATACACTCCTAAACATCTCAGATTCTGCAATGTTCATTGTTTAGAGTAGTGATTTCCTAGCAATCCTTCATGATCTTGTTGCAAACAACTACTATGTTCATCATCCTCAACACACTATCTTGGTTGTACATGCTTCCTACCAATATTTGATAGTTTTGTGATTTTACAAGTTCTTCTCTATATGTTCTCCAATCCTTATGCACAGGTCCAAAGGTTAGGACTAGTACCAACTTATTTGCCCATTTAGGAACAACTTCTAAATTGAATAGGTAAGCCTTAGGTAGTTCATCAGACACTCCTTGCAGTGACTCTCTTGAAGTGATGGGAGAAAGGTGATATGCCCTTAGATGGGTCCTAACTTTCCTCATAACCACTTCAAAGTCATATTCCATTAGTAAGAGGAACCATCTTACTAAGCGTCCTGTATTGCAAGTTTTATTGACCAAGTATATTAAAGATTGATGATCAGTGAAAAACTTGAACTTGTTGGCTAGTAAAAAATTTCTAAACCTCTTCACGGCATATACCATGCCCAAGCCTTCTCCATCGGATGTTGTATAGTTTTGTTCAGCCGTGTTCAACTCTCTATTTGCATATGCTATAGGAAACTCTAGATTTCCTTCACTTGTGGGCTGTGCTAGCACACATCCTATTGCATGATTGGAGGCATCTACATGGAAATGCAATGGCTTATTCTAATCAACTTGGTGTTGTGCACACACGTCTCTTCAACTCATTGAAGAGTTTTTGTATTCACTGTTCCACTCAAAATTTCTCGATAAGGCATAAGAGTTTTAGTTATGATTGCATACATGTGGATAAACCTGCGGTAATATCCACAATGGCACATAAAGGCTTGTACATCTTTAACATTATTTGGCCTTGGCAACTCTACTATGGCTTTTGCTTTGTCCTCATCTATTGATATTCCATTATGATAGACAATATGACCTAAGATTTTACCTTGACGAACCATGAAAACACTCTTTTCGGGGTTCAAGCACACTCAATATTCTCTACACTAGTTGAAGATCTATCTGAGCTGAGGAATGTGGAGTCTTCTTTCTTGGGAATGAGCACATACATCTTCCACATATACTTCTAAGATCTTTTGCAAGAACTCCTTGAACACATGACACATGAGCCTTCAGCATGTTGCAGGTGCATTGGTGAGCCCAAATGGCATTACATGAAATGCAAAGATTCCCCACTGACCTAAGGTAGACATTTTGTTTTTATCCCTATTATTGGATGCATCAATGGAAAGGACGTGTCATGCATATATGTAAATCCTTCATGCACGGATAAAATATGAAATCCAAATGTACAAGCTCATAAATGGAGAACTCATTGGTTATGAAATATGCATATCCCAATCTTGAACATGTAAATGAGGGATCGCTGTATAGTTCATTTCCATTTGGAGACAAATTTTGTTATATGCTTGTGAACCCAAATTAAGAAATTTTAAAATCTTTATCCTGTGAATATAGGATGAGTTTTTTACACTTGCGGCCTTCATATATATGAATATGTTATTTGGTACTACTTTTAGTACTTCCCATGTAATTCAAGAAAAATGTAAGAGAATATTTGGATATGTAAGAAATTTGTGTTGATATATTTAGGTAGTGGTGTGTAGGACCACCGAGGCATGTTTTTCCCTCTTTAGGAAATTTTTTTCCCCCGGCTTGTATATACGCCTATAGCCCTAATAGGTTACTATACTTTGTTAATTTTAGTGGTAATACATTCAGTATTGTGTGTTGTGCTCCAAGCTTCTTCTTCTTCCTTGTGTTGTTTGCATGCTTCCGTAGGCGTCTAACTCCAACAATTGGTATCAGAGCTAGGTTTGTGCTTCATCTAGGGTGTCATCAACACATATCCGGTTGTAGTCTCCGAATCGCATGAATTTTGGTGAGCATACTCAGGGTGTTTTAGAGATCAAAGCAGCTTTGTTGTGTCATCCCAAAATTGCGATTCCAGCTTGTATCGGCCTCCAAATGCACTATCCTAGTCCTTGTGCAGGATATTTCATCTTTTTGTGCCAAAGGTATATAGGTGTTTTGGTTCGCATGTATAAGGGTCTCAAAGTCTACTACAATTTTAGCAAAATTTGTCTAGGCAGTTTTATTCAATGTTTTGAGATACACTCAATTTTCTGCCTCAAAGTATTTTAGTCACTAGCCATGGCTAAAAGCAATGATGTATTCCAGATGCTGGCTATTGAGGATAAGTTGGATGGTACCAACCCGTTATGGGCTGATATGATGTGACATGTATTGGTTGTAAAAGGACTCTGGAACATTGTGTAGAGTGTTGAAAAATGTATTATCACACCTGCAACTGTTACAACTATAGGTATTGCAGCTGTTGCACAAGGTGTCAAAGATGGTGATATTCTCTAGATTCCTGTTCGTGTTGTGGCTTCTGCTGCACCTACTGTAGAGTAGATTCATTGGGATGGTACAGACGCCCAGGCACATGCATTCATAGATTTGTGTGTCAAACATGCCATTTTTCCTCACATTGGCTCTTGCAAAATAGCGAAGGATACTTGGGATACACTTACCACATTGTACTAGGTTAGGAATGAGGATTGTGTTGCTTACCTTCGAAAATAGTTGGAGACTGAGAACACGAATGAAGGTGATTCTATGGACAATTTTCTGAAAAAGATCAAGGATTTGAAGAAATACTTGATTTCTACTGATGAAGTCCTTCCTAACAGGTCACTTGTGTAGACTGTTCTCAATGGTCTTCCCAACTCATATCAGAGTTTTGAGTCTACTCTTCGTTTGATGATTACCCTCGTGGGTTTATTTCACTTTTACAAATGTAATTGTGAAGCAAAATTACAGGAGCTTGTACGTATGAGGCCTTCAAAGTGTTATGTCAATGCATCAAGCTTATGTTAGGTGATCAAGTATGCAGGCTTGGGCTTAATTGCACCAATAGCTCCCCCTCAAGCCTAACATGCTTGATCTTCATTGTTCCTTGATTTCCTACAAACCAATCATCAATTTGAACGTATTCATCTGTGTTCCATTCAATGCTTTGGTGAGTCTATATAATGATAGTGCACTTCAATGTGCTTAGTCCTTACATGGTATACAAGGTTAGCAGCCAAATGAAGTGAACTAGTGTTATCTCCAAAAATAATAGGAGTGCATGAATGTATCTCCAAATCTGCATACAATTGCTTAAGCCACATAGCTTCCTGAGTTGCATTTGCCAATCCTCTATATTTTGCTTCTGTAGAAGATAAGGCCACACTTGATCGCTTCTTGGATGACCAAGAAATGCGTTTTGAACATGCAAAAGAAAGGAACCTTGAAGTGCTCCTCTTGTCATCCTTGAAGCCATCCCAATCTGCATCAGAATACATCTTTACATCTATGTCAAAAGTGACAGGATAGATCAACCCTTCATTCATTGTACCCTTTAGATACTTAAGCACCCTCATTGCAGCTTCCATATAAGGTTTCCTGGGTACATGCATAAAGGGACTCAATGTACTTACTGCATAAGCAATGTCTACTCTTGTTAAAGTTCCATAATTAAGACCACCCACAAGTTGTTGATAACTTCTAACATCTTCAAGTGGTTCACCCTCATGTGAACTTAGCTTATGTTGAGCTCCATAGGAAAACCTATAACTTTAGTGTTCTCCATCTTAAACTTTACCAACATATCATGTATGTACTTCCTTTGTGTGATGAATATACGTGAATCTGTATACACAAGTTCTAATCCAAGGAAGTAGGTTAATAACGCTAGATCACTCATTTTGAATTCCTTCATCAATTGAGCATTTACCTGCTTGATACCATCAGAATCATTCCCTATAATAATGATTTCATCTACATAGACACATAAGTAGATGACCTTTGATTTATTCTTCTTCACAAATGAAGAAGAGTCTGCCTTGCTTACCACAAAGCCTTGATCCTGCAAATAGGTAACAAGCCTATGGCTCCAAGCTCTAGGAGCTTGCTTGAGACCATAGAGTGCTTTTCTAAGCTAGCATACATAACCTGCTTTCTCTTTATCTTCAAAACCTACTAGTTGTGCCATATACACTTCTTTTGATATCCAACCATTCAAGAATGCATTCTTGACATCTAACTGATATAAATTCCAATTTTTAGATGCAGCAAGACTTACCAATACCCTGATTTTTGGCATCTTTGCCACATATGAAAATGTTTCTTCATAGTCCACTCCAAGTGTTTAAGCAAATCCCTTTGCCACTAACATTAGCTTGTACTTTTTTATAGACCCATGAGAGTTCTTTTTAATTTTCTATATCCATCTTGGACGAATTACCTTCATATTTGGATTCTTGGGAATTAGATCCCAAGTGTGATTTTCCTGCCATGCTTCCACTTCTTCCTACATGGCTTCTCTCCACTCTTTCTTTTTGTTAGCCTTTTCAAATGAAGAAGGCTCTTCTGCCACATAATCTTTAGTGATGTAGATAGAGTGCTTTGTGGCTAAGGATGTATCATATCCATACCTTATAGGTTTCTTACTTTCTCTTTGTGATCTCCTTAAAGCTTGATTGGAAGTCTCAAGTACATCCTCTAATTGCTTGTTTTTGAACTTGCCTCTTGACTTCCAAGCTTTGACATCACTATGCTCCTCATCCTTTGAGTTGATGTCCTCTATTAGGTGTTGATCTTCTTGAGCAAGGGTCGGAAAATCATTTTCCAAATTATATGGTAACCTGGCTTTCCTACAATCATCTTTAAACCATGAATTATTTTCATCAAATACTAGATACATTTCTCAGCCTTAGGGTCAAGCTTCGTTCTAATTTGTGATGGGATGTGTGCATAGGCAATGCACCCAAATATTTTGCAATGAGCCCCTTGCCATTCTGTGCTTCATATGGTGTCATACCATGCAATGATTTGGATGGAAGCCCATTAACCAAGTAGGTGGCTGTGGGTACAGCCTCCGCCCATAAATAATTAGGTAGTTTTTTCTCATTTAACATAGACCTAGCTGCGTAACAATTAACCTATTCCTTCTCTCTCACTCCATTCAATTCAAGAGTGTACTTGGTTGTTACTTCCCTCTTTATTCCTTTGTCCTATAGAAATAGAATAAACTCATGTGAAAACTAGTCACCACCTCCATTAGACCTGATTCTCTTTAAGCTCCTTCCTGTTCGATTTTCAACTAGTACCAAATACTTCTTAAAACATGTAAATACTCATCCTTATGCTTCTTGAAATAGAGGATTATGATCCTACTATAATCATCAAAATATGTTAAAATTTCTCTAGTAACATCCAAATATTGACCAACAATAATAAAAACTGTATCGAACTCAAGAAAAGGAATCAATATCACATAAATGAAAGTTCAAGCCAAACTTTTATAGTGGAATAGGAAACCATATCCTCAAGGTGATATTTATTCTCTAGTTTGATACTCAAGACATGAACACAATTGAATTAGTAAAGTTTTTGGATATTGTTTGAAAGTCTAAGAATTTCTTTCAAATATCCTTGACATTGCAAAAGATTCCAAGATGAATAATTAACACAAGTTACTTGATTCCCTCAAATGAATCTCAATTCTTTGATGAATAACATTTTCCCTAGTAGTGAGAATGAAGTTCTTGAAACTCTTTAGATAAAAAGTAGTTCTCTAGAAGTTGCAAACCACTAGAAGTGGTACTTAAAGTCCAATGCTTGATATCACTTGGAAGTGTATCAAAGATTCTTAGCTTTAGAATCTGAAAGGCATTAGTACATGCTTGGATTTTGAGTAGGGGAAATATCTCTAAAATCCCATTGGTAAGCGAAGAAGCTTTTGATAGTCTAAGAGATCTTAAAGATAAAGACAAAGTCTTTATTTTTGTTGCAAGGTCAATTAGACTCGATCCAGCTTAGAAAGGTCTGTCCAAGATGATCTGCATTGGAACTACTATGAAGCTTGCCCAAGTATTAGCAATCGAAATAGTAATCTATTCTAAGTTTGAATAGAGTAAATATTCCAAGTATCTTGTCTGCAACTATGATGAGGGTAATTAAGTCTATGGAAGGTACGATGTTAAAGTTTGCCTATCCTCAAATGGATTTCTTAAAGGTTAAATCCAAAAGTATTAGTGCATGCTTAGGCTTAAGCAGTAGAGAGATTCCTAAAAAGTCCCCGGGATAGCTACTTAAAAGCAATCTAAAGAAATCTAAAG
Source organism: Ceratopteris richardii (assembly GCA_020310875.1). Classification (NCBI taxonomy): domain Eukaryota; kingdom Viridiplantae; phylum Streptophyta; class Polypodiopsida; order Polypodiales; family Pteridaceae; genus Ceratopteris; species Ceratopteris richardii. Next base: position 19,676,980 of record CM035430.1, read on the forward strand.
ACAAGTAGTAAACCACTCTTGACACTACAAGTTGGTCCAGCATAACCAACCTAACTTGAATTGAGAAAATTCAAGTACTTAGAATTCTAAGTGGTTCTCATTTGAAAACCCTCTGCAAAGAAGAATCGATATTCTACCAAGACGTTTTCAAGTTTCCACGATAAAAGAATGAGATTGTCAAACAATCGTGTGAAGGAATCAAAACCTAGAATATCAAGTTTCAGATAATGCCTCACACTTCAAAGTTCTTTTGAAGAGTTGAAGTGAAAAGGTACTCTATCAAGAAATATTTAGACTTTAGGATAGCTATCATTCACAGATTAATGTGAATATAAAATAGAATGGCATGGGACACCAAATTTTATACTCAGATTGATGTAGGAAAGATGGTATGGGACATGAGATCATGGATGATAATTATCTTTTAGTCCTATAATAAATCTTGAAGTTAGATCTGATCTTCAAGGGAAGTAAAACTTCTAAGGATAAGATTGAATTCAAAGAGGATAAAACTATCTTCTTGAAACACTTGAAGCTAAATTGTTGACGATTCTAAAATATTTGATAAATTTCTGAAAGAGTAAGACTTTGACTTTGAACTAAACCTTTCAACTAAGGAATAGAATTACCAAGTCAAGGTATAAGTTCCTAGTATAACATGGTAAATCTAATCCTTTGACTTAAAGCAATGCACAGGAACTGCATTCCTAGTAAGGAGTCATAAAGATTGAATATAAGCACGAACTTAGTCTCAAGTGAAGAATTATTTGAGTAAACGCTCATCTTGAACCTCAATGGGTCGACACACACTGATGTTAGATACCATACTAGTATCTTGTGGTGGGAGGATCTTTTGGATTTTCTCTTAATCTTTTTGAGAATCAAGTTTATTTCTCTTAAAGATAGAAAGAAAAAAATGCTTCAATACCTTGTTGAAACACATCATTAAAAAGTTAAAGTCTTGAGTTAAAGTTTTGGGTCATCAAGTATTTGACTCATAGAAAGTTTATATCTTAGAAGTTTGAATTAGTTATACAAATTTTTAGTTATTTCCTCCTGCTTTCCAAATCTTTTGGAATAGACTCACATATGGCATCTGATTCCTCTTGCAAAGGTGGAGGGCTAGCCAATTGGAACTAAATAACTAAATTAAAGATCGTAGAGAGATGTTCTATACAAGAACTTATTAAATCTTCAAAAGATGATAAGTCCAACATTGAATTATTCATTTGGGTTTGCTTCCAGCTACTAGCATAACTCTCATGATTTTCTAGAGTCGGGTATACTCTAGAATAAAGAAGTTAGGAATTTCTTATAAGATCAACAATTCCCAAGATTTTTTAGCTGAAATCTTTGAGAATAGTGTCCTAAGTTGGATGATTCTCATTTTGAATTTGAATTGGTCAAGATATAGTTAGGATTGACCTAAAATAAAGGAGAACTTTCTTCTATGGTTAACATAGGATTTTCAAGCCCATTAGGACAAAGTGGTCCTCTAGTCGGGTGAAAAATCAAGTAACTATTGGATGGGAGTTAACCATTATACAAACATTCAAGTCACATGTTTGGGCCAACCAAACCTCAAGGTTTTCAAATAAAATTCATATGAATCAAGCATTCTCAAAGTCTCGCGAGGGAAATGAATCCCACTTTAGTTACGAAGTCCATGTGCCATTCATGCCCAGAAATTGACTACTAATTGGAATTCATCTATTTCATATGTTTGTGCCTAGATCACTCATGAAGAAACAATGAAGTGGTTGGCGATACTTCTACATCCACCCTTATAATTTATTCAGTACTTTGTACTATGACCACTTTATCAAAGTGCAAAGCCAAACAATGTTTTGAATCATTTGGGTAGGGATCCCACCACAGAGATGAGACATGTTTGTCTAGTTTTGGAACATGACCATGTTCATCGGGTTTAAGAACATGAAGCTCGGGGGTTGCCTACGGTTATTATACATAGCTTTATTTTTGAGGATGAAAATTGTTTCCAAGGGGCAAGAATCTAATAAAGTAAGTCTATGATCTAAGGGTCCGACCGGTTCAGACAGATCTAAAAACAAACACTCTTTGGTTACTCATGAGTATGGCCAAAAACCTCGAGACTATACTTAAGCATAAGTTCATGTGCTCTCTTAAACAAGTAATCCACTTAGCCTAGTGGTTAAGTCTCATGGTTGTGAAGGAGGAGGTGTTGGGTTGAACCACCATGGGGAGCATGGGAGGAGAGAGTTTTGCACAAGGAACTCTAAGCCTTCTAACTCAAGTTAAGGTGAGTTAATTTGAGTCCACTAGAATTAACTCGAGAGGTGAGTACACCAACCACTAGTGGACTTTTGTGGAAGGTTCCAAATAAGCGGAGGAGATCACTCCAACCACCAGTAGACTATAGTGGAAGATATGAAAGGAGTGGAGGAGATTGCACATGCACTTGTGGACTCTAGCTACATTTGTGTTCCTCGTTCATTCAAGCAACTATGTATACAAGCGTAAGATTGGGAGGAGAGCCATCTCTCTAGCATGTGGTGGCCATAATCCTTAGTCTCTTTGCAGATTTGATTGGTTTCTATGATACAACTATGTCAAGAAGTGGGTTGTCCTCCATGCTTGGTAGATCATCCATATCATGGTTGAGCATGAAGCAGTTTACTATGGCTAGTTCTAAATATGAAGTTTCTTATAGCAAATCTTTCATAGCGACTGTTGAGTGTATGACTTATATACATTTTGGATATTTTGTGTGTTTGTGATTGTACTTCCACCATCATCTTCATTAGTAATCAGAGCACATTCATAGATTCACAAAACCCTCTATCCTGCTCTCACAAAGCACATTGAAGGGCACTATCATAATGACAAGAATGTTGGTGGAGATGGTGGACAGACTCCCAAATTGAAGTGGAGCTGCAAATCCCTGCATCACCCTAGCCAAAAACAAGTCATGGAGAGTAAAGTAGACCCCTTTAACTTTCTAGGAACTACAAATAATCACCTAAGTGCTTTAAAGTATGATCCTCTAATCAATGGATCAAAAAAGATAATTAAGAGATTCAACTATGAGCTAAGACTTGCTATTTTGGTCTCAACATGCTCAATAAAATGAACAGTGCTCTCAACCTACTAGCAATTGATCAAATTACTTTTGGGAGTATCTAATTGACTTAGATAGCTACCAATCAAAAGTTATTTCACTTGAAATGATCATGTACTTAGAGAATTATGCTTAGCAAGTTCGATGACCATCCTGACATTTTTGAGCTTCCATAGTATGCAGACTAGTGAGCACAGTTTTGAAGATACATCAATATTGCTGATGCAATGACAATGAAATCTTGTAATAAAAAAATAGGCAATATGCTGAATCTTTACCACTTTAATTCACATCAAATGATTAAGTATGCACTGAGAACCAAGTATGAGAAGTTCAGTGTTATAAGATGAACATGACACAGAAGAGAGAGTGAGATATGATCAACATGTATATATTAATGCACATAGATTACAATGTCCTTGGCAATGAAAACATTGCACAATATGACAGTGATGTTGGAGCTATGGAATGAGCTCATCATCAACAAAAGATCCCTCTAAACACTCTTCTAATTAGGCTCTATAAAACGCGACTTTTTGAATCTTCTTTTATAGCTGAGATTGGAGCCTTTTTTGAATTTGAAATTTAAATCCTTTAGCAAAAAGTGTCTTTAAACTTTAGGGACTTCAATCTCTAGCTACCTCACTAGGTGATTTGAAAAAATATTCTTCCTAACAACTCATGATTAGAAGTGAATCCTTCTATGTACTTTTACAATGATTAAAAGTTAAAACACTTACAAGACATAGTTCATGTGCTAACACATGAAATACATATCATCTTTTGGATGAATGATCAAGCTTTTAGGCCTCGTGTAAATTGCACCAACAGCTCTCCCTCAAGCTTAATGTGCTTGGTCTTCAATCTTCTTTCATCTGTTGCAATCCAATCATCATCTTGAACGGGTTCATCTTAATTCCATCCAAAGATTTGGTTAGCATATCTCCACATTGCAAATTGGTTCATACATAGGACAGTTGTATATCCTTGCTGATTAGCTTATCTGTCACATAATGATAATGCACTTTAATGTGCTTAGTCCTTGCATGATATAAAGGATTGACAGCTAAATGAAGTGAGCTAGTGTTATCTTCAAAGATCATTGGAGTGTAGGTATGTATCCCCAATTATGAGTAGAGTAGCTTTAACCACATTTCTTCTTGTGTTAAATTTCTAGGCCTCTATATTCAACTTCAGGTGATGATAATGCCATAGTTTCATTTTCCTTTGATGATCATGAGATCAACTTTGAACCTACAAAAGATAAGTAGCTAGAAGTGCTCCTCCTATCATCTTCTGAGCTAGCCCAATTTGCATCAGAATATAGCTTAATATTCAAGTCATATGTGAATGGATAAAATAGCCCTTCATTTATAGTACCCTTTAGATATTTTGAGATCCTCTTCGCAGCTTCCATTGAGGTTTTCTTGGTGTATGCATAAATTGACTTAATCTACTTACTCCATAGCATATGTCCACTCTTGTTAGGGTTTCATTATTGAGACTCTCAACAAGCCTTTGATAACATATAATGTCTTCAAGTAGTTCTCCCTCATGAGAGCTAAGTTTGTGATTCAATTTCATAGGTGTGCCTTCAACTTTAGTGTTCTCCATCTTGAATTTAAACACCATATCATCATGTACTTCCTTTAAGTAATAAAGACTCCAGAATTTGAATATACAAGTTCTAATCCAAGAAATTATGTTAAAAACAAAGGTCACTAATTTTAAACTCTTCCATCATCCGAGCTTTGATTTTCTTGATGCCATTGGCATCATTCCCTGTATTGATAATGTCATCCAAAGAATCTACTTTGCTTGCAACAAAACATTGATCCTGCAAATATGTGACTCATCTAGGGTTCCAAGCTCAAGGAGCTTTTTTAAACAATAAAGTGCTTTTCTTAATTTGGATACATAATCTCGTTTGTCCTTGTCTTCATATCCTGGTGATTGAGCCATGTAGACTTCTTGAGATATCCATCCATTAAGCAATGCATTTTTAACATCTAACTGACACAAGTTCCAATTCTTTGAAGCTGAAATACTTACTAAAACTCTGACTGTTGGCATCTTAGCCATAGGTGAGAAGGTCTCCTCATAATCCATTCCATGGGTTTGATAAAACCGCTTTGCTACTAACCTTGATTTATACCTGTTGATTGAACCATCTGAGTTTTTCTTTACTTTGTAAATCCACCAAGATCCTATTACCTTCATGCTTGGTTTCTTGGGGACCATATCATAAGTATTGTTCTCTTGAAGTGCTTAAATTTCCTCCTACATAGCTTCCCTCCATTCTTCCTTCTTATTGGCTTCTTCAAATGAAGAAGGCTTTTCTGACATTGAATCTCTAGCCATGTATATAGTACGCTTGGTGACTAGTGATGTGTCATAGCCATACCTTATGGGTTTCTTACTCTTCCTTTGAGACCTTCTAGGCGCTTGATTGGATGACTCTGGAATGTCTTCCAATTGTTTGAGTTTTGTCTTGCCCTTGGACTTTGAAGCTTTGAAGTCAATCTATTCTTCATCTTTTGAGTTGACATCTTCTAGTATTTGTGGTTCTTTTTGTGTGGAAGTTGGAAAATCACTTTCCAAGTCCTAGGGTAGCTTTATTTTCATGCAATTATCTTCAAACATTGAATTATTTTCATCAAACACCACATCCCTACCAGTTGTTAATCCTTTGTTGGTGGGATTATATAGCATATATGCTTTTTGATTTTGTTGATAGCCAATGAATATATATCTTTTAGCTTTTGAATTAAGCTTTCCTCGAATCTGTGAGAGTATATGTGCATAAGGAATGCACCCAAAAATATTACAATGGTCTAGGAAAGGTCTCTTGTCATTCCATGCCTCATAAGGTGTCATTCCATCCAAGGACTTGGATTGAAGGCTATTTATTAAGTATGTGTCTAGGGAAACATGCTCTACAAATAAGTAATTTGGAAGTTTCTTTTCATTCAACATTGATCTTGCAGCTTCTACTATTAGTCTATTTGATCTCTCTGCCACTCCATTCTGTTTAGGAGTGTACCTTGTTGTAAACTCTCTCTTTATTCCTTTTTCTTGTAAGGAGTCAAATTCATGTGAGAAATACTTACCACCTCCATAAGATCTGAGCCTCTTCAAGATTTTACCTCTTTGATTCTCAACCAATGCTAAATACTTCTTAAAACAAGTGAAGACTTGGTCTTTATGCTTCATAAAAAAAAGTATTGTCCATCTACTATAGTAATCTAGGAATGAAACATAGTACCTTGATCTTGAGATTGATGGCTCTCTTCTAGGATCCCACATATCTGTGTGCACATGCTCCAAGTAGTTTGCATACATGTATCCTTTTCTATTGAATGGTCGCTTGTGTGATTTGCCAAATTGGCATGCTACAAATTTGTAAATAATGTATTGCTTGGACACATTTGGAATGCCAAGCACACTCTCATCCTTGCATATTTGCTTCAATGTCCTGTCTCCGATGTGACCGTCTCTTATGCCATATCTCTAATCCAGATAGGGATTGATCTTTATAATTCAAGAGAGAAATATTTCAGTTGTCTTCAACTTCAAATGTAAAGAGTCTACTAGATTTCTCACCTTTTGCAATCCTCTTGAAGCCTTGTTGAGGGTCCTCCACATATACTCCATGTCTTATGAATTTGACCTGTAATACTTTCTCAACAATCTACCCAATGCTGATTAGGTTTTCTGTTATGGTTGGCACATATAATACCTTACTTAAGAGATTCATGTTACAATCATATGCTTTAACATTTACAATCTCCTTAACAGAGTTCCTAATATCATCATCTGTCTATACTTTTCATTCGTCCCATTAGGTTCTTCAAGATTAGAATACAATGCTACATTTTGTAGCCACATGATTGGAATAACCAAAATCAATATATAAAAGATGCTCATCATCTTTACCTTGCTTGGATGTCTTGTTTATGATCAATAGAGAATCCTCTTGGTCTTCTCTATAGTTGTTGTAGTCTCTTCTACTTCTAAAGCCTCCTTGATAGTTATTGTTGTAGCCTTGGTTGTAATTGTGATGGTAATTGCTTCCTCCATTTTTGAAACTGCCTCTGGATTGTCCATATCCTCCTCTATGGAAGCGTTTTTATTTTTAAGCACTCATCTATGGTTTGATTGGTCAAGCCAAAAATATTGTAAGGTGAAGATTTGTATGATCTCCCGTTTCCTTGATTTCTCCTTTGCCTCTTTCTCTAGTACCTCTTCCTCTACCTTTGAAGCTCACTTGAGAGGTACTTGCCTCTTGTTCAATCCTTTTACCCTTGGTTTTATCTTTACTCTTATTTCTATCTCCATAAGGGTAGAAGATTGATTACCTCCAGAGTTATCTCCATTTCCGTTAAGCTTTGTCTCATGTGTGAAGAGCTGCCCCATCAATTTCTTGAGTTTAGGTATCTACAATACCATATGTGTTGAGGTTAGGTATGTGCTATGGTAAAGGACTCCAACTTGTCATCAACCTTGATGCCATTTATGATCTGCCTTACTATTTGTTCCTCTTCTATTTCTTCTCCTATACTCCCAAGTTGATCAGCCACATCCTTCATCTTTGTCACATACTCAGCTACGCTTTGCTTTGGTTGCTTCTTCAAGGTTGTGAAATCCATCCAAAGCTAGTTCTTCCTACCCTTGTATTTGATGAGAAGTATGAACAGAGTACTTCCCAAGCTAGAGCATCCTTTGCACACCATGTAGTTAGTCTTTCTTGCTCCTCTCTTGTAGGTTAATGTTTGCTTTTCAATATTGGCACTTCTTCATATCCAGAGATGTATCCATACAAACTATTCCTTGGAGGTAAGCCTCCATCCTTACGGACCATGGTGGATAATTGTCTCTTTCCAATTTGTCAATGAATAATGGAAATCCATCTCCTATTTTCCTTTGATGTTGCTCTGATACCACTATTAGAGGAGATGGTGGATAGATTCCAGAAATGAAGTGGTGCTACAAATCCTTCCTTCACACCAGCCAAAAAAACGTTATAGAGTGTAAAGAAGATCCCTTGAGATTTCAACGAAGAACAAATAATCAACTAAGTGCTTTGAAGTATGATCCTCTAATCAATGGATCAAAACAGATAAGTAGGAGATTCAATTATGAGCTAAGACTTGTTATTTTGGTCTCTGCACATGTTCAATAAAATGAGCACCGCTCTCAACTTGCTAGCAATTGATCAAATTCCTTTTGGGAGTATTTAATTGAATTAGGTAGCTAACGATCACAAGTTATTTCACTTGAAGTGATCAAGAGAAATCAGAGAATTATGCTTAGCAAGTTAGATGACAATCTCGACATTTTCAGACTTCCATGGTATGAAGACCAGTTAGTAGAGTTTTGAAGATATCTGGAGATTGAGTGATGCAATGACAATGAAGCTTTGTAACAAAAAATAGATAGTATTTTGAATCTATAGCACTTTAAATCACATCAAATGATCAAGCATGCACTAAGAAACAAGCCTGAGAAGTTCACTATTCTGAGTGAGAATGACAGAGAAGAGAGAGAGTGCACATCGATTACAATGTCATTGGGAATGAAAACATTGCACAATGTGACGGCAATGTTGGAGCTATAATATGAGCTCAACATGGCTGCGGGGTTGTGGGGAGAGAGAGGAGGGGGTGGCGAGAGGTGGTGGCTCGGGGTTGGTGGGGGGAGAGAGGAGGGGGTGGTGGCTAGGGGTTGGTGGGGGGAGAGAGGAGGGGGTGGCCGGGGGTGGTGGTTGTGGGGTTGGTGGGGGGAGAGAGGAGGGGGTGGTGGGGGGTGGTGGCTACGGGATTGGTGGGGGGAGAGAGGAGGGAGTGAAGGTGGGTGGTGGCTGCAGTGTGGTGGGGGGAGAGAGGAGGGGTTGGCGGGGGGTGGTGGTTGCAGGGTGGTGGGGGAGAGAGGACGGGATGGCAGGGGGTGGTGGCTGCGGGTTGGTGGGGGAGAGAGGAGGGGGTGGCGGGGGGAGAGAGGAGGGGGTGGCGGGGGGAGAGAGGAGGGGGTGGCGGGGGGTGGTGGCTGCGGGGTTTGTGGGGGGAGAGAGGAGGGAGTGGCGGGGGGTGTTGGCTGTGGGGTGGTGGGGGGAGAGAGGAGGGGGTGGTGGGGGGTGGTGGTTGCACGGCTGGTGGGGGGAAAGAGGAGGAGGCGACGAGGGGTAGCTACCGGGTTGGTGGGTGGGGGGCAACGGGGATGGTGGGGGATGCGGGGGGGAGGGAGGGAGGGAGGGAGAGAGAGAGAGAGAGAGAGAGAGAGAGAGAGAGAGAGAGAGAGAGAGAGAGAGAGAGAGAGAGAGAGAGAGAGAGAGAGAGAGAGAGAGAGAGAGAGAGAGAGAGAGAGAGAGAGAGAGAGAGAGAGAGAGAGAGAGAGAGGGAGAGAGGGAGAGAGGGAGGGAGGGAGGGAGGGAGGGAGGGGGAGAGAGAGAGAGAGAGAGAGAGAGAGAGAGAGAGAGAGAGAGAGAGAGAGAGAGAGAGAGAGAGAGAGAGAGAGAGAGAGAGAGAGAGAGAGAGAGAGAGAGAGAGAGAGAGAGAGAGAGAGAGAGAGAGAGAGAGAGAGAGAGAGAGAGAGAGAGAGAGAGAGAGAGAGAGAGAGAGAGAGAGAGAGAGAGAGAGAGAGAGAGAGAGAGAGAGAGAGAGAGAGAGAGAGAGAGAGAGAGAGAGAGAGAGAGAGAGAGAGAGAGAGAGAGAGATTCCACTGCGCTATAGGAACACATGTGAGCAATGAAGTATTGAATCTCATAGACACAGATGTATGGGGACCTACAAGGGAGCCATCAATTAGAGGTAATATAAATTTCATCAAATTTATGGATGATCATTCAAGATTTGTTTGGATGTATTGCATGAATCCGAAGTCAAAGGTGTTTTACCACTTCAAGAGGTTCAAAAACCTAGTGGAGAAGGAAACATGGAAGTATATAAATTCTCTCATATTGGATGGACGGGAAGAGAATTTTTCAAATGAATTTCTAGATTTTCTAAATGACCATGGAATGAGAATGGAGCTCACTTCTAAGTATACACCTCAACAAAATGGGTTGGCAGAGAGAAGAATAGATACATAGCAGAATTGTCTAGAGCTTTGTTAAATGAAATGAATGTTCTGAACTCTTATTGGGGTGAGAAGCATAGAGCTATTCTGTTATTTTCAAGCACAGATGGATGAGATGGAAGCTAGGGCTTGTGCACCTCCGCGGTACGGGGCTGTATTTTTCTATCTCGACATACATATCGAGAGCCACGGAATCATGTCAAAGAGCCCAGGAGGTAAGTCCCTTAAGTTGGCATGCAGTATGTTCTTGACCATTAAGTTCTGTAAGCTTAATCAATCACGACTTAAGCTTCAACTACTGTTTGTTAAGTAAAACGAAGTTTCTCGTCTGGAGGATGGCGAACGATTGCTCTTGCCCATATCCATTATAAAAGTTCATGATGAGAACAATCAAATCATCGAGTCATACATTACAATTTCATAATAAGAGTGGACTCAATGAGACATTACTCAGCTATATCAAATTAGAATATGCAGTCCGGAATGATAAACAATTCTACGACGTACTGTGAATTGAATTCAGAGATAGAAAGAACTGTGGAGAAGTAAAGGAACGAGAGAGAGAGAGAGAGAGAGAGAGAGAGAGAGAGACAGAGACAGAGAGAGAGAGGGAGAGAGAGAGAGCTTGGATGCAAACAGTACCTTACGTCCTCATTATATGACAAAAAACAGTACCTTCATCTAGATTAGATGTGATGCCAGAAATTCGTAGGAGAGAAGGTTGGTTGAGCCTCTGAGTTCAGCGTCCTGTTTCAATCTTATTTCTTATAAGCTTCTGGGATGGATAGTCTAGACTCGCGTAAAACGTCTTGTTGAAAAGGCTCGTTATGATAAGGATAGTCTAATCTCGTGTAACATGATATATTTTGCAACCAAAGACTAGAGTACCTTTTTCCAACCAAAGCTCCTTGTATTTGCCAGAGGTTCCCGAACGATTTTCGATCCAAGTTATAAGATATGACTTTCTTCATGAGTCTGCTTTAACGTTTGACTTAAAGAACTGTCATACAAAATAGTGACAAAATACTATGGGAATGTATCACTCTGAACCATCACCAGCAACTATCCTAAGATGTACGTCTAACTTTAAGTTTCTTATCCTTTAAGTCGTTTATGAAAGTACATGCTTATTTCCGGACGTTCATTAACGATAGGAGAAAAGAACTCCGTTAGACCGAACTATAAACTGTTTTGTCGTTTCAACATTTCGTGTAAAGATGTCAATATTTAAATTACCTTCAATTTTGTAATCCAAACATTTTGAAATGAATCATTATGTTTCACATAAATTGCTTCCCTATGTTGGTGTAGAACTATAGGTTTCTGATGCTGAGATCAATTGCTTTTCTATTAAGTTTTCCGATACTGAGATGACGAGTTTGAAGACATCGTTCCTACTTTTGGCTTGGAGATATAAATTTCGTTTTTTAATGTGAGACATGGAATTGAAGATCTTGACGCTGACAATCTTTTTACAATAGAGGATATAAGAAGTTATGATTATACTAAAGCCAACTTTTTGTTTGGTCACCATTGGTCAAAATATTGGAATGCACTTGTAGCAATTCACACTCCCTTGCCAGAAGAGCTCCAAAGAAATGCTCTCAAGGTTCTAAGTCATGGGCATAAAGCATACCCCAATTATATTTTTGAGAGTGGTTTATTGATTTTAAACAAAGAGTGTCTAAACCCACAAAGTTGTGTGTAGGGGTAGAATACCCTTTTTTTTTTGAATTTCACCCTTGAATAGAAAAGCTTAGTAGACTTATAGGAAAAGATCTTGCCCAAGTAATAGGGGAGACATAAACCCCATGAATGTGGACACAACTAGACCCACATGTTATGATTGATGTGGACACAACTAGACCCATGAAAACTATCATCTTCATTAAGGACTCTGATGGTTGGATATTGCATGAATAGAAAGCGATTAAAAAAATCACCAAATGCGTCGTTTATAGTTATAAAGATGGATATCTAATTAAGTATTGTCCCTTACATAATCCTTTGAGGGAGGGGGGCTTGGGTCTTTAAGACATATGACCATGGAGCAAGTCTTTTCAACAAGGCCCCTCAAAACCCTCATGTGAACAAAAAGTCCAATTTCAAAAATACTTAGGAAAAAAAAACTAATTGGATTAACACTTTCAATGTGTTTTTGGGGCATTTTTCTAACGCCTTTGAGGAAAATAAGAATGCTAAAGAGGAATCAAGATTCGATAAAGTAAATATGGAAGCTAATTGTGAAGAGATGAATTGATATGTTCCTAAAGATGAAGTGGTCATGCAAAATCCTTCCACTACACCAGCCAAATAAACTGTAGAGAAGTATTGTGCACCGTTATAGCTTGCCAATGAGTATATTTGAGACCCTATGTACCTTGGAAGATCACTTGCAAAAAGTTGAATCAAGACATAAAAGTTTGACTAAAAGTCAACTAGCTCAAACCTTCTATTTTTGAACTATGACACTTTGTGTTTTACTCAGTACTCCTTCTTTGGCCAAATATATTTTAGAGGAGTCTAGTTAGGAATCAAATCAACCTATTACAAGTTATTTCATTGAAAATGATGAGCCATATGATGAGAAATGAATTAAGCAATTCACCTATGTCAACCCCACTTTTTAGGAAGCAGTAGACATCTATACACAATCAAGCTTAAATGTTCATTGCTCAAAGCACACAGATCCAATTGAGATGAAACTCTTGTTAAAGTATGCTTAGAGAGCTACCAATATCAAGTTACATCTTGGAAAAATATAAACCATGCTTAGAGAAATCTGCTCTACAAGATGACTAAAAATTGAGAGTTTGTGATAGAGAAGAGTTCATACAAATAGACTTGACAATATGGCAATAAATGATCATCAAATTAATTCTACATTGAGTGAATGTTACAATGACTAACTGGTACATATGTGTGCCTTGAGATCACACACTCATCTTGAAATGAGCTTTGAGGATTGAGACTCTCTAACCACGACTAAAAAGTACATGTATATATAGTGAGAGTTGGAGCCAACATTTTGAATTTGAATTGGAACTCACCTAAATCACTTTTCCTTATTTTTAGTAATAGAATATAACTAACTCAATTACGAGTTCATGGAGTTCTCTTTGCCTAATCATTAAGTGGATTCAACCACTTTTCATTCTTCACTTTTAAATCAAGTAAATGTTCAAAGAGTTAGAAGAGATAGTTTACAAGTGAACTTTTAATGTTCATACATTGTCTTCACTTTAAAGCTTCTCCTATGACTTTGTGAGACTCAAGACAATACTTAAGCTTGTCATATACTTGCTCCAATAGATCCCCCCCAAGCCAAGTATGCTTGAGGTCTTCAATCTTTAGGAATTGCCTGCACCCTAATCATAGCCTTGAATTTGCAAAGCTTTGTACCATCCAATGCTTTGGTTAGAATATCTCCACATTGTTGATACGTCGACACATATGATATTTGAGTCTCCTTGCTTAGAACTTTCTCACTTAAATAGTGATAATGAATTTCAATATGTTTAGTCCTTGCATGAAAAATTGGATTAGAAGCTAAGTGAATACAAGTCATATTGTCACCAAAAATACTTGGAGTCCAAAATTCCAATCCAAGATCTGTGAATAGTGCCTTCATACACATAGCTTCTTGAGTAGATATGGCAAGACCTCTGTATTTAGCCTCTATGGAAGAGAATGCAATAGTAGGTTGCTTCTTGGATGACCACGTTGGTGTAAATCACAAGCCTACACATTTGGCTTGAAAGAGATCTTGAAGATCTTACATATGTGAAGAAGCATAGGTCTACCAAAAGGATTCGTGGAAACGTTAGTTGTTTGATTGAAAGAATATCTCCTAGTATATAGGAGCTTGATCATAGGAAGCCAAAAAATTGAATCTGAATTCAAATTTTTACTCATTCCTTATAAAAATGGACATGAAAAGTCGCGGGTAGAGAAGATCACTCGCGAGCCTCTCATTACTGATTTTTGAGTGTGTGTGAGGTCTACACTCTAGCCCACATCTCTCTTCACCATTTGGCATTGAAGTTCATGCCAATGGAGTTGTATACAAGTGTCTATTAATATATACATTCACATTGTCCATCTCTGAGTTCTCTCTTAGTCTACTCAAAAGTCTCTCAACTTGTGAAGGGCATATCTCGGTCAATTCTTCACCACATTCAGTGATTCAAAGCTTTTTGGATTTATGTTTCAGTTATCAACATGCTATAAAAGTTTGAAGATTTTCTATTCAGCCATTTCAGAGAAATCTGTGTGGAGGTGATCTCTGGTCATTTTCTCCTACAGTCCTAAAAAGTCGGGGTATAGCTTAACTTCCTAAATTGATTTCTCTTAGCATAGTTTATCTTTTTGCATCATTCCACTTGGAATAGGTAGCTTACTAAGCTAATTAGATACCCCTAAAAGGAATTTTTCCAATTCCTACTATGCTGGTCATATTGAGTAAAATACCCAGCAGGTGTCAAGCCATTAGTAGAAGGTTTTCTTGAGTTTGTGACTTTCAAAGTTATCTGTTTTGATTCAATAATTACACACGTCATTTCCAAAGTACATAGGACATTTTATGGTGTCATTGGAAAGCTAAGGAGGTCTAGTTATCAAGTCTGAAGCAAAAGAGGGCTGGTACAAAGCAGGTTTAGCAGTACCTAGTCAATCTCTTGGAGCATCCATCCATCTTTGCCAACAGTGGTATCAGAGCAAGTAAAGGTAAAATGGGAGATGGTTTTCCTTCATTTATTGATAAATTGGACAGGAACAACTATCAAGCATGGTCTCTAAGGATGAAGACCTACTTACAAGGAAGGAGTCTCTATGGATACATCTCAGGAGATGAGGCATTGCCCTCATTCAAAAGAAGAGGACTACCAACTAAGGAAGAACATGAAAAGCTCAACACATGGTGTGCTAAGGATGCATTGGCAAGGTCTTATTTACTCAACTCCATCTCTGATTTTCTTTTGCCACATATAAGAAATTGTAAGACATCCCAAGAGACTTGGGAAACCTTGTCATCTTATTTTTCCATCAACACAAGGGCTAGGAAAAATCAGTTGTGGATTGAATTCACAACATTAAGGAAGCAACCTAAGCAAGCTGTTTCAGAATTTGTGAGCAAGATTGAAGATGTAGCAGATCAGTTAGCAAGCATAGGAGAAGAGATTGAAGAAGAACAGATTCTAAGGAAAGTGATCAATGGGATCAAGGCTGATGACAAATGGGAAAGCTTCACCACTGCTATGGATCTTTAGATGGACATGCACACTCTAGATCTTACAACTCTCATGGGACAATTGTTTACTCATGAAGCAAAGCTCAACAAGAATGGAGACACATCCAAAGGTAATAACTCTTCTGCCCTATATACTGATAAGAAGTCTAAAGATAACGGCAAGAGCAAGAAGGTGGAAGATGAAGGTTCTACCTCCCAAGCAAACTATGTAGGGAGAGGTAGATCATCAAGAGGAAGGGGCAGAGGAGGTAAGCAAGGTAGGGGGAGATCTTATAACTCCTCACCATGCAACATTTGTGGTTTATCAAATCATACTACAGATGAGTGTTTCAGGAATTACAAGAATCAGAGAGGAAGAGGATATCAAAGAGGTGGATACTCACAATCAAGAGGTAGATTCAACCATCACCAAGGCTACAACAATAACTACAACAATAACTACAACAATAACTACAACAATAACTACAACAATAATTAGAATGGCAACTACCAAGGAGGATTCAAATCCAGGAAGGATTACAACAACTACACAGAGGAGCAGGATGACGCTCTTCTAATCATGAACATGACTTCAAAACAAGGTACAAATGATGACCACCTATTCTACATTGACTCAGGATGCTCAAATCATGTGGCTGGCAATGTAGGACTACTCTCTGATCTTGAGGAACCAAAAGGTAAGCATCAAGTCCAAACAAGTGATGACACAAAGCATTCAGTAGTTAAAGTTGGAAATGTTAAGACTTGTGATGGAAATCAGAATTTGTTGAGTAGGGTACTCTATGTACCAACCATTACCAAAAACTTGATGAGTGTTGATCAGATTGTGGAGAAAGGTTTGCAGGTTAGATTAACCCAATATGGAGCATTTGTGGAGGATTCAAGGCATGGATTCAAGAGGATTGCTAAAGGAGAAAAATCAGGTAGACTTTTCACCTTTGAGTTAGAAGATACAAAGAATATTGCACTATACAGTTATAAAGATAAAAAACTTTCAAAGCTTGAGATTTGGCACAAAAGGTTAGGACACATAGGAGAAAGAACCTTGAAACAAATGTGCAGGGATCAATGTGTGCTTGGGATACCCAATGTATTCAAGCAACATATGATTTATAAGTGTGGTGCTTGTCAATTTGGGAAGTCTCACAGGTTACCCTTCTCAAAGAAAGGGCACATGCATGAAGACTACCTAGAGCTTGTCCACACAGATGTATGGGGACCAAGCAAAGAGCCCTTTGTCTCAGGATCAAGATACTATGTGTCTTTCATTGATGATTATAGTAGATGGACTATATTGCACTTCATGAAGCACAAGAATGAGGTATTTAATTGCTTTAAAAAATATCTTGCACTAGTTACAGGAAGGATTTTGAGAAGGTTAAGGTCAACTAGAGGAGGTGAGTACTTCTCCAATGAATTTGAAGACTTCTTGCAGGACAGAGGCATCAAAAGAGAAATAACCACAAGGTATTCTCCTGAACAGAATGGGGTAGCTGAGAGAAGAAATAGATTAATTGTTGAGACACCAAGGTCTATGTTGAATGAGAAAAGTTACCTAACTATCTATGGGCAGAAAGTGTTTCTACTGCCATTTACCTCATAAAGAGGTTACCATCTAAGTCTCTTGATGGTATGACACCCTATGAAGCATGGCATGGTTAGAGACCCTCACTTGACAATTGCAAAATATTTGGATGTGTAGCATATGTACACATTCCTTCTCAGATAAGAGGTAAGCTAGACCCAAAGGCTGAAAAATGCATCTTTATTGGGTATGATTTAAATAAAAAAGGTTACAGGTTTTATAATCCTACCAATAAGGGATTCATGGTAAGCAGAGATGTTTTCTTTGATGAAATGATTCTTGGTATGAGAATGAATGCAGGAAGGTTAAGTTACCCTATGATTTGGAAGAGGAATTTCCAAGTCTTACAAAGGAGGAACCTACTCATAATGAAGACTCAAGTTGAGATGATAAAAATACTATCAATCTTGAAGAATTCAAAGCATGGAGGTCCAAAGGCAAAATGAAGATGAAGAAGCTTGAAGACATACCTAAATCCTCAACTCAACCATTTAGAAGATCACAAAGAGAAAGCAAGAAACCTATCAGATATGGGTATGATACATATCTTGTTACTAAACATTCTGTTTATCTTGCCAAAGATTTGTCAAATGAAGAACCAGGATCATATGAAGAAGCAATAACCAAATTAGAATGGAAAGAAGCTATGGATGAGGAGATTGATGCACTCAAAGAAAGTGACACATGGGAGTTAGTACCTAAGAAGGACTCAATGAAGGTAATAGGATCCAGATGGATCTATAAGCTTAAAAGAAATTTTGATGGCACAATTAATAGGTACAAAGCCAGATTGGTAGCCAAGGGTTTTGCACAAACCCAATGCATTGACTATGAGGAGACATTCTCACCTGTGGCCAAGATGCCAACCATCAGAGTGTTGGTAAGTGTGGCTACATCAAAAAATTGGAATATGTACCAATTGGATGTCAAGAATGCTTTCTTGAATGGATGGATTTCAGAGGAGGTATATATTTCACAACCTCCTGGATATGAGGACCCTAAGAAGGTAACATATGTTTGGAAATTAAAAAAGGCTTTATATGGATTGAAGCAGGCACCTAGGGCATGGAATTACAGGTTAAGTACATACCTCCAAGACCAAGGCTTTGTCATGAGCAAGGCAGATACTTCTCTATTCATCAAGAGAAGTAATTTAGAAGTAATATACCTTTGTGTTTATGTTGATGACATCATCATTATAGGTAATGATGTCAATGGAATCAGATATATCAAAAGTCAAATGATGAAGGAGTTCAAGATCAATGATCTTTGTCTATTGAAGTATTTTTTGGGACTTGAATTAGTCTACACTAATTCAGGGATATACATCACTCAGAAAAAATACATACAGGATATGTTGAAGAAGTTTCACTTGCAGGATGCTAAAGTAGCAAGCAATCAAATGGAGGTAAACCTAAAACTAAGTGCCCATGGAGGTGATGAAGTCAATGGCATTAGAGGCTATCAAAGTATGGTGGGTAGCTTGAACTATGCTACCGTAACAAGGATAGATATTGCATATGGAGTTAGTGTGCTAAGTCAATTTATGCACAAGCCAAGGATACCTCACTTAGAGGCTCCCAAGAGAATCTTGAAGTATCTCAAGGGTACATAGAACCATGGTTTGTATTTCCCTTACACTTCAGATATTGATATCAAAATTTATTCAGATGCAGATTGGGCACAATGCAAGGATGATAGGAGGAGCACTTCTGGATATATTTCTTTTGCAGGTGACAAACCAATGTCATGGTCTTCAAATAAGCAACCTACTGTTGCTTTGTCTTCCACAGAGGCAGAGTATAGAGGATTAGCTAATGCCACACAAGAAGCAATATGGATTAAGCTTTTGTATACAGAACTGGATCTATTTACTAGGTCACCAATAATCTTTGGAGATAATACAAGTTCTCTTCACCTTGCAGCTAATCCTATTTATCATGCTAGGACCAAACACATAGAGGTCCATTACCATTATGTGAGAGAAAAGTTGATAAGCAAAGACATTCAACTAACCTATGTATTACCAACATGCAATGTGCAGATTTGGTAACTAA
Organism: Ceratopteris richardii; assembly: GCA_020310875.1. NCBI lineage: Eukaryota > Viridiplantae > Streptophyta > Polypodiopsida > Polypodiales > Pteridaceae > Ceratopteris > Ceratopteris richardii. The sequence goes on from CM035430.1 coordinate 19,696,044, forward strand.
AGCTTTGGATGGAACCAAACTTTGCAGGTTCAAAACCATGATTGGATTGCAGGATATACTTGAAGATTGAAGATGAAGACTTAAGCCAAAATGTTTGGCTTGAGGGGGAGCTGTTGGTGTAAATCATAAGCCTACCCAATTGGCTTGAAAGAGATCTTGAAGATCTTACATATGTGAAGAAGCATAGGAACCATTGGTAGTGGTTAATTACCACTTTATCTCATTGTAAAAGTAAAATTGACTTGGAATCTCTTGTAATCACCTACCAAAAGGATTCTTCCCCAAATTCAGTGATTCAAAGCTTATTGGATTCAGATTGAAGATATCTACATGATGTCAAAGTTTGAAGAGATTCTATTCAGCCATTTAAGAGAAATGTGTGTCGAGGTGATCTCTGGTCATTTTCTACTACAGTCCTAAAAAGTCGGGGGTATACCTTAACTTGCCAAATTGATTTCTCTGAGCATAGTTTATCTTTTTACATCATTCCACTTGGAATAGGTAGCGTACTAAGCTAATTAGATACCCCTAAAAGGAATTTTTCCAATTCCTACTGTGCTAGTCATAGTGAGTAAAATACCCAGTAGGTGTCAAGCCATAAATAAAAGGTTTTCTTGAGTTTGTGACTTTCAAAGTTATCTTTTTTTATTCAATCATTACACACATCATTTCCAAAGTACATAGGACATTTTATGGTGTCATTGGAAAGCTAAGGAGGTCTAGTTATCAAGTCTGAAGCAAAAGAGGGCTGGTACAAAGCAGGTTTAGCAGTACCTACTCAGTCTCTTGGAGCATCCATCCATCTTTCCCAACAGACCATGACATAAGCATTGAACCTGCAAAAGTGAGATACCCTGAAGTGCTCCTTCTATTTTCATTGGATCCAGCCCAATCTACATCATAGAATAGTTTTAGACCTAAATCAAATACATAAGGGAAATAGAGTCCATTATTTATAGTCCCTTTGAGATACTTGAGTATCCTTTTGGCAGCTTCCATGTGTGGTTTCCTAGGTGTGTGCATAAATTGACTTAGCACACTCACACTATAGCATATATCTGCCCTTGTCAATGTGGCATAGTTTAAACTACCCACTAGACTCTAATATGTTGTGACATCCTCTATGAGTTCAGCTTCATGTGATCTCAATTTGTGATTAACCTCCATTTGAGTACCTGCAATCTTACAATATTGCATCTTGAATTTTGGCAACATGTCCTTAATGTATTTTTTTTTGGAGTGACAAGAAAACCATGATATTTGTAGACAACTTCCAATCCTAGGAAGTAGGTAAGTGATCCCAAATCACTTATCTTGAATTCTTCTTTCATCTATTCTTTGATTCTCTTCATGCCATCTATATCATTTCTTGTAAGTATAATATCATCTACATATACACATCCGTAGATGACTTCAGAATTACTCTTTCTAATAAAGAGTGATAGATCTCCCTTGCTTGGTTGAAAGCCTTTATCCTGCAAGAATGAAACAAATCTATAGTTCCAAGCTCTTGGAGCTTGCTTGAGACCATACAATGCTTTGTTTAGTTTACATATATAATCAGGATACACTTGATTCTCAAAACGAGGTGGTTGTGCCATATATAGTTCTTCTATTATCCAACCATTAAGAGATGCATTTTTTACATCTAATTGAAGTATCTTCCAATTCTTAAAAGAAGCAATACTAAGCAAAAATTTGACTGTAGGCATCTTTGCTACAAGGGAAAATGTTTCTCCATAATAAATTCCTCGAGTTTTTGCAAAGCCTTTTGCTACAAGCCTTGCCTTATACCTGTTTATAAAACCATCTGAATTCTTCTTGATTTTGTATATCCACTTTGAACCTATTACCTTCATGGATGAAGTCTTAGGAACTAAATCCCAAGTGTTTTTTTCCTCAAGTGCTTCAATTTCCTCCTTCATTGCATGTCTCCATTCTGGTTTTACCTTGGCTTCTTCAAATGATGACGGCTCCTCTTGATCTATATCTTGTGCTATGTAGATAGAGTGCTTAGTAACTAGAATGGTATCAAAACCATATCTTTCTGGCTTCTTCTTTTCCCTCATAGAGCTTCTTAGGACATGATGTGATGATTTTGTCTCTTGTCCAAGTTCTTGCAATTTTTCTTTACCTTTAGACGTCCATGCCTTGATCATTTCCATCTGAGATTCTTCATCATCTTTTGAGGTGTCTTGTTCTTCAATCTTAGGTTGATTTTCTTTAACAAGCCTTGGAAAACCATCTTCAAGATCACAAGGCAAATTGATCTTTCTGCGTGAATCCTCATACCATGAATTATTTCATCAAATACTACATCTCTACTCACCAAGAATCCTTTATTGGTTGTATAGTCTGTAGCCCTTTTGATTGTTGTAATATCCAATGAAAACACACCTTTCTACTTTTGGATCCATCTTTCCTCCAACCTATGAAGGAATATGAACATAAGCAATATAACCAAAAATTTTGGAATGATCTAGGCTTGGTCTTCTTCCATTCCAAGCTTCATATGGTGTCATCCCATCAAGGGATTTTGAAGGCAACCTTTTAATCAAATAAGTGGTTGTGGATACAGCCTCAAGCCATAGATAGTTAGGTAGATAATTTTCATTTAACATAGACTTGTAGCTTCAACAATTGTCCTATTCCTCCTCTCTGCCACTCCATTTTTCTCAGGAGTGTATCTTGTAGTTACCTCTCTTTTTATTCGTCTTTCTTAAAGGAAAAATCAAATTCATGGGAGAAGTATTCTCCCCCTCCATCTGACCTTAGATTCTTAAGTGATTTACCTATTTGATTCTCCACAAGAGCTAGATATCTATTGAAGCATGAAAAAAAATCATCTTTGTGTTTCATAAAGAATAGAATAGTCCACCTATTGCAATCATCAATAAATGTTACATAATACCTTGATCCAGAGAGTGAAGCATCTCTGCTGGGTCCCCATTCATGTATGTGGACCATTTTCAAGAGCTCTCTGCTAGAAGGGTAATGTGTGAGACTTTCCAAATTGACATGCATTGCGTTTATAAATCATGTTGCTTTGACAACTTAGGAATTCCAAGTACACTTTGGTCTCTAAATATTTGGTCTCGTGATGTTTCACCAATATGTGCTAACCTCTTGTGAAATACCTCTAATTCTATGAAAGTTTGATTACCATAATTGAAAAGAGCTATGTTCTTTGTGTCTTGCAACTCAAATGTGAATAATCTACCTATTTTTTCTCCCTATGCAATTCTTATGAATCCTTGGCTAGGATCCTCAACATTGGCTCCTCGTCTTGTGAACATGACTTGCAAGCCTTTCTCTACTATCTGCCCAACACTAATCAAAGTCTTTGTAATGGTAGGGACATAGAGTACCTTACTGAGTAGGTTGATGTTTCCATTGGGTGCTTTGACATTTCCTATTTTCTCCACAAGGTTTCCTGTATCATCTCCTCTTTTTACCTCATGCTTGTTCCTTGGATCTTCTAAATCTGATAGGAGGGCCGCATTTCCTGCCACATGATTGGAACAACCTGAATCTATGTAGAAAACATGCTCATCAGATTTACCTTTGGGCGTTGCCATGTTCATGATTAATAATGAGTCTTCTTGATTTGAGTCCTCTGTGTAATTATTGAACTATCTTCTTCTTTTGTAGCTTTCCTTATAGGTTGAGTGATTGTAGTTGTTATGATAGCCATTGTTGAATCTTCCTCTTGAGTAGTCATATCCTCCTCTATTGTATCCTTTGCCTCTTTGATTCTTGGAATTTCCTAAAACAAGTTTCAGTTGTATGATCTGTTAGTGCACAAATAGAACAAGGATTAGGGTCTTTAGATCTCCCCCTACCTTATCTACCTCCTTTTCCTCTACCTCTACCATGTCTTCCTCTACCTGTATACTTAATTAAATGCTTACCTGCTTCATCATCTACTCTGTTTGCCTTTTATTTATTATCTTTAGTCTTGCTTTTATCAGTGTATATAGCTGAAGATTGATTACCTTTGGATCCTTCTCCATTGTTCATGAGTTTGGCCTCTTGAGTGAGTAATTGTCCAATTAGAGTGTTGAAGTCTAGTACATGCATATCCATGTACAAATCCATTGATGTAGTGAAAGCCTCCCACTTGTCATCTGCCTTTGTGCCATTGATGACTTGCCTTACAATCTAATCCTCATCTATTACTTCTCCAATACTTCCTAAATAATCAGCTATGTCCTTGATTTTTGTGACAAAGTCAGTCACATTCTGCTTGGGAGCTTTCTTGAGGTTTGTGAAATCCAACCATAGTTGATGCTTTCTTACTTTAGTACTTGAGGACAAGAAGGCTTCAAGTGCATTCCACACTTCTTGAGATGTTTTACAACTTTTGGTATGAGGTAACAAAAAATCAAAGATAGAGTTGAGAACATAAGACCTTGCTAATGCATCTTTGGAATACCATGTACTTAGTCTCTCCTACTCTTCATGTGTTGGCTGACTCTTGTTTCTGAATGTAGGCATAACTCCATCTCCAACCACATAACCATATAGATTGTTGCCTTGGAGATAAGCTTCCATCCTTAGTCACCAATCAAAGTAATTACCTCTCTCCAATTTGTCAATTGATGAAGGGAATCCATCTGCCATACTTGCTCGGATACCACTCTGAAGAGATGGATTGATATGTTCCTGAAGACTAGACTAGTCAAAGAAACTCCAGAGAAGTGTGTGCGGTTTTAGCTTGCCAATGAGTATATTTGACACCCTATGTACCGTGGAAGATCACTTGCAAAAATTTTAATCAAGATAGAGGAGTTTGACTAAACGTCAACTAGCTCAAACCTTCTATTTTTGAATTATGACACAAAGTGTTTTAGTCAATACTCCTTCTCTGGTCAAAACTGGCAAGAGATCTTTTACAAGAATCTAACTAGGAAGGAAAGCAACCTATTACAAGTTATGTCACTAAAAATGATGAACCATATGTTGAGAAGTAAATTTAGCAACTCACCTATGTCAACCTAACTTTTTAGGAAGTAGTAGACATTTATACATAGTCAAGCTTAAATGATGATTGCTCACACCACACAGACCCGATTGACATGAAACTCTCGAATATGATAGTATAATTAGAGAGCTACAAATAGCAAGTTAAATATCTGAAAACGATGAACCATGGTTAGAGAAATTTGCTTTGGAAGATGACTGAAAACTGAGAGTTTGTGATAGAAAACAGTTCATAAAAATAGACTTCACAATATGGCAATAAATGATCATGAAATTAATTCTATATTGAGTGAAAAGTACAATGACTTACTGGGACATATGTGTGCCTTGAGATCACACAATGATCTTGCAATAAGTTTTGAAGATTGGGAATCTTTAACCGCCACTAAAAAGTACATGTATATATAGTGAGCATTGGAGCCAACATTTTGAATTTGAATTGGAGCTCACCTAAATCACTTTTCCTTATTTCAAGTAATAGATTCTAACTAAATCAATTATGAGATCATGGAGTTTTGTTTGCCTAATCATCTAGTGGATTCAACCACTTTTGATTCTTCACTTTTACATCAAGTAAATGTTGAAAGAGTTACAAGAGATAGTTCACAAGTGAAATTTTTAATTTTCATACATTGTCTTCACATTAAAGCTTCTCGTATGACTTTGTGAGACTCAACCCAACACTTAGGCTTGTCATAGACTTTCTTCAACACTAATTATAGTGTTCTTGATAGACATGTTGAAAATGACAAAGACGATATCAAAGAGTCCTTAATAAACTATGAAAATGAAGGTAAGGTTAAAGTGGCCAGTACGAAAACGAATGTGGAAGGTCATGATCATATCAATTCAAAATCTACCAAGGATGACACTATTTTCTCATGAATTCAATGCTCATGAAAACAAAAAGATTCAAAGCTTGGCTATGAAAACATCTTGTAAGGAAGATGTTAATGTGATGAATCTTGAAGAATACACAAATGCTAAAAACTCTTCAAGCCTTCCAATGGCTTATCCTTCATAATGGTCTTTGGATAGGAACAAAGGCAAAGAGTTTTAGCATCATTATTGGGATCTGTTTCTTTCGTCGCAAGCAAGAGGATCTTTTTTAGCTCTTCATTACTTGTTGGCACTCATAGATTTTTGGGGTCTTGATGACAAGTACTTTTAGTCTTTAGATGTTAATAAAGTTGTAGATCTTGACGTCCTCATTGGTAATTGTAAAGGTATGGATATTGTTCTTTGGGAGCTTTGGATAGTGGACAAAAGAACTTTCTCTTCTTGTGTAGGAGAGATCTGGTTAAACTTCAATGTTCAATCTACATTCTATCAAAGACGCCCCCCCTAAAGACTTCAACATACACATATTTATGAGTAGATCAAAGACCTAGAAGTGGAGAAATGCCCTTATGGCTTTGTACTTTAGCACTACATTGCTCGTGGTCTCTACCTTGTACTAATCCTAATCATGTATATGTCTTGAACTCTTATGATTTGGCCTCTTTATATCTGATTAAACATGTACAATGCTTCCAATCATTATGTACTCTAAATAATAGTTTCCTTGTCACTTATTATTGACAAGGAGATCTTCTTGTAACTTGATGGGGGCATGCCCCTTGCATTATGTAATAATTCCCATTCACTTTAAACATTATCCTTGATCCTTCAAAAAAAAAGAATGGATCTTGTTACAAAATTACTAATGATTTCATTCATGGTTGGAATCGTTTACATAAAGAATAGATTGACTTGTACAAAATGATGGAAGAATTATCTAATAGTATGATGGGATGGAAATAATTATATTAGTGGAAGTTAACATTTTCATATCCCTTCAGATATGAAATGAAGTGCTCTTTTAGAGTTCTCTATCGTTGTTATGTAGTTTATTTCTTGGTCACTATTAGAATCTTTGAGTAGCTTTGGACAATTATCTTCATTGTGAACAAGTTCTTAAACATGTTGTTTTCGATATAGAAGTTTCCCATTCAATAGACTCATATGTAATTTATAATATTTAATATTTATCGCCAATAATAGCTACTACATTATCTACCATATTTTTCCCTTATTTTCTATCAAATGTTTTGATATATCCAAATATTTAGTTAAGGTTTCCTTGGATTTCATGGGAAATTCTAGAAATAGTAGTAAATAGCATATCTATCTATATGGAAGGCCGCCTATGTAAAGAATTCATCCTATCTCTATAGAAAAGGCCTTTCAAATATCTTTAATTTGGTTTCCTAATCATATAACAAAGTTCATCTCCAAATGGAAATGACTGACGTAAAAGCCTTGCTATGATCCCGATCTCTCGTTAACATTTTTGGGGTTGGAGAACATGTATTTCATAAAACATGAGTTCTCCATTTATGAAATGCATCCAATATATGAAATAAAATCCAAATTTCTACCTAGGGTCATGATATAAATTTAGATGGTCATAACGTTCTCGATATCAAATTATTTTCTTTCCAACGAATCGCACCAGCTAACTTGTTCAAAAAGAAAAAAAGTTCCAGAACAACTCTTATGGCCTTTGCATAGAGGACAGCTCCATGTTGGAAATATTACCTTCAGCTCAAGGGAAAAAACAGAAGAATACAAGAAGACATGGAAGCGCGAGCATAAGCTCGGTTGGCCTTGATTGCACGCAAATAAATTTAAGCTTCAGCATTCTTCCAGGACAGTTGTAACTCGGATGTGTGGGGAACTAACGTAACATCAAACAAACTCATGATTTTTCGAGCTTATAGAAATTCTACGTTAAAGAAGACTGAGTAGATTAAACAAACTATGAGCTCTCGTTCTATCTCAACATATATGCGAGACCCATTATTGCACCTTTCCTAAGAAAATTACCCTGTTTATAAAATTACTCTGTCGAACTGAGAAGTGTACGATCTTCTTCTTCAGCAGCTCGATCATTGTATCTGTAAATCCACAGATATATAAAGCAAATGCTTTCATAATATATGAGCAACCTGGCCCAGCATTATATAGAAAGAAAGTTGGTGTCGTGCAGGCCTACGCCAAACTGGTATTCTGTAAAGTTTACGCCGAGATGGAAGAAATGGAAACCAGGGATCTGCACCGCCCATGCGGGGCGATGTGTTTTCTATATCTATATACATATCGAGAGCCATGCCCATCATGTAAAAGAGGTTAGAAGGTAAATCTCTTAAGTTGGCACGCGATACGTTTCTGATCAATCAATCAATCACGGCTTAAACTTCAACTTTTGTTTCTTAATTCAAACCGAGTTTCCGTCTATAGGTTGTGAAACGATTGCACATGCCCACATCCATCATATATGCAATGATAATCTGAGTGGAAGTAGTCTGACATTACCAAGCACTGTCACATGAACACATCCAGACCGGAATGATAAACTGGTCTACGACGTGCTGTGCATCGAACTGAGACATAGATATAGACAAAGATATGCTAAAAGTAGAGAGAGAGAGAGAGAGACAGAGAGAGAGAGAGAGATCGAACTTGGACGCAGACAGTACTACGTCCTCGTTACATGACACAAACAGTACGAGAGCATGTTGTAAATGGACGAACACTACGTGTTTGAATCTTAATTCTAATAAACTCTTGCGAAAATGTGTTGTTGCAAAGGCTCGTTATGATAACGATATTCTAATCTCCTGCAAGATGTGTATTTTGCAATCAGAAACTAGAGTACATATAGAGGCTTCCGGCACGATTTTCGATCAATCTGCTTTATCGTTTGATTTAAAGAACTATGATACGAAAGGGTGACAAAATACCTCGTTATCGATCACTCTGATCTTTTACCAGCAACTATCGTAAAATATACCTCTAACTCGATGATTTTTATCTTATAAGTCGTTTATGAAGGGTTATGCTTATTTCATCACATTCCATTAACGACTCGACAAAACAACTCCCTTAGGACAAACTATAAAATCTTTTGACGTTTCTACATTCGGTGTAAGCATGTTTTTATTTACGTTGCCTTCAAATTTCCAATCCAGATAGTTTGAAATGTATCATTAATTTTGACATAAATTTCTTTTTTACCTAGGTGAAGGACTACATGTTGTCTTCTGATACTGAGAAGAAGAATATGAAGACTTTGCTCCTACTTCTGCCTTGGAGATACAAAATCAGTCTGTTACTGTGAGACTTAGAGGATAGAAGAGGTTACGATTATAGTAAATCCATCACTTTGATTTCCTTAAGAAAAGATAGCATCGTACAAAGTGATGGATTTTTTTTTCTTTGAGAGTACAATGAATTGAAAACACACTCACACACCCAACCTTGTAAGGTAGAGGAAACTATCTCTGAAAAACTCATAGATACATGTCCAGCCCAGACTTGAACCTCATGACTTCCTCTTAAGACTCAAAGCGTCAAACCACTTGATTACGTGTACTTGAGCAAGTGATTGAATTATTAACTGAGAATATGATATCTTTTTAGTTTTCAGCACAGAGGAGCTCTAGTGCTTCAATTTTCTTATACCGATGGGCTGGAATCGATATATCAGTGGTCGCAATGTCACATTATCAAGCTCTACCTATACAAGTCTTCATTAAAACATATAGGTAATCAAATCGCTATGTCCAAATCACATTATGATTAGATAAGACGTACTACGCATCGAACTGAGATACAGATATAAACAGAGAGATGCCGAAGTATAGGACCATGGAGGGAAGGGGGCGGGGGTGCGGAGAGAGAGACAAAGAGAGAGAGAGAAAGAGAGAGAGAGAGAGAGAGAGAGATTCGACAGAACGTACCTGCGTGCATATTATATCACACAGACAGTACCTTGGTCTATATTTCTTGTGATGCCGGAAGTTGGTGGGAGAGAAGGTTCGTTCATCACGCGAGTTAGTGACATTTTCTAAATAGGAGAACAGTACTCATTCCAATGTTATTATCATGAGCTTTTCCGAATGTGGCGTTCAGAAGCCTCATTCTGATAAGGAACGTCTAAGCTCGTGTCAAACGTCATGTTTCGCAACCAAAAATTATGCGTATAGAAACGGCTTGGTTTTGTCAAAAGCTTTTTTGTTTTTGGAAGCCTTGTGGAGGTTATAAGATACAACGATTTATTTGAAGAAGTATGATATAAAAGAATGACAACGATCCTACGGAATCCATCACGTGATGTTTTTTCTGTATCTATGCCAACATGCACCTCTACGTACAAATGTTTTTACCCTAATACTCGTTAATTAAGGCGTATGCTTATTTCCTTACTCTCTGGTAACGTTTGGAGTAGATGAGATAAAGAAAACTACGTTCCAAAAGAAATGTATGCAGTAAAAGAATGATTATGTTTATTAATGCCCTAAAATTCCTAGCTCAAAGAAATTCAAATCAATCAACAAATTTTTCATGACTTTCTATTGTATGTGCATTTTGGCGGATAAAATGTTTTCTGGTAGTAAGGTAATGAGTTCGAAGAATGGGCTCTTATTCTTCGCATTGTTACTATATGACTTCTTTTTTCTTCTCAAGGCGTACAAAAGTATCTCTTTGATTTTGATAGTAATTTTCCTTTTCAAATTTGCCTGAATACATGCGCTTATCTGATAAATTTGGAATTTCCGCTACATCTTTTCCGAATTGTATAAGGAAAAGACGATCTTATTTTGATGGAGAATGATAATCTGATATTCTTATAATTTTCTACTAGAAGTTCAGCAAGATAAAGTAATTTCTTTTTTACGTCCAGAACTTTATAGTCATATCAAATATAATTCATAAAATCAACATCAACATTAACTTTATCTTCATTTTGGCCACAACGTGGACAAATTTACTAAAGGGCTTCTAGTCTTATATTGGCTGACAAGCTAAATTAAACAAATAAAATAATAAAACCATCAATAAAATGTTGGATTTGGTGCATAACAAGTTATTAATGCGCCTGAAATCTATAGAATTTGCATATAAACATTCCAAGATTTGCTCCCAAACGAGCCTCAAAAGATACAAGAGAGATCAAGTTAAGATGCCCAAAGACAGTGTCAGAGAAAATGGGATATGGGATAATGGAACATCGTGTAAGGCTTCATAAGTAGTATATCTCAATGAAAAAGGCCCATATGTTTGCTAGTTTCTTATGCATGCTCACGAGAGTTACTTGATTGTTCTCTAAGCTATTTTTAATCTATATAGAATGCTTAACAAGAATGAAGTTATGTTGAAACTTTTTAACTCCATAAGCGTTCATCCAAATACAAATTAAACAACTATATAGCCTAAATGAAATCATATATAGTGGTATATGTAGCCCAAAAAATAGTAATATTGTGGAAACTGTAATAAATATAAGAGAATACAAGGTATATTGTTAGATTTAAGATATGAAAAGTAGGAGACGGTTGAACCACACCATAAATGGGAGGATTAGGAAGGATTCCTAAAAACCATGGCTTTTGAGGCAAGTGATTAGCCCATCATACTCCTAACTGGCAGGTCACGAGTTCAATTCTCAAATTTTATTTGAGAGGCTAGGACGTAGGCTTGTGCAAGGTGGATGAAAGGTGCATAGGTTGTTATCAAAGATGAACCCAACAAAGATTATAGTAAGCTCGTGATCCATAGGTGGGATTCAGATCTGTAAGGTACTGTTGGAAAGCTCTTGGAATGCAAATTTCAATGGAAGCAATAGATTGAGGACCAAAGATTCGAACCATTGGTGGGAAGCAAGCCCAACATATTGAGGTTGATAACAGTAGTTCAAGACACCAAGGTGGTGAACAAAGCAAGTCTATAGGAGAGTGGCTAAGAAGTGAATTGAAAATGTTCAAGAAACCAAGGCTGAGAGAAAAGGTTCAAGAAACCAATGTGGAAAATAAGAAGGTTCAAGAGATTGTGAAAGGGTGAGGACATCAATTAAAGGGGATATCAAGGATTGATCATTGAGGACAATGAGTTCTAGAATGGGGCGAGAGTGTAAGACTCATGATATGAAATGTATGAGATGGTTGAACCACACCTCAAAATGGAGGATTATGAAGTAATCCTCAAAACCATTGCTTTGGGCCAAGTGGTTAGCCCATTTTACTCCTAGCTGGTAGGTCATGAGTTTGATTCCCACATACATGTAAGATGAGGTAAAGCATCCAACCATGAGTTCAAAATTACTAGCTTACTTATTTCATAGCTTTGTTAGTAGAAATTGTAACTAAATATTATGTGAAGTGTAGTGTGAGGATAGATTATGGAAGACGTAACTCTTCATGTTAATTTATGTGTTGAAACTTGCACGTCATTAGCCATCATTTTTTGTTTGATGTAGTGGGAATACACCTCCATATGTTTTCTCCTTGCATGAAACAAAGGATTGGGAGATACATAGCGTGTACTTATGTTGTGAAACATGATTGGAAAATGATTGACCTACAAATTCAAATCAACCATTCTTGACCTACATAATCTCACAAGTAACTTCTACTAATTCTTTGTATTTGGCTTCTCTTGAGGATAGATCTATGGTTGGTTGCTTCTTTTCCATCCATCAAATGGCAATCTTGCCTAGCATCAGTACATATCAAGTTGTACTTCTCCTAAGATCTTTTGTTGTAATGGAATAATCCTCTATGTACGGTTTTTCTTGTCATGTACCTTCAAAAGCATATAAAGAGCCTTTATTCAAAGTTTCCTTGAGGTATCTAAGCACTCTCTTAGATGCATGTAAGTGAGGGATTGAAGTTGTCTATTTGATTTAAGATGGGTGGCCAAGTGTATATGCTAGGTTTGCTTGTGATACTCACATAGAAAAAATATCCCAATATAGATCAATCACTCAATTGGAATGATTTTTACTGGATTGATCAATCATTTGCAACATTTATTTCCATATTTCTTTGTTACATTCAAGATAGATTTGCATTGCATGAGGAAAATACCATAGTCTTTGTATATGACTTCAATACCTAGAAAGTACTTTGGTTCTCCAAGCTCTAAGTCATTTACATAGAGATGTAAGAAGACAAATGCTTTACCTTGTCTTTTGTAGAATAATGAAGATTCAACAGTGCCTTTAAAAAACTTGATGGAGTAGACCATAAGCCTTTGATTCCATGCCCTTGGGTCTTGATTAAGACAATAAAATGGCTTCTTTAACCTATAAACATAATAACCTTTGATTTTATATTAAAATCCTAATGGCTCATCCAAGTAGTCAATCTCCTTTAAACACTTTTTAGGAAAGCATTCCTTACATCATGTTTCCACATATTCGAACTCTTGTTAGGTGAAATTTTGTTTAGGTGGTAGTCATCTTTGATATAAGAATAAAGATCTTTTCATAGTATACTCTTGTTTGAGCAAACCCTTTGGCTAAAAAACTTACATTGTACCTCGCAATACTACCATCGAGGTGCTTCTTTACCTTATCAACCCACTTATTTCCAATAGCATTCATGTCTCTTTCTTGGAAAAATGTCCAAGCATTGTTGTCCTACAAAGATCTTTTTTCCTCCTCAATATTATTCTCTTGCAATTCCCTACATGGATTGCTCTATCAAATCATGTGCGTTCTTCAATAACTTTGCTCACATATGCAAAATAAGTAGCAATGATTGAGTCATATGTAAGCCTCTCAACCATATACCTCCTATTAAGTCATCTTGATTCACCGTTTGATTGACATGGATGCTTTTGTTATGCCTTTGAGTCTTTCCCATTCTTTGCATGATGATCATCATTGTGTTTTATCCACAAGTCCTCATGTTCTTCAAACTGGGTTATTGTGCCCTTGCCTTTGTTCTTTAGATCACTTTTTTAACTGTATGAACCATGATCTGTACACTATCATGATTTTTTGAATAATTCCTTTGGTCCACTAAAAGCCATGCTCTCTAGTGTTCTTGATAGACATGTTGAAAATGACAACGACGATATCAAAGAGTCCTTAATAAACTATGAAAATGAAGGTAAGGTTAAAGTGGCTAGTACGAAAACGAATGTGGAAGGTCATGATCATATCCATTCAAAATCTAACAAGCATGACATTATTTTTTCATGAAATCAATGCTCGTGAAAACAAAAAGATTCAAGGCTTGGCTATGAAAACATCTTGTAAGGAAGATGCTAATGTGACAAATCTTGAAGAATACACAGATGCTAAAAACTCTTCAAGCCTTCCAATGGCTTATCACTACAAGAAATAGGGCGGGCATAGCGCGCCGCAAAACCGGAAAAAAAACGGGGACCGTCGCTTATGCGACGCTAATGTCGCGTAAGCGACGGTCCTGTTTTCGAAATTTTGATTTTTAGGCGGGGTACGTGGCAGACTAAAGCTTGCATCGCTTACGCGACGCTAATCTTTGCGCCGAAAATAGAGTCGCTTGCTAGCGAGGTATGGGCGACATGGGCAAACTGCAGAGCGTCGCATATGCATCGTCCTTTTGAGAGCCTCACGTAAGCGATGCTCTAGAATGTTCAAAAAAAAAATTTTATTTCTCCCAGCACATTTGTGTCGATATCTGGACGAAAGCAAGAGAACGTGAGAGAGAGAGAGAGAGAGCGCGAGAGAGAGAGGGACCAGGTATGCGCACACACACTTACACACACATACATATGCATACACACACACATATACACACATAGACACACCACACACATACACATATACACACACAAATACACACACATATACACACACACACACATAATGTTGCATACACACACATATACATACATACACTCACACATATACATGCACACACACATATATACATACACACACATATGCATACATAATGCACATGCAAACATACACATACATAATGGATACACATGCACACGCATATACACATACACATACACATACACACACATACACACACATACACACATATACACATGCATACACACACATACACACACACATATACACACACATACACACACATACACACACATATATGCATACACACACACATAGAGAGGCATGCACACACATACACATACATGCATACATATGCATATGCATATGCATACATACATACATACTTACATGCATACACACACATATGCATACACAATGCACATGCATACATACTTACATGCATACACAATGCATATGCATACACAATGCACATGCGTACATAATGCATATGCATACACACACACACATACACACACAAATACACACTCCTATACACACATAATGTTGCATACACACACATATACATACATATACACACACATATACATGCAGACAAACATATATACATACACACAGATATCCATACATAATGCACATGCAGACATACACATACATCATGCATACACATGCACACACATATACACATACACATACACACATACACACATATACACAATACACACACATACACACACATACACACACACATACACACACATACACACATACACACACATACACACACATACACACATACACACACATACACACACACACACACATATATGCATACACACACATACATACACATACACACATACACACACATATATGCATACACACACACATAGAGAGACATGCACACACATACACATACATGCATACATATGCATATGCATATGCATACATACATACATACTTACATGCACACACACACATATGCATACATAGTGCACATGCATACATACACATACATAATGCATATGCATACATAATGCACATGCATAAATACACATACATAATGCATATGCATACATAATGCACATGCATACATACACATACATAATGCATACACACACATATGCATACATAAAGCATACACACATATGCATACATACATGCATACACACACACACACATACACACATACACACCCATAGACACATACACACACATAAACAGATCCACACTCATAGACACACACACATACACATAGAGGTGCACACACATACACACACATATACACACACACATACACACATAGACACATACAACCTTAATGATGCATTCACACATATACAGATGCATACACACATACAAATGCATACACACATACACACATAATGATGCATTCACACACATACACATGCATTCACACACGGATACATGTCTTAAATATGACCTTTCTCCCTGGTATAGAGTACACATATTTAGGCAATGTAGTTGTGCATGATAACGAGATAATGCAATGTCCTGTTTGCAATAAATGCTTAACAGATTGCCATACATGTGTGTCTATGCGTCTATGTGTAAACCCACAACCTATCTACTGATACTCAACGAGTTTCTCATGAAAAGAGATATAAGCTTATCTATGTGTATGTGTGTGTCTATATGTAAACCCACAACCTATCTACTGACACTCAACGAGTTTCTCATGAAAAGAGATATAAACTTATCTGTCTGCACATGATTTACCTCACATAAAATTTTCTCCTGTGAATAATTCACATAATTCACTGCTAATGCTCCCTTGTATATGCTTCTCCTTTGTTGATGGACCCATGTTGTAAACCCACAACCTGTTTACAGACACTCAACGAGTTTTTCATGAAAAGAGATATAAGCTTATCTGTCTGCACATGAATTAACTCAAATAGGTTGTTCTCCTGTGAATAATTCACATAATTCGCTGCTAATGCTCCCTTGTATATGCTTCTCCTTTGTTGATGGGCCCACGTTGTAAACCCACAACCTGTCTACTGACATTCAACGAGTTTCTCATGAGAAGAGATATAAGCGTATCTGTCCGCACATGAATTAACTGATCAAATAGGTTTTTCTCCTGTGAATAATTTACATAATTTGTTGCTAATGCTCCCTTGTGTATTCTTCTCCTTTGTTGATGGACCCACGTTGTAAACCCACTACCTGTCTACTGACACTCAACGAGTTTCTCATGAAAAGAGATATAAGCTTATCTGTCTCCACATGAATTAACTGATCAAATAGGTTTTTCTCATGTGAATAATTCACATAATTCACTGCTAATGCTCCCTTGTATATTCTTCTCCTTTGTTGATGGACCCACGTTGTAAACCCACAACCTGTCTACTGACACTCAACGAGTTTTTCATGAAAAGAGATATAAGATTATCTGTCTGCACATGAATTAACTCACATAGGTTTTTCTCCAGTGAATAATTCACATAATTCACTGCTAATGCTCCCTTTTATATGCTTCTCCTTAGTTGATGGGCCCACGTTGTAAATCCACAACCTATATACTGACACTCAACAAGTTTCTCATGAAAAGAGATATAAGCTTATGTGTCCGCACATGAATTAACTCAAATAGGTTTTTCTCTTGTGAATAATTCACATAATTCGTTGCTAATGCTCCCTTGTACATTCTTCTCCTTTGTTGATGGACCCACGTTGTAAACCCACAACTTGTCTACTGACACTCAACGAGTTTCTCATGAAAAGAGATATAAGCTTATCTGTCCGCATATGAATTAAGTGATCAAATAGGTTTTTTTCCTGTGAATAATTCACATAATTCGCTGCTAATGCTCCCTTGTATATTCTTCTCCTTTGTTGATGGACCCACGTTGTAAACCCACAACCTGTCCACTGACACTCAAGGAGTTCCTCATGAAAAGAGATATAAGCTTATCTGTCCGCACATGAATTAACTGATCAAATAGGTTTTTCTCCTGTGAATAATTCACATAATTTGTCACTAATGCTCCCTTGAATATTCTTCTCCTTTGTTGATGGACCCACGTAAACCCACAACCTGTCTACTGACACTCAACAAGTTTCTCATGAAAAGAGATATAAGCTTATCTGTCTGCACATGCTTTAACTCAAATAGGTTTTTCTCCTATGAATAATTCACATAATTCGCTGCTAATGCACCCTTGTATATTCTTCTCCTTTGTTGATGGACCGACGTTGTAAACCCACAACCTGTCTACTGATACTCAACGAGCCTACATGAAAAGAGATATAAGCTTATTTGTCACACATGAATTAACGATATGAAAGATATTGACACTAGCATTCACGAGTTCACTATCAAGGATCTAGTTGACAATGATGTTGATAGCAATCTGTGGAGCATGCACAAGAGCAAGGCTAAGTGGTTCAGGATCTTGGGTGTTCTATCAGGTATGATCGCCGTTGGGATGTGGTATTCTGATATTTGCAGATGGAAGAACCCTATCACCATAGTTCTCCTCCATTTCCTCTTCGCTGCTTATGCCCCCTTGTATATGCTTTCTGTCAATGGTGCACACTGACATCTCACCCGTATGCATGCCTACATGTAAACAAAACCTCATTACACCTCAAACAGTGATCTAATGTAATATGAGAGATTATTAAATCTAAGCAAAGAACCTGAGCTGAAAAACGTGTCTTCTGCTTCCCATCAGTCCAGGCATATGGATTGATGTTCATCTCTCCATAGCTATCTGCCTCAGAAATACCATGCAACTTTTTATCAATGTAATTAAACAAAAATAGTGGCATCCTTGGTCGGACATTCTTTACATAGATGATATGAGAAGCTCGAAGGCCTGGACATGCAGAAAAGGTGATGATCAAGCTATTGTTCATGCATATTGTTTAAAGGGAGAGACGTATATCTGTGATAGAATGTAAGAGGATAGATAAAGTATACCCAACAGAAGTTGTGTGACGCATTCATTGTAAGTCGCATGGTCACAGCCAAAAATCACAACAGCAAGCTCCTCCGCCAGAAGGTTCAAGAACGGGAGCGGTGATGAAGGAGAATGGGTAGCCCAAGAGGAAGGAGAATGAAGGCCTTTGTATGTTTCGGTCTTACATCCAGCTCCCATGATAGAAGCACTTTGCTAGCGATGAGACTTGTGAGAGTAATTTTAGAGTTTGTTGGAAAACATTAATTACAAATTTATGTAATGAGATCATATGGTACGTGTGTAATAATTACAATAATACTTTCATAATAATATTTTTTATGAATGAAGGCATTTTGTGGATAGAATATTGACACCAATGGGTGAAGATATGAAAGATATTGACACCAACATTTACGAGTTCACTATCAAGCATCTAGTTGACAATGATGTGGATAGCAATCTGTGGAGCATGCACAAGAGCAAGGCTAAGTGGTTCAGGATCTTGGGTGTTCTGTCGGGTATGATCGCCGTTGGGAGGTGGTTTTCTGATATTTGCAGATGGAAGAACCCTATCACCACAATTCTCGCCCATTTCCTCTTTGCTGCTAATGCTCCCTTGTATATGCTTTCTGTCAATGGTGCACACTGACATCTCACCCGTATGCATGCCTACATGTAAAAAAAACCTCATTACACCTCAAACAGTGATCTAATGTAATATGAGAGATTATTAAATCTAACCAAAGAACCTGAGCTGAAAAACGTGTCTTTTGCTTCCCATCAGTCCAGGCATATGGATTGATGTTCATCTCTCCATAGTTATCTGCCTTAGAAATACCATGCAACTTTTTATCAATGTAATTAAACAAAAATAGTGGCATCCCTGGTCGGACATTCTTTACATAGATGATATGAGAAGCTCGAAGGCTTGGACATGCAGAAAAGTTGATGATCAAGCTATTGTTCATGCATATAGTTTAAAGGGAGAGACGTATATCTGTGATAGAAAGTAAGAGGATAGATAAAGTATACCAAACTGAAGTTGTGTGATGCATTCATTGTAAGTCGCATGGTCATAGCCAAAAATCATACCAGCAAGCTCCTCCGTCGGAAGGTTCAAGAACGGGAGCAGTGATGAAGGAGAATAGCTAGCCAAAGAGGAAGGAGAATAAAGGCCTTTTTATGTTTCGGTCTTATGTCCCGCTCCCATGACAGAAGCACTTTGCTGGCGATGAGACTTGTAAGAGTAATTTTAGAGTTTGTTGGAAAACATAATTATAAATTTATTTAATGAGATCATATACTACGTGTGTATTAATTACAATAATACTTTCATCATAATATTTTTTATAAATGAAGGCATTCTCTGGGTAGAATATTGACACCAATGGATGAAGATATGAAAGATATTGACACCAGCATTCACGAGTTCACTGTCAAGGATGTAGTTGACAATGATGTGGATAGTAATCTGTGGAGCATGCGCAAGAGCAAGGCTAAGTGGTTCAAGATCTTGGGTGTTCTGTCGGGTATGATCGTCGTTGGGAGGTGGTTTTCTGATATTTGCAAATGCAAGAACCCTATCACCACAGTTCTTGAATATCAAACATCATATTCATACTAGCTAATGACACCCAATATGTTGTTTTTTTTTATTTCAATATTTTTAAAAATTCTCTTTGGAATTCTCCAAATATCATGTCACCTATATCCATGTAAGCAACTACTCATGAATTATGAACCACTCTAGTAAATTGTGGATGATTGAAATCTTAACCAATAATATCCCAATAAATATACCGATACAAAGTTGCATGTATGTAGTGTTATTTTCTCCTTTCTTTCGTTCATGTTGTATTCTTAAGATGTAGATATATAGATGTTGACAAACTTGAACTTCTATAATATTTCAAGAACAAGAGTCAACAACTAGGAGAACAAGAGAGAGAGTCAACAAAGCGAGAGAGAGACAGAGAGAGAGAGAGAGAGAGAATTCAAAGGCAAAAAGATGTAGAAAGAGAGAAACAGAGACTTGCATATACTTGCTTTAGCTCGTAAGCACAGCGCAACTACGAACGTTGGAGAGCTCTTTGATCAGATGCGTGAAAATGCCGATCGAATAGTCTCCAACGTTTTAATTTTATCCCATCAACAGACCATCGTGTAAGCGATGCTAGATGCGTCGCATAAAGGACGTGCACACAGCGTCGCTTAAGCGAGGTAAAAAGCATCGCTTATGCGACGTAAATAGCATCGCTTAAGCAATGCTTTTGGAACCCACGTATAAGCGATGCTACAGGCAAGCGTCGCAGGTCCCGTCATCGTACAAGTCGCAAAAACGCATCGTTCACTTCGTCGTTTAATCCACGGTCCGCACGTGATGCTCATTACGATGCATGTTGCAATTTTATAGCGACGAATTTGTGTCACCTTAACCGTCGCTATACGCCCGTATTCCTTGTAGTGTATCCTTCATAATGGTCTTTGGATAGGAACAAAGGCTAAGAGTTTTAGCATCATTAAGGGGATTCTAAAGGTATGGATCTTGTTCTTTGGGAGCTTTGGAGGTCCGAAATCCTTTGAACCCTCTCGATTATATAAAAATTGACATCCTTGAATAGTGGACAAAAGAACTTTCTCTTCTCGTGTAGGAGAGATCTGGTTAAACTTCAATGTTCAATCTACATTCTATTAAAAGACGCTCTGGCTAAAGACTTCAACATACACATATTTATGAGTAGATCCAAGACCTAGAAGTGGAGAAATGCCCTTATGGCTTTGTACTTTAGCACTCCATTTCTCGTGGTCTCTACCTTGTACTGATCCTAATCATGTATATGTCTTGTACTCTTATGATTTGGCCTCTTTATATCTGATTAAACATGTACAATGCTTCCAATCAATATGTACTCTAAATAATAGTTTCCTTGTCACTTATTATTCACAAGGAGATCTTCTTGTAACTTGATGGGGGCATGCCCCTTGCATTATGTAATAATTCCCATTCACTTTAACCATTATCCTTGATCCTTAAAAAAAAAGAATGGAACTTGTTACAAAATTACTAATGATGTCATTCATGGTTGGAATCGTTTACATTAAGAATAGATTGGCTTGTACAAAATGATGGAAGTATTATCTAATAGTATCATGGGATGGAAATAATTATATTAGTGGAAGTTAACATTTTCATATCCCTTCAGATATGAAATGAAGTGCTCCTTTAGAGTTCTCTATCGTTGTTATGTAGTTTATTTCTCGGTCACTATTAGAATCTTTGAGTAGCTTTGGACAATTATCTTCATTGTGAACAAGTTCTTAAACATGTTCTTTTCGATATAGAAGTTTCCCATTCAATAGATTCATATGTAATTTATAATATTTAATATTTATTGCCAATAATATGTACTACATTATCTACCATATTTTTCCCTTATTTTCTATCAAATGTTTTGATATATCCAAATATTTAGTTAAGGTTTCCTTGGATTCCATGGGAAATTCTAGAAATAGTAGTACATAGCATATCTATCTATATGGAAGGCCACCTATGTAAAGAATTCATCCTATCTCTATAGAAAAGGCCTTTCAAATATCTTTAATTTGGTTTCCTAATCATATAACAAAGTTCATCTCCAAATTGAAATGACTGACGTAAAAGCCTTGCTATGATCCCGATCTCTCGTTAACATTTTTGGGGCTGGAGAACATGTATTTCATAAAACATGAGTTCACCATTTATGAAATGCATCCAATATATGAAATAAAATCCAAAGTTCTACCTAAGGTCATGATATAAATTTAGATGGTCATAACGTTCTCGATATCAAATTATTCTCTTTTCAACGAATCGCACCAGCTAACTTGTTCAAAAGGAAAAAAAGTTCCAGAACATCTCTTATGGCCTTTGCATAGAGGACAGCTCCATGTTGGAAATATTACCTTCAGCTCAAGGGAAAAAACAGAAGAATACAAGAAGACATGGAAGCGCGAGCATAAGCTCGGTTGGCCTTGATTGCACGCAAATAAATTTAAGCTTCAGCATTCTGCCAGGACAGTTGTAACTCGGATGTGTGGGGAACTAACGTAACATCAAACAAACTCATGATTTTTCGAGCTTATAGAAATTCTACGTTAAAGAAGACTGAGTAGATTAAACAAACTATGAGCTCTCGTTCTATCTCAACATATATGCGAGACCCATTATTGCACCTTTCCTAAGAAAATTACCCTGATTATAAAATTGCTCTGTCGAACTGAAGTGTACGCTCTTCTTCTTCAGCAGCTCGACCATGGTATCTGTAAATCCACAGATATATAAAGCAAATGCTTTCGTAATATATGAGCAACATGGCCCAGCATTATATAGAAAGAAAGTTGGTGTCGTGCAGGCCTACGCCAAACTGGTATTCTGTGAAGTTTACGCCGAGATGGAAGAAATGGAAACCAGGGATCTGCACCGCCCATGCGGGGCGATGTGTTTTCTATATCTATATACATATCGAGAGCCATGCCCATCATGTAAAAGAGGTTAGGAGGTAAATCTCTTAAGTTGGCACGCGATACGTTTTTGATCAATGAATCAATCACGACTTAAACTTCAACTTTTGTTTCTTAATTCAAACCGAGTTTCCGTCTATAGGTTGTCAAACGATTGCACATGCCCACATCCATCATATATGCAATGATAATCTGAGTGGAAGTAGTCTGACATTACCAAGCACTGTCACATGAACACATCCAGCCCGGAATGATAAACTGGTCTACGACGTGCTGTGCATCGAACTGAGACATAGATATAGACAAAGATATGCTAAAAGTAGAGAGAGAGAGAGATTGAAAACACACTCACACACCCAACCTTGTAAGGTAGCGGAAACTATCTTTGAAAAACTCATAGATACATGTCCAGTCCAGACTTGAACTCATGACTTCCTCTTAAGACTCAAAGCGTCAAACCACTTGATTACGTGTACTTGAGCAAGTGATTGAATTATTAACTGAGAAGATGATATCTTTTTAGTTTTCAGCACAGAGGAGCTCTAGTGCTTCAATTTTCTTATACCGATGGGCTGGAATCGATATATCAGTGGTCGCAATGTCACATTATCAAGCTCTACCTATACAAGTCTTCATTAAAACATATAGGTAATCAAATCGCTATGTCCAAATCACATTATGATTAGATAAGACGTACTACGCATCGAACTGAGATACAGATATAAACAGATAGATGCCGAAGTATAGGACCATGGAGGGAAGGGGGCGGGGGTGCGGAGAGAGAGACAAAGAGAGAGAGAGAGAGAGAGAGAGAGAGAGAAAGAGAGAGAGAGAGAGAGAGAGAGAGAGAGAGAGAGATTCGACAGAACGTACCTGCGTGCATATTATATCACACAGACAGTACCTTGGTCTATATTTCTTGTGATGCCAGAAGTTGGTGGGAGAGAAGGTTCGTTCATTACGTGAGTTAGTAACATTTTCTAAATGGGAGAACAGTACTCGTTCCAATGTTATTATCATGAGCTTTTCCGAATGTGGCGTTCAGAAGCCTCATTGTGATAAGGAACGTCTAAGCTCGTGTCAAACGTCATGTTTCGTAACAAAAAATTATGCGTATAGAAACGGCTTGGTTTTGTCAAAAGCTATTTTGTTTTTGGAAGCCTTGTGGAGGTTACAAGATACAACGATTTATTTGAAGAAGTATGATATAAAAGAATGACAACGATCCTACGGAATCCATCACGTGATGTTTTTTCTGTATCTATGCCAACATGCACCTCTACGTACAAATGTTTTTACCCTATAACTCGTTAATTAAGGCGTACAAAAGTATCTCTTTGTTTTTGATAGTAATTTTCCTTTTCAAATTTGCCTGAATACATGCGCTTATCTGATAAATTTGGAATTTTCGCTACATCTTTTCCGAATTGTATAAGGAAAAGATGATCTTATTTTGATGGAGAATGATAATCTGATATTCTTATAATTTTCTATTAGAAGTTCAGCAAGATAAAGTAATTTCTTTTTTACGTCCAGAACTTTATAGTCATATCAAATATAATTCATCAAATCAACATCAACATTAACGTTATCTTCATATTGGCCACAACGTGGACAAATTAACTAAAGGGCTTCTAGTCTTATATTGGCCGACAAGGTAAATTAAACCAATAAAATAATAAAACCATCAATAAAATGTTGGATCTGGTGCATAACAAGTCATTAATGCGCCTGAAATTGATAGATTTTGCATATAAACATTCCAAGCTTTGCTCCCAAATGAGCCTCAAAAGATACAAGAGAGATCAAGTTAAGATGCCCAAAGACAGTGTCAGAGAAAATGGGATATGGCATAATGGAACATCGTGTAAGGCTTCATAAGTAGTATATCTCAATGAAAAAGGCCCATATGTTTGCTAGTTTCTTATACATGCTCACGAGAGTTACTTGATTGTTCTTTAAGCTATTTTTAATCTATATAGAATGCTTAACAAGAATGAAGTTATGTTGAAACTTTTTAACTCCATAAGCCTTCATCCAAATACAAATTAAACAACTATATAGCCTAAATGAAATCATATATAGTGGTATATGTAGCCCAAAAAAATAGTAATATTGTGGATACTGTAATAAATATAAGAGAATACAAGGTATATTGTTAGATTTAAGATATGAAAAGTAGGAGACGGTTGAACCACACCATAAATGGGAGGATTAGGAAGGATTCCTAAAAACCATGGCTTTTGAGGCAAGTGATTAGCCCATCATACTCCTCTGGCAGGTCACGAGTTCAATTCTCAAATTTTATTTGAGAGGCTAGGAAGTAGGCTTGTGCAAGGTGGATGGAAGGTGCACTCGTTGTTATCAAAGATGAACCCAACAAAGATTATAGTAAGCTCCTGATCCATAGGTGGGATTCAGATCTATAAGGTACTGTTGGAAAGCTCTTGGAATGCAAATTTCAATGGAAGCAATAGATTGAGGACCAAAGACTCGAACGATTGGTGGGAAGCAAGCCCAACATATTGAGGTTGATAATAGTAGTTCAAGACACCAAGGTGGTGAACAAAGCAAGTCTATAGGAGAGTGGCTAAGAAGTGAATTGAAAATGTTCAAGAAACCAAGGGTGAGAGAAAAGGTTCAAGAAACCAATGTGGAAAATAAGAAGGTTCAAGAGATTGTGAAAGGGTGAGGACATAAATTAAAGGGGATATCAAGGATTGATCATTGAGGACAATGAGTTCTAGAATGGGGCGAGAGTGTAAGACTCATGATATGAAATGCATGAGATGGTTCAACCAGACCTCAAAATGGAGGATTATGAAGTAATCCTCAAAACCATTGCTTTGGGCCAAGTGGTTAGCCCATTTTACTCCTAGCTGGTAGGTCATGAGTTTCATTCCCACATACATTTAAGATGAGGTAAAGCATCCAAACATGAGTTCAAAATTACTAGCTTACTTATTTCATAGCTTTGTTAGTAGAAATTGTAACTAAATATTATGTGAAGTGTAGTGTGAGGATAGATTATGGAAGAGGTAACTCTTCATGTTAATTTATGTGTTGAAACTTGCACCTCATTAGCCATCATTTTTTGTTTGATGTAGTGGGAATACACCTCCATATGTTTTCTCCTTGCATGAAACAAAGGATTGGGAGATACATAGTGTGTACTTATGTTGTGAAACATGATTGGAAAATGATTGACCTACAAATTCAAATCAACCATTCTTGACCTACATAATCTCACAAGTAACTTCTACTAATTCTTTGTATTTGGCTTCTCTTGAGGATAGATCTATGGTTGGTTGCTTCTTTTCCATCCATCAAATGGCAATCTTGCCTAGCATCACTACATATCGACTTGTACTTCTCCTCAGATCTTTTGTTGTAATGGAATCATCCTCTATGTACGGTTTTTCTTGTCATGTACCTTTAAAAGCATATAAAGAGCCTTTATTCAAAGTTTCCTTGAGGTATCTAAGCACTCTCTTACATGCATGTAAGTGAGGGATTGAAGTTGTCTATTTGATTTAAGATAGGTGGCCAAGTGTATATGCTAGGTTTGCTTGTGATGCTCACATAGAAAAAATATCTTAATATAGATCAATCACTCAATTGGAGTGATTTTTACTGGATTGATCAATCATTTGCAACATTTATTTCCATATGTCTTTGTTACATTGAAGATAGATTTGCATTGCATGAGGAAAATACCATAGTCTTTGTATATGACTTCAATACCTAGAAAGTACTTTGGTTCTCCAAACTCTAAGATCGTGAACTCCTTCCCAAGTTTTTCCTTGGTGTCTTTCATTCCTCTTCATCATCACCTATGATGATTAAGTCATTTACATAGAGATGTAAGAAGACAAATACACACACATACACACACATATATGCATACACACACATAGGGAGACATGCACACACATACACATACATGCATACATATGCATATGCATATGCATACATACATACATACTTACATGCATACACACACATATGCATAGACAATGCACATGCATACATACTTACATGCATACACAATGCACATGCATACACAATGCACATGCGTACATAATGCATATGCATACATAATGCACATGCATACATACACATGCATACACAATGCATATGCATACACAATGCATATGCATACACAATGCACATGCATACATTATGCATATGCATACATAATGCACATGCATACATACACATACATAATGCATACACACACATATGCATACATAAAGCATACACACACATACACACACATATGCATACATACATGCATACACATACACACACAGACAGATACACACACACATACATATGCATACACACACATACACACACATAGACACACACACACATACACATATACACACACACCCATACACACACAAATTCACACTCGTATACACACATAATGTTGCATACACACACATATACATACATATAGACACACATATACATGCAGACACACATATATACATACACACACATATCCATACATAATGCACATGCAGACATACACATACATCATGCATACACATGCACGCACATATACACATAAACATAAACACATACACACATATACACAATACACACACATACACACACATACACACACATACACACACATACACACACACATACACACACATACAGACATACACACACATACACACACACATACATATATGCATACACACACATACATACACATACACACATACACACACATATATGCATACACACACACATAGAGAGACATGCACACACATACACATACATGCATACATATGCATATGCATATGCATACATACATACATACTTACATGCATATACACACATATGCATACATAATGCACATGCATACATACACATACATAATGCATATGCATACATAATGCACATGCATAAATACACATACATAATGCATATGCATACATAATGCACATGCATACATACACATACATAATGCATACACACACATATGCATACATAAAGCATACACACATATACACACACATATGCATACATACATGCATACACACACACACACATAGACACATACACACCCATAGACACATACACACACATAAATAGATCCACACTCATAGACACACACACATACACATAGAGGTGCACACACATACACACACATACACACATAGACACATATTACCTTAATGATGCATTCACACATATACAGATGCATACAAACATAAAAATGCATACACACATACACACATAATGTTGCATTCACACACATACACATGCATTCACACAGGGATGCAGGTCTTAAATATGACCTTTCTCCCTCGTATACAGTACACATATTTAGGCAGTGTAGTTGTGCATGACAACGAGTTAATGCAGTGTCCTGTTTGCAATAAATAGTTAACAGATTGCCATACGTGTGTGTCTATGTGTCTATGTGTAAACCCACAACCTATCTACTGATACTCAACGAGTTTCTCATGAAAAGAGATTTAAGCTTATCTATGTGTATGTGTGTGTCTATGTGTAAACCCACAACCTATCTACTGACACTCAACGAGTTTCTCATGAAAAGAGATATAAACATATCTGTCTGCACATGATTTAACTCAAATAGAATTTTCTCATGTGAATAATTCACATAATTCACTGCTAATGCTCCCTTGTATATGGTTCTCCTTTGTTGATGGACCCACATTGTAAACCCATAACCTCTCTACGGACACTCAACGATTTTTTCATGAAAAGAGATATAAGCTTATCTGTCTACACATGAATTAACTCAAATAGGTTTTTCTCCTGTGAATAATTCACATAATTGGCTGCTAATGCTCCCTTGTATATCCTTCTCCTTTGTTGATGGGCCCACGTTGTAAACCCACAACCTCTCTACTGACACTCAACGAGTTTCTCATGAAAAGAGATATAAGCTTATCTGTCCGCACATGAATTAACTGATCAAATAGGTTATTCTCATGTGAATAATTCACATAATTTGTTGCTAATGCTCCCTTGTAGATTCTTCTCCTTTGTTGATGGACCCACGTTGTAAACCCACAACCTGTCTACAGACACTCAACGAGTTTCTCATGAAAAGAGATATAAGCTTATCTGTCTGCACATGAATTAACTGATCAAATAGGTTTTTCTCATGTGAATAATTTACATAATTCAGTGCTAATGCTCCCTTGTATATTCTTCTCCTTTGTTGATGGACCCACGTTGTAAACCCACAACCTGTCTACTGACACTCAACGAGTTTCTCATGAAAAGAGATATAAGATTATCTGTCTGCACATGAATTAACTCACATAGGTTTTTCTCCTGTGAATAATTCACATAATTCGCTGCTAATGCTACCTTGTATATGCTTCTCCTTAGTTGATGGGCCCACGTTGTAAATCCACAACCTCTCTACTGACACTCAACGAGTTTCTCATGAAAAGAGATATAAGCTTATCTCTCTGCACCTGAACTAACTCAAATAGGTTTTTCTCCTGTAAATAATTCACATAATTCGTTGCTAATGCTCCCTTGTATATTCTTCTCCTTTGTTGATGGACCCACCTTGTAAACCCAAAACTCATCTACTGACACTCAACGAGTTTCTCATGAAAAGAGATATAAGCTTATCTGTCTGCACATGAATTAACTGATCAAATAGGTTTTTCTCCTGTGAATAATTCACATAATTCGCTGCTAAATCTCCCTTGTATATTCTTCTCCTTTGTTGATGGACCCAGGTTGTAAACCCACAACCTGTCTACTGAGACTCAACGAGTTTCTCATGAAAAGAGATATAAGCTTATCTGTCCGCACATGAATTAACTCATCAAATAGGTTTTTCTCCTGTGAATAATTCACATAATTTACTGCTAATGCTCCCTTGTATATTCTTCTCCTTTATTGATGGACCCACGTTGTAAACCCACAAGCTGTCTACTGACACTCAACAAGTTTCTCATGAAAAGAGATATAAGCTTATCTGTCTGCACATGCTTCAACTCATATAGGTTTTTCTCCTGTGAATAATTCACATAATTCACTGCTAATGCTCCCTTGTATATTCTTCTCCTTTGTTGATGGACCCACGTTGTAAACCCACAACCTGTCTATTGACACTCAACGATCCTATATGAAAAGAGATATAAGCTTATCTGTCGCACATGAATTAATGATATGAAAGATATTGACACCAACATTCACGAGTTCACTGTCAAGGATCTAGTTGACAATGATGTGGATAGCAATCTGTCGAGCATGCACAAGAGCAAGGCTAAGTGGTTCAGGATCTTGGGTGTTCTGTGGGGTATGATCGCCGTTGGGAGGTGGTTTTCTGATATTTGGAGATGGAAGAACCCTATCACCACAGTTCTCGTCCATTTCCTCTTCGCTGCTAATGCCCCCTTGTATATGCTTTCTGTCAATGGTGCACACTGACATCTCACCCGTATGCGTGCCTACATGTAAACAAAACCTCATTACACCTCAAACAGTGATCTAATGTAATATTAGAGATTATTAAATCTAAGGAAAGAACCTGAGCTGAAAAACGTGTCTTCTGCTTCCCATCAGTCCGGGCATATGGATTGATGTTCATCTCTCCATAGCTATCTACCTCATAAATACCATGCAACTTTTTATCAATGTAATTAAAAAAAATAGTGGCATCCCTAGTCGGACATTCTTTACATAGATGATATGAGAAGCTCGAAGGCGTGGACATGCAGAAAAGCTGATGATCAAGCTATTGTTCATGCATATGCTTTAAAGGGAGATACCTATATCTGTGATAGAAAGTAAGAGGATAGATAAAGTATACCAAATAGAAGCTGTGTGACGCATTCATTGTTAGTCGCATTGTCACAGCCAAAAGTCACAGCAGCGAGCTCCTCCGTCGGATGGTTCAAGAACGGGAGCGGTGATGAAGGAGAATGGCTAGCCCAAGAGGAAGGAGAATGAAGGCCTTTGTATGTTTCGGTCTTACGTCCAGCTCCCATGATAGAAGCACTTTCCTGGCAATGAGACTTGTAAGAGTAATTTTAGAGTTTGTTGGAAAACGTTAATTACAAATTTATGTAATGAGATCATATGCTACGTGTGTATTAATTACAATAATACTTTACACCAACATTTACGAGTTCACTGTCAAGGATCTAGGTAACAATGATGTGGATAGCAATTTGTGGAGCATGCACAAGAGCAAGGCTAAGTGGTTCAGGATCTTGGGTGTTCTGTCGGGTATGATCGCTGTTGGGAGGTGGTTTTCTGATATTTGCAGATGGAAGAACCCTATCACCACAGTTCTCGTCGATTTCCTCTTCGCTGCTAATTCTCCCTTGTATATGCTTTCTGTCAATGGTGCACACTGACATCTCACCCGTATGCGTGCCTACATGTAAACAAAACCTCATTACACCTCAAACAATGATCTAATGTAATATCAGACATTATTAAATCTAAGCAAAGAACCTGAGCTGAAAAACGTGTCTTTTGCTTCCCATCAGTCCAGGCATATGGATTGATGATCATCTCTCCATAGTTATCTGCCTTAGAAATACCATGCAGCTTTTTATCAATGTAATTAAACAAAAATAGTGGCATCCTTGGTCGGACATTCTTTACATAGATGATATGAGAAGCTTGAACGCCTGGACATGTAGAAAAGCTGATGATCAAGCTATTGTTCATGCATATGGTTTAAAGGGAGAGACGTATATCTGTGATAGAAAGTAAGAGGATAGATAAAGTATACCAAATAGAAGTTGTGTGACGCATTCATTTTAAGTCGCATGGTCACAGCCAAAAATCATAGCAGCAAGCTCCTCCGCCGGAAGGTTCAAGAACGGGAGCGGTGATGAAGGAGAATGGCTAGCCCAAGAGGAAGGAGAATGAAGGCCTTTGTATGTTTCGGTCTTACTTCCAGCTCCCATGATAGAAGCACTTTGCTGGCGATGAGACTTGTAAGAGTAATTTTAGATTTTGTTGGAAAACGTAACTACAAATTTATGTAATGAGATCATAATCTACGTGTGTATTAATTACAATAATACTTTCATAATAATATTTTTTATAAATGAAGGCATTCTCTGGGTAGAATATTGACACCAATGGATGAAGATATGAAAGATATTGACACCAGCATACACGAGTTCACTGTCAAGGATGTAGTTGACAATGATGTGGATAGCAATCTGTGGAGCATGCGCAAGAGCAAGGCTAAGTGGTTCACGATCTTGGGTGTTCTATCGGGTATGATCGCCGTTGGGAGGTGGTTTTCTGATATTTGCAAATGCAAGAACCCTATCACCACAGTTCTTGAATATCAAACATCATATTCATATGAGCTAATGATACCTAATATGTTGTTTTTTTTTTCAATATTTTTAAAAATTCTCTTTGGAGTTTTCCAAATATCATGTCACCTATATCCATGTAAGCAACTACTCATGAATTATGAACCACTCTAGTAAATTGTGGATGATTGAAATCTTAACCAATAATATCGCAATAAACTTACCGATGCAAAGTTGCATGTATGTAGTGTTATTTTCTCCTTTCTTTCGTTCATGTTGTATTCTTAAGATGTAGATACATAGATGTTGGCAAACTTGAACTTCTATAATATTTCAAGAACAAGAGTCAACAATTAGGAGAACAAGAGAGAGTGTCAACAAAGCGAGAGAGGGACAGAGAGAGAGAGAGAGAATTCAAAGTGAAAAAGATGTAGAAAGAGAGAAAAAGAGACCTGCATATACTTGCTTTATCTCGTAAGCGCAGCGCAACTGCGAACGTTGGAGAGCTCTTCGATCAGATGCGTGAAAATGCCGATCGAAGAGCCTCCAACGTTTTAAGTTTTTCCCATCAACAGACCGTCGTGTAAACGATGCGGGATGTGTCGCATAAATGACGTGCACACAGCGTCGCTTAAGCGACGTAAAAAGCATCGCTTAAGCGACGTAAAAAGCATCGCTTATGCGACGTAAAAAGCATCGCTTATGCGACGTAAAAAGCATCGCTTAAGCGATGCTTTTGGAACCCACGTATAAGTGACACTACAAGCAAGCGTCGCAGGTCCTGTCACCGTACAAGTCGCAAAACGCGTTGTTCACTTCGTCGTTTAATCGATGGTCCGCACGTGATGCTCATTACGATGCATGTTGCAATTTTATAGCGAGGAATTTGTGTCGCCTTAACCGTCGCTATGCGCCCGTTTTCCTTGTAGTGTATCCTTCATAATGGTCTTTGGATAGGAACAAAGTCTAAGAGTTTTAGCATCATTAATGGGATCTGTTTCCTTTGTCGCAAACAAGAGGATCTTTTTTAGCTCTTCATCACTTGTTGGCAAGCTCATAGATTTTGGGGTCTTGATGACAAGTACTTTTAGTCTTTAGATGTTAATAAAGTTGTATATCTTGACGTCCTCATTGGTAATTGTAAAGGTATGGATCTTGTTCTTTGGGAGCTTTGGAGGTCCGAAATCCTTTGAACCCTCTCGATTATGTAAAAATTGACATCCTTGAATAGTGGACAAAAGAACTTTCTCTTCTCGTGTAGGAGAGATCTTGTTAAACTTCAATGTTCAATCTCCATTCTATTAAAGACGCTCCGGCTAAAGACTTCAACATACAAATATTTATGAGTAGATCAAAGACCTAGAAGTGGAGAAATGCCCTTATGGCTTTGTACTTTAGCACTCCATTGCTCGTGGTCTCTACCTTGTACTGATCCTAATCATGTATATGTCTTGTAATCTTATGATTTGGCCTCTTTATATCTGATTAAACATGTACAATGCTTCCAATTAGTATGTACTCTAAATAATAGTTTCCTTGTCACTTATTATTGACAAGGAGATCTTCTTGTAACTTGATGGGGGCATGCCCCTTGCATTATGTAATAATTCCCATTCACTTTAACCATTATTTTTGATCCTTAAAAAAAAAAGAATGGATCTTGTTACAAAATTACTAATGATGTCATTCATGGTTGGAATCGTTTACATTAAGAATAGATTGGCTTGTACAAAATGATGGAAGTATTATCTAATAGTATGATGGGATGGAAATAACTATATTAGTGGAAGTTAACATTTTCATATCCCTTCAGATATGAAATGAAGTGCTCTTTTAGAGTTCTCTATCGGTTTTATGTAGTTTATTTCTCGGTCAGTATTAGAATCTTTGAGTAGCTTTGGACAATTATCTTCATTGTGATAACAAAGTTCATCTCCAAATTGAAATGACTGACGTATAAGCCTTGATATGATCCCGATCTCTCGTTAACATTTTTGGGGTTGGAGAACATGTATTTCATAAAACATGAGTTCTCCATTTATGAAATGCATCCAATATATGAAATAAAATCCAAATTTCTACCTAAGGTCATGATATAAATTTAGATGGTCATAACGTTCTCGATATCAAATTATTTTCTTTTCAACAAATCGCACCAGCTAACTTGTTCAAAAAGAAAAAAAGTTCCAGAACATCTCTTATGGTCTTTGCATAGAGGACAGCTCCATGTTGGAAATATTACCTTCAGCTCAAGGGAAAAAACAGAAGAATACAAGAAGACATGGAAGCGCGAGCATAAGCTCGGTTCGCCTTGATTGCACGCAAATAAATTTAAGCTTCAGTATTCTGCCAGGACAGTTGTAACTCGGATGTGTGGGGAACTAACGTAACATCAAACAAACTCATGATTTTTCGAGCTTATAAAAATTCTACGTTAAAGAAGACTGAGTAGATTAAACAAACTATGAGCTCTCGTTCTATCTCAACATATATGCGAGACCCATTATTGCACCTTTCCTAAGAAAATTACCCTGATTATAAAGTTACTCTGTCGAACTGAAGTGTACGATCTTCTTCTTCAGCAGCTCGATCATGGTATCTGTAAATCCACAGATATATAAAGCAAATGCTTTCGTAATATATGAGCAACCTGGCCCAGCATTATATAGAAAGAAAGTTGGTGTCTTGCAGGCCTACGCCAAACTGGTATTCTGTGAAGTTTACGCCGAGATGGAAGAAATGGAAACCAGGGATCTGCACCGCCCATGCGGGGCGATGTGTTTTCTATATCTATATACATATCGAGAGCCATGCCCATCATGTAAAAGAGGTTAGAAGGTAAATCTCTTAAGTTGGCACGCGATACGTTTTTGATCAATCAATCAATCACGACTTAAACTTCAACTTTTGTTTCTTAATTCAAACCGAGTTTCCGTCTATAGGTTGTCAAACGATTGCACATGCCCACATCCATCATATATGCAATGATAATCTGAGTGGAAGTAGTCTGACATTACAAAGCATTGTCACATGAACACATCCAGCCCGGAATGATAAACTGGTCTACGACGTGCTGTGCATCGAACTGAGACATAGATATATACAAAGATATGCTAAAAGTAGAGAGAGCGAGAGAGAGACAGAGAGAGAGAGAGAGATCGAACTTGGACGCAGACAGTACTACGTCCTCGTTACATGACACAAACAGTACGAGAGCATTTTGTAAATGGACGAACACTACGTGTTTGAATCTTAATTCTAATAAACTCTTGCGAGAATGTGTTGTTGCAAAGGCTCGTTATGATAACAATATTCTAATCTCCTGCAAGATGTGTATTTTGCAATCAGAAACTAGAGTACATATAGAGGCTTCCGGCACGATTTTCGATCAATCTGCTTCATCAAACTGCTTTATCGTTTGATTTAAAGAACTATGATACGAAAGAGTGACAAGATACCTTGTTATCGATCACTCTGATCTTTTACCAGCAACTATCGTAAAATATACCTCTAACTCGATGATTTTTATCTTATAAGTCGTTTATGAAGGGTTATGCTTATTTCATCACATTCCATTAACGACTCGACAAAACAACTCCCTTAGGACAAACTATAAAATCTTTTGACGTTTGTACATTCGGTGTTAGCATGCTTTTATTTACGTTGCCTTCAAATTTCCAATCCAGATAGTTTGAAATGTATCACTAATTTTGACATAAATTTCTTTTTTATCTAGGTGAAGGACTACATGTTGTCTTCTCATACTGAGAAGAAGAATATGAAGACTTTGCTCCTACTTCTGCCTTGGAGATACAGAATCAGTCTGTTACTGTGAGACATAGACGATAGAAGAGGTTACGATTATAGTAAAGCCAACGTTTTGTTTCGTGAATGTTGGTTAAAATATCGGAATGCATTCTATTACATCATTCGTAGTGATTAATGATGTGATTCAGGGTTGGCATTGATTTCCTTAAGAAAAGATAGCGTCGTACAAAGTGATGGAGTTTTTTTTCTTTGAGAGTACAATGAATTGAAAGCACACTCACACACCCAACCTTGTAAGGTAGAGGAAACTATCTTTGAAAAACTCATAGGTACATGTCCAGCCCAGACTTGAACTCATGACTTCCTCTTAAGACTCAAAGCGTCAAACCACTTGATTACGTGTACTTGAGCAAGTGATTGAATTATTAACTGAGAATATGATATCTTTTTAGTTTTCAGCACAGAGGAGCTCTAGTGCTTCAATTTTCTTATACCGATGGGCTGGAATCGATATATCAGTGGTCGCAATGTCACATTATCGAGCTCTACCTATACAAGTCTTCATTAAAACATATAGGTAATCAAATCGCTATGTCCAAATCACATTATGATTAGATAAGACGTACTACGCATCGACCTGAGATACAGATATAAACAGAGAGATGCCGAAGTATAGGACCATGGAGGGAAGGGGGCGCGGGTGCGGAGAGAGAGAGACAAAGAGAGAGAGAGAGAGAGGGGGAGAGAGATTCGACAGAACGTACCTGCGTGCATATTATATCACACAGACAGTACCTTGGTCTATATTTCTTGTGATGCCAGAAGTTGGTGGGAGAGAAGGTTCCTTCATTACGTGAGTTAATGACATTTTCTAAATGGGAGAACAGTACTCATTCCAATGTTATTATCATGAGCTTTTCCGAATGTGGCGTTCAGAAGCCTCATTGTGATAAGGAACGTCTAAGCTCGTGTCAAACGTCATGTTTCGTAACCAAAAATTATGCGTATAGAAACGGCTTGGTTTTGTCAAAAGCTTTTTTGTTTTTGGAAGCCTTGTGGAGGTTATAAGATACAACGATTTATTTGAAGAAGTATGATATAAAAGAATGACAACGATCCTGCGGAATCCATCACGTGATGTTTTTTCTGTATCTATGCCAACATGCACCTCTACGTACAAATGTTTTTACCCTATAACTCGTTAATTAAGGCGTATGCTTATTTCCTTACTCTCTGCTAACGTTTGGAGTAGATGAAATAAAGAAAACTACGTTCCAAAAGAAATGTATGCAGTAAAAGAATGATTATGTTTATTAATGCCGTAAAATTCCTAGCTCAAAGAAATTCAAATCAATCAACAAATTTTTCATGACTTTCTATTGTATGTGCATTTTGGCGGATAAAATGTTTTCTGGTAGTAAGGTAATGAGTTCGAAGAATAGGCTCTTATTCTTGGCATTGTTACTATATGACTTCTTTTTTCTTCTTAAGGCGTACAAAAGTATCTCTTTGATTTTGATAGTAATTTTCCTTTTCAAATTTGCCTGAATACATGCGCTTATCTGATAAATTTGGAATTTCCGCTACATCTTTTCCGAATTGTATAAGGAAAATACGATCTTATTTTGATGGAGAATGATAATCTGATATTCTTCTAATTTTCTATTAGAAGTTCAGCAAGATAAAGTAATTTCTTTTTTACGTCCAGAACTTTATAGTCATATCAAATATAATTCATAAAATCAACATCAACATTATATTGGCCGACAAGCTAAATTAAACCAATAAAATAATAAAACCATCAATAAAATGTTGGATCTGGTGCATAACAAGTCATTAATGCGCCTGAAATTGATAGATTTTGCATATAAACATTCCAAGCTTTGCTCCCAAACGAGCCTCAAAAGATACAAGAGAGATCAAGTTAAGATGCCCAAAGACGGTGTCAGAGAAAATGGGATATGGAATAATGGAACGTCGTGTAAGGCTTCATAAGTAGTATATCTCAATGAAAAAGGCCCATATGTTTGCTAGCTAGTTTCTTATACATGCTCACGAGAGTTACTTGATTGTTCTCTAAGCTATTTTTAACCTATATAGAATGCTTAACAAGAATGAAGTTATGTTGAAACTTTTTAACTCCATAAGCGTTCATGCAAATACAAATTAAACAACTATATAGCCTAAATGAAATCATATATAGTGGTATATGTAGCCCAAAAAATAGTAATATTGTGGATATTGTAATAAATATAAGAGAATACAAGGTATATTGTTAGATTTAAGATATGAAAAGTAGGAGACGGTTGAACCACACCATAAATGGGAGGATTAGGAAGGTTTCCTAAAAACCATGGCTTTTGAGGCAAGTGATTAGCCCATCATACTCCTAGCTGGCAGGTATTGAGTTCAATTCTCAAATTTTCTTTGAGAGGCTAGGAAGTAGGCTTGTGCAAGGTGGATGGAAGGTGCACAAGTTGTTATCAAAGATGAACCCAACAAAGATTATAGTAAACTCGCGATCCATAGGTGGGATTCAGATCTGTAAGGTACTGTGGGAAAGCTCTTGGAATGCAAATTTCAATGGAAGCAATAGATTGAGGACCAAAGATTCGAACCATTGGTGGGAAGCAAGCCCAACATATTGAGGTTGATTACAGTAGTTCAAGACACCAAGGTGGTGAACAAAGCAAGTCTATGGGAGAGTGGCTTAGAAGTGAATTGAAAATGTTCAAGAAACCAAGGCTGAGAGAAAAGGTTCAAGAAACCAATGTGGAAAATAAGAAGGTTCAAGAGATTGTGAAAGGGTGAGGACATCAATTAAAGGGGATATCAAGGATTGATCATTGAGGACAATGAGTTCTAGAATGGGGCGAGAGTGTAAGACTCATGATATGAAATGTATGAGATGGTTGAACCACGCCTCAAAATGGAGGATTATGAAGTAATCCTCAAAACCATTGCTTTGGGCCAAGTGGTTAGCCCATTTTACTCCTAGCTGGTAGGTCATGAGTTTGATTCCCACATACATTTAAGATGAGGTAAAGCATCCAACCATGAGTTCAAAATTACTAGCTTACTTATTTCATAGCTTTGTTAGTAGAAATTGTAACTAAATATTATGTGAAGTGTAGTGTGAGGATTATGGAAGAGGTAACTCTTCATGTTAATTTATGTGTTGAAACTTGCACCTCATTAGCCATCATTTTTTGTTTGATGTAGTGGGAATACACCTCCATATGTTTTCTCCTTGCATGAAACAAAGGATTGGGAGATACATAGCGTGTACTTATGTTGTGAAACATGATTGGAAAATGATTGACCTACAAATTCAAATCAACCATTCTTGACCTACATAATCTCACAAGTAACTTCTACTAATTCTTTGTATTGGGCTTCTCTTGAGGATAGATCTATGGTTGGTTGCTTCTTTTCCATCCATCAAATGGCAATCTTGCCTAGCATCACTACATATCGACTTGTACTTCTCCTAAGATCTTTTGTTGCAATGGAATCATCCTCTATGTACGGTTTTTCTTGTCATGTACCTTCAAAAGCATATAAAGAGCCTTTATTCAAAGTTTCCTTGAGGTATCTAAGCACTCTCTTAGATGCATGAAAGTGAGGGATTGAAGTTTTCTATTTGATTTAAGATAGGTGGCCAAGTGTATATGCTAGGTTTGCTTGTGATACTCACATAGAAAAAATATCCCAATATAGATCAATCACTCGATTGGAATGATTTTTACTGGATTGATCAATCATTTGCAACATTTATTTCCATATGTCTTTGTTACATTCAAGATAGATTTGCATTGCATGAGGAAAATACCATAGTCTTTGTATATGACTTCAATACCTAGAAAGTACTTTGGTTCTCCAAGCTCTAAGATCGTGAACTCCTTCCCAAGTTTTTCCTTGGTGTCTTTCATTCCTCTTCATCATCACCTATGATGATTAAGTCGTTTACATAGAGATGTAAGAAGACAAATGCTCTACCTTCTCTTTTGTAGAATAATGAAGATTCAACACTCCCTTTAAAAAACTTGATGGAGTAGACCATAAGCCTTTGATTCTATGCCCTTGGGTCTTGATTAAGACAATAGAATGGCCTCTTTAACCTATAAACATAATAACCTTTGATTTTATATTAAAATCCTAATGGCTCATCCAAGTAGTCAATCTCCTTTAAACACTTTTTAGGAAAGCATTCCTTACATCATGTTTCCACATATTCGAACTCTTGTTAGGTGAAATTTTGTTTAGATGGTAGTCATCTCTGATATAAGAATAAACATCTCTTCATAGTATACTCTTGTTTGAGCAAACCCTTTGGCTAGAAACTTACATTGTACCTCGCAATACTACCATCCAGGTGCTTCTTTACCTTATCATCTCACTTATTTCCAATAGCATTCATGTCTCTTTCTTGGAAAAATGTCCAAGCATTGTTGTCCTACAAAGATTTTTTTTCCTCCCAATATTATTCTCTTGCAATTCCCTACATGGATTGCTCTATCAAAGCATGTGGGTTCTTCAATAACTTTTCTCAGGTATGCAAAATAAGTAGCAATGATTGATTCATATGTAAGCCTCTCAACCATATACCACCTATTAAGTCATCTTGATTCACCGTTTGATTGACATGGATGCTTCTGTGATGCCTTTGAGTCTTTCCCATTCTTTGCATGATGATCATCATTGTGTTTTATTGGCAAGTCCTCATGTTCTTCAAAGTGGGTTATCGTGCCCTTGCCTTTGTTCTTTAGATCACTTTTTTAAGTGTATGAATGATGATCTGAACACTATCATGATTTTCTGAATAATTCCTTTGGTCCACTAAAAGCCATGCTCTCTAGTTCTTCATTCACTTGTGAGGAGATTCCTTCATCATCTTAGTAAGCCTGCATAGATACATTTGAATCGCACCAAAGTAAAAGCTCATCGAATCTAACATCACTTGAGACTTTTTTATCCTTAGATATGGGATTATAGCATATGTACCCCATGTACTCACCTCCATATCCTATGAATACAAGTGTTTGTGATGTACTATCAAGTTAACTTCTTAGTTCCCTTTGTATTAAAACATGTCAAGTACAAACACTCTCAATTTTGATACTTTGGTTACATATTATACTCAACTTGATATTGTGTCAAATCATGTACACCTAATGTGGGTTCTTTGTTCATGATGTGCATGGTAGTGGTTCCGAAAATTCAATAATTTCTCTATTCTTCCTTTTTGCTACATCACCTTTTTCAGGTGTGTATCTACATCTTACTTGTCTCTTGATAGCATTGGATTCCAATACATTAGATAACTCATGGGAGTAATATTCTCCCCATTATGTGACCTTGGACACTTGATAAACCTATCACATTCCTTTCCTACAATAGCTTTGACATTCTCGAAAATATTGAAAGACATCTGGTTTATGCTACATGCAATAAAGCCAAGTCCTTCTACAACCGTCAATGAAGGTTAAAGAGTGTCCATTACCTCCCTTCGAAATCTCCTTTCTTGGTCCCTAAGCATTTGTATGAACCAAATAAGTCAGATGGTAACTAACATAATTAATTATCTTAACTTGTAACATGCTTTTCTTACCCAATTGGAAATGACTACCCATATTTCCATACCTTTTTGTGTAACACATGTAGTATGATTTTAATTTGTTTAATTGAAAAATTATTGATAAAATAAATAATAAATGTTGCAAAAAACATAGTTTGACGTACTATGGACTGTTTTTGTTGATCCCCTTAGTTTTTTTCTTAAGATGAATCATGTTGATTTGAAGTTTCTCCTTTGATATATTGATGACTTTTCTAGGAACCATGTCTAATTATAATAATCCAAATTCTAAGATTTTAAGGTTTGAAGACCAATTGAAAATACTTACTATACATCCCTTTCATAATTGACAACATTATGTAGCTTTGAGAATTTTCTCAATCACAATTTATTCCTAGTCACAATCTTTCGATCACTAGAATAACAAAGGAGAGAAAAATGCATAGATTGCACAAGATAAGAGAAAATACGATGCGCAAGAGTAGAAAAGATGTGACATAGAGAAAGAGAAATTCTGATATTATCGATGAGAATAAATGTTTACAATAGCTTTGGAAAATAGCTTCTTGACAAAGCCTGACCACCCCCCTATCACAATCTCATTCACACTTGCACTCTCAATCACACTCTCACTCTCACTATCACTCTCAATCATAAGGTAATTCTCTGATTTTTGTCTGTCCCCCCTTTGTTGATGCAGAGGTCTCCATATAGCAGAGTTTGATCATCTCCCCCAAAGAAATGTGTGATCCACCAAATTTAGAAAAAAGAAGTTTTTCCAGAGCTTTCACAAAAAGCCATGCGATCATAGTTTGCTTTCTTTTGCGTACATGTCAAAAATAGGAGAGAAACATCGAAAAGACATATCCAAAAATATCCATAATTAGACATGATGACATGTAAGCATCAGAATCATCGATTCCAATAGAATTAGAGAAGCCCTTTTTTGTGTTGAAAAATGACACTTTTCAAAACTTTATAACTCAAAAATGGTGAGTAATTATCTTAAGATTATGAGAGACACTTTTATTCAATTTTTTGATGTGCACAATAGTGTTAGAGACCATCTAGGTCCATATGCACCTCCCAATGCCACTTTTCAGCCCTACAAGTTCGAGAATTCAAGAGAGAGTAAAATCAATGAATCTTGTTACAATGAACTAAATGTAGAGCCCTGAACGAGGTACTTAAAAAATGATTCACAAAAATTTCACACGAGACACTTTTATTCTCTTATACTTGCTCTACCTTTCTCTCACACAGAGTTTTTCTTAATTTTTTCATCTTCACATTCAAATTTGAACTAGAAAACATGATGCGAATAAGGTCTATAGAAAGAATATGAAACTTGTCATCCCAAAATTTTTCCTACATGGATAAAATGACCTAATTGTTCATTCAAAGCATTATCCCCAGAATGAAGTTCAAAAAGTTCAAATGGAATTATTTCCCTATAAAAGAGGCCTATTACAATGTAGCCTATAATTGATTATATAATTGGTAGGTATTCTCTATTGATTATATAATTGGTAGGAATTCTCCTACTCTTGAATCCATTCATTTGTACTTTTTTCATGAATCATAAATTCTTCTTATCGGACCCTTAATGATAGTTCCTTGCATAAAAAAAAAATTATTGCACCTTGAATGTTAGGACTCTTTCATCACACTATAAATAAGAAAATATGCCTAAGTTGGACATCGATAACATGGGAATTTTAGTATAGGTACATTTGGCAGCTCCCTATTAAAAACATGAAAATGATCCTTGTGTGGTAGATTCTCCACCATTGAATATGGAACAACTTCAAAGGTAGTAAATTGTGTGATGGATCAGCACATTTCAAGAGATGTTCTTAGGGTATGAGACACTTTGGTGATTTTTTTTTCCTGTTTAATGAGAATTTTATCTTGTTATAAATTTATCTAGCTCCTTCCATTAGGCCGGCAAGTCAACTTGAAGCAAGATTTTCTCAATGAATCCACCAGATGCTCTTCGGCTCCATGGAGTGCTAATAGGAGTGTAGCACTCTCTTCGGCTCCATGGAGTGCTAATAGGAGTGTAGCAATGTCAGAGATAATTTCTCTCCTTATTTTGTTGTCAACTTTATGCCATATTCAGAGTCAATATCAACCCTCCAAGAAATATCTACAGGAAGAAATGAAGATGGACC
Organism: Ceratopteris richardii; assembly: GCA_020310875.1. Lineage (NCBI taxonomy): Eukaryota > Viridiplantae > Streptophyta > Polypodiopsida > Polypodiales > Pteridaceae > Ceratopteris > Ceratopteris richardii. The sequence continues at coordinate 19,739,918 of CM035430.1, forward strand.
CATATTTTGTGGTGCTCTTTTATTCATAAGAAATTAACAAAGAGAACTATGTCCTTGAATGGGCCGAATAAAGTCGTAGAGCAATATAATTATCTAAAATTCAAGCAGTCAAGAAGCTGGAAGCACTAGTTCAGCACACGGAAATGATGAGCCTTATGTGTGGTATGTATATGATTTATGAGTAATCCATGATTGGGTAGAAAATCACTGTGCTATGCATGATCCATTCATCAGCGATTCAAATGATTGGGCAAAAAGTCACCTCACTATGCATGATCGACTCAAACCATTCAAAAGTTTGTGGTGCCAACACTTTGCATGCATACAATTGCGCTTGAAAATGAAGGGGGGGGTTAAGGAATCCCTCATTCTTACGATTACTGCTTTTCTCAATTGATTCGGCTGCTTCCTTCTAGAAGGACTTTTCTTCCATCACCATTGGCCGATTACTTCTTGAAATGGGGAGCTCATGGAGCTTATGTGGTAGTCAAACATTTTTCTGCACTAAGTAGATGTTATTTTGTTGAAGATCGCATGTTGATTCTGCATATATTGAAGATATCTTGATGCTATGATTACTTGGGTTCCACTGATCTAGAGTCTTCATTGCATAAAAGCTAAAGCTATACAATTTGCTCTCCGTAGAACAATTTTGTGATGTGATATTTAATTGTTGCAATGGAAATAAATTTATTCTCTGGTTAGTGTTTTCTTATGTCTATTCCAAGTTGTTCTTTGATGCGAAATGTATTCGTTTTTCCCAATTTCGCTCCAACAGCTTCCATGCTACTGCGAATGTGTTAGCTTATCCCTGTCATGCACTTTTCTTCACGGACGAGAAGTCATAGCTTGGACGGTACCTAGGTCTTCTGGTCTCATCATCTTCTCAGAATCTATGTCTACGTCAGTGTTATCATAATAACTATAGTTCGTGTTGTTCCATTATCTTTGATAGAAAGCTTTGGAGCTCTAATGGAAACATCTGCATGTGTACCAACAGTTACTCATGTTCCATTCGTAGTATTGGGAATGTAAAATATTACATAAAAAGGTATGATCATTTGGCACTAAAAAAATCTCCATGTGAGAAACTACTCTCCATCCCTGTACACCCGATGATGTGGATCTCAAGCACCTCGAAGCACTCATGACTTTCAGGTCAGGTCGGAAACCTAGATGAAGTGTTGTCGCTCTCTTCTTAGCAACACATGATCATATTCTCTTAGTTTGAGCACAAGGATGTTCCGAATTTTGCACTAAACATTTGTGTTGAAGTGATAGAGAACATATTCTCTACAGACTAGTTCTATGACAATATTTTATGACCATACCCATAACCTTCGACGATGATGATGCTAATGAGTTATGTTCGTATCTGCATGTGCATTGAGTTTTGTTTTAAATCTGTATGTGATGTTGTGCAACCCAAAATTTATGCTCAAAGGACTTATCTATCCAATCAGAAAACGAACTACTTCAAATCTTTAAGCTTGGATGATTTTGTCCCTTGTTATCTTTTACACTCTTCATCTGATCCTACATCTATGAACCTAAATTCGTAAAATCTAATTGGGAACACTCACTCTTGTTGGGTTGACCATGACAATTGCTATGTTATTTTGTAACTTCGTCCCATTGATATCCATCCTTATTCGTCCCATTTTCAAGTCATGATTTTAAATTTGTGAATTTTTGGCTACATAGTTCAATTGAATTGCTAGATGAATAATCTTGGCTGATGAAGTAATTTTCTCACATTTCTTAATTATGTGACAAATTTTCATTACAAACTAAGCCTTCTTCTTCAGTTTTCAACTTCTTGTAGTTAAGAACTATCAGTTATGCTTGCCTATAAGTATCGAATGTGCATTAGTGGAATCGGCAATTGACTCAATCCATCAATTGAGTCCATGCCCACATTTGATCCCGATGTGAATCTTTCCATGGCATGGCCACTCAAGTGGTACACATGCACATTTTCAGATTCATTCATAAAACTTGGAAGTTCAATGTGGTAGCTTCTTCATCTTTGGGAGTAGCCAGTTGACCAGAACCATAATCTCCTTCATGTTGAGGGCTAATTGTCCTGGCATGAACACCTCCATGGAGTCTTACAAAAAAGTCCAAAGCTCCTCGCTTCTACCCTTCCTATTGATAGTTAGAAGTAGCTATGTTCGGAGACATAACATTTTAGACTTTTTGTATTTAGGATTTTGACAAATTACAAAACATAAAATGTACTAATGATCACACATGCACATTCTTGGCACGTCATCAACAAGAAAGCCAGGTATACATACTTCAAGTTAATGTTTTTTCATTATAAATAAATAAAAGGAATCTTTTTAGATACACATTCATATATTGTTTGATTGGTTTATGGCAAACTAGCATACATGCATTGTATTCACACAAAAATTCATATATCAAGAGAAGACCACGTAGAAGGGATTCTACAAGGACTTCATACCTACATTTCTCTTCTTTCCATTTTATCTAAAATAAACAGTATGACTAAAAAATCTGAAGAACAAACAATTTGGAAAATAATAGATTCAATTATAACTAACAAAGGGGAATTTCACGGAATGACTGCCACTTCATATATTAGGTACTATATGAAAATAACTAAACAATATGGTTTTCTATATGATCATAAGAAAGACACTTCCATTTGCACCTCTCATAGATTTACTAGGGAGCCCATCTTGTTAAGGGTAGTGAATCCGAACATGACTTGGGCTGCTTTTAAAACGAAAGTACTTGTAGAGTTCTCTTATGAGGACTATAGCAAGAATAATAGGGCCAAATTTTTAAGATGGGTAGATAACTCTAGAGCTGACAAACATATTACACAATGCTTGACTAAATTTAAGGTCAAATTCAATCAATTGCATGAAACTAATTGTACAACCCTAGAACTAAATAAACTTCAAAATTTCCTAAGGATGCTTGATATGCCTCAATGATGAGAATAAGATCTAGTGTTAGAAGAGAAAACAATTGGAAATGGACTTAGTGAAACATGGGAAAATGTGCATGCAATTATTCATAGAATGTCTCAAACACAAGAATGGAAACTGATCCAAGCACTTAGATTGAATGAGACAGAGAGACTCAACCTAAGAAAGAAGTTGAACATACTTTTTTGGAAGAGAACATCCCAAAATGACATTATTAGAAGCAAAAGAAGGTACATAGGCAAAACATATTGAAACTTTAGTGACTAAGGTAGCAACTTTGAAAACAATTCAAGAGTCTAATCGAAAGAGAGCAAGAGCAAGTATCGATGACTCATGAGCTAGGAAGGGGACCTTTTAATGAGTCTTGAAAATGTGTCAATTGTGATGGCAGTGATCATCTAACTTATTCATGTGAAGCCTTGAAGGAAGAAAATGAACAAAGACCTTTTGTTGACAAAGATAAGAAATTATGTGATTTCACATGTCTACATTTGGCTACCTATTGGGGAAAAGGGGTTTGAAAAAAGTGTATGAAAAACTTTCAAATGCAAACCTAGGAGCGTCTGTTTGTGAAACTAGAGCGTATGGATGAAAGTGATCAGTAATCTGATCCACCTATTGGGAATCGACATTATCCCATAGAAGCCCTAGTCAAAGCAGGAGATGTAATTATGTACAAAAACTACTGGGAATTCACATGTAGACCAATTCTCCATTTATTATCATTTTACTAACACAAGAAAAGAAAAGGAAACTGAATGAGAAGCAAGAAGAAAATGAGCTAGGGACAAGATTCATAGGGAAACAAACAAAAGATGATCCTAGGAATGCTCAATTAAAACAAGGAGAGGGATCTAAACAAAACCAAAAAAGATGGAGATGAATAAAAGAAGGGAAAATACCTATCATGAGTGAACGAAATCAAAGAAAACAAACTCATCAAACTACACTAAACACAAATTTTGAAAAACCCAATGACACTAAAACAGATAAAATAACAAAGAAACCAAAAAGAATTCTAAAACCGACTCTAATTTCTCAAAGAGAACAAAAAATTGATTCTTAGGAAATTTTACATGAGATCTTGTTCAGAAGTCAAGTGATAATGTGCTTGGAACAAGTTTTTTGTGTTGTAAACTTGAATTTAAGGAAAAATTTATCAAGTCGATCAAAATAAAGTTATTTCCACTTTCTGAATAGGTTGCGATGCAAGTTATTGTAGTCTGAACTCAAGGTAGAAATGAATCTCTTTCAATTGAAGACTCTGATGAAGAAGAAGGAGATACGGCTTACAATGTCAATAAAAATTTCCTAGGGCCAATTATACGTGATGAAGAAAATTGAAAAACTATGAGCCATTTGAGCATTCTTAGCCAGCGGAGCACCTAAACTAAAAGTATACTTAGGAGATTAAGAGAATCCATGCTGAGCTTAGGCACTTGTAGATTTAGGGCAAGAAATTAATGTGATTTCAAAAGACCTTTATGATAAAACCAAATTGGGGATTGAGAAAACCATGCATGGATATTGACAACAGCTGATAAAGGTTGTGGTTCTTTATTTGGAGCATGTGCAACTATTTCTCCAATGCTAGGTGGGATTTCTACCACATTTCACTTGTTTATTTAGGAAAATTATTCTTATGAGATTATCTTAGGTCAGACTTTCATATGTGAGACATAAATGGAAACAAAAATAATCGAGGATGGGTGCACATATGCTAGGACTCGCACTAAAGATAATTTGCAACACTCGAGGTAATGAACATCAAGCCAAATCATGTACAAAAGTGAGAAAAAATAACTTTCTATGTGATGATTATTTATCTCTACGTGAATTTTGAACTTACTCCGATAAAAAATTTTCATGCATGCCACTGTTGAGTGGGACAACATTGGAGTATAAATTGATGTCTCACAATCCCTTGTACATACTTTTGAAAGTTTCTTTGTTTGTTTTCTTGCATCAACATTGTATTATTTACATCATAAAAAATATCCAGAAAGGTAATTAGAAAGCATTAAAAATATTTCAAGAACATAGGATATATTTTACTTGATGAGCATATTGAATAGATGATTGACACTTCATTTATTTTCTCATTGTTTGGAGAACTTGAGCATGCATTATAGGATATGAAGAATTCTCGATTTATGCTTCTTGATTCCCTTGATGAATATGAATTAATTGCCGCTTTTGTTCAGGAGCACATGAACGAGGATGCTCAAATCAATACAAAATATAAAAGAGTGGACAAAAGGTTAAAATCCATTGCTTAGGTGTTACCAAAAGCAAGTGATGAGAAGTTCAAATAGATTATTAAAGAACCTATTTTATTAGACCAAGAAAACATAGGACACACCTTATTGATCAAACCATAAAACAACTTAAAATGAGGAATGATGATTCATTTTTATTGTGTGTTGAATGAGAACTACTCTTAAGGGTTATTAAAAAACAAGAGAAAGCTTTGTCACTTTATCCTCATGTGATAGGTTGTAGTTATTCATAACTAGTTGCCCCTATGATCATTTTTATGATAGTGCATACTCCCTAAAATCTTTGGCCCATACCGGTCCCAAAAATCTCACTTACTTGAGTTGAAGAGATTGCTTAAGGCGAAAATGCACATGAAAATGTTAGAGCCATCCTCAACTCCATATTCAAATAGATGGTTTAATGTACCTAAAAAGAATGGAACATTGAGGTTCATTCAAGACATCTAGTGTGTCAATAAAGTTACAATTAGGACCATAGAAATAGGAACAATCATAGGGAGTTTGTAGAAGCATTTGTTGGATACTCTATCTACTCTATGGGTGATTTATAGAAATGAACAATTCCATCTTGCTATTGAGAGTAGAGATATTACCACTATGAAAACTCCTCTATGCTTACTATGTATGTGCACATATGATGAACGCTATGAATATGTTCTTGCATGAGTTCATTCAAAATGTGATAATGCCTTTTATAGATGACATACCCATTAAAGGATGTGAGGAAAAGTTGAAAGATAAAACCTTAGTCTCTTTAGGATGTAGGAAATTGTTAGTGACTACATCTCTTATTGTGAATGAATATTTCAAAGACTTGAAGAGGTTGTTATAACATTTTGTATGGAGAAATCTATTTTTGGTGTTGGCAAAGTCCTCATTGTTGGACATCTATCTGGTCACTATGGTCAAAGGCCCTATTCACCTAAAAATGATACAATAAATAAGATTTCAGACACTTGTTATGTGGCAATGTGAGAAGATTTCTAGGAGCCTTTGTCTTCTATGGAATCTGGACACCTTGTTATGCACATGTTTCTAAGTGTTGTTATGATTTGTGGAGGAAGAACACGAAACTTCTATACACTAAAAAACATTTTGAAGCCATAAGAAAAATGAAAGAAGTGCTAGTTCATGCTCTTATCTTGAAATGAGCTAACTATTCAGATAATCAATGCTATATTTTCACTGTAGACACTAGTCCCCTAGTCCCATAGGTATATGATGGGTTGTAGGTGAAGATGATGAAGAGGGAAAAAGATATGCACCTACGTTTGGAGCTATGATTTTGCATGAAACTTGACAAAAATACCCATATATTAAACGGGAGTTTTGGTGTCTCATAACCTTTTTAAAAAGTGATAAGAAATATTTCATAGGAGCCAACGTAATTGTTGAGAAATGTTTTCTACCACTTCTAGGAATTATTGCAAATTGTTCATGATGTGACATAGTTATGTTGAGATGGATCTTATATATTAGATTTGGAAATCTAGTTTTAATTCATATTGCTAGAAAATCTAATTCTATTTTTGATATGCTTTGTAGAGCTAAGTTTGATGATGACCTTGATCATGAACTTGAAGTAGATATCAATTTGATTAGTTGTGATGCACAAGTGTATTAGTGTGAGTAGTTTAATGATGAATATTATGAAGGGAAATGAAAAGGCATTGGCAAATACCTACAAGCTTTCCATTTCTTCTAAAGAGATGGATTTATTTGGAGATATGCTAGGGAAAAGGTGAAAATGCCACAAAGGGTAGTAGAGAAAAAGCAACGTCAATTGCAAGTTATGAAATATTTACATGATACATTTTGGGCTGGCCATAAAGGGTTCATGGCTACATATGAAAAGATTAGGGAGAGTTATTGGTGTTCAAGAATCTATGTCAATGGAAGGGATCATGTAAGTACTTGCTCTACATGTCAAATACATTGATTAATGAAACATAGAGATCCTTTACATCCTACCTTTCCACCATGTATTCTTTATAAGTGGATAATTTAACTTGTGACCATGCATAGGTGTGTTGATAAAATGTGCTATATTTTACCTACAAGGGAAGATCTTACGAACCATGTAGAAGGTCGAGAACTCCGATCCAAAAGAACATATAATGTATATAAATTCTTCCTTGAGGATGTGTTCTCATATCTTGGGTATATTGAGAAAGTAGTTGCTGATAGGGCTCAATTAGATGCTTTAGAGGCTAGAGATTTCTTTGAAAGACACAAAATTTGCTTTCCTCTTATGATCGCTTACAACCCTAAGGTTGACAAGAAAATAGAGAGAGAGCATTCACTGAATGAGAAATTGGATGAAGCTGTTATTAAATTGAAAAAGTCAAGGATTAGGTCATTGAATTGTTTTGATGACATGGAAAAAATTAAAAAATAAATTTCAGTTTGAAATATAGGAGTACATTCTGATATGTAGTTATTAGACATTTTATCTATCTCTTTATGGAGCAATATCATATGAAATTCAAGTAGTGAAGTATTCTAAAGCAATGATGTCGGATGGATTTTTACCCTTCAATTTATAGTAAAAAAAGGTTTCTTAAAAAATCTTGGTGATCTCTAAACGTGTCAATATATGTTCCATGTTATTTTCTAATCTCTCTCTTTAGTACCTGTAGGTAAAAGAGGATGAAGTTTTGCACTCATCAGAAACCTCCAATTGAAGTTTTTCTTTGCACCTTCGAGTTAGTGTACATTTTCACTTTCATTTGACATCTTCATTTTAATGAACATGAGAATTTGCATATAAATAAGTGTTTATGTATGTGGATGCATTTGTATATATGGGTATCTATGGTTTTCCATGTGTTTTATTATGTATGCACTCATATGTGTATTTATGTGCGCATTATGCATGTGTGTATATGTGGTTATGCAAGTGTACCTATGTGGTGATATGTGTGTGAGCATGTATGTGCATGTATGTATTACCCTAAGTGTTGGGTACATGTTTTTTGAATATATAAATATTACTCTATGGTATGTGTGCATATGAACATGTTTATGTATGTGTCTAGTTGGGTTAGAATATTCATGTGTCCATGTGTATAAATGTGCATTAATGTGATGTGTTAGGATGTATACCTCGATGTGTACCGATTAGTGTTTTACCCTATCTACCTTAAGGGAATGGGCTAAACCTTAAGCGTAACCTAAAAAAGTGTTTTGAAACTCTACATGTGTGTGTATTCATGCGAGAGTATGAAGGTGTGTTTATGAAGGTGTGTTTATGAAAGTGTGTGCATGTGTATGGGCTCAAGAAAGTGAAAATGTGTATGGGTCTATGTAAAGGTGTACTTGAGGAGAGAGAAAGATAGAGAGAGATAGATGGAAAGAGAGAGAAAGACAAAGGTTGAGAGCCTCTCTTCCAGCTGTAAAGCATGGATGCATAGGATTCATGAGATAGAGAGAGGACAGAGAGAGAGAGAGAGAGAAAGAGAGAGATAGGAGATAGAGAGAGAGTGAGTTAATTCATGCTCATGAGTGAGTGCATACATGCACATTTGAGAGTGTGTGCATACATGTGTATGAGTGTATGCATGCATCTGGGAGACTGCATGTATGTATGTGAGTGAGAATGCATGCACGAGAGAGTGCATGCATGCATGTGAGTGACAATGCATGCATGCATGTGGGTGAGAATGCATGTATGTGAGAGTGCATGTATGTATGTGAGTGAGAGAGCATGTATATGTGAGTGCATGTGCATTTATAAATGTGCATGTTTATGTGAATGCATGTGTTTTTTTGTTTAGTGTGAATAAGCATGTATGTGAGTGAATGTAAACATGCATGAGTATTAAGTATACATATGAATGAGTAAAATTGATTCTACATGTGAATGATTATTATTTATGTATGCAAGTGAGTATTATGCATGTGAAAGATACTAAAAAAAAAATAGTAATAAAGAAATGTGTGTTTTATTTCTTATAAATATCCTTATTTTTGTTTTTGTAATGCTTTTTTAGACATACCCGAGATAATGAAAATTGAAGAGAAGAGATACCCATGATTTGATCGGAAGTTTTGGATGGATTGAAAGTGAAGTAAGGATGTCTTTGTAATGCATTGTAGTGTTTCCTCAATCACAATCTATCCCCAATCACAATCTTTCGATTACTCAGAAATAACAATGGAGAAGAACGCAGAGATTGCACAAGGTAAAAGAAAATCTGATGCGGAAGAGTAGAACAAATATGACGCAGAGAAGGAAGAATTATGATATTATAGATGTGAATCAATGGTAACAATAGCTTTGGACAATAGCTTCTTGACGAAGCCTCCACCTCCCGACCACCCCCGAGCTATCACAATCGCATTCTCACTCGCACTCTCAATCACATTCTCACTCTCACTCTCACTCTCACTCTCAATCACACTCTCAATCACAAGGTAATTGTCAGATTTCTGTGTGTCCTCCGTGTTGATGCGCAGGCCTTCTTATCTTTTTCCGTTTGATCGCAGCCATGGCCCCCAAAGAAGTGTGCGATCAACCAAATTTAGAAAAAGTCGAGTTTCTCCAAAACTTTCGCAAAAAGCCATGGGATCATAGTGTACTTCCCTTTTTTTTAGCATACCTATCAAAAAATAGCAGAAAAAAACCAAGACATATCCGAAAACATACATAATTAGACATGGTGACACGTGAGCATGAGAATCACGGATTCGAATAGAATTAGACAAGCCCTCGTTTTTTTTTTTTAAGTGTTGGAAAAAGCGGCACTTTTCAAAGCCCTCTAACTCAAAAACAATGAGGAATTAGATTAAGCTTGTGAGAGACACTTTTATTCAATTTTTCGATCTGCACAATATTGATGGAGACATCTGAGGTCCAAATCCACCTCCAAATGCCACTTTTGAGCCCTGCAAGGTTTAATTTTCTAGAGAGAGAGTAAAATCAAGGCATTTTCTTAGAACATGATTCACAAAAATCTCACACAGGCACTTTTATTCTCTTATACTTGCTCTACCTTTCCCTCATACAGAGTTTTCCTTAATGCTTTCATCTTCACCTTCAAAATCCCACTGGAAAACATGATGCAATTAAGGTCTAGAGAGAGAATATGAAACTTGTCAACCCAAATTTTTTCCCACATGCATAAAATGACCTAATTATTCATTCTAAGCATTATCCCCACAATGAAATCCAGAAAGTTCAAAATGAATTATTTCAATAGAAAAGAGGCCTATTACATGCATTGTAGCCGAGAAGGCTGATTCACTTTGGGCATTATCATCACACATCTGCACTATACGAGGATATCGCATGATCATTGATCTAGAAATTATTTTGTCATCTCAGTTTTGAACATATTTTCTATAGGTCGATGTTTCCTATGCTTTCATTACTTCAAAGAGGGGTCTTATACTCATGTTATGTTTTGTGAATGTTTACATTCTTTAAATTGTGTTCTGTTTATGATGATTCATGAACTGCCCATCTAAAAACAAAAACAAGAGGGTATGACAAGATTTGAACTCGAAACCAAAGGACTTGAGTTTTTTAACTTCTTAGATTTGAACAAGATCCACCAAACAACCCCTTCATACTATCATTGAGCTTGAGCTAAATTTCCATGCATGGAATCTCAACTTATATATTTTCCCATTTTGCATATGCATTCGGACATTAATTATGAGTAATGATCTAGCTACTAGACTACAATCCTATGCACTCCTTGGTGTTGAGGGCTGGTCATGTTGGCATGAGTACCTATACGGAGTCTTACCAAAAGGTGGAACCTCCTCAGTTCTACCCTTCCCATTGACAAAAAGAAAGCAATTGTCTTTGCACTCACATAATCTTAGGTACTTTGTCAACAGGCAAGTAAGGTATATGTCCCTTAATTTCCTATTTGTTTTGATAAAAAGCATATAAACGCATTTTTCTTCAAATGTAAAAAAAAGTTACATACTTTGAGTTTCTAGTTGTTTTTTAGTGAAAGCATTGAAAATAATAGTTTCAAGAAAGGCATACGTATTTTCAGTTTTTGTTTGTTTTCATTATAAGAGTTTAAAAATAATTTTCCCATATACATATTTGCACATTGTTGGACTTGCTTTTACACTTTTGCATACGTGTGTAGTAAGCATACAACACAAATATTTCATGAGAAGAGGAGGTCAAAGATTTTCTTCATGAACTAAATTGTTACATTTCTATTATGTCAATTGTATCTGAAATACAATCGAACAACATGACATCACAATTTGAAGATAAAAGAACTTGGAAAATTATAGATTCAAATAAAATGTATAGAGGGGAATTTATTGGTTTGAACACTACACTGTATCTTAGGTATTATGAATAGATCACTGAGCGGTATGGATTTCCAGAAGATCAAAAGGAAGATACATTTATTTGTATCTCTCATGGCTTTACTAGGGAACATATTCAGCTTAGGGTAGTTACCCCAAACAGGACTTGGGCTAATTTTAAGACCTAGCTCCTTGGAGAGTTCTCTCATGAGAGATTTTGCAAAAATAATAGGAAAATGTTTTTAAGGTTGGTGATACCTTTAGAGCTGATAAGCATATTATGCAGTGCTTAATTGAGTTTGAAGTAAATGATTTAATCAATTCCCTGAAACTAATAGAAGAGCTTTAGAAATGTATAAGTTGCATAATTTCCTAGGAATGCTTGGTATCCCTCTACAATGTGAATAAGAGCAAATGTTAGAAGACGAAGCCACTCCAAGCAATCTTATTGAAACTTGGGAGAATATGCATGTAGTTGTTCATAGATTAGCTCAAAGATAGGAATGGTATTTAAGCCAAGTCCCTAGAGTAAATCAGAGAGAGACACAACCTAAAATTCAAGGTAAACATACCTTCTTAGGGAGAGAGGATCCAAAGATGAGGATTTTGGAAACCAAAGTAGATTCAATAGTGAAACACATTGAAACTTTATTGACTAAAAACGGAACCTTGGAAAGCATTCAAGACTCTAAACCAATAGAGCAAGAGAAATAATCTAGGAATCTAGAGCAAGGAACAAGACCTTATAATGAGCCTCGTCGATGCAAGTGGTGTAATGATTTTGATATCATCCACATGACATGCAATGTGTTGAAGGAAGCCAAGGATAGGAATAGGGTAACTGAAATAGATTGACAAATCTATGTCTATGCGACGAAGAGACCATTAGGAAGAAACTTTGGGAAAGGGAGTTTAAAAAAATTTCATGAAGCTTCAACGAGAAAGAATTCTTATGCATATAGACTTGATGGAGATGATAAATAGAGTGAGTTTTGGACTCATGTGTATGATTTTGCTAGTAAAGGTAAGTTGTTAGTTCAAACTTTATATGCCTCGAGTTCCGATATTCGTTCAAACTATGCTCATGAAGTAAATATTGATGAGAAAAAAAAAGAGATGATGAGAATGAGGGTCAAGATAAATCAACTACCAAATCTAGTAAAGAAACTGAGAATAATTAGCCTAGAAATGAACCTGCAAAACTAGAGTCTAAGCAACAAATTAAGAAAGAGGAACAAGAGAGAAAGAGTCCTAATAAAGAAAAGGTAAAACAAAATGTGGAGGAAAATGGGAAAGGAACCTTTGAATGAAGAGAAAGGACATGATAACACTGAGGAAAAAAATCCCAATCAAGAGGAAGGTGAAAAAGGATAGAAAACACCAGAGAAACATCCTACCTTCGGATTGATTTCCCCATTAAAAAAGTAGATAGATATTAAGTAAGTAGTGGATGAGAAAATAATGAAAGCATATGTAACTCTAGCATTGGAGGAATTGTTAGCATTAGCACATACACATGTAAAAGAAGATTTTATCAGTTCAATAAGGAGATGAAGAAAGATGATAGAAATAAAAAATTAGGATATTGAAATGGAAGAAATAAAATGAGACTAGGTTTCCCTGCTTTGTGCCTTAGGCTATCAATATATACCCTTCTTTAGGATTCCACAAAGCAGCCCCTCTATTTGAATTCAACTTCCAATCCTCTCTTAACCATTTGACCCACAAATAAAAGATTCTTTGTGATTGTGGGATCATGAAGAACATCCTTCAAGCACTTATCCCTATGAGAGACATCTAACATAACATCACCTATGTGTGATTGCATAAAAAGTATCATCACATATTTCCACATGCCCTTTGGTTGATGTAAGCTATATGTTTGAAAAAAAATCAATGTTGCAGCTCATATATTTGCTACATGCATTATCATTGCACCATGTGCTTGACCCTTTTGTCTTATAATCACTCATCTGCATCACATCTGGCATATTTTCATTCTCATTTGAAAGAGATCCGTTATTATCTTTTCCTTTGTATGTTGATTTTATCTTTTCTCTTTGATAGAAATCCCTTAAAGTGGCCATACTTGCCACATATGAAACAACCTTCTCTATTTCTGCCTTCCTCCTCTTCATCTAAACTTGCCTCTTCGTATTGATGAAGAGAATTTCCTACCTTGGATTGAATCAAGATCCCCATTTCATTATTTCCCTTGTACTCCTCTACCTCTACCTTGGTTCCTTCTTGTATCTCTTTCTTTACCTGCATAAAACACTTCGGCTTCATTTCCATCTTCCTTTGAGCATCCAATGTTCATCTCCCCAATGAACATCCAGGACACCAATTGCTCAAAGTCCGGAAGATTCTCTCTAACATATACTTTGTTAAGGCCTTTCACTTCTCATCATTGCTTAACCCATTTAAGTTGTATGCAACTAGATCAACATCATCTATATGCCAACCTATGGAACCTAATGCATCAATCACTTCTTTGATCTTCGAAACATAAACATTTACATTGCTACTAGGTCTTTTATTCAATTTATTGAGTTCTTTTTTCAATTAAATCTTTTTGGCTTTGGTTGAGGTGGAGTAAAGTCTCTCTACGGTTTCCCGTACCCTCATAGAAGTATCTAGATCCCATATATTTCCTATGATTTCATTGCTAATATGCATTCATAAGATGAAGATAACTTTTTAATCTCTCATATTACACTCTTTGAAGGTCCTTGATTTTTTAGGAGTTCGATTCTCTCCTGAATTATGTTAGTCATATGTCCCATTAATTGGATTCCATAAACCTATTCCTATGAGGAAGCTACATGTTCTACACTTCCATGGATGATCATTGTTTTTGTCTAATTTCTCAATTTGAGTGCAATACTCTAACATGATGTACTCTAATTAACTCTCTAAGATTCCTTTTATGCAAAACAAGTAAAAATTAACAAAGTATTGATCTCTTTAATTCACATGTATAAAAAAACAAAGGACGTACATGCCCTCCTTCTTCATTAGTGCAACTGCCTTGAGTTAATTGTGTGCTCTTCAGCTATAATCATCAACTCTCCCACCTCCAAGTCATGAAAAAGCTCCTTCTCATTCTCTTTTAATATCCTTGTGTGTTAGAACACTCTAACACCAGTGATAGGAGAATGTACACATCTCCTACACAACCTTGAAAAATAGATGGCCTCAAAGGTACACTCAGAGATACCTCTATTCACTCAAATGAATTATTCTCTTAGCTCCGATGGACTAAACCCATGATATTTTTAGAAACAAACTAGAATATAAGAGCTTGCTATTGCAAGTCATTGAAAAGGGTTACACCTCCTTTGAGAAGAATGACTCCAAGATAGACTATTTCCTACATTCACTAGGCATGCACATAGAGACCATTGTTCACTGTTGGATCAATTTCTCTCAAAAACTGTAGAGTTTATAGATGAGCTTCAATCCAATTTAAGAAGACATTGCGAACTTTGTAACAAGAAAAATATTACAAATAATGAATAAAAAAAGATAAGGCAGCCCTGCTCAACACTTAGAGCTATCTAGCTCCTACACTAAGAAATCTATGAGGTACATATGGCTAGTCAAAGTGTATAGACGTTACTCAAGCTAGTATTGGGCTTGCTAAACATGGGTTCTAATAGTTTATTGAAATCCTATGACATATTTATAACACCTAAGTTTGATAGGTGATAATTTAATATTATGAGGGGATTTCAAATTCAAATTTTAGCACGAGTGTTGCTTTAAGTGGCATGCATCCAAAGGGTCGAAAAGCATCTCATGCATGTTGAGTATGTATACAAGATCGATGGCAAGATGGATTTCTATGCTCTTGATCTTTTCTATGTCCTTCTCGCCATAATACTTATGTAATATACATAATAAATGTAATTAAGTTGGCATGCAATAGCCTATTGACCATTCAGTTCTGTAAGATAAATCAATCACGACTTAAACTTCAACTACTCTTTAATAAGTCAAACTGAATTTCTCGTTTAGAGGATAACGAACGAGTGCTCATGATGAGGACCATCAAGTCATCGACTCATCCATTAAAAATTCACTTGATAATATCTACCTTTATTTAATTTTATCATGCAATAGCAATTATAATATCCTTTGACGCAATGTGACATTACTCAGCAATATCACCTCAAAATATGTGGTCCAGAGTGATGAACAATTCTACGAATTACTGTAAATCGAATTCAGAGACAGAAAGAACTGCGCAGAAGTAAAGGAAGGTGGACAGATATATATATATATATATATATATATATATATATATATATATATATATATATATATATATATATATATATATATATATATATATATATATATATATATATATAGAGAGAGAGAGAGAGAGAGAGAGAGAGAGAGAGAGAGAGAGAGAACTTGGATGCAAAACAGTACCTACGTCCTCATTACATGACACAAACAGTACCTACTTCTAGATTATATGTGATGACAGAAGTTCGTAGGAGAACGTTGGTTGAGCCTCGGATTTCAGCCTCCTGTTTGAATCTTATTTCTAATAAGCTTCTGCGATGGATAGCCTAGTCTTGCGTAAAACGTTTTGTTGAAAAGGCTCGTTATGATAAGGATCGTTTAATCTCGTGTAAGATGATGTATTTTGCAACCAAAAACTCGATTACCTATAGAGGCTCCTTCTATTTGCCAAAGCTTCCGGAACGATTTTCGATCCAAGTTATAAGATATGACGTTCTTCATGAGTATACTGCTTTACCGTTTAATTTAAAGCAGTATCATACAAAATAGTCAAATACTATGGGAATCTATCACTCTAAACCATTACGAGCAACTATCCTAACATTTACGTCTAACTTTAAGTTTCTTATACTCTAACTCGTTTACGAAGGTATATGCTTATTTCCCGACATTCGATTAACGATTGGAGAAAAGATCTCCGTTAGACCAAAATATAAACGTTTTGTTATTTCAACATTTTGTGAAAGCATGTCAATATTTAAATTACCGTCAATTTTCTAATCCACACATTTTTAAATGAATCATTAAGTTTCACGTAAATTGATTTTCTATGTAGGTGTAGGACTAAATGTTCCTGATTCTAAGATAAATTGCTTTTCTATTAAGTTTTCTGATACTGAGATGATGAGTTTGAAGACATCAGTCCTACTTTTAGCTTGGAGATATAGAGTTCGTCTTTTAATATGAGACATAGAATTCAACATCTTGACGTTGACAATCTCTTTACAATAGAGAACACAAGAGCTTATGAATATACTAAAGCCAACTTTTGGTTTTGGTTACTATTGGTCAAAATATTCAAAAACACTTGTAGCAATGCACACTCCCTTGCTGAAAGAACTCCAACGAACTAAATGAATCAAAGTTTGTTGTTGAGGGATGAGTTGAAACCCTAGATACGCATATACTAGAATGAGTTCTTGCAGATTTGTCTTTCAAGTCCCCCTCCTAGGGTCACTCTATCATGCTGTGGACCCACAAGTGTGTTCTTTCGCCTAGAGGGATTTAGAGGTTTCTCATCCTTCATGGTGAACCATGTCCATGCATAAAGCTCTTCAAAATGCATATGCTACTACTGCTAAGAACAATGGTGGTAACCTCCCCACTAATGGAAAAGTCCAAGGTTATCCTATGGACTCTCAAGCATTGACTTTTCAAGGTAACAATGTATCCTTCAGTTATGGATTGATTGGGACAAGGTCATCGTCTCCAAAGACAACATTTGAAGAAGCTCAAAAGACAAATCAGAATTTCTCCAACCCTGTGTTTAAGGATCTAAACTACCTTGGTAATGTAAGATATAACAAGTAAAATATTACTAATGAGGATTATGATCATGAGGTGTGCATGGAATTGGGCAATGAAATGAGGGCACGCTTATTATAGTTAAGAATATCTTCGATTAGTGGCAAAAACATTGAACCGATTTGCTTTTCATTGGTCTATGCCATGGCCCCAGACTTTCCCTAGATGTTAAACGCATTGGGTGAAGTGTTGTTGGGAAAATAAATGTCTTTATGTTAGGCACATTCAGTGTGTAGCAAACAATTATCTTTTTATTTTTATTCTCAAGACACTAATAGTACTCTCGAGGTTCTAAGACATAGGCATTAGGCATACCCCAATTATATTTGTCAATTGGTTTATTGATTTTAAACCAAGAGGACCTAAAACCAAAAAGGTGTCTATAAGGATGGACAACTCTAATTTTTGTGTTGAACTTTACCGTTGAATAGACAACCTTTGTAGAATCATAGGAAAAGTTCTTGGCCAAAGAAATAGTGGAAACATAAACCCAAAATGGGATGCGCAATTTATGATTGAAGTGGACACAAATAGACCCATTAAAACTATCCTCTTCATAAAGGACTTTGATAGTTGGATATTGCATGAACAGAAAGTGATTTACAAAAAAATGCCAAATGCCTTATTTCATTGTTACAAATGGGGATATCTAATTAAGGATTGTCCCTTACTTAATCTTTGGAGGGATGGGGGATTGGATTATAAGACTTATGAACATGGAGCAAGTCTTGTGAATAAGACCCCTCAGAACCCTTTTGTGAACAAAAGGTCCAATTATAGAAATAAGCTGAAAAAATAACCTAAATGGATTAACACTTTCAATGTGTTTTTGGGGGGATTTCGAATGCCTTTGAGCAAAAAACAAAATGCTAAAGAAGATTCAAGATTTGATAAAGTAAATATGGAACCTAATAACATTGTTATTGATAGATAGGTTGAAAAGGACAAATACGGTAACAAAGAGTCCTCAATAAACCATGATAATGAGGGCTGGGTTAAAGTGGCCAGTAAGAAAAAGAATGTGGAAGTTCATGATCATATCAATTCAAAATCTTACTAGGATGAGACTATTTTTTCAAGAACTCAATGCTCATGAAAAAAAAAATCCAAGGCTTAACTATGAAAACATCTTTTAAGGAAGATGTTATTGTGAAGAATTGTCAAGAAATTTCAAATGCTTGAAACTCTTCAAATAACACAAAAAGGAGGATCCTCCTAGGTGCTCAAAATCTATGGTCCAACCTTATAAGAATTATAGAAAGAAGTTTTTTCGACTACGTTGAGTTCTAGTTTTGTGGTTCTCATTTCTTTTTTATTTTTCTTCCATGATTCCCACTTTCGTCATGTTCAGATTTCAATTTTGTATGTTCTAAGGAATGGATATGGTGGAAATTTTATCTCTCTTTCTAATAAGTTCCTAATGAGTTGGTTCCATCGTTTGAGGCACTCGTTCATGAACTTATTTGTCTAAACAAAGTGAAGATATCTAGTTTTACATTGAGTCCAAAACTTAAAATTATATCTCATACACATACTTGGTATTATGAGAACCTTTTTTCAGTGAAGTTGCATCTATGATTGGTATTGCTTCTAACATGGAACATTTTGTGATGAGTAATTAATTTAGTCCTTCCAATAGGTGGTTTGTCTTGAAGTGTTCTAATCCTATGAACTTGTCTATTGTTAGTATCTAAGGTGTGAATACATCCTCTAATAGAGCTACTTGTTGTAATGATCTTGGTGCTCTTGATGGAGACCTACATCTCCTAGGTGACTTCAATATGGCTATTAAATCTTTGGATACACTTACCAATAACCTTAAAAGTATTCAAGGTATTGATAGAACATCATGGTTTAACATGATGGGGACTAGAAACCTAGTTGATATTTTTGCTAACATCGAGTATACTTGGAACAATAGAAGCAAGGATGGTTTTATGCGTGCTAGATTAGATTGGGGTTATTTTTAAGCTAATAGCCATGAACATTCACAAATTCTATGTGACCTTGATAAATCGCTTCACATTTCTAATCATTCCCATCCTATTGTCAAGATTTTTAATAACGCCGAATCTTTTAAAGCTGGTTAGCCTCGCATTGACCACTCCCTATGTAAGATTCCTTGTATTTTTTACAAAACCAAAAACATTATTAAGAATCATTTTGGTATTACACATTGTCCTAGTTCTACTTGAGAGACTATTTTTCATGATATTCAAAGGTTTTTCAATCATTACTGTTGGAGTTAGACGTCTATGGAAGCACGCGAACAACACAAGGAAGAAGAAGAAGCATAGAGCACAACACACAATACTTAATGTATTAGTAGAAAATGTACGAAGATTAGTAGCCCATTAGGGCAATAGGCATATATACAAGCCGGGGGGAAAAAACCTCCTAAAGAGGGAAAAAAGTGCCCTAGTGGTCCAAGTGTGTTCACACACCTCACTACCTAAATATAACAACAAATCCCCCCTGGGAGTGATGCGATGAACAAGGAGCTGGCATTCATGTATAAGGAAGTGCCAAGCTATGTGGAATCAATCCATGAAAGGAAGTAAGCCCAAAGATTTGCGGAAAGCTTCAAACTTCTCCCTAGGCAGAGCCTTCGTGAAAAGGTCTACAATGTTCTCCTGTGTGGGCACATATGCCAAGCTGATCTCCCGAGCAGAGAACCTCTCCATGACATAATGATAATGCACCTCAATGTGCTTAGTGCAAGCATGGAACACAGGGTTCCTTGCAATTGCCAATGGGCTCTAATTGTTAGTGAAGATGGTGGTGGCAGAAGACTCGCCAACACCCAAATCAACCATAAGTCATCTAAGCCATACACACTCAAAAGTAGTTGTGAAAGCTTCCCTATACTCAGCCTCACAACTAGAAGTGGCCATAATAGGCTGCTACTGGCTCAACCAAGATATACATGAGCTACCAAGCATGAAGCAAAAGCCACTAGTGGACACACAAGTGTCATAGCAAGTAGCCCAGTCAGAGTCAAAAAAAGCATGAAAATCTGGTGATAGTGGTCCCCCCTTGAGATAAAACAACCCAAGTAGCCGAGTACCACTCAAGTAGCGAAAGATATGCATAACGGCCTACCAATGCTTGACACTTGGGCAATGCATAAACCTGATCATCTGTGAGACAACAAATTGATATCTTGCCGAGTAATGCATAAGTAAATCAAGCATCCAACAGCCTCCTGGTATAGAACAACTTCAAATGCATCTTGAGCATCCTGAAGACTCAATCGTAAACCTGTCTCCGTAGGAGTGGCAATAGGCTTATAGTCTTTAAGGCCGAAACGCTACAATAATTGTCAATATATTTTATTTGACATAAAGTCATTCCACCATCAACGTGCATGAACTCAATGCCCAAATAGTGATGCAAATGCCCCAAATCAAACATCTCAAATGAGGCATGTAAATCAGCCTTCAAATCAGGAATGCCTCTCATGAGGACTAGTGAGCAGCATATCATCAACATAAACCACAATGATATGAAGTAGATCATTAGCATGCTTAACATATAAGGTGCTTTCATTTGGATTGTTCTCAAAACCATGTGCAATCAGATACGCATGTATCTTTTCATACCAAGCACGTGGTGCTTGCTTTAAGCCATATAATCCCTTCTTTAACATGCACTAGTTCTCATGTCCTTTATGCACAAAGCCATGGGGCTGAAAAAAATACACTTCTTCATGTAAGTCACCATTCCAAAATGTTGTTTTAATGTCCAAATGATGTACATTCTAAACATGATGAGCTGCAAGTGAACAGATGCTACGAACAGTAGTCATTCAGCAAGTAGGAGCAAAAGTTTCATCAAAATCAATGCCTCTTTCCTGCGCATAACCCTTTGCAACAAGCCTAGCCTTATACCTGTCAACTGTACCATTAGGTTTACGCTTCAGCTTGTATACCCACTTAGTGCCAATGGCCTTATTGCCAGGAGCCAAGCCACATAAAGACCAAGTGCCATTCTTCATTATAGCATCATATTCAGATTTGCATAGCAGCCATCCAATTTTCTGAATCTTTTGGTCCATCAGACAAAATAGGCTCAATCTCATCACAAAGACTACATGCAGCCATAGCACAACAATTTGATGCAAAAGAGGCACTACGAGAGCCTGAACAAGTACAATATGACAGAGGTGCATCTAATTTGCTATCACGCAAAGTCTACACCAGCCATTTTGGCATAGTTCTTGCATGCTCAATATCAGCTCTCTCATCAACAAGTGCATCATGTAGATCTCCATAAAAAATGGAATGATTTGCATCATCACATGAAACCTGCAAAGGCTGAGAAGCTGCCTCATTAAGACCAGCACTAGACTGTCCACCTATAAAAAGAGGCAACAAAGTATCATACATGTCTTTGGAGCTAACAGATGTCTCCTTAGTACATGAAAGCAATGGCTCAATAGCATCTTCCACAAAAACAACATCACAGCTAACTAGAATGCATTTAGTCTCTGGATGATAGAGATGATACCCTTTACTTTCAAAACTGGACCCAACAAAAATACATTTTATTGCTTTATCATCCAATTTTCTACGATGTTGTTCCGGCACTCATGCATATGCCAAATAATAAAAAACATGCCGATGAGCAATAGATGGCTTGCGATCATGCCAAGCCTCATATGCCCTGATAGACCACAGCGCTTTAGTGGGACACCTATTAAGTACATATGTTGCACACATGAAAGCCTCAAGCTAGAAACTATGTGGTAAAGCCTAACTCTTGACCATACGCCTCGCCATCCCCATTGGTGAATTGTTCTTTCATTCAGCAACTCCATTCTATTGAGGTGTATGCGGCACTGTACACTGGTGTTTTATCCCATGTTTAGCCAGAAATGCATTAACATTAGAAGACATATACCCCCCCCCCCCCCCCCCCCCCCGATCAGAACGGAGGGTGCCCATTTTACAAGCTGATAGATTGTCAATCAAAACCAAAAATTGTTTGAAATACATGAACACTTCAAACTTTGCCTTCAATGGATATACCCATGCATGCCCAAAAAAAGCATCGAAAAAAACCACTGTCAAAGTACCAAACATCTGAGTCTACTGCAGACATGCACTACTCATGAGAAGATGGGTCAAAACTACAAACAGTAGTAAATGCCCATTCTTCTTCGTGCACAAGATTAGTAGACTCGGTTTTTGGTGTAGAGGCCTCTACAAGAACCATTCTCACCTCTTTCTTCTTTGCCTCTTTAGCAGCTAGTTTTGGACATTTCTTTATGATATGATCATTTCCTTTACAGTACTTGCAAAACATTTTTTTCTTTTCATATTTCTTCTCATCTTTGTCTTCCATTTTCAAATATGCAGCATTTGCAGATTTCTGCATACTACTTGAAGAGCTCCATTTTCCTTTGCCCTTCTAAATAGCTAGGAAAGCTTGATCAACAACACGCACGATGGACCTACTCTCCCTCGACTGATCTTCCTCCAATAGAACAGAGACTAACTCCTCAAATAGAACAGAGACTGATCAACCGAAGAGTAGAAGCAAAACCCTGATAAGAATCAGGAAGACCATTCAGAACGGTCTACACAAGTGAGCTATCTGGTATAACCTCATCAATAGAAATCAACTGTTGCTTCAAGTCTTTGATCTTTGTTAGATAACTATCCATGGAATCCCCTTCATTCATGTGCTCAGTCTCCATTTGTTTTCCGAGGTAAGCAAGATGAGCCTCATTCCTAGGTTGGTACAATGTCGTAAGTGTATCCCAAGTATCCTTTGCTATTCTGCAAGATGGAATGTGAGGAATAATCGCACGTTTGATAGACAAAGCTATCAATGCATGTGCCTGAGCATCTCTGCCATCCCAACGAATCTGCTCTGCAGTACGTGCAACAAAAACTACAACACGAACAGGAATATGAAGAATATCATCATCTTCGAGACCTTTCGCGTCAGCTTCAGTACTTGCAGTTATAGTACTTGTAGGTGGATAGGATGTTTTTCAACACCCTACACAATGTTCCACATTACTTTTGCAACCAAAACATGTCGCATCATATAAGCCCATAAGGGGTAGCTGGTACCATCCAACTTATCCTCAACAGCCAACATACCGAATACATTACTGCTTTCATCCATGGCCGGTGACTAAAATACGTTGATGCCAAAAATTGACTATATCTCAAAAAGTTGAACAGAACTGCCTAGACAAAGTTTGCTACATCTATAGCAGACTTCGAGATGCTTATAATGGCGAACCAAAATTGGTATATACCTTTGGCACAAGAAGACAAAATAGCTTGCACAAGCACTATGATAGTCCATTTGGAGGTCGAAACGAGCTCACATCTCTGAAACATCCTGAGTATACGTACCAAATTTTGTGCGATTCTGAGACTACAACCTGAGGAGTATCGA
Source organism: Ceratopteris richardii (assembly GCA_020310875.1). NCBI lineage: Eukaryota > Viridiplantae > Streptophyta > Polypodiopsida > Polypodiales > Pteridaceae > Ceratopteris > Ceratopteris richardii. The sequence continues at coordinate 19,763,700 of CM035430.1, forward strand.
TGATGCCCTAGATGAAGTGGCAACTTGCTCTGATACCAATTATTGGAGTAAGAGGTCTTTGGAAGCAGGCAAAGAGCACAAGGAAGAAGAAGAAGCTTGGAGCACAACACACAATACCAAATGTATTACTAGAGAATGTACAAAGATTAGTAGCCCATTAGGGCAATAGGCATATATACAAGCCAGGGGATAAAAACCTCCTAAAGAGGGAAAAAAGTGCCCTGGCGGTCCTAGTGTGTTCACACACATAACCACCTAAATATATCAACAATTACAAGTTGCTGGCGAAGAGTATTAGGATGAAGACAAGAATGGTGATGCTTGACGAGATTAAAAAAGTAGGGTTTCTCTCTCAAGTGGTTCCAGTATTGAGCTCGAGGGGCCTAGAACTTCAAGAAAGATTAAGAAATGACCTCTTGGCTTGTAGTTTTCTTTCCTCTTCAAGAGAAGTTTGGACTCAAAACAATAATAAATTTATTAAGAGCATGTTTGATTTGATAAAGTAGAAAAAGCTAAAGATTTTCTTCCTTAATTGAAAAAGAACTCATGTGGGCATGCTATCATATTAAGGAGAACTTAGAGAAGGTTGTGAGCTTCTTGAACAAATTTTTCTCTGGTCCTCCCAATTGAGGAGAGGATATCTAGAGATCTAGATCCTTTATTTTTCTTAAAAGAAAAAAAATATGGTTCTTCAAGGTGCCTTCCATCATGGAACTACCCCTCACTGCAAGTGAGGTTAAAGAGATCTTTTCTAAACTGAAACCTTGTAAATCTACTCGTCTTGATGGCATATCAAATGAATTCTTCCTTTAGCTAAAAGAATTTATTACACCCTCTATTATTTTAATGTGCCAAGTTTGTAAGGAGAGGTGTTCCTCTTGCTCATATCAACACCAAGGTGATTAAACGTGTGCACAGAAAGGGACCCAAGAATGACCTCAATAACTGGAGACCTATCTCTTGTCTCACATCTTTTTTTAAGATTTAATTCACTACCTTGCCCAAAAGACTAAGCATTATTATGTAATTTATTATTTTGCATGAGCATGAAGGGTCTATAAGAGGTAGATACACTCTTGATGCTATTGTTTCTCTTTGGGATGGAATGGAGTATTCTAAAGAGTCCAATGAATATTTTTATTTTGTTTAAGATCGTTTTGATAAATCCTATGATAAGATGGACATGTACTTTATTTTGCAATCCCTAAATGATTTCACGTTGGTTGAACCCTTTAGGAAGCATATGAGTGTGATTTTTGGTAAAACTTTTCTAAGGTCTACATGAATGGCCATGTCTATGATCGCTTTAGATTGCATAGAGCCATTAGGTAGGGTTATGCTTTGGCCCCTCTTGTGTTTTCTATTGTTAGTTATTCTTTAAGTTGTTTAGTTAAAATATGTGTCCATAATGTCTCCGTTGAGGGTGTAGACATTCCCACCCCTACTAATGAGATTGGACACCAATTGTTTGACGATGACACTAACATGGTACCAAAGCTGATGTCCTATATGCTCATAGTTTTCTTAAATCTTTGGACAACTTTTGTCTTTGTAGTCTTTTTAGTGGTCTTTCTAGTGGGTTTTAGATTGCTTGGCATTCAGATGAGATTTCATGTTTCTTTTGATTTAGGATCTGATTGGGTTATGAGTAAGTCTAAATCTAATGTTTTTAAGTAAGTCTAATCTTGAGGAAAATCTATCACACAAAGTGTTTCTCATGAGCCACTACGTGTTGCCTTCAATCATGTGGAAAAACTAAAAATTAGATTGAGGCATAGTTGGAATCCCAATGAATGAAGGTACAGGCTCCGTGCCCATTGGGTTTTCACTATGGTTGGCAAGATCTCACGCCACCAACTACTTATCCTTGATAGTGGTATTTGAATAGGAACAAAGGCTAAGAGTTATAGCATCAGTAAAGGGAATTAATTCCTTTGCCGCAAGGTGGACAAGCTTTCCTAGCTCCTCATCAAGTGTCGTCATGCTCAAGGATTTTGGGCTCTTCATGATAAGTACTTTGAGTCTTCACATGTCAATAAACTTCTGTATCTTGAAATCCTCATTGCTAATTTAAAAGGTATGGATCTTGTTCTTTGAGGACTATGGAGGTCAAAAATACTTTGTGTCAGACATTGATCCACAGAATCAATGTAATGTTCCCTGTGGATCAATGTCTAACACTGTGGATTATGACATTGATCCATAGGGATTTATCCATGTGTGTGAGGGACAAGGGTATGTGGTATCGGCTGATGGGGTTTAGATGGATCCCAAGAAGGTTTCAATTATGTTATATTGGCCTACTCCTTAGGATGAAGGGCAGTTACAATCATCATTAGGACTTTTCAATTTTTATTAGAAATTCATCTCTTCATATTCATTGATAGCACCACTTATGACAAACTTGATTCAAGGCAAAGTTCCATTTGTATGGAAGCAAGAGCAACAATAGATTTTTGATACTTTGAAACAAGATGTTTTAGAGGTTTGTATATTCAATATAGTAGAAGCATAGAAACCCTTTGATTTAGAGACACATGCTAGTGACATAGCCATACGGGCAGTTTTGAGCCAAGATGGCACGCCTATAGCTTTTGAAAGTAAGAAATCGAGTAGTGCATAGTGTAATTGGCAAGTGCATGAACATGAGTTGTATGCAGTGGTCCATGAACTTAAAGTATGGTAAAACTATCTTTATGGTGCATATTTTAAGGTATACATAGATCACTGTACACTTAAGTATTTTTGAAGTCAGTGAGACCTTGGAGGTAGACATGCTTGTTGGGCTGACCTAATTTAGGAGTTTCACATGAAAATCCTATCTAGAAGATGCAAAGAGAATATATTTATTGATTCATTATCACAAATAATGTATCAAATGAGCTTTATAGTTCTATAAATCTCATTGCTTCAAGAAATAAAGGAAGCACAGGTGGAAGATCCACATTTTTTCGAAATTATTATATCCATCAGTGATGACTCTTTTATAAGAGAGGGCATGGTTCCTGCTGTTTCTTCCCCTAGTAGAGCGAACAAGTCCATTTCATATTCGAATCTCTCATAGGAGAATGGAAAAATCAAATCGAAAGGAAAGGTTTGTGTACAAGATTCTTGGGATTCAAAAAGAAAAGTCATGCATGATAACCATGATGCCTTGTGTAGAACATCTTGGTGTTGAAAAGGCAATATAACATTTTAGAAGAACATTTTGGTGGCCTAGATTAGCCAGAGATGTCCACAAATATATTAAACAATGCTTTATGCATCAGATCAACATAGCAAAAAGGGTAAAGACACCAGGTATTTTGCATCCTTTATAGATTCTAGATCATAACTTGGATGGTGTATCGATGGACTTCATAGTCGGGTTACCACGGACCCAAAGGATGCGGGATACTATCCTTGTTTTGGTAGACAAATTGATCTTGCATGTTTATCCTACATGTCTTGGGATTGCATAGGTTATGGACATCCATAGATTCAGAGAGGGATGTCACATTCAAAGGACACTTCTAGAAGTTCGTATTTGATAAACTAAAGTTTTCATTGAAGACTATCACTAGGGATCATCCTCAAACAAACGGTCAAACCAAGAGGGTCAAGGAGATTTCAAAGGACATGTTGAGGGCATATGTGTCTCAGAGACAGATAAATTGGGATAGTTATTTGCCACTAGTTGAGTTTGCTTATAACAATAGGCCTCAAAACGTGACATAAATGTCTTCTTTAAAGATGAATTATGACATGGATCCCAATGCACCGATACGATAGGTATGCCAAAGAAATGTCCTAGTGCTTCATAATTCTTAGCAAACCTCCATGCAAATTTAGAACTAGCTAGACTCAAGATGTAGTAAGCCGCTCATAGGGCTAAAGAGTATCCTCACAGGAAGAGATCTCCAAGATCCTTTGAGGAGAGAGATATAGTCTTTCTTCAGGTACCAGCTGGATCCACTTCACTATCCACAAAGAAGCGTAGTAAGCTTTCACCAAGGTTTTGTGGACCTTGGAAAAGAGTTATAAAGCTAAGTCAAGTTGCATATGAATTAGAGCTTCCTCCATATAGCAAAGTTCATCTAGCGTTTCATGTTAGTAAACTGTAGAAATGTATTTTTAGGGAGGATAATCTAATAGAAGGTAATGTTTCTGTACAAGAAAGTGATAGCATAGATCATTCTCCATATATGATACTAGATTAGAGACATAAGCCATTGAGGAATCTTATCATCCAGGAATATCTAGTAGCCAGGAGAGGATTACCACTTACTGATTCTACTTAAGAGTGAGAAGCTCTAGTTTGTAAGTACTTTCCCTCATTGATCATTGACGACAATGATATTTAGAAGGGGGAGAGAGTGTCAAACATTGATCTATAGTGATTATGACATTAATCCATAGGGATTAGTCCATGTGTGTGAGGGACAAGGGCTTGCTAGCCAAGGTCCCAAGCTCGGGAATATCCTAACATATTCGGTGGTAATGGGAATAAGTGTTGCATGATGGCCACATGGTGGAATTAGACTATTCCAAGTCATTGCTATCTTTGGAATACAAGAGGTTATATATTGATGGGAGGAGAGTCACATGCACATCAATCAAGTAATTTCTATCACTTTAGAGCATCTAGGTAAGCAAAAATTAGAAATCCTTGAATAGTGAACAAAAGAGCTCTCTCTTCTCTTGTGACTGAGAGCTAATTACAATCCTATGATCAATCTACATTGTATTAAGAAACTCCCCCCTAAAGACTTCAATATACAAGTATTTTTGAGTATGTTAACGAGGAACAAGTGGAGAAACACTGTGGTGGCTTTGTACTATACCAATACATTCCTTATGGTCTCTACATTCTACTAATCCTAATTATGTATATGTCTTGGGTTCTTATATTTTGGACTCTTTATATCTGACTAAACATGTACAATTCTCCCAATCACTATCTATCACTAGCTAATAGTTTCCTTGTCACTTGTTCTTTTACTAAGACATCTTCTTGTAACTTACTAGGGCCATGCCCCTTCCACATTGTAATGATTCACATTCACTTTAAAGATCATCATTGTTCCTTGGAAACAAGAAAGAATTCTAATACATCTACTTACACCATTACTAATGATCAATGATGTCATTCATGGTTGGAGTTGTTTGCATTAAGAATAGATTGGCTTGTACAAAATGATGGAATTATTATCTGACAATATGATATCCTTTTTTTCAACATATAATAGTATCCATTTATTGCATTTGAATTTTTTTTTATCGATTGTCTAGAAATAATAATATTAGTGGTACTTAAGTTCTGCATATCCCGTTAGATATGAAATGGAGTACATTTTTAGAATTCTCTATCCATGTTATGTAGGTTCTTTCTTGGTCACTATTAAAATTTTTTAGTATCTTTGGAGAATCATCCTTATTGTGAACGAGTTCTTAGAGATGTTCTTTTCCATATAAAAGTGTCCCGTTCAATAGAGTGCTATGTAGTATATTAGGTATTTTGTGCGAGTAATATGTACTACATTTTCTAGCATATTTTTCCCTCATTTTCTATTAAATGTTTTGATACATCCTAGTATTTTCTTAAGGCTTCCTTGGGTTCCATGGGAAATACTAGAAATAGTAGTAAATAACATATGTATCTATATGGATGGCCTCGTATGTAACGAATTCATCCTATTTCTATAGAAAAAGGCCTTTCAAATATCTTGAATTTTTTTCCTAGTCATATAACAAAATTCATCTCCAAATTGAAATTACTTATGTAAAAGCCTTGCTATTATCCCGACCTCTTGTTATCAATTCTGGGATTGGAATACATATATTTCATAAACCATGAGTTCTCCATTTATGAAATATATCCAATAATAGAAATGAAATCCAAATTTCTACCTAAGGTCATGAGATTAATTTAGATGGTCATAACGCTCTCGATATCAACTTATTCTCTTTTTAACGACCCGCACCAGCTGACGTGTTCAACAGAAAAAAGTTCCAAACATCTCTTATGTCCTTTGCATAGAGGACAGCTCCATGTCGGAAATATTGCCTTCAGTTTAAGGGGAAAAAGCAGAACAACACAAGGAGACATGGAAGCACCCTTAGATTTTCGGATGGCCCTGATTGCACGCAAATGAATATAAGGTTTAGCATTGTGCCATGGCGGTTGTAACTTGAATGTCTGGAGGACTAACGTAACATCAACCAAACTCATGATTTTTCGAGCTCATAGAAATCGCATGTTAAGGAAGACTGAGTAGATTAAACAAACTAACAGCTGTCGTTCTATCTCAAGATATATTCGAGACCCATTGTTGCACCTTTCCTTAGCAAATTACCCTGGTTATAAAATTAAACTGTCGAACTGAGAAGTGCACCATCTTCTACTTCAGCAGCTCGATCATGGTATCTGTAGATCCACAGATATATAAAGCTAATGCTCTCGTAATATTTGAGAACGCTGGCCTAGCATTACATAGACAGAAAGTTGGTGTCGTGCAGACCTACACCAAAGCGCTATTCTGTTAAGTTTACGCAGAGATGATACGGAAACTAGGGCTCTGCACCGCCGGAACAGAGGGATATGTCTTCTATATCTATATACATATCGAGAGCCATGCCCATCATGTAAAAGAGGCTAGGAGGTAAATTGCTTAAGTTGGCACGCGATGTTTCTGACCGTTAAGCTTTGTAACCGAGATCAATCAAGACTTAAACTTCAAGTTTTGTTTGTTAAGTCAAACCGAGTTTCCCGTTATAGGTTGCCAAACGATTGCGCATGCCCACATCCATCATGAAAGCATTGATAATATGAGTGGAAGTAATCTGACATTATTAAGCACTGTCAGATTAAAACGGCCAGTCCGGAATGATAAACTGGTCTACGACGTACCGTGCATTGAAGTCAGACACACACACACACACACATATATATATATATATATATATATATATATATATATATATATATATATATATATATATATATATATATATATATATATATATATATATATATAGAGAGAGAGAGAGAGAGAGAGAGAGAACTTGGACCCAGACAGTACTACGTCCTCATTACATGACACAAACAGTACCTACGTCTAGTTTATATCTGATGCCAGAAGTTCGTCCGAGAGCTGGTTAGTTCAGCATCTGAGTTCATGACATTTCTAATAAACTTTTGAGATATGTATTCCAGTTTCGCGTAAAATACCTCGGAATCCATCACTCTGATCTTTTACCAGCAGCTATCCCATCATAAACCTCTAGCTGAATGTTCTTTATCTTTTAATTCGTTTATGAATGGCTATGCTTATTTCCTCACGTTCCATTAACGACTCCACAAAAGATCTCCGTTAGAACAAACTATAAACTCTTTTGTCGTTTGGACATTTCGTGTAAGCATGTTTATATTTACGTTGCCTTCAAATTTTTAATCAAGAGAGTTTGAAATGCATCATTAATTTTGAGATAAATTGCTTTTTTATGTAGGCGTAGGACTATAGGTTGTCTTGTGATACTGAGATGAAGAATTTGAAGACTTTGCGTCTATTTCCGCCTTGGAGATACAGAATCCGTCTTTTACTGTGAGACATAGACGATAGAAGATGTAACGGTTGTGGTAAAGCCAACGTTTTGTTTTGTTACTGTTGGTTAAAATATTCGAATACATTCTATAAGAACATTCGTAATGATGAATGGTGTGATTCAGGGTTCGCGTTGATTTCTTTAAGAATAGATAGCGTCGTACAAAATGATGGGATTATTAGTATGATATGCTTTTATTTTTCAGCACACAGAAGCTCTACTTCTTCAAATTTCTTATACGGATCGGCTGGAACCGATATATCAGTGGTCTCAATCTCACATTATGAATCTCTAGCTATGCAAGCCTTCATTAAAGCATCTAGGTAATCAAATCGCTATGTCCAAATCACTCAAACATACCAAACATTGGTCAGAATGAGGTTCAAGATATAAGGTTTAGAACAAGGGTTCAAGGGACCAAGGTTGCGATCAAGGCAAGTCTGCAAGCAAGTGGCTAAGAAGTGGAAAGACAAGGTTCATGAAACCAAGGTTGAAAGCAAGGGTTCAGAACACCAAGATTGAGAATACGAAGGTTCAGGAGAGGGTGCAAGGGTGAGGGAATCAATTCAAGGGGAGATTAAAGATTGATCATTGAGCACTATCATCTCTAGAAGGGGAAGAGATTGTTAGACTCCATATATGATAGGGAAGAGATGCTGGAACCATACCCTAAGAGGGAGGATTAGGAAGTAGTCCTCAGAACCATGGCTGTAGAGCAAAGTGTTTGGCCCATCATACTCCTAGGTGATAGGTCATGCTTTCAATTCCCACATAATTCTAAGATGAAGTAAAGGATGTGACCATGTGTTAGAAATTACTAGCTTACTTATTTGATAGCTTTGTAACTAGAAACTTGTACCTAAATATTATGTAAAATCTTGTGTGAAACATGATTTGAAATTTATTAACCTAAAAATTAAATTCAACCATGAGCTTATTGAGCAACATGAACTCAAAAGTAACTTGTGCTAATGCTTTTTTATTTGCCTTTGCTTGAGGATAGATCTATGGATGGTTGCCTCTTTTCCATCCATTAGACGACAATCTTGCCTAGCATCAGTGCATATCCACTTTTACTTCTCGTATCATGTTTGGATACAACGGAATCATCATCTATATATGGTTTCACTTTCAAAATATCTTAAAAGGGATATAGAACACATTCATTAAAAGTTACCTTGAGGTATCTAAGCACTCTCTTAGCTGCATGTAAGTGAGGCTAGTCAATTGGAATGATTTCTATTAGATTGCTCAATGTTTTGCAACCCATAATTCCATACTTCTCTAGTACATCCAAGATGTATTTCCTTTCATGACACAAATAAAATTGTCTTTGTATATGACTTCAATAACTAGAAAGTACCTTGGTTATCGAAGCTCCAACATCTTGAACTCGTTCCCAAGTCTTTTCTTGATTTTTTCATTCTTCTCCATCATCACGTATGATGATTAACTCATTTACATACACACATAAGAAGACAAATGCTTTAAGTTCCCTTTTGTACCATAATGAAGAATGAACCTTGCTTTGTTTGCATCCACAATTGATGAAGTAGTCCATACTCCTTTCACTCAATGTGCTTGGGGATTGCTAGAGAACAAAAAATGCGTTCTTTAAACTGTAATCATGATAACCTTTGATTTTATACTCAAATCCTAATTGTTGTTCAAAGTAGTCCTTCTCCTCTAAACTCTATTTAGGAAACATTATTCACATCATGCTTGCATGCATTCAAATGCTTACTAGGTGAAATTTCATTTTAGATGGTACTCATCTTTGCTATAGGAATAAAGGTCTCTTCACAATCTACTCCATATGTTTGAGCAAACCCTTTACCTAAAAACCTTTCACTATACCAAGCAATGCTACCATGGGAGTGCCTCTTTACCTTATCAAGCCACTTATTTCCAATAACATTCATGTCTCTTTCTTGGAACTAACGTCCAAGCATTATTTTCCTTCAGATATTCTATCTCCTCCTCGATCGCCTCTTGCCATTCCGTACTTTGATTTCTTCTTCAAAGCATGTGGGTTCTTAAACGAATTTGCTCAAATATGCAAAATAAGTAGCAATGAATGAGTCATATGTAATCTTCTCAACTAGGTTCCTCACCTTATCAGGCAATTCTAATTCCATGATCATCGCCATTGTGTTTTATGGACAAGTATTTATGCTCTCCAACATGGGTTATCTTTCCCTTGCCTTTGCTCTTTAAATCACTTTGTTGGCTTAATGATTGACTATCTTTGTTTCGTCATGAGTGTCTGATTAGTTCCTTTGATCACTAAGAGTTGTTCAACGTAAAGTGACATGGATCATTTATGGTCACATGTGGGTGGAGTATTGAGTACATCTAACTCTCTTCATAGGATAGGCATTCAACATATTGACAACCACATCATTCATGAAGAGATGTATGGCTCAAAAAATATGGATTCTATTAATAATAGAGCCAGATTATTTTTTTAATTTATGAGGAAATAGAAACTTTTTTAGACCTTCTTACTCAGCCATCATTTGGAACTGGGAAATTCTTATGAAAATTACAAATGTTTTGTTCCTGAATCTACAGAGTAATCAATTATCCCACCATTTCTATCAGGAGAATAAAGAAAAAATGAAAGCTCTTTCATAACCTCTTTCATGTGGAGCCCTGTACTAACCATGAAAATCGGAATCCTATGCCAGAATTTCCTCTTGTAGTAAAACAATAATCAGCCTTGTGTTTCACAAAACAATGGAACATCCATTGGAAATCTCTAAGTTGTAAAGGCTATGCATTTATTAAAGGGTGGAAAGACTCGTGGTCTTGTTTGATGATAGTTCCTTGCATCTGAAAAAATAAAGAGATGGGAATTTGAGTTTAGGGACATTTGGCACCTCCTTATTAAGAACATGAAAATAGTCCTCGTTTGGTAGATTCTTCACCATGGAATATGGAGCAATGTCAAATGCAATAAATTTAGTATTGGTCTGGAATGTTGCAAGATATGTTCTTATAGTAAGGGAGACTTAGGTCACATTTTTTTTCCTATTTGATGAGAATTGTGCATTGTTATAACTTTAGCGATTTCCTTGCATTGGGTCACGAAGTCAACTTGAAGAAATATTTTCTCATTGAATCCATCACATACTCTTTTATAATAGGATTATAGTGGTATAGAAAATATAGAAGGAAAAAATGTATAACTAAGTTTTGCAAGCCTCCCTAAGAGTGGCCGATGGAGAAATCCCTTATCTTTTTGACTACTGTTATGCTTCGCAGTTATGTTGTTTGATATGTTGCATTTAGCAACCCCAATTTCAAATCTTCTATAACTTATTTTATATTTCGACTAGATCAATGTATGAAAGTGCAAGCCATTTGTCATGCACCACAAATAAGTGCTCATATAGTTTGATATGTACTTTCCACTACTTATATTTTTAAAGTATTCCATATATACGAACTTATTTAGCCATCATTCATATTCTTGAATGTAAATAATTATTATAGTATTTTACACTTATGCTAATTGAGCTAGATCCATGTGAATCGATATCTAAACACCAATGAACATCAAAAAAATATGATCAACCAAAAAATTTATTGGCTAATGTGATCAGAAAATATGATCAAGTATCAATGTTTAGTTATACCATATGCTTTTGTACATTTCTTCACGCCCTTCTGATTTTCTAAGTTGACACAAATTAAATACATCCTCGATGACTTATTTTTGTTATTGTGTGAATTATTATCTTGAATACATTTTCTCATAGCTTGGCTTTTCAAACCAAAAAGGTAGAAGATACACTTCATGTTTTAAATTAAGCAATATTTTTCCAATGTTTGGCACAATGATAGTGTATAATAAATAAGGCATTTTTATTAGATGCATATTTCATATTTCATTACTTTTTCTCTTAATTTTAAATCATAACTTTATTCTTTTTTCTTGGATTAATAGATAATTTTTAGGCCATCTGATTTATCCTTATAACTATTTTCTATCATTTTGGTACAATTTTTGGTGAAGAGTTCTTGCCGAAAATTTGGGGCTATAGAAATGTAACTTTCCCTAATGAATTGAAGGAGCATAGGGTACCTTGATTAGATTACCTGGTGTATGTATCGGTGGTGACTGGCCGAGAGTGCTTTGGGCACATTGGTGCACACATACTATTATTTTAGTGTTTATTAGCCTTGAACTCTATCTCTTCTACATTGAAATTTGTAATTGTTGAATGGTCAAATCTAGTGCAGACGTTATGATTGAAATTGATACACAATACTATGGTTGTGTGAGATCTTATATATAAGTTGGTGAAAAATACTATTCTGGGTACCCAATTCTACAACTTGGTTGTTTGGTAATGAAGTAGCCAATCCTATATCTTTGTTGATAATTTGGTCGAAAACATGGGTTCTGTGTATACCATTAGTATTTATGTACACACGAATTTCAAGAGTATCTCTTTTATAACCACCTATGTCTATTAGCTCCTAACTTCTACACGTTCTTTTGAAATAAGAACAATATTTGGCTAAGGCTTTCATGAAGCTATTGGTTACTTGTTATTGTTGTTTTGTTGGGATGAAATCAATGTATTGTTGTTTTAATTCTTCATGATTAGAGTCCATGTATTGTCCATGTAGGTAGTATTATCTTGGAGAAAGGACTCAAAACATTTTGTTTCATAAAATGTTTGTGTAGTTCTTGTGTGTTCAATTTCTCTAATTATTTAAGTAATTTATGTTTTCGTATGTTACATTATGAGAAAAGCTCACCAAGAGAGAAAATGCATGAAAAAAATGTTCGCCTTTGGCAATTTATATTTCCATCCAAATAAGCATCTCATTATCCATGTGAGTAACGTTTTATCTTTTCCCATAAATATTTTGATTTTTTCATCCATATATTTCGTATTTAATGCTTGCATTAAAATCATACATGTGTAATTTTCATGATTAAAACATAATCTCATCAATGGTGCTAGCGAAAATCTTAAGTCTAGTCTAATAAGTTTTGCATAAATGAGACTTCCAATCGTATATTTTTTTGTATGTGTTGAAAATCAAGCTCCAACTTTAGGAGCATATGAACCATATAAATTATTGAAACTTGGAGCATTATGAAGCAAGGATCCAATCATGATTTATCATGAAATGAAATACTTATTCAAATCCTCCTCATTAATCTCAATCAGAAACCTATCAAACTCAAGTAAGATGAGCCTTGTTTTCTATAAAAAGAGTTTCCTATCATTTAATGTGATCTTGCCAAGTCATATACATAAATCACGTAGCTCTAATCTCATTCATACCAAGTGTTTGTTCTTTTAAATTTTGAATACGATAGTACAATCATTGCTTATGAAGCCCCCTTCTTGCTTTAGTATTTTCCGTACAAATTGAGGGGAAGCTTTAGATTCTCCCATTTGTCGTATTAGAGTAAGTTTGACACTCAAAGACATTTGAAGAGGATCATAATGATCAATTGAATTTCTTGGATGAAGAGGAGTTCTTGATTCAGGTTCAAGCACATGCATACAACTCAAGAGAAGTTTGCTATTTAAGAAGCAAGGCATCTACACCATTTCTTTTCGGTACTTTTGAAGTAGAGAGGTAATGTTCTTGATACACATCACTCTTCTTGCAGGAAGAGGCCTTAGAAGGCTTAATAAGAATACGTGATGTTACAATGTGGCATCCAAATTAGAAAGCTAAATAAGAAGAATTATCATCCATGCACGTTTAGAATATGGGAGCTTATCAGCGGAACAAATGCAAAGCCTATATTTAGGGACAATCGAACGCTTAATAAATTGAGCATCTTCAGAGAATGGAATAACATGGATAAGAGAGTTATTGTCATCCTATCCATTCATACTAAGAATGCAATAATATAACATTTTAAGGAGCCAAACACTTCAATGAAAGTGTGGTAGACCCTAGAAAAGCTATATTTTACTTCAACCCAAGCAAGGAAGATTCAATTGAAGAAGTAACTCAATAACTTAAAGAAGACCCCTAGTACAAAAATCAATGATTATAGTATGAAGGTCAAGGAACTAAGGGATGCATTGGGATCCATAGGTATGCACGTAGATGATGATAACCTCGAATCTCATGGGCAATGGCAATGGAGCCTAAGCATTTGATGCACGTAAGGGAAGAGCTAGAGGAAGAAGTCAAGCCACAATTAGTGGAAGGAAAGGAAGATCATCAAATGGAGACTCTAACAAAGATCAAGGGAGGAAGTTTTCTTCATCCAGAGGAAGAGGAGGAGGGTACAATCAAACTCAAGAAAACAACAACTCAAATGGATGCTTATTGTTTTGCAAGTATGGTCACTCTGGAAGGGATTACTATCAAATGGACATGAGAAACTCATCATACAGAAGGAAACAAAATTATTCTTATAGCTTAAATGAGAATGAAGCATGTTAGCTATGATGAAAATGAATAATTATAAGAAACATGGATCAAGGATATGATACATTGATAGTGGAATCACATGAGTTGCACTAAGGACTTGTTGTCAAATATTTAAGTTCCTTCAACCAAAGGGCATGTGGACATAGGTAATTATACACCTAATGTCATAACACCCAGAGGTGATGTTATATTTGATGTTTCTCATAAGGATAAGTGCTATGTTCTTGATGTCCCTAGTATTACAAAGAATCATGTTTTTGTGGGTCAAATAGTTCATAGAGGATTAAAAGTCAAAATATTTTAGAAGAAATTCTTTGTGGAAAACCAAAGTCACATGTGCATGGATTTCTAAAAGAAATGAAAGACACTATAAAGAGGTTTATAGAAATGAGAAATCATATTTAGTTAATGACCTAACATATTAATGTGGACAATCAAAGTTAGAGTTCCAAAAAATAGGTCATGGTGGTTCTCTTTTTGTTCATAACAATTATAGAGTGGCAAAACCAAGGTTTACATGCCATTTTATTACTTTAATTTATAGATGGGTACAACAGATAAAATAAATCCATAGTAGTGCATTATGCATGTATAGTTTTCCTCATCATCTAGTCATTACATATAAACAACACTACCATCTAATCTTCACCATCATATAAAAATAAGTTGTGGTAGTATGATCTTAAAAACAATGTTGAGTTTTTGAACTTTACGTACATCCTTATTACTTCCTATTTTCTAGTGCTTCTCTTGAAAAAAAATCCTTGGTTAAGACATTTCAGAAGATATATATTACTTGTTGATCGTGTTTTATTGAGATGAAGTCAATGTATTGTTGCATGACGTTTTCATTGATAGGGTGAGAATGGATGTTCATGTGCTTCGATCATTCATCATATTGTTGACATTATGAATTTAAACCATTATGTATGAATCAACGTAGGTTGTAATATCTTCGAGAAAGCACTCAAACCATTGCCTTTCATAAAATGTTTTAGTCCTTATGTGTTCAAATTTTCTAAATATTGAATTGAGTCATGGTTTCTTATGTTACATTATGACCCAAGCCCATCTAAAAGAGAGAAAATGCATGAGGAGAATGTTCACCTTTGGCACTTTATATTTCCATCCACATAAGCATGTCATTATCCATGTCTGAGCATTTTTTTGTCTTTTTTTTCATAAATACTCCATATATTATGTATTAAACTATTTCCTTACATGCGGCCCATATGTAGTTTGGTTGATTGAAACATAAGATTATGAATGATGCTAGCCAAATTCTTAAGTCTTCTGTAATATGTTTTGCATATATAGAAGCTCAAATCACTAAACTTTTTCATGTGTTGAAAATCCACCTCCAACCTTAGGAACATGTGAGCCATATAAATTAATGACACTTGGAGCATTATGAAGCAAAGTGCCAAGCATGTTTATTCTAGAATTCAAAATTTAATTTGAATCCATGTCATTTCTCTCAATCAATCATCTATCACACTTAGGTGTGATTGTTAGGAAAGATGGATGGATGCTCCAAGAGACTGAGTAGGTACTGCTAAACCTACTTTGTACCAGCCCTCTTTTGCTTCAGAGTTGATAACTAGACCTCCTTAGCTTTCCAATGATACCATAAAATGTCTTATGTACTTTCGAAATGATGTGTGTAATGATTGAATAAAAAACAGATAACTTTGGAAGTCACAAACTTAAGAAAACCTTCTATTTATGTCTTGACACCTGCTGGGTATTTTGCTCAGTATGACCAGCACAGCAGGAATTGGAAAAATTCCTTTTAGGGGTATCTAAGTAGCTTCGTAATCTACCTATACCAAGTAGAATGATGTAAAATAATAAACTATGCTAAGATAAATCAATTTATCAAGTTAAGCTACACCCCCGACTTTTTAGGACTGTAGCAAAAAATGACCAGAGATCACCTCGACGCCGATTTCTCCAAAATGGCTCAATATAATGTCTTCAAACTTTGATAGCATGTATATAACTTTAAGCTGAATCCAAAAAACTTTGAATCACTGAATTTGGTGAAGAAGTGACCGAGATATGCCCTTGACAAGTTGACAGACTTTTGAGTAGACTAACAGAGAACTCAGAGATGGAGAATGTGAATGTATGTATTAATGAACATTTGTATACAACTCCATTGGCATGAATATCATAGCCAATTGGTGTAGAGAGGTGTGGGCTAGAGTGTAGACCTCACACACACTCAAAAATCAGTAATGCTAGGCTTGGGAGTGCTCTTCTTTGACTTCATCACCTTCATGGGCACTTAGCTTTAGGTTTACCTCCATTGGAGTGCTTGCTACTTTGGCATCTTGCAAGTGAAACTTCTTCAACATGTCCTGTATATACTTTTTCTGAGTAATATATATCCCTGAATTAGTCTAGACTAATTCAAGTCCCAAAGAATATTTCAATATTTCAGCCTTTGGGTCTAGCTTACCTCTTATCTGAGAAGGAATGTGTACATATGCTACACATCCAAATATTTTGCAATTTTCAAGTGAGGGTATCTTACCATGACATGCTTCATAGGGTCTCATTCCATCAAGAGATTTAGATGGTAATCTGTTTATGAGGTAAGTGGCAGTAGAAACACTTTCTGCCCATAGATAGTTAGGTAATTTTTCTCATTCAACATAGACCTAGCAGTCTCAACAATTAATCTATTTCTTCTCTTAGCTACCCCATTCTGTTCAGGAGAATACCTTGTGGTTATCTCTCTTTTGATGCCTTTGTCCTGCAAGAAGCTTTAAAATTCATTGGAGAAGTACTCACCTCCTCCATCTGACCTTAATCTTTTCAAATTTTTTCCTGTCTGGTTTTCAACTAATGCAAGATATTGTTTAAAGCAGTTAAATACCTCATCCTTGTGCTTCATGAAGTACAATACAGTCGATCTGCTATAATCATTAATGAAAGATACATAGTACCTTGAACCTGAGACTGAGGGATCTTTGCTTGGTCCCCATACATCTGTGTGGACAAGCTCTAGGTAGTCTTCATGCATGTATCCTTTCCTTGAGAAGGGTAACCTGTGAGACTTCCCAAATTGACAAGCACCACACTTATAAATCATATGTTGCTTGGATACATTAGGTATCCCAAGCACACATTGGTCCCTACACATTTGTTTCAAGGTTCTTTCTCCTATGTGCCCTAACCTTTTGTGCCAAATCTCAAGCTCTGAAAGTGTCTGATCTTTATTACTGTATAGTGCAATGTTCTTTGTATCTTCTAACTCAAAAGTGAAAAGTCTACCTGATTTTTCTCCTTTAGCAATCCTTTTGAACCCATGTCTTGGATCCTCCACATATGCTCCATATTGGTTGAATCTGACCTACAAACCTTTCTCCACAATCTGACCAACACTCATCAAATTTTTGGTAATGGTTGGTACATAGAGTACCCTGCTCAACAAATTCTGATTTCCATCACAAGTCTTAACATTTCTAACTTTAACTACTGAATGCTTTGTGTCATCACCTGTTTGAACTTGATGCTTACCTTTTGGTTCCTCAAGATCAGAAAGTAATGCTACATTGCCAGCCACATGATTTGAACATCCTGAGTCAATGTAGAATAGGTGGTCATCATTTGTACCTGATTTTGAAGTCATGTTCATGATTAGAAGGGAGTCATCCTGCTCCTCTGTGTAGTTGTTGTAATCCTTCCTGGATTTGAATCCTCCTTGGTAGTTGCCATTGTAATTATTGTTGTAGTTGTTGTTGTAGTTATTGTTGTAGCCTTGGTGATGGTTGAATCTACCTCTTGACTGTGAGTAGCCACCTCTTTGATATCCTCTTCCTTTCTGATTCTTATGATTCCTGAAACACTCATCTATAGAATGATTTGATAAACCACAAATATTGCATGGTGAGGAGTTATAAGATCTCCCCCTACCTTGCTTACCTCCTCTGCCCCTTCCTCTTGATGATCTACCTCTCCCTGCATAGTTAGCTTGAGAGGTTGAACCTTCATCTTCCACTTTCTTGCTTTTTCCTTTATCTTTAGATTTCTTATCAGTGTATAGGGCAGAAGAGTTATTACCTTTGGATGTATCTCCATTCTTTTTGAGCTTTGCTTCATGAGTAAACAATTGTCCCATGAGAGTTGTAAGATCTGGAGTGTGCATGTCCATGTAAAGATCCATAGCTGTGGTGAAGCTTTCCCATTTGTCATCAGCCTTGATCCCATTGATCACTTGCCTTACAATCTGTTCTTCTTCAATCTCTTCTCCTATGCTTGCTAACTGATCTCCTACATCTTTAATCTTGGTCACAAATTCTGAAACAGCTTGCTTAGGTTGCTTCCTTAATATTGTGAATTCAATCCACAACTCATTTTTCCTAGCCCTTGTGTTGGAGGAAAAATAAGATGACAAGGTTTCCCAAGTCTCTTGGGATGTCTTACAATTTCTAATATGTGGCAAAAGAAAATCAGATATAGAGTTGAGTAAATAAGACCTTGCCAATGCATCCTTAGCACACCATGTGTTGAGCCTTTCATGTTCTTCCTTGGTTGGTAATCCTCTTGTTTTGAATGAGGGCAATTCCTCATCTCCTGAGATGTATCCATAGAGACTCCTTCCTTGTAGGTGGGTCTTCATCCTTAGAGACCATGCTTGGTAGTTGTTCCTGTCCAATTTATCAATGAATGAAGGAAAACCATCTCCCATTTTACCTTAGTTTGCTCTGATACCACTGTTGGGAAAGATGGATGGATGCTCCAAGAGACTGAGTAGGTACTGCTAAACCTGCTTTGTACCAGCCCTCTTTTGCTTCAGAGTTGATAACTAGACCTCCTTAGCTTTCCAATGATACCATAAAATGTCCTATGTACTTTGGAAATGATGTGTGTAATGATTGAATCAAAACAGATAACTTTGGAAGTCACAAACTTAAGAAAACCTTCTATTTATGTCTTGACACCTACTGGGTATTTTTCTCAGTATGACCAGCACAGTAGGAATTGGAAAAATTCCTTTTAGGGCTATCTAATTAGCTTAGTACGCTACCTATACCAAGTAGAATGATGTAAAATAATAAACTATGCTAAGAGAAATCAATTTAGCAAGTTAAGCTATGCCCCCGACTTTTAATGACTGTAGCAGAAAATGACCAGAGATCACCTCGACGAAGATTTCTCCAAAATGGCTGAATAGAATGTCTTCAAACCTTGACAGCATGTAGATTACTTCAAGCTGAATCCAACAAACTTTGAATCACTGAATTTGGTGAAGAATTGACCGAGATATATGCCCTTGTCACGTTGACAGACTTTTGAGTAGACTAACAGAGAACTCAGAGATGGACAATGTGAATGTATGTATTAATGAACATTTTTCTACAACTCCATTGGCATGAATATCATAGCCAAATGGTTTAGAGAGGTGTGGGCTAGAGTGTAGACCTCACACACACTCAAAAATCAGTAATGCTAGGCTCGGGAGTGCTCTCTCTTTCTCGCGACTTTTCATGTCCATTTTTATAAGGAATGAGTAAAAGTTTGAATTCAAATTCAAACTTTTGGCTCCCTTTGATCAAACTCCTAAATGCTTGGAGATATTCTTTCAATCAAACAAGTAATTTTTCCACGAATGCTTTTGGTAGGTGATTACAAGAGATTCCAAGTCAATTTGACTTTTACAAGGAGATAAAGTGGTAATTAACCACCAGCATATGTTCCTATGCTTCTTCATGTATGTATAAACTTCAATGCATCCTTTGAGCCAAATGTGTAGGCTTGTAATTAACACCAACAGTGATGAACCCTATTTTCTAGGAAAAGAGAATCTTATCATTGAGTAAATATTTTCCAAGTCATATGAATAAATAATGTGGTTCCAATTGCATTGATACTACGTTTTTTTATCAAATTTATATTTTGAATAACCTATTTGAACCATTGCTTATCAAGCTAGCTGCTAGGTTGATTATTTCTATCACAATTTGAGCAACCATGACTCATACTTTGTTATGTCTATTAAGGATCTACTTAGCTCTAAGTGTTAACCACATTTACCTATTCAAGTTTCAAGTCTAAATATTGTTAGAGAAATTAAGTTTGGAGTGAACAAAGGTCTCTATGTGCATGCCTATTGAAGGTAGTGAGTATGTTGACATGGAGCCATTAGTTATGAAAATAAAAGCATGTAACTTGCATTAGGATTATCATACTATATATAAGTGACCAAGAGCTCTTAGGTACATTGCATAAAATCTTGAAGGACCATTGATTTGAGTGAAAAAGGGTATCTATGAACATAATTGTGAGGCCATTCATGCTTCAAGTTGCATGGAGCAGGTTTACATTCTCTCATCACTGATAGAAAAATACTTTTGAGATTCAAAGACATTCAATCACGATCAAAAGGAGCTATTGAATGCCTTGGACATACAACTCACGATAAGTGTCCTATTGAAGAAGGGATCCATCTACCCCATCTGTTTTGTTACTTCTCAAGCACAGAGGTAAAGATCTTGATACTCATCACTTTTATTGCATCAAGAAGCCTTAGAAGAGTACATTAGAATATGCCATTTCAAAAGATAACACCTAAATTGAAAATCTAGATACAAATAGTTATCATCCATGGAGGTTTAGAATTGCTATATTTCTTATGATCAAGGGTTTTGGGGGCTTATTAGTGGAATAGATGCCAAGCCTAGATTCACGATAATACAACTCCTTATCAGTTGAGCATCTTGAAAAACTGGAATGAGAGAGAGGGTTATTTCATCCCATCTAGACATATTAACAATTCAATGATAGGGCATATTCAAGCCATAGAAAATTCAATGAAATTGTGGGAGAGCCTAGAAAAGCTATAATCTGATTCAATCAAATCAAGGAATAGTTAGAACTTCTAGGATTATTAAGAATGAAAAGTTCATTTGAAAAATATTATTTAAGATATAACGTTTAATTTTGAAAAATTAGAATTAAACTATTTCGGACTTTTATACTTTAGATATCATTGTTATTATCTCAATCAATAATTTTTTTCTTTTTTTTGAATAATTTTGAGATGTTTTAGTGTGAGGTATATGCAAATGGAATTTTAAGTGTATGAATGTGTGCGTGCATGAAAATATTTATGTATGTGTTTAAGATTTAGATTTAAAAACTAGTGTGATTTTCTTACAGAACTTCAAAATACTATGTATGTGTATGTGTGTATGCATGTGTATATATATATATATATATATATATATATATATATATATATATATATATATATATATATATATATATATATATATATATATATATATATATATATATATATATATATATATATATATTTATGCATACATACATACATGCACACACACACATACATACATACATACACACACACACACATATATATATATATATATATATATATATATATATATATATATATATATATATATATATATATATATATATATATATATATATATATATATATATATATATATATATATATATATATATATATATATATATATATAACACTGAGTCACAACAAAGGAGAACAAAGACATGTTCTCTTTTCCTTTTTACCTAAAGACCATTATATCAAGCAATAAAGTGAGCATTTTACAATATCTAGAAAGCATCACTTGTTCTTGCTTGTAAATATTGTCACTAGAACCTTGATCTCATATCAGAAGTAGTCAAGATAGATATAATAAAATTCTTGTTGCCATGAAAACTAGTTGTTCAGCCGATCAAGAGTCCCACATCATGATCTTTGACAATAGATTAGTGTTTAAGGTACAAGTAAGAGTTCGGGAAGCTCCTTCCTTACATCCATAACCTCAACAAGCACAGATTATAGCTGATTAAAAGTTACTCGAAAATTAGAGTACATGTGTTGCAAAAATCGGAACATTTTAACAAGGCAATTAAGATCATCCCCTTTGTATGGTTAAGATCCTCATTGAATGCATTGCCATATTCACAGAATATGAAATACATTTCACAAAAGCATTCCCAAGAGAAGATAATAATCAACAAAATTATACTAAGAAACATTCACACATGATCAGAGAAATGCTCAAGATAAATCAAGTTGAACACAAAGTGGAAGCAGAACTCGACATTATACTTATATTAAAATGATGTTTTACATTTCCTGTGTAAGTACAAGAGTAATATGAATCTACAATAGAAGCTGCTCATAGCTTTCCTCAGGCTCAAGGATATTGGGATCCTCTGGAACATTAGAACACATATCCTGCCTCTCTTGCTCCAAGATTGGCTCTTCAAGGTCAGTCATGTCCCCCGGTTCATCTGCAAGTGGGGGAACAGGCTCCCTTGAAGCCGGTTGGAATCTCTCTGTGTCTGCAATGTGCTTCCTTCCAACCTCTTGGTCTTCATCTGGGCATTCATTCAGCCCATTGATTCTCAATCTAATAAAGCTCACTTGAGCATCATCCTTCTCCACAGCTATGCAGTGCCTAAACATCTTTAAGGAGCAAGCCAGAGTCGTTCCTGAAACAGCAGAAAACCACTTAGAGGTGTCAATCAACCATGACTAATGAAAATTGTGAAAATTGAAATTACCTGTGCCCAAAAAAAGGTCTAGGACCCAGTCATCATCATTGGAGAATAGCTGAAGCAATCTCATTATGAGTTTTTGTGGCTTTTGATAGGGGTTAACCAATGTCATGTCCCCAGCTACATGAGGAAGTTTCTTGGTAACGGTTGGGAACATGAGCACATTTGAGATCCCATTCTCATTGCAATGCTCCCTGACTCTCCTTTTGCTTACTTCATCATAATAGCCAACTGTAATGCATTCAGTGGAGCTCACAAACCTATGCAAAGGAGTGTGATTTACGTTTGTCTTCACCCTGCAAACAAGAACTATGAGTCACAGAGAGCATCATTAAAGCCACGGAGATAGAAAGAAGATTACTTACCACGTGAGGCACTCCATAGCATGACATCTTGCCTTCAGAGCAGTTGAAACAGAGAAGGACTGGTCTCTGCTATGGAAAATTACTATCCTCCAAAGAGGAGACATAGTCAACTCTGCAAAATCAGTGACCATCTTTCGAATCTGAGGGTGTTTGAAGGTTTCATCATCATTAACTGATCCCAACATCCTAAATCCATAGGGTATGTCCGCTATGAGAAGGGAGAAATGTTTTCTAGGCACAACAGAACAAATATTATTTACATCACTACAGAATACATTGTAATATACAGGCCTAAGGGGGTCTAGGGGATTGGAGAAACATTTCAGATCAGGTTCATCATCAAAATCCATCTCCTTGGCTTTCAGCCTAGATTTCTCATGCCTTGCTCTTTGAATGTGAGCCGGGAATGCAGGGGAGCAATCATCTAGTAGCTCTGCAGACTTACTTTTCTTTGGTTTCTACAGAAAAAAGTGGAAAGACAACTAAATGAGCTCTTCAATACAGCAAGCAGAACATAAGGAAGCGATGAATGGCATCAATTTCATGTGGGGGTAGATGCCAGGCATCGACTTTCTATTGAAAGTCGATGCCTGGCATCGACTTTGGGACATAAGTCGATGCCTGGCATCGACATATGCCACAAGGTCGATGCCAGGCATCGACTTATGCTGCAGGTCGATGTCGGACATCGACTTATGCCCCCAAGTCGATGCCAGGCATCGACTTTTGGCTACAGGTCGATGCCAGGCATCGACTTTAGCCGTAAGTCGATGCCAGGCATCGAATTCGTACTAAAAGCCTGGCATTAAATTGGTTTGGTGAATCAAGGCATCTAACCTAATGGCAAACCAGGCACAACCTCAGAAAGAGAACCTACCCAATCACGGAAAAGGATGAAATATTCTGATAAAGCTTTGTAGGATGATGTGGTTGGATAGTCTCTTTGGACCTCTATCCAAGAAAAGCAACCCAGCCTCTTCATCATGACCTCATGAATCTTCATGTAAACTTTATGACTACAGTCACAGAAATTAAAAAGAGACTAGGTTAGACCAGAAACATAGGAGGAGGGAAAAAGGATCTGAGAATAACATACATACTTATTGAGCTCAGTCACCATCTCCTCCAGGCTTAAGTCCTTGGAGATTACCCTTGACAAAGTTGATATGATCAATGTATCATCCTTGATTCCTTGAAGGGCCCTCCATGGTGTCAGCTTCATGTCCTCGGGAGCCTCTTCAATTGAGAGGTCAGCTTTCCTTCCCTTTCCCTTCAGATCAACCTGTGGGTCTGGCCTCGACTTTCGTTGCTTCTGGCCCTTGACCTCCTTGTTCTCCCACATTGTGAAAATTTTATTCTGTAGATCTCAGATCTCACCTGATCTGAATGCCAGTTGAAACCATGGATCATATTTCCTCAAGGCATAAGACTTTCTATTCTCATCCAGTGCAATTCCAACCTCAATAAGGCATTGCTTTCGTAGATTGGGATGTATTCTTCCAGCTTCCTTAACAAGACAATCTTCATATTCATGGTGGAAGAACCAAATTCTCTCTATGGAGGACATTTTTTGCCTGTAGTCATTGTCATTGTTGTGATCCCAAGCAAGAAGCTTGGCTTCCTCAGTTGTAAGACCATCATATATCTTACACTCTGCATACCTAAAGAAAAAAGTGGTAGGGTGCTCCTTCACTAGCTGTCTACGGGCCTCTGCAAAGTGTGAACCTCCAATCACATAATAAGTATACTCCTCAAATGAACCCTCATTGAACTCTTCCACAGAGCTGCACTCATTCGGATCCACCATGACAAGGAATGGCACAACAGTAGCATGAGGATTTATTCTCATTTTCTTCTTAAGATTCTGCACATGCAAATTGTGTGGCTCCCTGATCTCAAGGGGCCTCCTCCCTGTGACTGGATCTATTGGTGGCCTGTGGATGATATTGATTGGCAGGTGGAACAACTGCCCCTTCTTCACAACTTTTCTTTTAGCTATATCCTCCCTCATCTTGTTCTGCTCAGTACCAAGAACACCTGAGGCAAGCTCTCCACCAGGTGCAACAATTATATCCTCAGAGCTAGAGCTTGAGTCAGAAGACTCCTCTTCTGAAATTCTCTTCTTTTTCTTTTGAAGCTTTTTCTGCACGCTCTGCTTACCCCTTGCCTTTACAGGGGTTGTCATCTTCTGTTGTGTTGGCATGATGTTGCCCTGGATCCATGGCATCAAGTCCTTCATAAGATTGACTGAGTCCCTGCATATCTCATCTAGACGATCTGGAACACAGCACTCTGGGCACAAGAAATCCATCTTGCATATAACATTTCTCAAACCTTTCGATGTCTCTACCAAGAAAAGGAGGTTGTCAGAATCCTCATCTTCATAATCCAGTTTGTACACAAGGCCATACTGAAAACCTTGTGTTGTCGTGATCTTTCCTCTCCCATATGCCCCTGCGAACACAAGAAAGACTGCATTCTTCTCTTCAACATACTGAAGGCACCACTCCAGATTTCTCATGTCCCGCACTGGACGATCTGTCCTTAAAACCTCAGCGTCCCTCGACCTATCCTTCATAGTTGGATCATCCTCAAGAATTTTGATGCTACTCTGTCCACCTGAGGATATTCCTAGCAGGTTGCTGGCCTTCTCAGAGGATAAGGATACAATAAGTTTCTTTGGTTTCGCTTGGTGACCAATGCCTTTGTCACGTTGCTGATCACCAGAGCCCATGGTGACTTTCAGTTTCTTGAAGGGCCTCTCACTCTTGGACTCCGCATCCCTGAAGGCGCTTGGAATAATCAGCTCATACGTAAATGTGGTTTTCAAAGGCCCAAGTCGATGCCAGGCATCGACTTTTAGGTTCAAGTCGATGCCAGGCATCGACTTTTAAGTGCAAGTCGATGCCAAGCATCGACTTTGTGTGCAAGTCGATGCCGGGCATCGCCTTGCACTTAAAAGTCGATGCCTGGCATCGACTTGAACCTAAAAGTCGATGCTTAGCATCGACTTCCACCCAAAAGTCGATGCCTGGCATCGACTTTGCACCCTAAAGTCGATGCCTGGCATCGACTTTAAGGCAAACTTCGATGCCAGGCAAGTCGATGCCTTGCATCGACATGAGGCTGCAAGTCGATGCCAGGCATCGACTTGAAGCCTCAAGTCGATGCCTGGCATCGATTTGCACCTGCAAGTCGATGCCTGGCATCGACTTGCACACAAAGTCGATGCCTGGCATCAACTTTCAGGTGCAAGTTGATGCCAGGCATCGACCTGAGGCCTCAAGTCGATGCCTGGCATCGACTTGTAGCCTCAAGTCGATGCCTGGCATCGACTTACACCTAAAAGTCGATGCCAGGCATCGAGCTGTACCCTCATTGGATCTGTATTTTTAGAGCTAAGAAAAATAAAAACCTAGAAAGCAGACTCTTTACACAAACATACAAAGGGAATCTTTTAGGAATCTTTTTTTATGGTATGATTTTGCCTACCTCTTGGTACTCTTGCCAACATTCTTCTTCTCCATCATAGTTGCCTTGCTTGTATGCTGAGCTCTGTGCTCCATAGCTGTCTGTGCTCTGTTGCTCTCTGTTGCTCGTGGATTTTGAAAATGAGAATGATCTCCTCCTCTGCTATTTATAGGCAATTGGGTAAGTTGAACCAGAGACTAACTGGATCTAACTGAATGAGTCCAGTTGCTAACTATATCTTTCAACCAATCTAACCAGGGAATACCACTCACACAAATAGGTTGTTTTAGAGCCACTTTAATGAAATATTCATAGAACATTGCAACTATTTATATACATTTGCATGGAAATTACACTTCAATGGCAAGAGTATGGTATGTACATGAGGATGTCTAATCTCATGTAGAAATTTTTTCTTAGAATCTCTTGCTTGGGAGAAAATCAAGTCTAAGTTGTGTTGAATATGGGAGATTAATGACATGTTTATAGTGTTATCCTCTTCACTTTAGTTCATATTCACATTTATCTTGTAACACATTGTTGAAATGGAAAATCAATGTATGAATAAACATTCAAGTAAAGAACCTTGCAACTATTTATGTACATTTGCATGGAAATTACACTTCAAGTCTAAGTTGTGTTGAATATGGGAGATTAATGACATCTTTATAGTGTTATCCTCCTCACTTTAATTCATATTCACATTTATCTTGTAACACATTGCTGAAATGGAAAATCAATGTATGAATAAACATTCCAAGTACCTCTTTTACACATAATTCTTTTTTAATATACTTTCATCTACCTCTTTGAGATCTAGCCAAGACTACAATGAAACCTAATCCTTGAAATCTTATTTAGTACCAAAGGTAAAATATCTTCTTGTATAGTCTTCAATGGCACTACTACAAACAATTTTAATATATAATCCAGTTGGAAGTCAACTTGGATATATTTTGATTCACTCACAATGCTAAGACTCAATGACTCATATCTAGTTAGATATCAATTGTGTTTCTCATTTCAAAAGTGAATCAAATCTTTGGTTCCCTTATTAGTGTATATTTGAGTAATTAAGTTATTTGATGTAATTTGATGTTTAATGTTATTTAATGTACTTTAATAAACTTTTGATTTCATATCTTCTTGATGTGACATTTGATGTGACATCTTCACTTGATCTCGGATTTCTACTTATTTAAAAAGGTCATTCATCTTCAGTCTTCTGTGAACTCAGTGAAGATGAGCTCAATCTTTTCAGTGGATGCTTGGGCATCAGCTTCTTCTGCTCATATTGATACAGTTTCGGATTCATTGTTCTCAGTTGATCCTTTGCACAGAAGTGATGATCCCTATGATTTAGGACGTGCTGATGGTTCCATGTTTTCTGTTGAGTCATTTAAGTTATCCAATTCACAGTGCAATGCTGCTCAACCAAATGCACCTCTTGATCTCCCATCTGATCCAACCATTGATCTCCCTTCTGACTCAAGTGCATGTGGAGCAACGAAAAAGCAAAGCAAGCTCAATCTACAATTTAAAAGAAGGCCTCGTGAAGTAAGTCAAAAAAGATTTAAATTTCTTACTTCAGATAGACAGATTGCATTGGATATTGTGAAGCATTGTTGTGGTTTGAAATGTTTGTACAATTTAGGAATGAAGAAACTAAAGCACCTAAGAGAAAAATTCCTCCATTTAGATAGTGAAAGGTAGGATATATACCTTGTTTCTCGCATGCAAATGATTGAGGATAACATGTCAGTAACACGTGTTGGTTTTGAATATTTCTTTAGTCAAGGGATGCGATGTTGTAGGGCTGCATTTAAAATTGCAATGGGTGTGGGAAATTTTAGAATACATAGGGTTCAACAAGGGCTTTTGAATGGGGATCTCATTTTGGATATGTTCCATGTTGGGACCAAAGGATCTGTTGGACGTCATGCAATGAATTGGATGATGAACTATTTTAGCTTGCATTGTGAGGTTATGCCTACAACTGGAAGGTTGCACTTGTCAGATAACTTTACTCGTCGAGAGGTATTTCAAATATATAGAGAAGACATGGAAAATAGAAATGAGAAGTATGTGTTGTATCGTCACTTTACTCGATTATGGAAGGAAGAGTTTAACAATGTTTCTATTCCTCGTAAAGTTAGAATGGGTGAATGTTCAGTTTGCGCCACTTTGAAAAAAATGGCAAAAGGGGCTACAACACCACAGGAAAAGAATAATTTTAAAAACCTTCTTAACAACCATCGTGAGAGTCAAGCTTTAGAGAGAAAGAAAGCAATTCATCATCGAAGTAAAGCACTCAGAAATCCGGAGCGTTATATGTGTTTGTTCATCGATGGTATGGATTAAAAAAAAACTTGTTTGCCACATTTTTATCGCATCCCTAAGGACATTGGAGACGAAGTCCTTGTGCAAATGCATTTGGTTGGTGCTTTGGTATACAATGGAACTGTAATGTCCAAGGTTTTCTTCACATATCCGAATGTGCATAATGATCCAAACCTTACATTTACTGTCATTCATCGTGTTTTGCAATCATGGAAGGGTCTTTTGCCACCAACTCTATATTTGCAACTAGATAATACTGCAAGAGAGAATAAAAAATCTACAGTCTTTGGATATTTAAGCATGCTTGTTGAAAAACAGGTATTTCAGAAGGTTAAGGTAAATTTCCTTCTGGTTGGCCACACTCATGATCACATTGATCAAATGTTCAGTACTTTTACTCTTCTGATTTTATCTGAGTTGATTTTAGAAGCATATACTCCAAAACCAGAAGTTCAACACCTCACACAGATTTATGACTTTAAGCACTTTTGCTCAATGGGCCTTGATAACAGTGCTAAGGTTTTGGCTCCATTGCACAAT